>JARQOC010000002.1:715544923-716144923 GCA_033576535.1 Allobates femoralis | reverse complement strand
TCCCGCAGCTGGTTCAGGACGCGGAGAGTTAACCGAGTTAACCGAGCACTCAAAGCAACAGACCCTGAGGACTAGAGATTTGCTCAAGTAGGGTTAGGGCCCTTTCACATCAGCGTTTTTTGAAATTCGCGGCAGATGCGGTGAAAAAACCACGTCTGCCGCGATTACCGCATACCGGCTGCACTTGCGGCGCGGTTGCGGTAAACGCCATACAAGGAATAGGCGGACTTGCGGCAGGTGCAGCAAGGGCGGTTTTGGCACTTGCGGAAGGTGCAGCCGCGGAAAAAAAACGCGGCTGACAGCATTTTTTTTCGCGGCCGCAGGCAAGTGCCAAAACCGCACTTGCCGCCACCTGCCGCAAGTCCGCCTATACCTTGTATGGCGTTTACCGCAACCGCGCCGCAACCGTGCCGCAAGTGCAGCCGGTATGCGATAATCGCGGCAGATGCGTTTTTTTCACCGCATCTGCCGCGATTTGAAACAAACGCTGATGTGAAAGGGCCCTAAGAGAGAGAGAGTAAAAAGACCACGAGCGCCATATTGAGGGCAATCACTGTCAGACTCTGAGGAAACCTTCACAACCCGCGGTTACAATACCCGCTAACCCAGTCTGTACCATGTACCAATTTTCATCTGGTGAAGTAAAAGAACTGTTTGAGCTGAAGTGGTGTCCGTGATTCTTTCTCTAATTGCCGGCGGGTTACAACATCATCATCAGAGGTGAGGACAACTACTCCCCTCATCTCCTCCCGCTGCCCTGAGGTGAAGCTCACCTGTGGGGAGCTGTACTACTCTGAGCTGCACCTCCATCACCTCAGCGGCCAGCTGCAGCACTGGTGTCCACATTACCAGGTACCACAGGTGGCGTCACGTTACCATCCCCCATCATCATCACCCCCGCCATTGAGGGTTCAGGGCATGGAGCCGAGAACCAACCAGCTATGACCCCCCCACCGAAGCAACCCCCTGTCCCGGTATCCAAGTACCCCTCACCCTGTCGACCGACTCACACTCACCTAATCCACAGAAACTTCCATCACATCGCTCTGCACCTGCCCAGGACACCTGCAGCCTACACAACGGCAAAATTAGGGGCCCAGGGTGTACGTTAATGGGAGTAATGTGTGGCACCCTGCGTTTCCCGGAGGCCACAAAAAAGGGGAAATGCAGCAGGCAGGTAGGACATTGTTGACACCAACACCCTCACAGCCCCCACAACCCTCGTGTAAGAAGAGGTTTACATCCAGCCCCTGAGATTAGAACTCTATGAGATTGAGGGGTGGTGGATTCAGAGGAGTGGGTTGGGCACACCAGAAGTCAGGTGACTTGAGAGTATATAGTGAGGGGGAGGAGTGAAGGAAGGTAGTAGGCCGATGTGAGTGAGCTGTAAAGACAGAAAGACTTACACACGTCCTGTGAGTGCAAGGCTAGGAGCGCAGAATCCGTACTGAGCCAGTGTGAGCTAGAGGGGAGAGAAAGCCCATCACGCTGATGCCACCAGGAGTGTGACAGAACAGAGAGGGACGGTGGACCGTGCCCTAGGCAGCAGCTGAAGCCACTGACTGCAGGCAAAGAAGTCCCTCCTATGATACCGAGAGGAACAGAGAGAAGGAGCCCGATAGAGCCTCGTGCTGAGGACTGCTGGAGGCTGGGCTAAAGTAGAGTGTCGGCTCTAGAGGGGACCGTAGTTTACCCGGAATCCCCAAAAAACACGACGGAGGACCACAGCTCCACGTTAGGGTCCCCCAACCCAAAGGACAGGCAGCTCAGTGACAACCAGGAGGGCCCACCAGGGGTCCGAGTCACCGCCATACTGTCCAGCGCACCACACACCACCCGTACAGACGGAGACCGTAAACGCCCGGAAAGGACACTAAAGACTGTGAGTGGTCACAGAGAGAGAGGCCTGGCTGCAGAGCAAAGGGAACCCGGGGAGGGAGAATGTGCCCGTGTCTTTTGAACTGTGTACTGAGAACTGTACTGGAACTTTGTAAAGAACTGCCAATGACTTGTGAACTGCTGGAAAGAACTGAAAGTAAAAGACACGGAAAAACCTGAATTGGCCTCTCTTGTCAGTCTCTATCTGCAGACTATTTCTCCCATACAGGTGCAGCAGATTCCCACCTACAAAGCTACAAGCCTGTCAGCACCAGCAAGGAAAGAGATCCTGCAGCGTCTGCAAAGTAAGTGTCCTGGACAACTCCACAACCCTTAACTCTTACTGCCCCGGGGGATACAGTTCTTCCCACGGGAAAACTATAACAATCTCCACTGCCATTCCATCACCCGGAGGTTCTGCAGCAGCGGCGGCCCCATCATGGCGCACAAGTGGGTGGCGTCACACGTGACATTTCCCTGTAAATATTCCCCTTTATTTGCCGGACCAGGGACACGGTCCGGACCAAGCCCCCCGTGACTTCCCAGCACCATCCGGCCCGGTACGAGTACACCCGTCCCGTGGGGCCCGACAAATGCATAAAGGGATGTCACAGCAAGACATCTTAGTGATGTCAGAAACAGGGATGATATACATTCGATTTTATTTGAGACGGCTTCATAACAGATTAAGGATTATTAGGAAGTTCTCTTCCAAAGATAGCAAAGGTCACCTTTTGTGACCCTATTTCTACTTACAGACTGTATATCTGCCTTCACGCCCCATGATCTACCTGACCGCCCTACCCTATAATGATAGTCAAAGAATCAGGGCCCATGTAATGGATAATTTGATCACCCCTTTACACCTATCAAAACACTTCTTTATTTGCCCCTGCTTTTTCCATTAGACCAGCAGGTGGCACTATTTACAGCTGCAGGTATTTATATTAAAGGAAAAGACATAATAATCATTGAAAGTGATGCAAGATTCTCTACTGAACCCCAACATGATGGAATCAATCTGTAAATACCTAGTATTGCTGCAGCTCATGTGTGACCACAGTTATGGTTGCTGTATAGCAGTGCTGCCCTTATGGCCAAAACAAGCACTTCAACCTTTTGACTGAGGCATGGACTGTAGTGTGTGCCTATGGTTTCCATCACCGACTGTCACTACATGGGTATTGGGGTCTTAAAAATCTTTATCTTTGCAATAATGTCTCAATCTCTGCCTGCCGTCTGCCATGGGACACTCATGTTTACTAATACTAGACTGAAATCATCCAGGGTATGCTTGAGGGTTTGCTACAATTGTATCTTTCTGGGTTCTGATTCTTATCTGCACCGATACATAGAAACAACCATCAGGACAGAAGGGGGTTTACTGATACTGGGGCAGGGGTGGGCAACTCCAGTCCTCAAGGCTGTTTTCAGGATTTCCTTAGCATTGCAGAGATGAGGATGATTCCAGTTTTACAAATAAAACTTGTTGCGTCGTTATCCTGCCTAGGCGATTAATACAACCCACGACCTTTAAACCTCACAGGTCCTCAATTTTTTTTGACTTCTGGTTTCATTTTTTTTTAAATCAAAATGTCGCACACAATTCATTAAATCTTGACCAAACCTCGGCATCCAGGGGTGGCTGGCAAATTTCAGCTTGGGAGGCAAGCTCCCAGCAGTGGCCCATGAGCGGTGCTGACGTGGCTGCGCAGCCAAAAACTGCGACTTAACTAGTGGCCTGGGGGGCATTTGTCCCCCGGCCCCCTGGACCAGTCAGAAACCTGGGCCGACAATCTATCACATCGATCGCTGGTACAGTTCTCACACAATCAAAGAATTTAGTTTTTTGAAAACACAGCAGAGCTGGGAGTGCTGCAGACACCAGACCCCATAGAGATTGTGCATTGACTGTGAGCTATCATCACAGCAGGGGGGGTGTCGGACTGTGGTGAGCATCAGTTTCTATTCCTGCAATGGTAATCACAGGTGATAAAGCCTTTAGTTTAATGAAGTAGTATGGAAGTGTGTGGAACTTTATTAGGGGACGTTATTGAGTGAACTGACATTGGCACGAAGAGCTTTTTGAACTGCGATGGGACACTGGAAGTTGTATAGCAGCCCCTATTATCGTACATGATCTGGAATATAGAGGTAAAAGTTATAAAAGGACTCTAGAGCTCTATAGTGGTTGTGGTATATGGAAATTTATAAGGGCAGTGCCTGAATCTGTTACATGGACACTATTCGGAGCACTGCTATGAGAGTGCACTGGCACTACCACAGAGGCACTGGGAGAGATAGTGTCTGGAACTGCGATGGGCACACTGGAAGTTGTATAGCGGCATATTATATAGGGACTTTAAATCTTTCATAGGGGTACTGTACTGTTAATAGCGAAGTGTCATTCAGCTCTATCTAAAAACCTTATGGGGTACTCTGGAACTAATGTAGTTGTTATGTCTTACCTGAGAACAATAATGAAGGAGGTCTAGAATATTGTGGGTGCACTGTTAGGAACCACTGCTGGTTAGGAGTAATTCTATAGTTATGGGGGCACTCTGGAACTTGTTGTGTTGTTTTTCATGGGGGTCCTCAGTAGCTGTCATAAAGGCACTCTTATGGTACCTTTACCGCCGCCACAGGATGGTGGCACAACCGGGTACATGAGAGAAATGTATCTTGCACCGCCAAATCAACCGAGGTAGCGGCGTGTGAGACGGTTTGTAGCCCCCGCAGTGGCGGCACCTGTTTCAGAGCAGTGTCTAAAACAGGTGGTTACCAAGCCGATGGTTGGGGCCTGTATCGGCGGTGTAAATAAGGAACAGAAGGGTTGTTTCTCACCATGCTATGTACCTGGTATGTAGCTGGGGAATGACACAGCTCCGGGAAACCCCCTCCTTCAGCGATCATTGAGGAAGCTCCTGCATTATGATTGGTAGAAGCTGCATAGGGAGGCATATTTAAGGAGGCTGACGTCACATACACAAATTGCTCGAGCGTCATGTATTAGCCATCTTCCTGGCAGGCTGGCCAATCATGAAGCTATTGCTCGTCCAATCATCGTACAAGCGTCTCGTAATCCACAATTGTGGCCGCCTATGTGTTGTCCCTGCTGCAACCAGGTCGCCCATATTGCTTGTTGTAGCGGTGTGTAAATGAGATAAGGTGCTCTGCAGAAGGTAACTTGAGACACCCGGCCGGTGTATCCAGAGATAGATGTAACCTACCGTAGCGCACCTTGTTGCGGCGTGTAAAGGCAGTGCGGGTACCGTTTGCAACCGTTTGTGCGTGCTCGTGCACGTGAAGCACCCGGTTGTTGCCACCATCCTGTGGGCGGCGTGTAAAGGTACCATTATAGAGCTAGAATAAATGCAGTGTCTGGAGCCGGAATGGTGGGTGCGCTCCTGCCTCGGCTGCACTAATTGTATTGCATGCATTTCACATTATGGTATCATATCATGCCCAGAGGGTAATAGGTGAAAGGTTTGCGAGACCCCCATTTGCACCAAACAATCCAAATCCAGGCCAGGGAGGTGCTGGGTGGAAGAAACCCCATGTAGAGTGAGGTGCTGGTCCCAGGGACCAAGGACACAAATCTGCTGATGGCTGTCCAAGCTGGGCAGAGAAGATAGTTGCAGCAGGGTTACCAGCCTCAATTTGGTTTGGATACTTCAGGACCAGCTGAGAAACTGGAGGTCACTGGGCTTCAGGTACAGTGGCTAACGTAGTGGACCCTCCCAAGCCTCAAGCTATATAGGGTTAGAGGACAAGCAAGACTGTCACTCACAGAACTGACAGCTGCCTGTCTCCTGGGACTGGCAATCAGATGACACTTAGGAAAGGAGTAACAAGTGTCAGAGAGAATAAGGCAGCAAGGAAGGCCAAATACCCTGTGTTTCAGCAAAGTGGACCTGAATACATCTAGGCTAGCCAGACTGTAAGCTTGATGGACGATGTACCCGGTTGGGTTCTAATTGCACTGAATCTTCTGTAAATGGTAAGAACCATAAGAACTTTGTGTGTTGTCTGGTCTTCCTGTGCTTCTCTGCACCCTCCTGCAAGGCCGTCACCCTGCACGCCAACCTCTACCATCTCCTCTACTGTACACATACTACTACTCTCAGGGGCTCGCTCCTGCTGAGGGGAGTGCTCCATCTAGCTACACCACCATTTCTCCCCTGAGACTGCGACCTGCAGCGCTGGTCATCTCTGACCAGAAACCTCAGCTGGCGTCACGACAAACCTAAACTTTAATCCCCTGTAAATACTCCCTTAACTTTTGGGGTTGCCACCGTGATTAAGAGACTGTTGCCCTGGATAGTCCAAGAACCCCGATCTCATGACTGCTGCAGAGGCAATGTGGAGCTGATTGTAGGGCTAATAAATGGGGGCCAGGATTTGGCACATTATACCAGGAAGAGGCATTATGGGGAACTAATTTATCTACAGTTTCCTTAACGTTTTTGAAAAGAAGGTAATATTGCTCCATTGTCTGCATACGGGTGAAGGGTGGGTCCATCAGATGCCAGAACCTCAAGAACCCATCTATCCATCATCGGCCCTGGATATCATCAAATAAAATACCCCTACAGGGGCAAGGAGAGTTCACTGAAAAATACACGCTGACTCTCAGTCACGTTGTAGCTGGTGATGGGCCCTTGGAGGATTCGGGTGCTGATCTGGTGTTGGTTAAATTATGTGTTTTTCATTACTTCCGTCAAGAGAGATTATAACGTGAATAAAACCCAAATCACAGGGCTGAAAATGGGAAACAGACGGCGAGGTCCGGCCAGATGTATGAGCAATGATCTCACAGGACAGAACATCTGCTGCTGGGTCACAGGACTACGCCCGGATCATCATCTGTCATACACTGACTGTGGCCCCGCAGACCATGACTGAGCCCGACTGAGGAAACCACAGATTGTAATATGCAAGATCTGATTACACCCAATACAGATAATAAACACCACTGCCCATATATTCCAAATCAATCCCCAAGGCATAAATGCTCCTCTTAGTTCATGGCCCATGAGCTGGGCTTTTCTGGACAATGAGGAATTTTAGCAACAAATTCATTAAAGGGGATGACATACGGGTGTGCGCAAGGTTAATGGATAACGGGGAGGGCGGAGTGATAAGGACCAAAAGGGTGGGAGGAGGGACGAGGAGAAGGGGTAAGGAGAGGAGTCTCAGGAAAGGAGGGAAAGGGGGGGAGAGAAAAAGGAATTTTCTTATTCAAGTAAAGTTTAACATAGATAATAAACTAAGTGATCACAACACATAATAATGTGGCACTCCTGAGGCTGCAGTCACCACAGAGGTACTGCACCACAGACAGAGGTGTTGTACCCCACTTTCGGGTAAGAAGGGGACACTACCTGGCACCCACACACTCGCACCCATCACTACAAACTCCAGGTCGAGGATTCAGGCAGACCCTGTTTAGAGAAGGCTGGAGGGAAGACAGGTAGGGGGTGTGGGTGGAGGAAGTGGGGCAGGAGCACAAGAAAGTGGGAAGCAGACAGGAGGACGTACAGGACGGACTGACATAGAAGGACGTAGAGGGAGAACATGAGCGCAGTTGGAGAGACGACACGGAGATGAACGGACGTGTGAGAGAGGCGTCCTGGGAGACTGGAGCCGGTGGAGCTCATCCCAAGACAGAGAGAGGACAGAACCGACAGAGGAGACAGCAAAGAGCTCAAGAGAGACAGAAGGAGTCCCAGGGGCATGGGAAGTGAGTGATCCACCCGTAGCGCCCGCATCGGAGCTAACAGAGAACCCAGGGTCAGCTAGAGGGACTGGGCCGCAGAAAGAGGAGCGGCACCAGACTAGTGAAGTAACTGAACAACTTAACTGGCGAAACAGGGACCGAGGTGACTTCAAGTGCTGTGGTCCAAGTCCACACTCATTTGTTGAAAAGGTGGCTGTGTAGGGTCAGGGGACCAAGACGTGGTTGCCCGACAGGACCCTAGGCTACTGGCTCAAGACACTGGGTGTGAGGTGCTGGGAAGGAGGGCGAGAATCCAGCGCAGGGAGATGGCCGAGAAAGGAACATCAGAAGGGGGTCCTGGTAGATAGTCCCTGAATCATTTGAGAGTAGTCTGGAGCCCTGAATTGGAGAACACAGCACCCCATTGTAGGCTGGAACCACCTGGAGCCATGTAACAACTGTGAGTAAACTTCAAGGACTGCACACTGCTGTGTTCTCAAGTTATTTACCGTGTTGTTGCCCTACAATGAACTCTACCTCTGCCCTGGGGCCTACTGCTCTACCTGTGGAGAGCAGATCCATCCCAGCTGCGTTACCAACAGCCCTAGAGGATAGGTATAGCAGCGTCGGTTATCCATGTACTATTGCCGAATACCACGGGTGGCGTCACAAATTCATATAAACTCCCCCCATTTATTGATACTGCCAGGGCCGGAAGTTTGGAGGCTTGTGTCTGTGCTGTATGATGTATTATAGGCGAGATACTTTATGGCACTTGAGCAGTAATGGCTTTCTTCTGGCGACTTGACCATGCAGCCTATTTTTCTTCAAGTGCCTCCTTATTGTGCATCTTGAAACAGCCAGATGATGTTATTTGTGGATTTTTCTTTTCATCCCGAACAATTTTCCTGGTAGTTGTGGCCAAAATTTTTGTTGGTCTACCCAATCGTGGTTTGGTTTTTACACAGCCCTGATTTTCCAATTGTTAATCACAGTTTGACCACTGCTGACTGGCATTGTCAATTCCTTGGACATCTTCTTTTATCCCTTTCCTGTTTTATACAGTTCAACTATCTTTTCCCATAGATCTGTTGACCATTCTTTTGCTTTCCCCATGACTCACAATCCAGAAACTTCAGTGGTTGGATGAAAGATACTAGAGTCTGTCTGGATCCAGAAACTCACTCAGCTTTTATGCACACACACTGATTACAAGAAAACAGGTCACAGGTGAGGATGTTACCTTTATTAGCCACTCATATCCACTTGTGTCAACTTCTGTGCATGTTACCGGGCCAAAATCACCAGGGTATGTGAACTTTTGATCAGGGTCATTTGGATGTTTTTGGTTGTCATTATGATTTAAAAAGGCTTCACCCAAACACTAACCATGAGTGGAAAAAAAGTTTGGATGTTATCATTCATATTCTCTGAAAAAAGGTCAAGAAAGCAAAAAATGTTCCTGGGTATGTAAACGTTTGGGCACAGAGAGCAGAGAACCTCTTTAATCTGAAGACTAGCTTATGAGACTCTATACCAAGAATGAGAAATGGATGGAGCCCTTTATCCTAGGAAGGGGACCAGGATGGGGGATATTACCTTAGGTAGGGGACCAGGATGGGGCTCATTATCCTAGAAAGGGCACCAGAATGGGGGATATTATCTTACAATGGTGACCAGGATGCGGCACATTATCTTAGGAAGCATGGAGTACAGTATCCTAGGAAGGAAATCGGCATGTGTCCATTACCCTAGGAAGGGGACCAGGATGGGGGATATTATTACAGAAAGGGGACCAAGATGGGGCACATTATTCCAGGAAGGAGAACAGGATGGGGCACAATATACCAGGATGGAGATCAGAATGGGGCACATACCAAGAAGGGAACCAGGCTGGGGCATGTTATACCATGAGAGGACCAAATGGGAAAAATTGTGCCAGGAAGCAGACCAGGTGAGGCACAATATCCCAAGAAGGGGCCCTGGATGGGGGACATTATCCTAGGATGGAGCATATTATACCAAGAAGGGAACCAGGATATGGCACATTATATCAAGAAGAGGACCAGTATGAGGAAGATAATCTCAGGAAGAGGACCAAGGAACAGCACATTGTTCCAAGAAGGGGACTAGGTTGGGGAATTTTATCCCAGGAACGGTAAAGGGTGGGGTACATTATATCAAGAAGGGGATCAGGTGGGGCACATTATACCAGGATGAGGAATATTATATGAGAAGGAGGCACATTACACCAGGAACAAGATGGGGTGCGTTATATAAGGATCGGGACCAGGATGGCGGACACTATACCAGGATGAGGCACATTCTCCCAGGAACATGAACAGGATGGGGTACATTATATCAAGATGGGGACCAGGATGAGGGATATTATACCTGGAATGGGACCAGAATGAGGGATAGTATACTTTTAAGATGACCAGGTTAAGAAACATTATCACAGGAAGGAGCCAAGTATGGGAGACATTATTATTACTGAACAGGACCTAGGAAGAGGGAAATTATACCAAGAAGGATCTCAAGATGGAAGACATTATTATTAGAAGGAGACCATGATAGGAGACCTTATATGTGGAATGGGACCAGGGTGGGGGACATTACACCAAGAAGGAGTCCAGGTTGAGAAACATTCCAGGAAGGGGAACAGTATGGGGGCATGCCAGTAAGGGAACCAGCATGAGAGACATTATACCAAGAAGGGGCTCATTTTGGGCGACATTATAATAAAATATTAGAAAATATTATAAAAAGGGCCCAGGATGGAGGACATTATTACTAGAAGGAGCCCAGCATGGAGGATATTATTACTAGAAGGAGACCAGGATGGAGGACATTATTACTAGAACTAGCCTAGGATGGAGGACATTGTTACTAAAAGGGGACCAGGATGGAGGATATTATTACTAGAAGGGGACCGCGATGGAGGACATTATTACTAGAACTAGGCCAGGATGGAGGACATTATTACTAAAAGGGGACCAGGATGGAGAACATTATTACTAAAAGGAGACCAGGATGGAGAACATTATTACTAAAAGGAGACCAGGATGGAGAACATTATTACCAGAAGGGACATAGGATGGGAACATTATTATATACATGTAAACACGTAAGAGTATGTAACAGTTCTCACAAAGAAAAGACAGTGGTAACTGAACCAACATCGGTTTATTTACCATACACAAAGAAGGAATAGGTGCCTTTGGCACAAGGTCAGGAAATAGCACAGTTGGTGACAGATTCTGCTAAAATAAGGAGTATAGCAATATAGATATACTAGCAGGGGCGGACCTACCGTGGTGCAGCTGGTGCCAGCACCCCTCGCCCCCCCCGGTCCTCGCCGATGGCCGCCAGCACACCCCCCCCGGTTCTCAGTACGGCTGCACCAGGGCCCCCGGGGCCATAGGTCCGCCACTGTATACTAGATATAAACACAATATACACAATACTATTCATAAACTATTATTCTACTCCTATCCTTCAATAACGCCCACCATTAATGATATCTTACTTTTCATTTTCCAACCAGGGAAGCATCTGTGTTTCTTCTCTACCAGTTAACATCATCTACTGTCTAAAAAACATGACACCGCACATAGGTTCTAATGGGAGCTAACAACACTAGCTGCTAAGTCCAAGTAGGTGGGAGACTTTTTACATAAAGCACGCTAACCCAGTCCCCACGTTTGAACAGGAAGCATGGCTCACAAAGATGGTCCTCCGCAACGCCGGGGCATCACTTGGTTCTGGTCATGGATCTCCTCCTTGAACTGGTCTCGGTCCTCCTCTCAGATCAGGTCTCAGATCTCCCCTTTGGTCATGGATCTTTGGCTGTTGCTCATATGACCATCCTTCTACAGGTTCAGCTACCAACTCCTCCCCTTTTTAGCCCAGTTGAGCTATTTAACTGCACCACTACCTCCGTTTAACTGCACCACTACCTCCGTTATCAGTCACAGTCTCCTGTACTTCCTCCATCTCTTGAAGGGCCCTCTGCTCAGCCACCTCAGCCCGTGCAAACCGCTGAAGCCGAGCCTTCACCTCCCTGTTCCTGCTCACACTATCAGCAGCTGCCTCTTCCAGAGCGCGCTCTGTAGCAGCGGCGCCATCTTGGAATCCGGCCCCCACCTCTCCAGTCACTCTTCTCTGGCCTTTCTTGGGCATTGCGAGGTCCAGGAAGCGGCGATTTTCGGTGTGCTGTGTTCCCCCGCTCTCTGGGTGGCTCCGGGACGGTTTCCGGCCTTGCTGTGGGGTTATATCCCGGTAATCCTCAGCAGTAAGCGGGAGCTCAGCAGACACACGTCCTGCTTACATGCCGCTAGGCTCCGCCCCCTCACTTTTGTTCTTAATCGAGTACGTGACTGCGTATTTCGAATAGTCATCTATAAAAGTCACCATGTATCTATTTCCTCCTGATGTAGTCACTTTCATGGGTCCACATGCGTCAGTATGCACCAAATCAAGTGGTCTTTTGCTTTTCATCTCACTTTCTTTTGGAATAGATATCCTTGTTGCTTTAGATTTTATACAACATTCACATCTTACGGTAATCGAGCAATCTGATATTTTTAGATCTTTTGTCAATTCTTTTCTTTGTAGTTCCCTTATACTGTCAGGGTGTCTGTGTCCTAGACGTCTATGCCACTCGTGAAAACAGTTCTTGTGATCACATGTACATACCTTCATCAGTTCCTTTGGTGTGTCAAGATGATATAATTGTTCATCTGCCTTGACATTGGTTATCACCTTGTTTGGTGCTAGAGTTGCGCACTCATTGTCTTTGAATTTTACAGTAAGTCCTTTGGCTGTTAAACGCTTCACAGATAACAATCCACCTTCCAATTTTGGAACATACAACACATCCTGTACAAGTATCCTTGAATCTTGCCCGAACCTCTTTGAACAGTTTAGCATACCTTGTCCGATACTTCTGCAGTTATTTTGCTTCCATCTGCAAGATAAATGGCTTCTTTCTTATCTAAATTAAAATCAGTAAAGAAATTCTTGTCACTTGTCATATGACTCGTTGCTCCTGAATCAATAAACCAGCCAAGACTGTTGATTTAAATGCGCCATTCCAATTATTCTCACATGAATCGGAAATTGTTTTTCACTTTCTGTGTATGCTCTTTATGTTGTAACTTTTGTTGTTCTGCTTTCCATATGATACAGTCTTTCTTTAAATTACCTTTTTTCATACGTCTGAAACATTCTTTTGTCTCTTTATTATAGGGTCTTTTAAATTCTGTAGCTTTAAGAACGTTTCCACTGTCCTTTTCAGTAGAATAATCATTTGTGTGTTCTTTTCTTCTCTGATTTTCATCTATTAGTCTTGTTTTCACAAAATCTAATGTAATGTGTGTTTCTGGTCTTGTCTCAAGGGCGTTTATCAAGGCTATATACGAATCTGGTAGACTGCACAATAATATAGCTGCAACATGACTTTCTTTGATGTCTTCACCAATAGATGTTAGCTGTGATATCACTTCCATCATTGAGAATATGTGCTTCTGCATGTCATCATTTGCACTCAATCTCATACTGTATAGCTTTCTTAATAGAATTAACTTGTGATTCATGCTAGGTCTTTCATGTAGTTTCCTTAATGCTTCCCACATTCCTTTTGCTGTTTCTTCATATCTTATGTGTATTAATTGAGCATCATCCACTAATAAGATAATGGTGGCTCTCGCTTGTCTATTCTTCTTATCCCATGTCTGATTATCTTGATCTGGTCTATCTGTAACGATTACGTCCCATAAATTGTCTTTAGGTAATAACATTTCCATTTTGAACTCTGTACAGCCTGGTTCAATGGGTGTTATCTCCGTCTGTTTACAAAGTTTATCTGCTTCTGTTTTCTTGCATTAGATATTTCCAGGGTCCTGGGATCATAAATACCTTCTTCCTCCAGTGCTGGTATCTGTGCCTTGAACCCTGCTGTGTGACTGGGATTAGTGCTTTAACCCCTCCAGTCCTGGGATCGTTGCCTGGGCTTATCAGTATCTGGGCTCGTTGCCTGGGATTGTTGCCTGGATCCCTGCTGGGCCCATAACCTGTTGGCAGAGTGTATATTCTGAGATTCACCACAGCTATATAAGAGAACTTCACTTATCAGGTTATCTTGAGTAAATAGTCTTTACTGTGTAAACATGAGACATGAAGCTCAGCAGCACACAGTCCATGCTCCTGCTGTTAACACATTCAAAGTGAAAGTAAAGAATCACAACTACAATAGAGAACAACATAGAAAACATAGAACTTCACACACTATCGCCATCTGCTGTTAGGCTAGTGTAAAGTCCTCCCTTCACTTATAATAAGTCCTGATCTGTTGCATATGTCCACATTAAGAACCTGAAGTAAACCCATTCAGTGTTAAAGACTGTCGCGTACTTTATTTCTCCCGCCTGAAGAGCTGAACACTTGCTGCTTCCATAGACCTGTGACTGTGCCGTGTGGTAAGCTGTCTCCACAGACTGTCCTGCAATTCCAATACACTACAACTGCCCCGGGGATCCCGCTCCACCTACGGGGAGTGTAACCATCTTGCTGCCCAAACATCACCCTGGAGGTCTGACCCGCAGCACCGGTAACCATACTGGAACGGTAGGTGGCGTCACAAACTATTTTTATTATTTTTCCATTGACTCCTTTCAGCGACTACAACGGGATCGGGCACAGACCCCAGTGACATTCCCCTGTGAATCAATGCCCGGAACCGGGTACCCCATGGCCCTGGGGAGAGTCATAACCTGACCCAGCATCTCCTCCACTCTCTTCCTCTCTGGAACATTCATTCAGTTTTCCAGTTCCCATTGCAGGATCTCTGTTCTTATACTTTTTGGCCAACAGATGGCGGCGTTCATTTTCAGGCCTCTGTTGTGCACGAACATTATCCTCAGTATCTGCTGCAAACTTTGATGTGTTGTCAGTAAAAAAATGTTGCATAAAATACACATCCTTGTCATATTTTTTTGTATACATTTTTGTTGCATATTTTTCTTCTACTATGGGGGAAATATGCTTCAAATCTGCAAGGAAAAAATAAGCTTCATGTGCATTAGAATCCTATATAATAAATGCCAGTTTCTGGCATCTGGCCACTGTGCCGCTATTCTGGCATGCACCGCAGCCGGATGCCAGCGCCGCGAGCGATGGCTCACATGCGCCATCGCGAGACGCAATTACCGGCACCGCCAGTGATGGCGGGTTCGCCACACTGCCGCAGTACCCGCACACCTCCCTCAGCCTCCGCCCGCTCCTCGCCCAGCCCCGCTGTCATGCTCTGTCAGCCCCGAAGCCACAGTGAGATGAGCACCGCGCGCAGCAAAACTCACCAAAAAATTGCCAGGTAAATACCCATTGCACCTAGCAGCA
This sequence comes from Allobates femoralis, assembly GCA_033576535.1. Lineage (NCBI taxonomy): Eukaryota > Metazoa > Chordata > Amphibia > Anura > Aromobatidae > Allobates > Allobates femoralis. The sequence continues at coordinate 716,129,928 of JARQOC010000002.1, read as the reverse complement.
GCTGCCAGCTCCCCTGAGAGGCAACACAGGTGTCTGTATACCGGTGCTCAATCACCAGCAACCCACAGTGGGGGTGGTTGTGGCACCAGCGTCCGACCATGCTGTCAGGGAGATGACTGGTGGCATTTAAAGACACAAGGTTACCATAGGGCTCTGCCGCTCATGGTGCATGCAAGGCATAGTGTCAGAGCAGCCTATTGATCACGCCCTTCTATTAGATCAGGCGGGCTGCTCCGCACTGATTACATGCCTCACACAATGACAGACGCCCCCCAGAGGGCCCAGCCTCAAACTGCAGATAAAAAAAGTGCAATAAAACACTAAAGATGAAAATGTGGGGTGTTTGTGGGTATTTTGGCCATGCACCATGAGTGGCAGAGCCCTATGGTAACCTTGTGTCTATAAATGCCAGGAGGACAGGGACACAGGAGCACACAGGACAGGGGCACACAGAACGGGGACACAGGAGCACACAGGACAGGGGCACACAGAACGGGGACACAGGAGCACACAGGACAGAGGGACACAGAACAGGAGCAGAGGACGGGGACACAAGGTAGAGGACAGTGAGACACTGGGCCAAAGGACAGTGGGACACTGAGTTACAGGACAGCGGCACACAGGGCCAGAGGATATCAGGACACAGGACCAGAGGACAGGGCCAGAGAACACCGGCACACAAGGGCAGAGGACTGGGGAACACAGGGGCAGAGAACAGGGAGACACAGGGCTAGAGGATAAGGGGACACAGTGCTAGAGGACAGTGGGACACAGGGCCAGAGGACAGTGGGACACAGGGCCAGAGGACAGTGGGACACAGGGCCAGAGGACAGTGGGACACAGGGCCAGAGGACAGTGGGACACAGGGCCAGAGGACAGGGGGAGACAGCTAACCACTCACCCGCTCTATACAGTCCTAACCACTGACCAACCATGTACATTGCTCTCCATTGAGCCACCATATACTGTGCTAACCACTGACCCACCATGTACAGTGCTATCCACTCAGCCACCATATACTGTCCTAACCACTGAGCCACCATATACAGTGCTAACCACTGAGCCACTATACAGTGCTAACCACTGAGCCACCATACAGTGCTAACCACTGACCCACCGTATACACTGCTAGCCACTGAGCCACCATACAGTGCTAACCACTGAGCCACTGTATACTGTGCTAACCACTGAGCCACCATATACTGTGCTAACCACTGAGCCACTGTATACTGTGCTAACCACTGAGCCACCATATACAGTGCTAACCACTGTGCCACCGTATACAGTGCTAACCACTGAGCCACCGTTACCAGTGCTAACCACTGTGCCACCGTATACAGTGCTAACCACTGTGCCACCGTATACAGTGCTAACCGCTAAGCCACCGTATACAGTGCTAACCACTGAGCCACCATACAGTGCTAACCACTGTGCCACCGTATACAGTGCTAACCACTGTGCCACCATATACAGTGCTAACCGCTGAGCCACTGTACAGTGCTAACCACTGAGCCACCGTATACAGTGCTAACCACTGAGCCACCATACAGTGCTAACCACTGAGCCACCATACAGTGCTAACCACTGAGCCACCATACAGTGCTAACCACTGAGCCACCATACAATGCTAACCACTGAGCCACCATATACAGTGCTAACCACTGAGCCACCATACAGTGCTAACCACTGAGCCACCATACAATGCTAACCACTGAGCCACCAAACAGTGCTAACCACTGAGCCACCATATACAGTGCTAACCACTGAGCCACCATACAATGCTAACCACTGAGCCACCATACAGTGCTAACCACTGAGCCACCATATACAGTGCTAACCACTGAGCCACCATATACAGTGCTAACCACTGAGCCACCATACAGTGCTAACCACTGAGCCACCATACAGTGCTAACCACTGAGCCACCATACAATGCTAACCACTGAGCCACCATACAGTGCTAACCACTGAGCCACCATATACAGTGCTAACCACTGAGCCACCATATACAGTGCTAACCACTGAGCCACCATAGAGTGCTAACCACTGAGCCACCCTACAGTGCTAACCCCTGAGCCACCCTACAGTGCTAACCACTGAGCCACCATATACAGTACTAACCACTGAGCCACCATATACAGTGCTAACCACTGAGCCACCATACAGTGCTAACCACTGAGCCACCATACAATGCTAACCACTGAGCCACCATACAGTGCTAACCACTGAGCCACCATATACAGTGCTAACCACTGAGCCACCATATACAGTGCTAACCACTGAGCCACCATATACAGTGCTAACCACTGAGCCACCATACAGTGCTAACCACTGAGCCACCATACAGTGCCAACCACTGAGCCACTGTACAGTGCTAACCACTGAGCCACCATACAATGCTAACCACTGAGCCACCATATACACCATATAAATCCCACATCAACAGCGTACTTTCCGGAGAGAAGACTGGACTATTCAACGGCTATTTCTACGACACCTGTTCAATACACCACACTCCTGATGCAATAGCATCGGGCCTTTTTCTAGTTCAGAGATATAATTCATTTTGCTTCTACTGTAAACAAGACATTAGTGTGGAAAAGTGCAACAAAAATGCAACGTGTGCAGAAAGCCTTAGGCCGCTTTCACATTTGCTTTCTGAACGCAGCGTAACCGAAGGCAACCAAACGCATGCGCATTGCCTTCCTATGTTTAACATGGGAACGCGTAGGACCTGCGTATGGTTGTGTTTGGTTGCGTTTGGATGCGTTTTTAAAAGCACCTTCCGAACGCATCATGCATTTTTAGTGCGTTTGCAGGCACTTGTTTTATCAGCAAGCGCACAAAGAATGCATGGAGCTCAATGGATCCGCAGTGCATACGCATGACGGGGCAGGAGAACGCTGCGGGTCACATTGAAATCTGCATAGAAATGATCTCCTGGCGGCCGCCGCTGATCTGCAGGCGGCCACCTCTGATCTCCTGGCGGCCGATTCTGATCTCACGGCTGCCGCTGAGACCGCTGATTGGGTGGCCAGGCACCATACTGTGTGAACGCATCTGCAGGATCCTCACTGCGTTCACATCAGTATGGCAGCGTTTGGCACTGCGTTTGCATCTACATGCCAGACGCATGCAGACACAAACGCTAGTGTGAAACCTGCCTTACAAAGAATTGGTGGGAAGATTCATAGAGAGTGACTGGTTTATATTTATTGGGCAGCAAAAATTATACACCGTGTGCAGAATTATTAGCAAGTTGTATTGTAGAGGATTATATTTATCATTGATCAACAACTATGTTCTCAATCACCCAAAAGACTCAAATATCAAAGCTTAATATTTTTGGAAGTGTTTTTTTTATAGATTTGGCTCTTAGGAGGATATCTGTGTGTGCAGGTAACTGTTACTGTGCAGAATTATTAGGCAACTTAATAAAAACCAAATATATTCCCATCTCACCTGTTTATTTTCACCAGGTAAACCAATATAACTGCACGAAATTTAGAAATAAACATTTCTGACATGCAATAACAAAACACAAAAAATGAGTGCCCAATATATCCACCTTTCTTTATGATGACACTCAGCAGCCTCCATCCATAGATTCTGTCAGCTGCTTGATCTGTTTACGATCCACATTGCGTGCAGCAGCCACCACAGCCTCCCAGACACTGTTCCCAGAGGTGTACGGTTTTCCCTCCCTGTAGATCTCACATTTTAGGAGGGATCACAGGTTCTCTATGGGGTTCAGATCAGGTGAACAAGGGGGCCATGTCATTATTTTTCCTTCTTTTAGACCTTCACTGGCCAGCCACACAGTGGAGTAGTTGGATGCATGTGATGGAGCATTGTCCTGCATGAAAATCATGTTTTTCTTGAACGATACTGACTTCTTCCTGTACCACTGCTTGAAGAAGTTGTCTTCCAGAAACTGGCAGTAGGTCCGGGAGTTGAGCTCACTCCATCCTCAACCCGAAAAGGTCCCACAAGTTCATCTTTGATGATACCAGCCCATACCAGTACCCCACCTCCACCTTGCTGGTGTCTGAATCGGAGTGGAGCTCTCTGCCCTTTACTGATCCAGCCTCTGGCCCAACCATCTGGCCCATCCATCTGGCCCATCAAGAGTCACGCTCATTTCATCAGTCCATAAAACCTTTGAAAAACCAGTCTTAAGATATTTCTTGGCCCAGTCTTGACGATTTATCTTATGTTTCTTGTTCAGAGGTGGTTGTTTTTCAGCCTTCCTTACCTTGGCCATGTCCCTATGTATGGCACACCTTGTGCTTCTTGATACTCCAGTAACGTTGCAACTCTGAAATATGGCAAAACTGGTGGCAAATGGCTTCTTGGCAGCTTCACGCTTGACTTTCCTCAATTCATGGGCAGTTATTTTGCGCCTTTTTTGCCCTCACGCTTCTTGCGACCCTGTTGGCTATTTGCCATGTAACACTTGATTGTTCGGTGATCACGCTTCAAATGTTTGACAATTTCCAGACTGCTGCATCCCTCTGCAAGACATCTCACAATTGTGGACTTTTCGTCAAATCTCTCTTCTGCCCCATTTTGCCTAAGGAAAGGCATTTGCCTAATAATTAAGCACACCTTATATAGGGTGTTGATGTCATTACACCACACCCCTCCTCATTACAGAGATGCACTTCACCTGATTTACTTAATTGGTAGTTCGCTCTCAAGCCTATACAGCTTGGAGTAGGACAACATGTATAAAAAGTATCATGTCATCAAAATACAATAATAAATTGCCTAATAATTCTGCACACAGTGTAGTTAATGGGGAGCACAGTGCCGGCTTATGTATCACTTTATATTATGAATAGTGCGTAGCTAATATCATATTAATGGTGGGGTAAATATTTGTATTCAGGGGCGCAGTGTGGGGGACATTTTATTCAGGAGACAATGTATATATACAATATATGTGACCTTGTTATTTTCAGGGCAGCAGTGATCAGTGATGAGTCGTGGCTGGAAGATGTCGTCATGAAGGTCTGACCAGATGGAGAAGAAACAACAAATGACTCTGATCAGAAGAGACGTCAGCAGTCACTGGATGGAAATATTTTACTGGATCTGTTCTGTATGATGTGGAGTAAATCTGCTGTTTGTAAAACAACCTATATTAGACCACATTCACATATTCGTGTGATATGTCTGCTGCCTGATTTTTTAAATTAGACGGCGCAATGTTCTGAGAAAGAACTGCAAGACTCAGAGCATGTCCATTTCTGATGTGATTTTGAGGATCAGGGTAGGACTCACTCAATGGGTCTGTGTGCTTGATGCGGTGATGGGGCTTATTGGGGTGGTGGTTGCCATAGGCTAGTTCTATGATTGGTCTATCTTGACGTGCTGCATTCAACTCAGAAGCCCTGGTGTGTGTGGGTGCTGATGATCTTGTAGTGCCTTCACACAGATCCAGTAACGCTCATTACCTAGTCCACAAGTATGCCAGGGAGGGACGACTGAGATGTTGGTAAAAACTAGGCACAATTTACTGTTTCAGTTTGAATGAACATTATACAGCAGTCAGTACACTTCTTATCTTTGGTGTGACACAGCGGTGCAATCTTTATGCATTGTACGTCTTTCACTTACATACTCAACCTCAAACAGTGATCCCTTGCAGGAGGATGCTCACAATGGCCCTTTTCTCCCTTTGTGCATCAGCTGGCCCACACCCTGTCTTCTTCTGGTTAACCCAAGCCTAACCACATCGTTGGACTTCCCCTTCACTCTGTCTGTCTCACAAAACCTTCTCCAGCTTCCCAGCATTTGAGTTTCAGTTACCCACACATAGCTTTATTAACTCTTGCTGGGGACTCCTTCTTCAGCCCTGGGCTCTCAACCAAGACTCCTACCTGAACTAAAATGGAGTTTGCCTCCTCTCAGCCTAGGGATCAGCCCCTCCTTCTGTAAGGCTAGGTGCTGATGCAGCTTTTTGGGTGCAGAAATTTTCTTTGGTACAGTTTGTGGTCAAGCTTTTTTTTCACTATAGTCAATAGCTGGGACAAAACAAACAATTGACAGCTCATTCTTTTATCCTGACCATAAACTGCATCCTGGGCTCAAGCACTTCAGAATTCTCATTTTCTAGATGAACATGCAGTTTTGTGACACAAAAACGCAGCAAAAAATTACATTAATCAACTGTACTAAGGCTGGCTTCACATTAGCGTTTGTGTCTGCATGCTGATGGCATGCAGACACAAACGCTGTCAGAAGCAGGGTCCAAATGATGTGTCCGCAGCGGATAATGTCCGCCTGCGGACACATCACTATGGAGCCCGGCAGCCAATCGGCGCTGTCCGGGGGCGGAGATCAGCGCCGGAGATCTCCGCCCCCGGCCGCCGGTAAGCTCCGGGACTGTCGGCGGGGAGAACAGCTGATGTGACAGCGGTTTGAATCTTCCCGCGCCGACACTGTGAGGAGATGTTGGCGCGGGAAGATTCAAACAGCTGTCACATCAGCTGTTCTCCCCGCCGACATCGCTAGGAGATTACAGGCGGCGGGGAGAAGGAGGACAGCAGAGGGTCAGCTGATCTCCCGGTGGCCGTCGGTGAGCTCCTGTGACATTACCGGCGGCCACCGGGAGATTTTTCAATGGGTCCGCAGCGTTCTCCGGCGCTGTCAAGCGCAGAACACTGCGGACCCATTGACGGCAATGCATTTTTTGTACGCTTGGGGACGCTTGCTGATCTTCCAAGATCCCCAAACGCACAAAAAAATGCTGCAAGCTGCGTCCCGGGTGTGGATGCTGGACACTGGAAGGAGCAGATATCGTCCGCATCCGCACCCGAACGCAGCAAACGCAGGCACAATGCGTTCCTATGTTAAACATAGGAACCGCAGTGCGCATGCGTTTGAATGCTTATGGGAACGCAGCATACGCTGCGTTCCCATACGCAAATGTGAAGGCAGCCTAAGTTAGTGATGAAGGTCGATTGACCGAAACGTTTATGTCCTTACACTGAACTTTTCCATTTACTGGCAACAATCAGAAATCCTAAAAATGGTGAAGATTAGTAACATGTTGCACAATGATTGAGCTCTTCTATATCCCCGAGGAAGTTTTTAACAATCCGATCTCCAAATCGTAAGAAAAAGAGACTTGAGATGATTCTACTAAACCCCAAACCTAAAACCATCAGCAAAGAAAGCACAAGTGCAATCAGCAAATAAAACCTTGTGCCATCATCCGACAGGAATGGAAACCCCATCCCATATACGAAATAGAGCTTTACCGTCACACTCTGCAGACGGTCACTAGGTGGTGCCACAACCTGATACTATTTGCTCTTATTAGCATTAGAGGGTTGTCCCTAAAATATCTTTTAGGACTTATACACTGGATTCTATTGGATATATAGGGATCCAGCACATGAATAGCCTCAAGACGTTTCATTGTTGGCGATACACAGGACTCAGGGTGGCACTGACCTTTCCTCAAGACAATTACACAATAAACAGTTGCATCAAACACCAAGAAATAATGCATTCATTTATTATATCACTACTGTAGAAACGTATTCAGGTGGTCTTCCTTTCGCCACAATTGTATCCCATGTATAGTGTATGTGTGCTATGTGTGTAAATGTAATCCATGTGTATTGTATGGGTGCTATTGTATGTGTACTATACTTGCATTGTATGCGTTTTGTATGTGTTTTGTATAGGTGATGTACTGTATGCATTTCGCATGAGCGATGTCTGTACTGTATGCATGATGTGTATGTTTTAAATGGCAATGAAATGCATATTGTATGGGTACTGGATGTGTAATATATGTATATTGTATGGGTTTTGTATATGTATAGTATGGGTACTGTATGTGTATTGCATGGATGCTGTGTGTATATTGTGTGGGTGCTGTATGTGTATTGTATAGTGTCATGGCAATAAATAGTTAATCATTTATATAAGTTTATTGAAGTCATTCAGAAATCTTCCAACAGCATGTTTGTATGCATCCTTGCACTTTCCTCTAGTTATCTCTTCTCCTATCCTCTCCTTCTTCCTCCCCACCTCCGGAATTCCTCTGTCTCAGATTCTATATAATGTTTTGATGTTCCCGTACCGAATGTACTAATCAAGGCTAAACTGAATTGAAATACTAACACACAGAATATGATTGAATATTCTCTTCAGAATAAAATGTAGATTCAGCATAATATGATGCAATCACCCCTAGTAACACCCCTAAGTAATGCCCCTTTAATGATAAGTATTAAAACTGGCTACCCTTCCCTTAATACAGGTCTTTGTCATTAAGCTCTACTTTGACTTGTTGTCGGCGTGGTTCTTATCGGTGGCGTGCACACAATTAGACAAAGCATCAATTTGCGGCAGACACTTAAGAGGACAGCCCACCCGAAAGGTGTGGAGGGCTCCCATTACAATTGGTGCTGTGCGTGTTGTATAGGTGTTGTATGTATATAGTACGGGTACTGTTTGTGTAATATATTACTACATGAGTATTGTGTGTGTACTATATGTGTATTGCATGGGTTCTGTATGTGTATTGTATGAGTTCTTTACGTGTGTTGTATGGGTGATGTATGTTTGTTGTGTGGATGAAATATGTGTGTTGTGTGGCTGATGTATGTGTGGCGCCCCTCTGGCGGGACGCCACAGGGAGGTACTACACCCCAAATAGAAGGTGTGGTGCCTCCATAGTCATGGGTGGAGAGGGGAACTGCAGAGTCTGTATAAAAACTACCCAGCTATAGACCCCCTAGCACCTGGGACTGTATATTCAGTAGGTCCCAGGGGGGTGGAGCTTAGTAGGGTGGAGACGTGACATCAGTGACAGTTGACAGCAGTCAGTCAGACGGTGAGATGAACAGAGAGGACGGACGCAGCTGAGACAGCAGCTCTGACTAAACCTAAAGAGGTACCCAGACAAGAGAGGGGGCACCCCAGACTTGGTGACAGCCGTCTGGAGTTTCCAGGTCACCACCGATGTACCGGAACCGTGGTGGTTTGCCAGGTTTATCCCAAACCACTGACCGGCAGGCTGTGTCCCTGATGAGGAGGAGTCACAACACCCATCAAGAAGTCCAACATCTGTCCCATAGCCGGGTTGAAGACGCTGACAAGTAAAGAGACTTAAAGCAACAGACCCCGAGGACCAGAGACTAGACTTGTGAGTGGAGAAGTAAAGAGCCCCTAAGAGCAGGACCAAGGAAAGTGTTGAAAGGGGTCTCAGACAGACTCTGTTGTGAACCTCCAAGCCTGCGGCAGCTAACCCCTGGAAAACTGTACTGTACTGTGTGCCTTTGAGCTGATCTGGACTCTGTATGTAGTTAATCCGTCACCTAAAAGGTCTCAACAACACCTGAGAGCCAAGGACTGCTACTCCCCTCATCCACCCCGCTGCCCTGAGGTAAAAGCTCCACCTGTGGGGAGCTGTACGACCCAAAGCTACATCACCATCACCTCAGTGGCCAACTGCAGCGCTGATAACCCTATTAGCAAGTAGCACAGGTGGCGTCACGTATAATAATCCCCCATCCCAAATAGTTTAGTTTTCCCCTCAGCCATTGAGTGTCCAGGGCACGGGATTGCGACCTGACCTGCCGTGATCCCCACTGAAGTAGCAACCTGTCCCGGTATCCGAGTACCCTCTACCCTGTCGTCCGACTCATATGTGCATTATATGTGTATTGTATGTGTGATATACGTGTTTGATAGGGTGATGTATGTGTGTTGTATGAGTGATGTATGCGTATTGTGTGAGTGATGTGTGGATAATGTATGTGTATGGTATGGGTGATATATGTGTGTTCGATGGGTGAAGTATGTGTACTATAGGGTGATGTATGTGTATTGTAAGGTTGATGTATATGTATTGTGTGGGTGATGTATGTGTGTTGTATGGGTGATGTATGCGTATTGTGTGAGTGATGTGTGGATGATATATGTGTATGGTATGGGTGATATATGTGTGTTCGATGGGTGAAGTATGTGTACTATAGGGTGATGTATGTGTATTGTAAGGTTGATGTATATGTATTGTGTGGGTGATGTATGTGTGTTTTGAGGGTGATGTAGGTGTATTGCATCAGTGTTATATGTATATTATATGAGTTCTGTATGTGTATTGTATGGGCGATGTATGTGTATTACATGGGTTCTGACTGTGTATTATATGGGTACTTATGTGTATTGTATGTGTGATATATGTGTGTGTTGTGTGGGTATTGTATATATATTGTATGGGTGCTCTATATGTTTTATGGGTGCTATATATGTATTATATTTGTGTTGAATGTATATTGTGTGGGTACTGTATGTGTATTGTATGGGTGCTCTATATGTGTTATATGGTGCTGTATGTGTATTGTATCAGTGTTTAATGTGTATTATAGGGTGTAATGACACAGCCTTTTTCAATGCATGTTGTGGTTAACGTTCTTAATTTGGCCAGACATATTGTTCTTTTGTTTGTTAACTCATGTTTGTTAAGTCATTGTGTCTTGCCAGTCTGCTCAAAGCCTCATTGTCCTAGTTTGTGAATTGCTGATGAAATGTAATTTACCTCAGCCCTTTCTGTTTTGGTTTTACCATCTCCACACAGCATTACTGATGTATGTAAAGTGCTATGGAATTAATAGTGCTATATAAATGAATAAATATTATTATTATATAATTACCACCTTGGCAGACAGTGTGCATGGAGACTTTGCAATGAAGGAAATTCCTTCTAGTCTTCTCCTTCCAGGCTACCCGAGGTGTACGGCATCTCAGACTGCGTGACGGTTTTGGGGCGGTGTGGACAAACCTTAATGAAATAATCTGTTTGCCAACAATAGAAACATACACCGCCAATCTGATGAATTGCAGGAGGTTTAACACAAGAGGTTAATCCCCCAATTGCATAGGTTCATTAAGCCCAACACATGGAGCCTCCCCAACAGTGATGGCTACTTGGGATATATTCGGTCTTGGTCTCTTCCTTTGACGTCTGTCAACCCTGATGGCAAGGGCCATTGCAGCTTCCAATGATTCAGGTGTAGCATGATTAACCAGAGTGTCCTGAAGTCTAGCTGACAGACCCAGGCTGAACAGACTCTGGAGGGCAGAGTCATTCCACTGGGTGTCAGTCACCCATCTCCGAAACTCTGAGCAATACTCCTCAATGGGGCGCGTCCCTTGCTTGAGTTTGCCGAGGTCTCCCCCTCCTGAAAACCCATCAGGGAGATATATCTTGGGTTCTCGTACAGCCTGGGCATGAGCCGTGGCCCGATACCCTACAACTTGCTGCAGTTCCTGCACATCCAGAGTATGCAGACCAGTGACCTCCTCAGAGATGGTTTGCATCAGTTGTGCAAAGGCATCAGCAGAGGAATCCTGAGACATAATGACTCAGGGACAAAGTAGTATGGCTCACTGATAATGTCACATGTAGTATAGCAGATGAGGGAAAGAAAACAGGATGGCACTAACAGACAAGGAAATCTGCGGAGCTAGACTAGCCCTGGACTGGGCTTCCTGGATAGCCCAGTATCCATAGGTACCTCAGATGGCGAGGAGGTGTAGGCCACCACCCTTGCCCTCTGCTCCTAAACCAGTCCTGTGCTACTCCCTCTCATCTCCCACCATGGACAGGGATAAACGGCAACTTCCAAAGGGAAAGCACAAAGAAGCTTCAGCAAGTGAAAAGACGTCTCCAGCTCACACAGTTAAACTCTATCAGCAATGTCAGCTGGAGGAAGAGGAGGCTAATTAAAGGCCAGGGGCATGGTCACAGGACAAACCTACAATTCCACTTGCAGAGCAGCACACCACACATAGCAATAACAGCTTTAGCATTAACCCAGAAAGAAGCAAAGGAAAGTTAGTCTGAGTTAAACTGCAGCAGAGCAATTCACATGTACTGTGAAGCAGTCAACACATGACATCTATCACGACTGGCCACCGCATCAACAGCAAACCTTGGTAAGATTCAGCAGTTTTCCAGTGCAAATGAAGAAGGGGAGGATTGTGACGACACAGCCTTTTTCAATGCATGTTGTGGGTTAATGTTCTTAATTTTTATAGACATGTTGTTCTTTTGTTTGTTAACAATAATAATGTTTGTTATGTTTGTTAAGTCAATGTTTCTTGCCAGTTTTCTTGAAGCCCCATTGTCCTAGTTTGTGGATTGCTAATGAGATGTAATATACCTCAACCCGCTTCTTTTCTACATCATTTAGATGAAAATTATGCAGTCGGATTGAAATTCCAAACAATAAGAGAACAGCCTTATCCCACCAATCCTGTAATAATACAATATACCCTGATGTGGAGGCTCGGGCTATATAAAGGACCTGCTTCAGTCACCAGTTGTTCATATGCTACGTGGCCTCAGTCCAGGAGCTTTGGTTCCGACTAAAGAGCAACAAAACTGGATTATATTCTGCAGGAGTTCAGCCTAGGATTCATCTGGAAGATCAGCAACTACTTAAGGAACCCATGTTGGGACAATTTAGTCACCTGGCTACAGACTTTACTGAGCTCGGTCAGCTTCTTAAGCTAGTCGCTATTCCTTTTTCAATGGGTGCCTGCCAATAGCGAGGTGCTGCTGGCCTGGGGTAGTTGGCCCTGAAAGCCCCAGAGGCACAAATATTGTAATCTGTCACGCTTCCAGGGGAAGGCGCCCTAGAGTGGACCCACTGGGCCGTGGTACCAAACTCCCCTGGGTCAGCTGGCCCTAGTTTTAACCAACCCCTATACAGGGATTGTCAGTGGCAAGTCCAGGGGGTCTAAATACCACAGTTGCTAGTACCAGGGGGGCGGTCCGTAAGGTTACCTATGCTACGGCACAGCTAAGGAGTCCGGGATAACAAGGTACAAAGCTAGGAGAGCAGGAATGGTACTACCGGAGAAGAGCACTGCAGGGGTTCCAGGAAACAGAGTACAAGGATGGCCTGATCAACAGTCAGCAAGGCAGAAGCAAACTGACTTAATAATCAGGCACCTCCCATAAGTGGAGGTGGCCTGATATACCAGAGGAAGAGCAGCTATTGGTCGAGGGGAGTGTCAGGTTGAACCGTGCCCCTAGAGTCACAGGGGAGGAGTGCACCTAGTGCGCTGCTGATTGGTCACATGAATACGACCATTGTAATGTGCTCATGTGTGAGCTAGGTGGTCAGCTGACAGGAAGGGAACCCGGCGACGGCTCCGAGACACAGTACGCCTGGACACTGGATGCCCGGTCGGCAGAGGAGCAGAGGATGCCGACCCGGGAGAGGGGAGCTGGGGAGTGGTGCCAGGGGACCTAACAGTACCCCCTCCCTCACACCCCTTCCTCCAAAGGTGCACTAAGAACCTTGCCAGAATGCGTAGCGCATCAATGTTCACCCGCGGCTCCCAGGGCCTCTCCTCAGGACCGAAGCCAACCCAGTCAATCAAGAAGAGGGTCTTGCCTCCATTCTTCTTCATGGCAAGGATGTCCCTGACCTCATAGACATTCTCGGAGCTGAGAAGCCGTGGCACGGAGCCGGAGGATGGATGGAAGCGATTAACCCTAGAACGCATACCCATAGAAATATACACATTCACGCACCTGGGGCCTTTTAGGCCTGTTTACAATTATCATGGAATAACTAAAAAAAAATACTTTTCAAAGTTTATTGCAAAGTAAGGATGCATTCCCACTAGCGCTGGGGTCCGTAATGGATCTGACCTCGTGGTGACTCCAGCTAAGGCTGGCGGACGCATACCTGGGGCCTCGCACGCCTGCCAGGTTACCTGTTTTCTATTTTCTGTAAAATTACTTTAGTTAGATTTTTGAAACTCTAGGTATTCCTCAGGTATATAGTTGTTAGTAATTTCCAGTTGTTCATATATTTTTATGTTATAGGCATTTCGATATAGCAACCTTTTTTTGGGACTACCCCATATTCACGCACCTGGGGCCTTTTAGGCCTGTGTGCAAATAACACGGAATAACTAAAATAAAATATTTTTCAAAATTTATTTTACAATTGCAAAGTAAGGATGCATTCCCAGTAGCGCTGGGGTCCGCCAGGAGGGATCCGTAATGGATCTGACCTCCTGGTGACCCCAGCTAAGGCTGGCGGAATCCTGCCATTCCGGCAGCCTTAGCTGGAGTTACCAGGAGGTCAGATCCATTATGTATCCCCTTCTGGCGAACCCCAGCGCTACTGGGAACACAGCCTAAGATGTGTATATTTCAAATCAGAATTATGTGCATGAAACAACAAAAAAGTAAGTAAACGGGCACGCCAAATATAGGCACTCCTATATACAATTTTTTTATGAAAACATTTTTTGGTTGAAGCAAACTTGGTGCAAGAATATTTATTTGTGACTTTACATATTCCCCCATCAATTCTCGCATATTATTTTTTCGGCTGAATGTTCCTTACATACATTTTGTCCGCAAGTAGTACAGAAACGCTCCGATTTTCTTTCCTTCTTCGCTGGACAAATATAGCAGCGCTTTCTTTTTTTTTCTCTTTGCTCTGGATGTTCCAGAAAGCGTATTCCACATCGGATCATTGCCTCTGTAGTTTGCCTTGATAAGCATATCATGCTGCTTCTCTCCATCATAGTAGGCATCAAAAGTTCATAACAAAGTTCTGTCAAAAATAGACGTCTCTTGTCTTTCCTGTTGGCATGTAATTCTTGATTAGTTTGACAATAAACAATGTAGCTATTCAGGGCTGACACATCAAGGATATTGGAAAAAAGGGCAACAGGCCATGACCATGTTGTCATGCAGAATCCACACTCTTCCCAGCAATAGCAGAGTCATAAAAGTTCTTCCCCAGCAACAATACAAACAAAAAGACTGAGTATCACATGTAAACCTAGTACAGGCCTAAAAGGCCCCAGGTGCATGAATATGGGGTAGTCCCAAAAAAAGGTTGTTATACCAAAATGTCTGTAACATAAAAATATATGAATAACTGGAAATTACTAACAACTATATACCTGAGGATTACCTAGATTTTCAAAATTCAAACTAAAGTACTTTTACAGAAAATAGAAAACAAGTAACCTGGCGGGCCTGCGAGGCCCCAGGTATGCGTTCTATGGTTAAGCACCACCGGTTTCAACAACGCGAGATGAAAGGAATTGGGGATGCGAAGTGAGGCAGGCAGTCTCAACTTGTAGGCAACGTCGTTGATGCGTCCATAGATTTCGAAAGGACCGATATAACGCGGCCCTAACTTGTAGGCCGGCACCTTCAACCTGACGTATCTGGAAGACAGCCACACGTTATCGCTCAGGAGATAAGACGGTGCATCTAAGCGTCTCTTATCGGCATGTCTCTTCATCCTGCCGGAGTCTTTTGTAAGGTCGTCTCTGGTCTCACTCCAGATCTTGGTGAAGTCCACGGACAATGCATCAGCCGCCAGGTTGCCGGACACTGTGGAGAACGGAAGAGGTAAACCAGGATGTTGCCCGAATACCACGACAAAATGAGATTTAGCTGACGACTCACTAGAGTGATTGTTGTAAGCGAATTCCGCCCAAGGAAGGAGACTGGTCCAGTTATCGTGATGCGCATTGGCGAAGTGCCGGAGGTAGGTGGTGAGGACTTGGTTAATGCACTCCACCTGCCCGTTGGACTTCGGATGATAAGCTGAGGAGAAGTCCAACGTGATGTCGATATGCTTGCACAGCGCCCTGCAGAACCGGGAAGTGAACTGGACTCCCCTATCGGACACGATGTGACGAGGAAATACGTGGAGCTGGAAGATCTGTTCGATGAAAATCTTGGCTAACTCAGGAGTGGATGGTAGACCGGGTAAAGGAACGAATAAGCAATTTTAGAGAAGCGATCCACGACTACTGATATGACAGTAGAGACGGAGGAGCAGGGTAGATCCGTAATGAAGTCCATAGCTATGTGTTGCCAAGGAGCTGATGGGACCGGGAGAAGCAGTAGACGTCCAGCCGGTAACTCTCTGGACACCTTTGTTCTAGCACAGGATGGACAGGAAGCAACAAAGTCGTGGACGTCTTGACGGATAGTAGGCCACCAATAGTGACGAGAGTTCAAAGAGAGAGTCTTTTTAACTCCCACGTGACCGGCGATTCTCGAAGAGTGTCCCCATGCCAGGACCGCCTTCTTCTGATTCTGTGCTACGAAGGTCTTTCCCGGCGGACGTCCACGGTAATTATCTTGGTAGGATCGATGATATGGAAGGTCTCCTCTTCCACATCCACTGCTGGAAGGACCTTGACAGAGCATCAGCCTTGACGTTTTTACTGCCAGGCCGGAAGTGCAGTTCAAAGGTGAAATGGGCAAAGAACAGGGACCACCGGAACTGCTGGGGGTTGAGCCTCTGGGCGGACTGGAGATAAGCCAGGTTCTTGTGATCCGTGTAGATAATAAACGGATGAACGGCACCCTCGAGGAGGTGTCGCCACTCCTCCACTGCCAGTTTGATGGCCAGCAATTCATGATCCCCAATAGAGTAGTTGCGCTCCGACGAAGTAAAGGCTTTGGAGAAAAATCCGCAGGTGACTAACCGACCTGAAGAGGATTTCTGGGAGAGAACAGCCCCCGCTCCTATGGAGGAGGCGTCTACCTCTATGATGTACTGTCTGTTCACCTCTGGTCGGTGCAAGACAGGAGCCTCGGCGAAGGAGTGTTTTAAGGTGGAAAAGGTGTTCTCGGCCTCTGGGGTCCAGTTGCAGGCTTTTGCTCCCTTACAGATGAGAGCCATGATGGGCTTGATCAAGGACGAGAAATGGGGAATGAATTGCTGCTAATAATTTGCAAAACCAAGGAACCGCTGAATGGCCTTAGTCCCCACAGGACGGGGCCACTTCAGCACGGCAGAGAGCTTCTCAGGATCCATCCGTAATCCGGAGTCAGAGATGATGTATCTGAGAAAGTGCAAAGAGATCTGCTTAAAGACACATTTCTCCATTTTGGCATACAACCGATTCCTCCTCAGTCGCAGGAGGACTCGCCGCACGTCCCGTCTATGAGAGTACAAATCCGGGGAGAAAATGAGGATATCGTCCAAATATACCACCATACACGTGTACAACAGATCACGAAAGATGTCATTGATGAACTCCTGAAACAGTGCGGGAGCATTACACAACCCGTTCGGCATGACCAAATACTCATAATGGGCGTCCCTGGTGTTGAAAGCCGTCTTCCATTCGTCTCCGGCACGTATGCGAACCAGGTTGTATGCTCCTCGGAGGTCTAATTTCGTGAAGATGTGAGCCCCTTTGAGCCTGTCAAAGAGCTCTGTATTCAGCGGCAGGGGGTATTTGTTCTTGACGGTGATGGCATTCAAGCCTCTGTAATCTAAGCAGGGTTGAAGGGTGCCCTCCTTCTTTTTCACAAAGAAAAAACCAGCGCCAGCAGGGGACGTGGATTTTCGAATGAAGCCCCTAGCCAAGCTGTCCGTGATGTACTCAGACATGGCTTGTGACTCGGCTGGAGACAACGGGTAGATTCAACCCTTGGGTTGTGTGGCACCAGGAACCAGATCAATAGGGCAATCATACGACCGATGAG
This sequence comes from Allobates femoralis, assembly GCA_033576535.1. Classification (NCBI taxonomy): domain Eukaryota; kingdom Metazoa; phylum Chordata; class Amphibia; order Anura; family Aromobatidae; genus Allobates; species Allobates femoralis. Next base: position 716,112,404 of record JARQOC010000002.1, on the reverse strand, counting down.
GCGGGAGGACCTCTGCCAATAGGCAGTCGGTAAACCAGGAAGAACAGAAGGCGGTTGCTGGGAATCGGGTGGCAGAACAGACTTCAGGCATCTCTCATGGCAGAGAGGACTCCACCGCAGCACGTCCAGGAGCACCAGTCCAGGACAGGTTCATGAGCCCGGATCCAGGGAAGCCCGAGGAGCAGGGCATGGGAGAGACCAGGCATGACGTAGAAGGCGATCTTTTCACGGTGCAGAGCCCCGATCTGCACCTCCAAGTCCTCTGTCACTTTGATGAAGATCTCCTGCAGCGCTCTGCCATCCACCGATGCAATCACGCGAGGTGTCACCAGAGGTATTACAGAGATTCCAAGTTGAGCCACCACCTCTTGCTGAATTAAATTTCCTGCTGCCCCAGAATCCACGTAGGCTAACTCAGAAAAGTGTCTCTGCGGATGTATCACCTGCACGGGCAGGGTGAGGGGTGGAGAGGCATCACTCTCGCCTAGGAAGGTCTCTCTTATGCGACCTAGGCGGAGGACCTCTACAGGTCTTTCAGGACAATAGCGGTACAGGACGGATCTCTTCTCCCCGGCGGCTTCATGGGAGTGCTCTTGGAAACGCAAGTCGATGCAGGTGGCTAGAGAGATCAAATCCCCCAGCTGGTCTGGGATATCCCAACCCGCGAGTTCGTCCTTTATAAGGCCACGCCAGAAAAGCTCCGGTCAGCGCTTCGTTATTTCATCTCACCTCGCAGGAGAGGATGCAGAAACGGATGGCAGATTGCCCAACGGTGAGCGTCCCTTGACGGAGGTTGAAGAGTGACTCCGTAGCAGACGCGACCCGACCGGATTCATCGAATATCTCCAGAAAGGTCAACAAGTGGAAGACCACTGGACTGGGTCATCACGCTCCCATAGAGGGTTAACCCACGCCAGAGCCTCGCCCTCCAGGTGGGACACCACGAAAGCCACTTTGGCCCGATCGGTGGGGTACTGCTGTGGCAGTAGCTCAAAGTGTAAGCGACACTGGTTGAGGAAGCCACACCACATCCGGGGCTCTCCGCTGTATCTAGATGGTCTCCCGAGGCGAGGCGGAGGGTTCGAGATGCCACCTGGGGAGTGGTCATAGGATACAGCCTGGGCAGAGGTCGTTAATGCAGACTGCACGGAGTCCAGATGATCTGTACTACAGCCTGCAAGATTGCATATCTCATTGTGCTGACAGCTCCTGCTGTAGGCTCGCAGGCTGACCGGCGGGTGCCGGGTCGGAGGTTTGCAGGGAGGCTAACCGGGTATCCATGGACTGAGGACAAGCCGCTATGTGGCGCCGACTCTCACAACGAAAAATCAGCTCTTTTTACGCTGAGAACGAGGTAACAGTGGGATCCATGGCCTGAATATTCTGTCATGCTTCCGGGGGAAGGCGCCCTAGTGTGGACCCACTGGGCTGTGGTATCGAACTCTCCTGGGTGAGCTGGTCCTAGTTTTAACCAACCCCTATACAGGGATTGTCAGGGGCAAGCCCAGGGGGTCTAAATACCACAGCTGTTAGTACAAGGGGGGGTGGTTTGTAAGGTTAGCCTATGCTACGGCACAGCTAAAGAGTCCGGGATAACAGGGTACAAAGCTAGGAGAACAGGAATGGTGCTACCGGAGAAGAGCACTGCAGAGTACAAGGAAAGGAAGGCCTGAACAATAGTCAGCAAGGCAGAAGCAAACTGACTTAATAATCGGGCACCTCCCATCAGTGGAGGTGGCCTGATATACCAGAGGAAGAGCAGCTATTGGTCGAGGGAAGTGTCAGGTTGAACCGTGGCGGCCTCTAGAGTCACAGGGTAGTAGTGCACCTAGTGCGCCGCTGATTGGTCACATGAATACGACCATTGTAATGTGCTGATGTGTGAGCCCGATGGGCTCCAAGACACAGTACGCCTGGACGTTGGATGCCCAGTCGGCAGAGGACCAGAGGATGCCGACCCGGTGAACCAGCAAAAGGGTGAGACTCTGCTCCCTGTTACATTGTGTGTTCTTGCTGAGTATGTGCTATATACCTTTGACTGTTGGGGATCCAATAAAGTCTTACCATTGTCTTACCATTGTGTGGTTCCCTCACCCTGCGGTTAAGGAGTTCGAGCATTCAGTTGGGATGAGCTCTGGTCCATGCAGTCTTTTTAAAGGCGGCCGGGCCAGCGGACGAGAGAACCCACTGACTCCAGTCTCTCCACATAGGGTGATTTGATGAGTGTTATATGGGTGCTGTATGTGTATTGCATCAGTGCTGATAGGGTGATGGATGTGTATTATATGGAGCTGTATGTGTGTTGTGTGGGTGATGTATATGTAGACTGAATCTGCAATAGGCAAGCAGCTTGGTGTGAAAAAATCAACTGTGGGAGCAATAATTAGAAAATGGAAGACATACAAGACCACTGATAATCTCCTCAATCTGGGGCTCCACGCAAGATCTAAACCTGTGAAGTCAAAATGATCTCAAAAACGCTGAGCAAAAATCCCAGAACCACATGTGGAGACCTGGTGAATGATCTGCAGAGAGCTGGGCCCATCATTACACAGGCCACCATCAGTAACACATTGTGCCACCAGGGACTCAGATCCTGCAGTACCCCTTGCTTAAGCAATTACATGTCTGGGTCCATATGAAGTTTGCTAGAGAGCATTTAGATGATCCAGAAGAGGATTGGGAGAATGTCATATGGTCAGAGGAAACCAAAGTAGAACTGTTTGGTAGAAACACAACTCGTTGAGTTGCATCCAAAGAACACCATACCTACTGTGCAGCATGGGGGTGGCAACATCATGCATTGGGGCTGTTTCTCTGCCAAGGGACCAGGACGACTGATCCGTGTACATGAAAGAATGAACGGGCCATGTATCATGAGATTTTGAGGGCAAACCTCCTTTCATCAGCAAGGGTATTCAAGATGAAACACCTAAGCAATGAAGGAGTGGCTTCGTAAGAAGCATTTCAAGGTCCTGGAGTGGCCTAGCCAGTCTCCAGATCAATCCCTATAGAAAACCTTTGGAGGGAGTTAAAAGTCCGTGTTGCCCAGCGACAGCCCCAAAACATCACTACTCTAGAGAAGATCTGCATAGAGGAATGGGCCAAAATACCAGCAACAGTGTGTGCCAACCTTGTGAAGACTTACAGAAAACGTTTCACCTCTGTCATTGCCAACAAAGGATATAGAACAAAGTATTGAGATGAACTTTCATTATTAATCAAATACTTATTTTCCACCAAAATTAAAAATAAACTACATCTTTGCATGTGACATTTACCAACGACCAACGATGAGGTTGTCATGACTTGGACCATAAATGTATCGTTGGTCTCCCACTGGGCGGTCAGCATTGGCGCGTGTAACGGTGGGAGACCGAAAATGAACAATCTCTCAGCGCCGCCCAGCAAACGCTAGGAGGCTTGTAACCAGGGTAAATATCAGGTAACTAAGCGCCGCACTGTGCTTAGTTACCCGCTGTTTACCCTGGTTACCAGTGTTCTTGTTGGTCGCTGGTAAGTCTGCCTGTGTGACAGCTCACCAGCGATCAGATAACGATCTCCCAGCGATCCACATCGTTGGTGGGATCGCTGGGACATCGTAACGTGTAACGGGGCCTTTAGTGTGAAGTACGACTAATGGGGACGTCACACACACATCAATGTTGCCAGCGATCTCATCGCTGGCAACATTGATGGCGGTCAGCTGGTGAGCTATCACACAGGCAGACTCACCAGCAATCAGTACCAGCGAGAACGCTGGTAACCATGTAAACAAGTGGGCACCAGCTCCCAGCGCTTGCTGAGAGGCATTGGGAGCTGGCTTCTCGCTCGTCTCTTGATGTCACACACAGCGATGCTGCATGTCCACCGGGCGACCATCGCCAAGTTTTAGAGCAGGTTCTAAAACCTGGTGACCATCAAGCAGTAATTTTATCGCTGGTTGATGCGCCCTGTCACACGCGTCAATATTTCTGCAACGTCACGTGCAGCAGCGATATTGACGCGTGTGACATCCCCATTAGATCCCAGATCTCCATCCTCGGGGCTTCTTACAGGCATCCAATCAGGGTGTTAGATCCGCCGATGTTGCGATCCTTTGGTGACTCCTCATCAATACTTGCTGAGTGATGATAAATACATTGTGCAGCTCCGGGGACATATTCCTAGGCGAGGACGGCGCAGATTGTGTCCGCTGAGGATCCAGATCTTATGTTTGAATATTGTGGAGAATAAGACTTAATCACGCTGAGCCGATTAATATTATCAGCTTATGAGATATAGGTCAGGTGGGAGGACTTCATTCCTACAGACACTTTCCACAAGAAGAGAAGAAGATACGGACAATACCTTTAAACTGATACCGGAGCGAGATATGTCCCCCCCGGGGGCTCACAGCCTATTCCATCCACTAAAGTCAAAGAGGATATAATGTAATAAAATAGCTAAAAAATCAGTATTATTTCAACAATAAATAGTAAAGGCAAGTATAGCACACATTGTAATAGATGAAATCATAGAGACCTGCTTCTTTCTCCACTTATGAGCCACTTCTCCCATTACCTGCACAAGTCAAAATTTGTTCAGCACAAAACAAGATTACTTGCCATCTTACTTAGGGGTCAGATTACAGCTTCCATTGAAGTCTATGGAGAGAGGAGAAGGAGACAGGAGCAGAGTGAAAGCTCAGGCACAAAAAGAGCTTTACTGCTGATTTCAGATATGTGTTTTATGTAATGTAGGTGCTGGATTCACAGCTACACTGCTCAGTACTGCTGTGTAGTTTCCTCCATGCTGCTGTTTTCATGCTTGTCATCTAGGTGCTTGTCCAGCAAAAAACAAGATTACTTCCCATCCTACTTAGCGATCAGATTATAGCTTCCGTTGAAGACTATCGAGAGAGGAGCAGAGTGAAAGCACAGGCACAAAGAGACCTTTGGTGCTGATTTCAAGTAGGTGTTTTATGTCATCCAGGTGCTGGATTCACAGCTACACCGTACAGTACTGCTGTGTAATCTCCTCCATGCTGCTGCTTTCTAATGTTTTAGGTCATCCAGGTGCTGGTTTCACAGCTACACTGTACAGTACTGTTGTAAAGTGTTCTCCATGCTCCCAGTTTTTAGTAAGTGTTTTATGTTATCTAGGTGCTGGATTCACAGCTACACTGCTTAGTGTTGCTGTAAAGTGTTCTCCATGCTGCCAGTTTTCAGTAAGTGTTTTATGTCATCTAGGGTAAGGTGTTGGATTCACAGCTACACTTTACAGTACTGCTGTAAAGTGTTCTCCATACTTCCAGTTTTTAGTAAGTGTTTTATGTTATCTACGTGCTGGATTCACAGCTACACTGCTTAGTATTGCTGTTAAGTGTTCTCCATGCTGCCAGTTTTTAGTAAGTATTTTATGTTATCTAGGTTCTGGATTCACAGCTACATTGCTTAATGTTGCTGTAAAGTGTACTTCATGCTGCTGTTTCCTAGTGTTTTATGTCATGTAGGTGCTGGATTAACAGCTACACTGCACAGTACTGCTGTATAATGTCCTCCATGCTGCTGTTTTCATGCTTGTCATCTAGGTGCTTTAACTGTCATCTAGGTGCTTGTCCAGCAAAAAACAAGATTACTTGCCATCTTACTTAGCGATCAGATTACAGCTTCCGTTGAAGACTATGGAGAGAGGAGCACAGGCACAAAGAGACCTTTTGTGCTGATTTCAAGTATGTGTTTTATGTCATCCAGGTGCTGGATTCACAGCTACACTGTACAGTACTGCTGTGTAATCTCCATCCTGCTGTTTTCTAATGTTTTAGGTCATCCAGGTGCTGGATTCACAGCTACACTGCACAGTACTGCTGTATAATGTCCTCCATGCTGCTGTTTTCTAGTAAGTTTTTTATGAAATCTATGGGTTGGATTCACAGCTACACTGCTCAACATTGCAGTATAGTGATCGTAAAGCTGCTGTTGTGAGTGTTTTATGACTATTTTTTACGAAAATACTTTATTTTGAGCTAAAAATCCTTTTTGCATTTGTAATTTCATTAAAAATGTTTGCACCATTTGTTTTTTTTTTCACCAGCTCTTAATATCCCTGAAAACTCAACTTTGATGTGGTCATTGGCTATAAATCAGCTGTGAATAACTCAGAAATAGACAGAAAGGAGGGTTATGGACTCTCTTGTCAGGGCTGCAGAATGAGTTCACTGACAGATTCTCTGTTAGCTCATTCTGCAGCTAGCAATAAATGCAACACAGACACTATAGAAGGCAAACGGTGCAAAATGTGTAATAAAACCTGATAGCTAAAATTAATTTTAGTTCCAAATACAAATATTTCAATAAAGCAGAAAGTTATTGCCAAGGATAGACAGCCCCTTTAATCTCAGACCCTATAAGGGAGTTCTGACCCCCGGTCCCTGGATGTAAATGTTGTTAAGTTGTTGATGGTGAGTGGAGCGAGAGCTTGTCCTGGTGTAATTGAATTACATCCACTCCCCCGATGCTCATTATATCTGGAGAACAGGGAAAGACTCTATGAAGGAGCAGGGTTTTCCGCCACATACAGCAGATCGCGCCCGCGGCCCGGCGGTTGTCTCACGCCCGTCGGGGATTAGCATTTAACCAGTTCCCGACTTTAAACCCCAAAGGATAAATCATGTTTGTAGTGCGGTCAATTAGAAGGACTGTGCGGAATCTGTGCACGGAAAGTTCCGCTTGTAGACAAATTATATGGACATCATTGTCCTACACCTCAAAAATCCTTACATTTTGCCTAATTACACGTGAATTCATCAAGCCGTCCCATAGTAAGCGAAGATTCAATGGGATCTGTCCTAACAGTGTGATCGCTAGCGGTCTGCACAGTGTAGAGAGGTGTTGGGTACGGTGGTATTATTAGGATACTGCATTGGTGCTCTATGGTAGTATTAGTTTGATGTTACATAACTCAAATCTGTCAGCAGGTTTTTGCTACCTCATCTGACAGCAACATAATGTAGGCAAAGGATCCCTGAAAACAACGGTGTATCACATAGATCACTGTGTGCAGCCGTTCTCACACAATGAAAGAATTTGGGTTTAGAAACAAAGGAGAGCTGCCCCCCCCCCCTCCCCCGCACTCACCAGGCTCTCTGTGAGGTGTCAATCACAGCAGGGGGCATTGTAGTCCCGTAACAGTAATCACCAGATGATAAAGTCTTTAGTTTAAGTAAACAATAGCCCCAACACTGATAAGAGAAGCACAGTTGCTTTGTGCTTTTTAACCCTCACAGCATGCTGTCCTCAGCTTACATAGCAAAAACCTGCTGACAGATTCCCTTTAAGTTCACATGTCCAGTAATCTGCCGTTAGAAGGAATACAAACTGTTTTGTGCATTTTTGAAAAAACTGATTTCTGCAGGTTTTCTAACGTTGGAGTCTATGGAGAACGGATCCGGTAACTGATCACTCCGCTTTTCTGTCATTTATAAAGGATCCGTTTTTTACTTACTGGACAAGTTACAAATGGAAGATAAAGAGTGATCAGTTAAAGGATCCGTTCTTTATAGACTTCAATGTTAAAACGAAAAGAGACTCTGCAAAAATACATTTTTTCTAAATGGACAAAAAAGTTATGTCTTCACAATTTTTTTCAATCAGATCACTGCAGGATCCATTCTAAGGGTTCACTCACATCTGTGTATATACAGCGGGTACGGAAAGTATTCAGACCCCTTTACATGTTTCACTCTTTTGTTTCATTGCAGCCATTTGGTAAATTCAAGAGAGTTCATTTTTTTCTCATTAATGTACACTCTGCACCCCATCTAGACTGAAAAAAAGATGGAAATGTAGATATTTGTGCTAATGTATTAAAAAAGAAAAAGTGAAATATCACATGGTCATAAGTATTCAGACCCTTTGCTCAGACACTTGTATTTAAGTCACATGCTGTCCATTTCCTTGTGATCCTCCTTGAGATGGTTTCACTCCTTCATTGGAGTCCAGCTGTGTTTAATTAAACTGATAGGACTTGATTTGGAAAGGCACACACCTGTCTATATAAGACCTCACAGCTCACAGTGCATTTTGGACCAAATTAGAATCATGAGGTCAAAGGAACTGCCCAAAGAGCTCTGAGACAGAATTGTGGCAAGGTACAGATCAGGCCAAACAATTTCTGCAGTACTCAAGGTTCCTAAGGGCACAGTGGCCTCAATAATCCTTAAATGGCAGAAGTTTGGGACCATCAGAAGTCTTCCTAGACCAGGCCATCCAGCCAAACTGAGCAATCATAGGAGAAGAGCCTTGGTGTGAGAAGTAAAGAAGATCCCCCAGATCACTGTGGCTGAGCTCCAGAGATGCAGTAGGGAGATGGAGAAAGTTCCACAAAGTCACCTATCACTGCAGCCTCCACCACTCGGGCCTTTATGGCAGAGTGGCCTGACGGAAGCCTCTCCTCAGTGCAAGACATATGAAAGCTGCATAGAGAAAACACATGAAGGACTCCCAGACTATGAGAAATAAGATTCTCTGGTCTGATGAGATGAAGATAGAACTTTTTGGTGATAATTCTACGCGGTATGTGTGGAGAAAACCAGACACTGCTCATCACCTGCCCAATACAATCCCAACAGTGAGACATGGTGGAGGCAGCATCATGCTATGGGGTGTTATTCGGCTGCAGGGACAGGACGACTGGTTGTAGCTGAAGGAAACATGAATGGGGCCAAGTACAGAGATATCCTGGATGAAAACCTCTTCCAGAGCTCTGACCTCAGACTTGGCCGAAGCTTAACCTTCCAACAAGACAATGACCCTAAGCACACAGCTAAAATAACAAAGGAGCGGCTTCACAACAACTCTGTGACCATTCTTGACCGGCCCAGCCAGAGCCCGAACCTAAACCCAAATGAAGATTCACCGAAGTAGGATATAAATTTCAAAAAAACTCACCAAAATTTTGCCACTTCTAATACCCATTGCACCTAGCAGGTGGCTGCCGGCTCCTCCGAGAGGCAACACGTGTCTGAACACCAGTGCTCAGTCCCCTACAACCTAGAGCAGGGGTCTCAAACTCCAGGCCTCAAGGGCCGCACACAGTCCAGGTTTTCAGGATTTCCTTAGTATTTGACAGTTGGTAATTTAATTACCAACTGTCAAATCCTATGGAAATCCTGAAAACCTGCACTGTGTGCGGCCCTCGAGGCCTGGAGTTTGAGACCCCTGACCTAGAGCATGGGGGCGATTGTGGCACCTGCGACTGGTCATGCTGACAGGGAGGAAACTGGTGGTATTTAAAGACACAAGGCTGCTATAGGGCGTCAGCCACATAGGTCTATGTGATACACAGTGTCAGAGCTCAGCTTATTGGTCACGCCTAAGCTATTAGACAAGGCGGGCTGCTCTGCATCAGATACATGCATCACCAGTGACAGACACCCCCCAGAGGGCCCAGCCTCAACTGCAACAGGCCAAAATAACGTAAGCTCGTAACCCACCGTCGGAGGAGCCAGCAGCCACCTGCTAGGTGCAATGGGTATTAGAAGTGGCAAAATAATTTTGTTGAGTTTTTTGGAAATTTATGTCCTACTTCGGTGAATCTTTTAATGTTTGGTGGTTTACCCACTAAGCAAACATATGGTCAGGCATATGGTTAAGACTCGTAAGCGTGAGGGCCCTTGACAGTGGGTTACAAGCTTACGTAATTTTGGCCCAAAATACCTACTAACACCTCACATTTTTATCTATAGCGTTTTGTTGCATATTTTTATCTGTTGCAGTTGAGGCTGGGCCCTCTGGAGGCATCTGTTACTGGTGATACATGTATCTGGTGCTGAGCAGCCCGGCTTGTCTAATAGCTTGGGCGTGATCAATAGGCTTCTCTGACACTGTGTATCACATAGACCTATGTGGCTGATGCCCTATGGTAAATTTGTGTCTTTAAATACTACCAGTTTCCTCCCTGTCAACATGGCCGGTCGCAGGTGCCACAATCGCCCCCATGCTCTAGGTTGTAGGGGACTGAGCACCGGTGTTCAGACACGTGTTACCTCTCGGACGATCCGGCAGCCACCTGCTAGGTGTAATGGGTATTAGAAGTGGCAAAACTTTGGTGAGTCTAAACCCAATTGAGTATCTTTGGAGAGACCTGAAAATGGCTCCACCAACGTTCACCATCCAACCTGACGGAACTGGAGAGGATCTGCAAGGAAGAATGGCCGAGGATCCCCAAATCCAGGGGGGAAAACTGCATCATTCCCAAGAAGACTCATGGCTGTACGAGCTCAAAAGGTGCAAATACTCAATACTGAGCAAAGGGGCTGAATACTTATCATCAATACTGAGCAAAGGGGCTGAATACTTATCATCAATACTGAGCAAAGGGGCTGAATACTTATCAATACTGAGCAAAGGGGCTGAATACTTATCATCAATACTGAACAAAGGGGCTGAATACTTATCATCAATACTGAGCAAAGGGGCTGAATACTTATCATCAATACTGAGCAAAGGGGCTGAATACTTATCATCAATACTGAGCAAAGGGGCCGAATACTGATCATCAATACTGAGCAAAGGGGCTGAATACTTATCACCAATACTGAGCAAAGGGGCTGAATACTTATCACCAATACTGAGCAAAGGGGCTGAATACTTATCATCAATACTGAGCAAAGGAGCTGAATACTTATCATCAATACTGAGCAAAGGGGCCGAATACTGATCATCAATACTGAGCAAAGGGGCTGAATACTTATCATCAATACTGAGCGAAGGGTCTGAATACTTATCATTAATACGGAGCAAAGGGGCTGAATACTTATCATCAATACTGAGCAAAGGGTCTGAATACTTATCATCAATACTGAGCAAAGGGTCTGAATACTTATCATTAATACGGAGCAAAGGGGCTGAATACTTATCATCAATACTGAGCAAAGGGGCTGAATACTTATGACCATGGATATTTCAGTTTTTCTTTTTTAATAAATTTGCACAAATATCTACATTTCTAGTTTTTTTCAGTCTAGACGGGGTGCAGAGTGTACAATAATGAGGAAAAAATAAACTTTTTTAATTTACCAAATGGCTGCAATGAAACAGAGTGGAAAATGTAAAGGGGTCTCAATACTTTCTGTACCCACTGTAGACTTGCTGAGATTCTCAGCCAGAAAAGTTGCAAGTGTCAGGCAGGTGTCTAGTTTTTTTCCTCACCTAGCATCCGGATGAAATGTGAGTGCTATATGTTTTTAACATCATCATTTTCACCCGACAATATTCTATGTACGGTACATTAGTTTGACAAAATAATAAAGCAAGCATATAAAGATATAGATAGATGATAGATAGGAGGATGGACAGACAGACAAACAGATGGATGGATAGATATGTAGATATCCTGCACCTATATAATGTCCCAGCACCCCTTCATATTATACACTTGTACCCTTTGTAAGAGTGTTTAGCATTGTTTTAATCTAGTAAATAAATACCTAAAAAATAAAAAAAATGTATGGCGCCCTTATATTTGATGACTTGCTGAGATAAAGCAGACAGCTGGGGGCTGGTATCCTAAGGCTGGAAAGGTCCAGGGTTATTTGGTCCCATCATATATATAACAGCCGCCCCAGAAGTGGCATTTTAATTTAGATGCCGCAACTTTACCCCAGCTCTTCTCATTTCCCTGGTAATGTGGCAGATGGATTAATAGTAGTTGGGGTTGATGTCAGCTGTGTAATGTCAACTAGTATCCAGCCCGGGGGTTAGTAATGGAGAGGGGTCTATCAAATACCCTCCATTACTAATCCAGTCAGTAAAAAGATAAATAAACACACACAAAAATATTTTAATAGTTCAATAATTAAAAAAAATAAATAAATAAACAAAAAGTCAGAAGTAGTCCACAGATTCCAACGTAGTCCACTAAAGACAATCTTAAAGGCATAAAAAGAGAAATATTAAAGAAGTATAGACAAGATATGCCTTCATTTACCAGTTTATTCCCCAACAAAATCCCAAGCATGCCTGATGTAGTCCACATGGATGTCCCACAATGTTCCCTGACTCACCCCATATGCTGCAACAGAAGCCACTGCTGGATCTTATTCTGCATTCAGCGAGAGACAGCAGCGTGATGAGTTGTGACATCTGTAAGGTCACCGCAGTTCACACTCGCCAGCTCCCACGCTATCCGCTGTGTGTTGAGTTGCTGGACTGACCTATTTGTTTCCCCCAAGTTCACCTATGCAGCATCATAGAAGCGCAATGGCACTGCAGCACTTACAGGCTGTATAGTAACGAGCTTGTAAGCACTGCACTCCTTGCTACCTTCCATAGAGTACAATCTTGGCTGGTAACCTAAATCAGCAAGCAGTAAACCATAGAATTAAACATCCCACTATTCACCAGTATGGAGTTAATTATTAATAATAGGTTAATAGTTCTTTTATTTGGACAAGCACTTCAACATTTTACACTACAACTAAATTAAGGTAATATTATTGGTATACTGTATTATATTTCTGCACAGTTCAGTGGGATTATATGAGCAGTATATGGCAGTATTATGACTATTTGGCAGTGTAGAATATAACAGCGGAATACAGAGGCAAAGAGATGGCGGCTCAGGACAGAAGCACAGATGTGAAGTCAGGGTGGTAAGACCCCTTCACCTACAAAGTCTATCAGGGATTATGAAGGGCATTTGTAATATAACATAATCCACAGTTCTTAGATATTATTGTCAGGAAAAATCATGGATGGACATATGATGATGATTGTCAATTTGATACACTGAATGCAGCTCGTGCAGAGCAGCGCTCCTCGTCAGCATGTAGGAGGTGGCTCTGAGGAGGTTACCCCACTCTATGATGTCCACAATAGGGACACGGAAAGAGATAGTCTTCATAAGATAACCCTATAAACCTCAGCTTCCATAACAATACAAACCCATCAGATATAACACTACGGTAAACTCGCTTTGCTTCCTTGAACCGGTGACATCTGGCAATCGCCCTAGATTTTCTGCCTTGGCCGCCGAAAGGCCAAGAAGGGGTTAAAGAGACATTATCCTTTCATCGGCCTAAGGAGAAAAAACAATCATCCCCGGCCAAGATCATGTAAAAGGAGGAATCAGCGATTATTGAGGGGATCCGACATCTGGCAGAGGCGCAATAATCAGATCACCGCCACCGCAACGTCCCAGGACTACGACTCTCCGCACCTTCCTCTATAGAAGTGCAGTGTGGAGTACAAGTGAGGTGTAGCCTGGTGGACGGGTCACACAGACAGGGGTGTAATCAGTATCCGCACATGTCCATCTACCATTAATAGTACTGGCAGAGCTGTGGTGCCCCTCTAGTGTTAGAGTCCGAGTGCAGCTGCCATCTCTGAAGGTCCCAAGGTTCACGTATGTCAAGCATATCTCCACATACCACCATCTCCTGTGCTTCCCATAATGTGACAGTGCCTACCCTTGATGGTAAGAATAATCTACAAAAAAACACCTGTTCTGATTATACAGCCAATCACTGTCCACATTGGTCACCACTGCAGCCAATCACTGTCTACAATGGTCACCACTGCAGCCCATCCTGACCAAAAGAGCAATTAAGGAATCCATTGGCAGCCCGAATGACTGCTACCGGAGAAATGTTGGGTGATTGGCTGGTAGGTGGGGATTCATTATTTTTTCCCACTGCTTTGGGTTTATTATAATTCATTGAACAGCCTACAGCTGGATCTCGAGAAATGGTGCCTTGATGGATGAACGCTCTGTGCGAAGATTGATCTTGATCAGCCTAGATGGGTCCACCAAGGTCTTCTCCAAGCCCAGATGGGTCCACCAGGGTCTTCTCCAAGCCCAGATGGGTCCACCAGGGTCTTCTCCAAGCCTAGATAGGTCCACCAAGATCTTCTCCATGCCTAGATAAGTCCACCAGGGTCTTCTCCAAGCCTAGATAAGTCCACCAGGGTCTTCTCCAATCCCAGATGGGTCCACCAGGGTCTACTCCAAGCCTAGATAGGCCCACCAGGGTCTTCTACAACCATAGATAGGTACAACAGGTTTTGTTTTTCAAACCTAGATAGGTCCACCAAGGTCTTCTCCAAGCCCAGATGGGTCCAACAAGGTCTTCTCTAAGCCGAAATAGGTCCACTATGGCCTTCTCCAAAATTAGATAGGTCCACCAGAGTCTTATCCAAGCCCAAATGGGTCCACCAGGGTCTTCTCCAAGCCTAGATAGGTCCACCAAGGTATTCTCCAAGCCAAGATAGGTCCAACACAGTCTTTTCCAAGCCTAGATAGATCCACTTTGGTCTTCTCTAAGTCTAGATAGATCCACTAGGGTCTTCTCCAAGCCACAATAGCTCTACCAGTGTCTTCTCCAACTCTAAATAGGTCCACCAGGGTCTTCTCCAAGCCTTGATGTCGACAAGGTTCTTCTCCACCATTATCTTGACAGTATCAAGCCATCAGGTTGCTGGTTTTTCTCGTCATTTAGTTCATTCTATTCTTCCAACCATGATGCCCTTCTCCAGTGCCTGTGTATGTGGGTATGTACACTATATGGAGAAAAAGTATGTGCCCCCCCAGGATTTTTTCTGACCTCCCAGAAGGTGTGAAAACCATGTCCTATGAAGACCGGCTAAAAGAACTAGGAATGTTCAGTTTGCAAAAGAGAAGGCTGAGAAGAGACTTAATAGCTGTCTACAAATATCTGACAGGTGGCCACAGTGCAGAGGGACCTACCCTATTCTCATTAGCACAAGGAAGAACAAGAAGCAATGGGTGGAAACTGAAAGGAAGGAGATACAGATGGGACATTATGAAGAACTTTCTTACAGTGAGGGTGATCAGAGAGTGGAACCGGCTGCCACGGGAGGTTGTGAGCTCTCCATCAATGGAAATGTTCATATAAACATATAGCTGTAATCATTTGGGAAACCTGCACTTGCTGGGGGTTGGATCCGATGACCCTTCAGGTCCTTTTTGCTCCTCCATCCAGAGGACATTTGTGAGGTAACACTGATGTTGGGGGAAGTCAAGCTCAATGCCATCAGGGATAATGTCTCCTGTCATTCTTCACAGCCTCCATGTTGGTAAAGAAAAGGAGGAGTGAATGATGTCTGATGTGTGGCTTTGCAGCAGGGTCAGAGGTGTTGTCACCCAAGTGACACCTTGCGTTTTGCATTTGTATTAAGAATCTGTATGTTCCATAGTGTGTATGCCGCCCTCTAGTGGTTAAAGGTGAAGGCTGCTCCCTGAACCCCCATTAGCCAGACAAAGTTATTGTTGTTGGGTATTTCTTGTAGGTGGGGTATAGTCAATAAAAGGGGTTGTAGCAGATAACACAGAAGTAGAGTCCCCCATTAGGAGATTGTATCAGGAACCAAAGCCCCCTCTACATGGTTCAGGCCCTGAGGGTCCCTCCGGGAGTTGGCCCAGCATTTTGGACTGTGGAGCAGAACATCCGCCAAGGGTGTTCCCCCGGTGTTGCTGCTTGACGTCTGCTCCTGGTGGATACCCAAATAGTGGCTGTCCCCTCTGGTGTCGGTTTGGTGAGCCCTGAGCAGAAGTTCGAAGATAGATGATCTCCATTGTTAGCATAGTGAAGGAATCCTGTCTGGCGGTTCACCGTTGGGCCTATGGACGTATCCCCATAAGTGGGGTAGGGATAGAAATGACCAAAAGGCTCTTTAAAAGTCACGGCATGAATCAATGCTTACGGACGCGAGTCTGGAGGTAGAGGGGAGCAGCCTGCAGCCAAATGTGTCCATGTAAATAGGCCACCAGCAACTCACGTGTGAAACCGTTACAGTAAAGAATCTTTAAAACTTTTATTGACTCTGTAAATGTAGTTTGTCCCTCGATGTGGGAACCAAAGAACTGAACTGTTGTAGTGAGGAGCAGCTGGGACAGTATCAGCTGTGCCAGGGCTACGCTGTCACCTAGGCCCTGCCCCGCCATCAACAATCCAAGGCACTGGCACCACTACAATTTCAGCTGTGATGTGTCAGGGAGGGGGTGATGTGTGAGGGAGGCGTGTGATGTGGGGAAGATGTGTGATGCGTGGGAGAGGGGTGTGCTGTGTGGGGGAGGTGTGTGCTGTGTGGGGGAGGTGTGTGCTGTGTGGGGGAGGTGTGTGATGTGTGGGAGAGGGGTGTGATGTGTGGGAGAGGGGTTGATGTGTGGTGGAGGGGGGTGATGTGGGGGAGGTGTGTTATGGAGAGGTGTGATGTGTTGGAGAGGGTGTGATGTTTGGGGAGGGTGTGATGTGTGGTGTAGGGGTGTGGTGGGGGGTGTGATGTGTGAGGGAGGGGTGTGATGTGTGGGGGAGGGTGTGATGTGTGAGAGAGGTGTGTGATGTGTGAGGGAGGCATGTGATGTGTGAGGGTGGGTGTGATGTGTGGGAGAGGGGTGTGATGTGTGAGGAGGGCGTGTGATGTGTGGGTAGAGGGGTGTGATGTGGTGAGGGAGGGGTGTGATGTGTGAGAGAGGTGTGTGATGTGTGAGGGAGGCGTGGTGGTGTGTGAGGGAGGCGTGTGATGTGTGGGAGAGGGGTGTGATGTGTGAGGGAGGGGTGTGATGTGTGAGGGAGGCGTGTGATGTGTGGGAGAGGGGTGTGATGGTGGGAGAGGGGTGTGATGTGTGGGGAGGGGCGTGATGTGTGGGGAGGTGGTGTGATGTGTGGGAGAGGGGTGTGATGTGTGGGGGGGGGCGTGATGTGTGGGGAGGTGTGTGATGTGTGGGAGAGGGGTGTGATGTGTGGGGGAGGGGCGTGATGTGTGGGGTGGTGTGTGATGTTTGGGAGAGAGTGGGGATGTGTGGGGGAGGTGTGTGATGTGTGGTGGGGGGTATATGTGGTGGATGGGTGTGATGTGTGAGGGAAGGGTTTGATGTGTGGGGGAAGGGATGTGATGTGTGGGGGAGGGTTGTGAGTGTGGGGGATGGGTGTGATGTGTGGGGGAGGAGTGTGAGCGTGTGGGGGGAGTGGTGTGATGGGTGGGGGAGGGTGTAATGTGTGGGGGAAGGGTGTGATATGTTGGGGAAATTGGGGAAGGGTGTGATGTGGCAGAGGGGTGTGATGTGTGGTGAAGAGTTGTGATGTGTGGGGGAGGGGTGTGATGTGGGGGAGATGTGTGATGTGTGGGGGAGGGTGTGATCCATCAATGGAAATCTTCAAGCTGAAGCTGGATAAACATATAGCTGTAATAATTTGGGAAACCTGAACTCACAGGGGGTTGGACTTGAAGGCCCTTCTGGGGGAAGGGTGTGATGTGTGGGGGAGGGGTGTGATGTGTGGGGGAGGGGTGTGGAGTGTGGGGATGAAGTGTGGGGATGGAGTGTTGGGAGAGGTGTAATGTGGCGGATGGGTGTGATGTGTGTGGGAGGGGTTTGGAGTGTGGGGGAGGGGTGTGATGTGTGGTGGTTCTCTACAGGTGACACTATTGGTCAGTTATTTTGGATTTGGTCTCCATATTTTGACCTGTCATTTTCTTTTTAGCAGGACAATGCCACAAAATACATACACGGGACATTCATGGGGGCCATGGACTCCAGAGAAAGGCAACGTGTCAAGTGCTCGGCTTATACAAGAGATCCTAAGGACTGGGGGAAAAGTTGCCATATTTATAAGTTTAATGTTATTCTAAAATGAGAAAAAAATAATAAAATGATGTACAAAGCCTATGAATGAGTGCGAGTGAGCTCTGGGATGGCGCCAGATGATAAGAGGACGGCCAGTGTTTGGGTCTTGTAAATATATGTATTGTCTGTGGAATGAGAAGTCGGGGGCATCTCCTCTAGATCCGGACATTGAGCTGTTCCTGGAAATGGATGAAACCGTCAGCGCTGATTGTATCACACACCTTAGGGTTCACATATTAAAAAAACCATAATGCTAACGTGTTTTGGGTTAGAAAAAGCGATAATCATAGCTGATTTGGGGGTTTTTACACCCCCAAATGTGTGTTATGTTTTTTTCCAATATGTGCACATTCTGTATATTTTTTCTCTTATATAAATAAAGACTAATTTTTTAGTTGGCCCAAAAATGCGTCAAATTACTAAAAGGTTGTAAGTCACATCTTACTCTAATAGGATGTTTGTTGAAACCCGAATTTAATAAATCCTGCAAACCCTATAGGGTTACATAATGCATTTCTAGCTGCCTGAAGTGACCACTGGGGGGAGCTCCATGCATACAGTTTATACATTGAATATAACAATGAATGAGAACACAAATTGCTCCTGAGCTCCATCTAGTGGTCACTTCAGAAAGTCAGAATTGTGATATGTCCATGTCAATGTCTGCTATAACTATGCAGCGGAAGCTGTATCCAAAAAAAAGGCCGTGAAATATATGTTGAAATTAATCAGCATAGGATTATGAATCTGCCTAGAATAAAACATAATGAACAATGGTAGGACAGACACCTCAGCACAATCAATAGTACAATCGAATAGAAGAAACAATATATTTTATGTTCTCAGAGAACTTGGCTTCTTTCTCCACTTATGAGACACCTCCCGCCAAAACCGCTCAGCTGATGTGATTGGTCGCCTACTGGTGACTAAACCAATCGACTGACAGCATGATGCGGTCAGCTGATTGGTTTTTGTCTAGGGAGAGAGAAGATGGAAAGGGCAGAGTGAAAGCACAGACACAAAGAGACATTTACTGCTGATTTCTAATAAGTGTTTTAGGTCACACAGTTTCTGAAGTCACAGTTACCCTGCTCAGTACTGCTGTATAGTGTCCTCCATGCTACTGCTGCTGCTTCTAAACAGCTGCCAATGAAGGCTATGAACAGAGAAGAAGGAGCAATGTGAAATCACAAAAGCAAAGAGACCTTTACTTCTGCTTTCTAGTAAGTGTTTTATGTCATCCCAGATTCACAGTTACACTGCTCAGTACTGATGTATAACGTCCTCCATCCTGCTTCTGCTTCTAAACAGCTGCCAGTGAAATCTATGGAGAGAGGAAAAGATGGAAGGGGCAGAGTGACAGCACAGACACAAAAAGACCTTTACTGCTGCTTCCTAGTAAGTGTTTTAGGACACCCAGGTGCTGAAGTCACAGTTGCCCTGCTCAGTACTGCTGTATAATGCTGCTACTGCTTCTAAACAGCTGCCAATGAAGGTTATGAAGAGAGAAGGAGCAGTGTGAAATCACAAACACAAAGAGACCTTTACTTCTGCTTTCTAGTGTTTTATGTCACCCGAGAGCCGGATTCACAGTTACACTGCTCAGTACTACTGTATAATGTCCTCCATAATGCTGCTGCTGCTTCTAAACAGCTGCCAATGAAGGTTATGAAGAGAGAAGGAGCAGTGTGAAATCACAAACACAAAGAGACCTTTACTTCTGCTTTCTAGTGTTTTATGTCACCCGAGAGCTGGATTCACAGTTACACTGCTCACTACTGCTGTATAATGTCCTCCATAATGCTGCTGTTGCTTCTAAACAGCTGCCAATGAATGTTATGAACAGAGAAGGAGCAGTGTGAAATCACAAACACAAAGAGACTTTTACTTCTGCTTTCTAGTGTTTTATGTGGGGTTATTTAGCTTGGAAAAACGAAGGCTTAGGGGTGATCTTATAATAATGTATAAATATATGAGGGGACAGTACAGAGACCTTTCTAATGATCTCTTTACTCTTAGGCCTGAGACTGGGACAAGGGGGCATCCTCTACGTCTGGAGGAAAGAAGGTTTAATCCTAAACACAGACGCGGATTCTTTACTGTAAGAGCAGTGAGACTATGGAACTCTCTGCCACATGATGTTGTAATGAGTGACTCACTACTAACATTTAAGAAGGGCCTGGATGCCTTTCTTGAAAACTATAATATTATCAGTTATACATACTAGATTCTTTGATAGGGCGTTGATCCAGGGAATTAGTCTGATTGCCGTATCTGGAGTCAGGAAGGAATTTTTTCCCCATTATGGAGCTTAGTGTTGCCACATGGTTTTTTTTTGCCTTCCTCTGGATCAACATGTTAGGCTATGGGGTGAACTAGATGGACTTAAAGTCTTCCTTCAACCTTAAAAACTATGTTACTATGTTACTATGTTACTATGTCACCTGAGAGCTGGATTCACAGTTACACTGCTCAGTACTGCTGTATAATGTCCTCCATAATGTTGCTGCTTCTGAACATGTGCTACATAGAGACAGTACACTTAGAATCCTTCATCTCTGTATGTTCTGTGTATGAGAGACACCATAAAAGCTCTTCTCCACCCACTAGCTCAGAGACAACTGAACATTAGAAATAGAGCATGGGAGAGGGAAAACAGGTGAGCAATGTAGGCTAGAAGTCATATAATAGCCAGACATAATGTTACTCATGCACACATAAGAACATCTCTTAAAATGACAGGTAAACTTTAGGTCTGGAAAGTTTGCGCCAACCAGCCACGACACGACTGTCATCTACAATATCCTCATCAGCAAATGTTACCAGAAATAAGACTCAGCGATATTACAAGTGATTAAATGCTGGAAAGTTTCATTACAAGACATAAAATAATTGGAGCATATGACTCCATGCCAGTCCCTTGGCACCGCAGAAAGCCTCCCATCCCATGGCAGTGCCAGTCACAGCCAGCCTTGGGCAGACAGGCAGCCCGCTGTCCTGCTCACTATTAATTCAGGTGTTTTACGGTAACATGTTAATATTATTATCAGATAATTGCAAGAAAAGTCATCGCTGACAACCTGAGAGGACGCAAGAACGTCATTGAGAGGTAAGTGGGAGTCAGTATGATACATAGTATGTATGGTATATTAATCAGGCGGACACTAGACCAGCAGGACCACAGGTGTCTAAGCCTTCACCTGCAAACCATTACAGATGTAGAAGAGCTCATCATGTTTCTGGAGTAGATTGCAGACCTGCCGAAAAATACAGGAGTCCAATTATGATGTCAATTGTGCCGTATGACAAACTCAGCTCTGCTACATCCAGTATACGCAATGATTATTGTATTATTTCTTAACTCACGGCAAATTCACAACACTTTTCTCTATGGCTTAATGTTTTGGGTTTTTTTTGCTGTTCACCAAAAACAGGGTCATTTTTGGATGCAAAAGTCCTTTATTGCTGCCCAATGGTTAAAGCATCACCGGACCCGCGCAGGGGATCCCTAGATGCGTTTTGAGGGAAAAACCCTCTCACACTGGCGTTTTATTCAAATTGAGGCAGATCCGGCAGGTTTACCGCCTCTTCCGCCTAGCGGCCGCACTTGCGCCGACAGTCCGGCAAGTCCCATGCATTGTCTATGGGGCATGCGGAAAGTGCGGTTTTGCCGGTTGCGGCAGATGCGGCAGTCGCGGCCGCGAAAAAAAACACTCCTGACCACAAGCCCCATAGACAATGCATGGAGCTTGCCGGATCAGTGGGGCAAATGCGGCCGTTAGGCAGAAGATGTGGCAAATGCGGTAAATCTGCCGCATTTTTTAAAAAACGCCAGTGTGAAAGGGGCCATAGTCGTTAGCAAATTACAAACAAAACAATGAC
Source organism: Allobates femoralis (assembly GCA_033576535.1). Taxonomy (NCBI): domain Eukaryota; kingdom Metazoa; phylum Chordata; class Amphibia; order Anura; family Aromobatidae; genus Allobates; species Allobates femoralis. The sequence continues at coordinate 716,090,897 of JARQOC010000002.1, read as the reverse complement.
ACAATATATACGTAGAAACATCCCCCCCACAAACATACAGTTGTGGCCAAAAGTATTGACACCCCTGCAATTCTGTCAGATAATACTCAGTTTCTTCCTGAAAATGATTGTAATCACAAAGCCTCTGATGCCTATTTAGGTCATATTTTATCTCTCAGACCCTTCATCCTCCCTACTTTAATTTTCTGAGATAATGATCTTTGGTTTTCATTGGCTGTAAGCCATAATCATCAACATTAACAGAAATAAACACATGAAATAGATCCCTATGTGTAATGACTCTATATAATATATGTGTGTCACTTTATGCATTGAATTTCTGAAATAAAGTAATTTTTTGATGCTATTCTAATTCACTGAGATGCGCCTGTAGAGGGATCCTATGTAGGGCTATAGCAATGTCATAAGCTGGGTATAGGCGTGCACTTAACACAAGCAGTCGATGTGGTAGTGCACGGGCTCCATTAACCCACAATGTGATCTCAGATACAAACACTGTACAATCCAAATAAATTGCAAAAGTGAAGTCTTTGATAAACTATTTAGTTATTATTTTGACAACGGATGACATATCGGCCAGTGCGGTCTTGATCACAATATCGCTCTCCTTGGAAAATCTAACGGTACAGTAACCGAAAGACAAGCTCCTGTGACTGCAAACTCATAACATCAAATTCTGCAGTGAGGCAAAGTAGGATACAGAGTGATACTGGTGAGGAGTGATACAGGTGAGGAGTGATACAGGTGAGGAGTGATACAGGTGAGGAGTGATACTGGTGAGGAGTGATAATGATGAGGAGTGATACTGGTGAGGAGTGATACAGGTGAGGAGTGATACAGGTGAGGAGTGATACAGGTGAGGAGTGATACTGGTGAGGAGTGATAATGATGAGGAGTGATACTGGTGAGGAGTGATACTGGTGAGGAGTGATACTGGTGTGGAGTAATACTGGTGAGGAGTGATACTGGTGAGGAGTGATACTGGTGAGGAGTGATACTGGTGAGGAGTGATACTGGTGAGGAGGGATACAGGTGGGGAGTGATACTGGTGAGGAGTGATACTGGTGAGGAGTGATACAGGTGAGGAGTGATACTGGTGAGGAGTGATACTGGTGAGGAGTGATACAGGTGAGGAGTGATACTGGTGAGGAGTGATACAGGTGAGGAGTGATACTGGTGAGGAGTGATACTGGTGAGGAGGGATACTGGTGAGGAGGGATACAGGTGGGGAGTGATACTGGTGAGGAGGGATACTGGTGAGGAGTGATACTGGTGAGGAGTGATACTGGTGAGGAGTGATACTGGTGAGGAGTGATACTGGTGAGGAGTGATACAGGTGAGGAGTGATACTGGTGAGGAGTGATACTGGTGAGGAGTGATACTGGTGAGGAGTGATACTGGTGAGGAGTGATAATGATGAGGAGTGATACTGGTGAGGAGTGATACTGGTGAGGAGTGATACTGGTGAGGAGTGATACAGGTGAGGAGGAGTGATACTGGTGAGGAGTGATACAGGTGAGGAGTGAATACTGGTGAGGAGTGATACTGGTGAGGAGGATACTGGTGAGGAGTGATACAGGTGAGGAGTGATACTGGTGAGGAGTGATACTGGTGAGGAGTGATACTGGTGAGGAGTGATACTGGTGAGGAGTGATAATGATGAGGAGTGATACTGGTGAGGAGTGATACTGGTGAGGAGTGATACTGGTGAGGAGTGATACAGGTGAGGAGTGATACTGGTGAGGAGTGATACAGGTGAGGAGTGATACTGGTAAGGAGTGATACTGGTGGGGAGTGATACAGGTGAGGAGGGATACTGGTAAGGAGTGATACTGGTGGGAGTGATACAGGTGAGGAGTGATACTGGTGAGGAGGGATACTGGCAAGGAGTGATACTGGTGGGGAGTGATACAGGTGAGGAGTGATACTGGTGAGGAGGGATACTGGTAAGGAGTGATACTGGTGGGAGTGATACAGGTGAGGAGTGATACTGGTAAGGAGTGATACTGGTTAGGAGTGATACTGGTAAGGAGTGATACTGGTGAGGAGTGATACCGGTGAGGAGTGATACTGGTGAGGAGTGATACTGGTGAGGAGGGATACAGGTGAGGAGTAATACTGGTGAGAGAGGGATACTGGTGAGGAGTGATACCGGTGAGGAGTGATGTAGGTGAGGAGTGATACTGGTGAGGAGGGATACAGGTGAGGAGTAATACTGGTGAGGAGGGATACTGGTGAGGAGTAATACTGGTGAGAGGAGTGATACTGGTGAGGAGTGATACTGATGAGGAGTGATACTGGTGAGGAGGGATACTGGTAAGGAGTGATACTGGTGAGGAGTCATACTGGTGAGGAGTGATACAGGTGAGGAGTGATACTGGTGAGGAGTGATACTGGTAAGGAGTGATACTGGTGGAGTGATACAGGTGAGGAGTGATACTGGTAAGGAGTGATACTGGTGAGGAGTGATACTGGTAAGGAGTGATACTGGTGAGGAGTGATACTGGTGGGGAGTGATACAGGTGAGGAGTGATACTGGTGGGGAGTGATACTGGTGAGGAGTGATACTGGTAAGGAGTGATACTGGTGAGGAGTGATACTGGTGAGGAGGATACTGGTAAGGAGTGATACTGGTGGGGAGTGATACAGGTGAGGAGGGATACTGGTAAGGAGTGATACTGGTGGGGAGTGATACAGGTGAGGAGTGATACTGGTGGAGGAGGGATACTGGTAAGGAGTGATACTGGTGGGGAGTGATACAGGTGAGGAGTGATACTGGTAAGGAGTGATACTGGTGAGGAGTGATACTGGTAAGGAAGTGATACTGGTGAGGAGTGATACTGGTGAGGAGTCATACTGGTGAGGAGTGATACTGGTGGGGAGTGATACAGGTGAGGAGTGATACTGGTAAGGAGTGATACTGGTGAGGAGTGATACTGGTGAGGAGTGATACTGGTGAGGAGTGATACTGGTGGGGAGTGATACAGGTGAGGAGTGATACTGGTAAGGAGTGATACTGGTAGGAGGTGATACTGATGAGAAGTGACACTGGTGAGGAGTGATACTGGTGAGGAGTGATACAGGTGGGGAGTGATACTGGTGAGGAGTGATACAGGTGAGGAGTAATACTGGTGAGGAGTGATACTGGTGAGGAGTGATACTGGTGAGGAGTGATACTGGTGAGGAGTAATACTGGTGAGGAGTGATACTGGTGAGGAGTGATACTGGTGAGGAGTAATACTGATGAGGAGTGATACTGGTGAGGAGGGATACAGGTGAGGAGTAATACTGGTGAGGAGTGATACTGGTGAGGAGAGATACTGGTGAGGAGTGATACTGGTGAGGAGTGATACTGGTGAGGAGTGATACCGGTGAGGAGTGGTACAGGTGAGGAGTGATACTGGTGAGGAGGATACAGGTGAGGAGTAATACTGGTGAGGAGGGATACTGGTGAGGAGTGATACCGGTGAGGAGTGATACAGGTGAGGAGTGATACTGGTGAGGAGGGATACAGGTGAGGAGTAATACTGGTGAGGAGGGATACTGGTGAGGAGTAATACTGGTGAGGAGTGATACTGATGAGGAGTGATACTGGTGAGGAGTGATACTGGTGAGGAGTGATACTGGCGAGGAGTGATACTGGTGAGGAGTGATACTGGTGAGGAGTGATACTGGCGAGGAGTGATACTGGTGAGGAGTGATACTAGTGAGGAGTGATACTGGGGAGGAGGGATACTGATGAAGAGTGATACTGGTGAGGAGTGATACTGGTGAGGAGTGATACTGGTGAGGATTGATACTGGTGAGGAGTGATACTGGTGAGGAGTGATACTGGTGAGGAATGATACTGGTGAGGAGGGATACTGGTGAGGAGTGATACTGGTGAGGAGGGATACTGGTGAGGAGTGATACTGGTGAGGAGGGATACTGGTGAGGAGTGATACTGGTGAGGAGTGATACTGGTGAGATTGGTAAGCGCAGACAGCTGATTCCTATCGTCTGATAGTGACATGGCCACTCCAGTGTCGGGGAAGACTCAGGAACCGGGCAGTTACTCGTTGTTCTCTTCATCTTCTCGGTTCTTTTCACGGGGACAGACAGGGCCGTGACCCTGGAGGTGTCCGTTTAATAAATGGGGGAAGATGACAGAGAAGTCAAGGGGGAATAGGGATATTCGTGACGCCACCTGCGGTATGTGGCCAGGGTGGTCATTGCTGTTTCAGAACCTCTGGGGACGGTGACTGGCAGCTTGGATCGTTCCGCTCCCTGCAGGTGGAGCGCGGTCCGTGGAATGGAGGAGCCAGTTTGTACCTTGGTAGATGTTCACTGGGTCATCAGTACCCCGATGTCTCAAGCAGCCCATGCTGCCGGTGGTCGCTGCTAATAAAAGTCTTACACACCACAGCTGGAGTTCTGTTACTTTTACTCAGTTATTTCAGCATGGTACGTCCCTTGCCAACCTCCGGTTCAGCGTTGTTCACAGAACCGGGACAGTGCAGTTGATCCACGGTTGGTGCCCCTTTCCTTCCTCTTTGGTGTCTCTGTCTCTTGTGGTCTCTCTCTCTTTCTCTTCCCAGTACTATAAGGGGTAGTTCTCTTTGGAACGAGTGCAACACCACTCTGCCCCCCAGGCTCTCAGCGTCTCCAAAGCACAGAGCTCAAGTACCAGCAGCCACGGGTCAGTTGTGTCCCCTCCTGGGCAGTGCTCCCTAGTTCAGCCACCTTCCCCAAATTGTGTCATGAGTTCGGCCACAGCTCCCGTTAGAAGCCTAGGGCCTCTGGAAATACGGCGAAGCCCATGTAATTTTTTTTCTGAAAAATCAATAAAACAATCCTAAAAAAGGGACTGCATCTTTATTAACCCCTCGCCCATGGTCCAGGGGTTAATAAAGATGCAGTCCCTTTTAGTTACATTGTTTTATGGATTTGTCAGAAAAAAATTTCCCGTGGGCTTCGCCGTATTTCTGGAACCAGCCGGATCCAGCAGGCAGCGACGGGCTGCCCCCAACCCCCAGGTGCCTATTTGTGCCTGGCCGGCCACAAGAATATAGGGGAGCCCTTTTTTTAAATTATTTCATGAATTTCATGAAATAATAAAAAAAAAATGCGTGGGGCTCCGCGCAATTTCTATGTCTAGCCAGGTACAGCTAAGCAGCTGGAGGCTGGAATCCGCAGCGCAGGGAGGCCCAAGCTTTCTGGGCACCCCCCGCTGCAAATTGCAGCCCGCAGCCGCCCCAGAAGATGGCGCATTCATCCTCTGGCGCTGAACCCCGCTCTTCCAGCGGCCCTGGCGGTGGTACGCTGGGTAATAAAGGGGTTAATACCAGCTTTGTTATATAAGCTGGTATTAAGCCCGAGATTCTTGATGTCAGGCCACGTTTGACCCGGCCACTAAGAATCTCCAATAAAGGGTTAAAAAAACACAACACAGAGAAAATTTTTTATTAGAAATAAAAAAAAAAAAGCCATTAGGGACTCCATTTATAATTAAAAAAATCCTCTTCCGTCCGGCGTAGTCCAAAACGCGATGTCCTCTCTGCTACATCCCTGTGCATAGATATAGATGTCTATGCACAGGGAATGAGCAGACTGAGAACTATCGCAGCTCTGCTACATCATCTCTGTGAGCAGGCGGGCTCTAGGACCCTGAAGCTGCGGCAGCCTGAACAGAGAAGACAGTCGGACTCAGCTCGCAAAGTAACAGCAGTTACTTTGCGAGTTTCCCAGCGATTACTTGCACAGTAATGAGACCAATGCAAGTCAATGGCAATCCTAGTTTTGTCAGAGTCTCTGACAAAACTAGGATTGCCATTGATTTGCATTGGACTCGTTGCTGTGCGAGTAATCGCTGGGAAACTCGCAGAGTACCGAGTCCTGCGAGTCCCTTACTACTCGCCGAGTAACGAGTCCTAGCGAGTAGATTCGCCTATCCCTAGCCAATGGGTGAATAGGTGTATATATTGAGTTTTAAATTGAATTCCTGTAGGTTATGTGAGGTAGCGCTTACTGAGCATGTTGGGGGACACTTGATTATGCAGCACAACTCAAGTACACAGAAACAGTTTTATAAGATAGTACATTCCAGTTTATTGTCATTAGATAAACTGCTTGGTGTAAACTAACCCATATGCCAACCTTGGGCACTTATAACAAGAAGAACATACAGTCCATTATCTTCAGCGGGTATGCACGCACACATAGCAGAAACCTTTATGACACACTGGTCGGTTTCATTCGCGGTTAGGCTTGCAAGTTATTCACTGACTGAGTCAGTATACAAAGTCCTACTCTGATTTTGTCTTTGTAGCTTAGCAGAATTCAGACTGGCTCCTGCCAGTCTTGCTGTCACACACAATGATCACCCGCTGGTTCACATGACTTGCTCCGTATCGGCTCCTGTTGTGAGTCCAGATCCTCAGGGCCTCAGTTAACACCTGGATTTCCAGGACCTCTAGCTAGCTGCACTCTCAGACATGCTTGTCTGCCATGTGGTTCAAACAGGAAGTTGCAGGACTTTCCTTACATCGCCGCCATGTGATACATCACAGTCTCACTATGCCACTGAGACACACATATGGGAGCTATGTGGATGGTCAGTCCCTCCTATCACTTCTGAACAGCATATGAAACCATCCCTTTAAAACAAAGTAATATTCCTGGTGCTACAAGTCTCAGGCAAACTATCTGGTCTCACATCGTGACAGATCTCTGTGCAAACATACCGGCCACATACATTGGCCGTATACCTCATTATTGGTAGACAAATACAAAGGGGAATCATCATAGTCATTAGACCTCTGTGTATTGTATGAGGTTGTAATCTTGCATCTACACAGGTATAGCAATCCCCTCTGTAATGGGAGGATATACACAACTTAAATAGGTTTCAGAGGTCCCCACATGGTTAATCTCTTTAAGTGAGCTAATTTCTCAATTACAAATAATAAAGAAGAATCATTGATCCAGACATTCCCTTGTACTGGCTTCTTTTGTCCCTTTCTGAAGTGGCAGCGCGGACCTCGAGGGACTGTGTTGTGGGAGCTGAGCAGTCAATTACAAATAAGGAACCCTTGTGGGTGAGGCAATATGAGAATTCCGGCTTCATGCTTCTAGGCCTGTGTCCCACAGTAGGGTGTGGTGTTTTCTAATAGGCTGAAACAAGGAGTTGATGACTTAAAGGGATCCTGTCACCTCCAAAACGCCTCATAAGCTAGCGAAGCACATCCCTGCAGCATCCTATCACTAATTTCACACTTTTTTTTGTCTCCTAAAAGCATCCTGTGAAAGTGCATAAAAACGTTTTAATACTCACTCATTAGTGATTATAATTAGGAGGGGCTATATTCTTTAGTCCCCAAGGCGGGCTGTTTTGCAGGCTCCTGGATCCACCCTCTCTCTGTTTGCTTTGCTTGTGCAGGTTCTGCCCTCCCCCCTCTCTATCACTCACAGAATGCAAATCATTAGTCCTGCCTTCAGCTGCACATCACAGCAGCACAGACAGAGAGAGGGTGGATCCTGGAGCCTGCAAAACAGCCCGCCCTGGTGACTAAAGAATATAGACCCAGCTAATTAACATCGCTAATGAGTAAGTTATAAAATGTTTTTCTCCACTTTCACAGGTTGCTTTTCTGAGCCAAAAGGAGTGTGAGATTAGTGATAATAGGCTGCAGGGACATGTTTTGCTAGCTTAGGAGGCGTTCTGGAGGTGACAGGATCCCTTTAAGCTGGACAGCACACACATACGCCTTGTCAGACTGGAAAATACTGCATGTCTCAGCTACTCTAACCTTAGTGGATGGGTAGAGCCTGCACCTGCATTGTTTTCCCACCACACATTGTCCAAATTTTGGGGTCCAATGTATCCTTTTGCCCTTGTGAAAGTAAAAAAAAAATACTTTTTTTCCCATAAAAATGTTCTTTTAGCCTCAATATTTTTAAATTTTCACAGGAGCAACAGGATAAAATGGACTCCAAAATTTGTGGACAATTTCTCTTGAGTACTCTGATTCCCGTATGTAGCGGGAAACTACTGTTTTGGCGCACAGCGGGGTTTGGAAGCAAGGGAGTAACATTTGCCTTATTGGAGAGCCCCTGATGTGCCTAAACAGTAGAGATCCCTCACAAGTGATTCCATTTTGTAAACTAGACCCCTCAGGGATTTTATCTAGATGTGCGGTGAGCTCTTTGACCCCCAGGTGCTTCACAGAATTTTATAATGTTGAGCTGTGAGAATGAAAAAGTACAATTTTTTTCCACAAAAAAGTCCTTTTGGCTAATGTTTTCATTTTTACAAGGGCAACAGGAAAAAAAGGACCCCAAAATTTGTTGTGCAACTTATCCTGAGCACGCCAATACTCCATTTGTGGTGGGCACACGGTATGGCTCGGAAGAGAAGGAGCGCCATTTGACGTTTTGAATGGAAAATTGGAATGAATCGTTAACTGACACCATGTTGCGTTTGGAGCACCCTGATGTGCCTAAACAGTGCAAACTCCCACCAATTGACCCCATTTTGGAAACTAGATCCCTTAATAAATTTATTTAGATTGTGGTGAGCACTTTTAACACCCAGTTGCTTCACAGAATGTTATTAATCTTGAGCCATGAAAATGAAAAAAATACTTTTATTCTGCAAAAATGTTCCTTACGCCCCATTTTGTTCATGTCCACAAAATTTGTTAGAAAATTTCTCCTTAGTATGCTGATGTGGCGCCCCTGAGTACAGGGTGGCCACAAGAGGGAACTGTAGTCAAGCAGAGGGTAGTCAGATAATACAAAAGCACCCCAAAACACACCCACAGAATACAACACCCAACCCGGAGCCCAGGACTCTAGGTGGGCAAGGGGTGGTAGGGTTTAGAGGGAAGCGGGTGGGACGTAGTCAAGGTGACAGCACCAGGATAAAAGAGAGAAACCAGGAAGTGTTAGGTAGTAGGCCAGAGGGTGCCAAGCAGGAAAGACCAGGACATGGCAGCGTGGCTAAAGGAAGACTTTGAGGAGAATCCCTTCTAGTGCAGAAGTCACACGGGTAGGACAGAGCCTAGTGAATCCTTAGTACAGCAGGGACACTGAAGGCTAGGCCAATACCAGAGCGCTGGCTCTGAGGTGAGTGGAGCTTCAAGCCCAGATCACAGACATCCCAGTGGGGAGGTGCAGATTCCAAGTGAACTGTACAGAGAAAGTGTGAAGAACTTAAGTAAAACCCAGTGAACCCTGCCAATGTCTACAGTGTTTGTGTCCTTGCATGCTAAACTGTTATACAGTGCCTACAAGTAGTATTCAACCCCCTGCAGATTTAGCTGGTTGACACATGCGGAATTAACTTGGCATTGTGACATTTGGACTGTAGATCAGCCTGGAAGTGGGAAATGCACTGCAGCCAAAAAGATTTTTTACATTTTTTTTATTTTTTTATTAAAGCGTTAAAAGTTAATTCAGAGGGTCATTTATTATTCAACCCCTCAAACCACCAGCATTCTGTTTGGTCCCCCTAAAGTATTAAGAAGTAGTTCAGGCACAAAGAACAATGAGCTTCACATGTGTGGATTAATTATCTCTTTTGCCAGCCTTTTCTGACTATTTAAGACCCTCCCCAAACTTGTGAACAGCACTCATACATGGTCAACATGGGAAAGACAAAGGAGCATTCCAAGGCCATCAGAGACAAGATCGTGGAGGGTCACAAGGCTGGCATGGGGTACAAAACCCTTTCCAAGGAGTTGGGCCTACTTGTCTCCACTGTTGGGAGCATCATCCGGAAGTGGAAGGCTTATGGAACTACTGTTAGCCTTCCACGGCCTGGACAGCCTTTGAAAGTTTCCTCCCGTGCCGAGGCCAGGCTTGTCCGAAGAGTCAAGGCTAACCCAAGGACAACAAGGAAGGAGCTCCGGGAAGATCTCATGGCAGTGGGGACATTGGTTTCAGTCAATACCATAAGTAACGTACTCCACCGCAATGGTCTCCGTTCCAGACGAGCCAGTAAGGTACCTTTACTTTCAAAGCGTTATGTCAAGGTTCGTCTACAGTTTGCTCATAATCACTTGAAGGACTCTGAGACAGACTGGTTCAAGGTTCTATGGTCTCATGAGACCAAGATCGAGATCTTTGGTGCCAACCACACACATGACGTTTGGAGACTGGATGGCACTGCATACGACCCCAAGAATACCATCCCTACAGTCAAGCATGGTGGTGGCAGCATCATGCTGTGGGGCTGTTTCTCAGCCAAGGGGCCTGGCCATCTGGTCCGCATCCATGGGAAGATGGATAGCACGGCCTACCTGGAGATTTTGGCCAAGAACCTCCGCTCCTCCATCAAGGATCTTAAGATGGGTCGTAATTTCATCTTCCAACAAGACAACGACCCAAAGCACACAGCCAAGAAAACCAAGGCCTGGTTCAAGAGGGAAAAAATCAAGGTGATGGAGTGGCCTAGTCAGTCTCCTGACCTTAACCCAATTGAAAACTTGTGGAAGGAGCTCAAGATTAAAGTCCACATGAGACACCCAAAGAACCTAGATAACTTGGAGAAGATCTGCATGGAGGAGTGGGCCAAGATAACTCCAGAGACCTGTGCCGGCCTGATCAGGTCTTATAAAAGACGATTATTAGCTGTAATTGCAAACAAGGGTTATTCCACAAAATATTAAACCTAGGGGTTGAATAATAATTGACCCACACTTTTATGTTTAAAATTTATTAAAATTCAACTGAGCAACATAACTTTTTGGTTTGTAAGATTTATGCTTCTGTTAATAAATCCTACTCTCATTTGCAGTTTGAAGGCTCTAACTTATTTGCATCTTATCAAACCACCTAAATCTGCAGGGGTTGAAGACTACTTGTAGGCACTGTATACCCTTTCAGGAGCAGCCCGACCCACAGCGGGCTCATCCATTCAGCTGCAGCACCATCCATCCTCCTGGCAGAAGCAAGCAGCAGCAGTGGTCCCCATTGACCACAACCCGTGGGTGGCGTCACAACAATCCGTGAAAATAACCCCTTTACTTGTGGGCTCGGGACACGGTCCGGGCCAAGACCGCCGTGATAACCACCGTGATACCCCTGTCCGATACCGAGTACTCCGTCCCAGTCGGCTCCACACTGATACCTCAAATGTGGTGGAAAACTGCATATGTGGCCAAGCTGCAATCTGGAGGAGCACAGTGCCAGGCTGGGTTTGCACCGAAAATAACAACAGTAAAGAGACTGGTAAGAACTGCAATCCCTGTGTCTGTCCACTCCTTCTGTGCCTTCCTGCACTACCACCATCATCATCCACACAGACTCTAATACTAAACTCTGGGGACCCGCTCTGTCCGTGGGGAGTGATACACTCTAGCTGCCACTACATCTATGCCCCAGGGTTCTCCACAAGCAGCGCATGGTCACCCTGACCTGAATCCACGGATGGCGTCATGAATGAACTTTAATCCCTTGTAAATATCCCCTTAACATGCTCGGTCAGGGCCACGGCTTCTGGGGTTGCCACCGTGACTACTCAACAGACTGATACCCCCAGAGTGTCCAAGTACCCCCAACCCTTGCAACTGATGCAAAAATATCATCGCTAACATTAAGTCCAATATGTCATGAAATAATTTTCACCTGTACTTACAGTTTTGTCAGGTACCCTGTGGCTGGAGTATAGTGACAGTGCACAGCAGCCAAAAACTGAAAGAGATAGGAGGGAGGGAGGGTTTGGCTTACAGTCGAAAGTCATGCCCACAGGGGAGGAAAAAAAACAACCCCAAATAGTGACCTGCACACGTCAGTCATCTGCTGCCCTGTTTTCCAGGAGTTTTATGACACTTTTCTCTGCAATCAAACATGGAATTATTGAAGTAAAGTTATGATTGCATTTAGTATCTCAGAGCCCGTAAGGTGCCGGCTTCACTTTATAGCCCTAAATCCTGCTAGTGGGTTCCCTTTAAATTTGTGGCAGAAATCTTAAGGTGATATTTTATTTCTGGCTTAGGATCTGGGTGCGGATCAGTCCTACTGAAGTCCATTGAAGCCAAATCCGTGCTATAATGAACATGACGTGAATTTTAAGCTCGGCAGCTCCTTCATCATTCTGGGGGTATTTTTTTCCCCAAACATGTGAATGAGTTGTAAAGATATCTCATTTGCATCTATGTCAATCAGATGTCAGCGAACTCAGGATGTAGCCATGGAATTCCTGACAGCATCCACAGTGTGTGAATACTGCCGCACTGCATTATTCTCTGTGTGATTTCTCTTATTATACGGGATTCCTTGCGGAATCCGGTCTGTGCCTGGAACACACACAGAAATGTAAAGTGCTCACAATAATTATGATGGTACAGTTTATACTATATATCATGGCAGTCATAATTCTGATGATAAAAAAATGGCAAAATACAAAATATAATAAAAAATTATATATTATATAAAAAAAATTGCAAAACAAATAATAAACTAATAGGCATACCATAAATAAGAAATATGGTAAAGCCATAATGCATTATTATACAGTAAATCCTTGAGATGTGAGCATTTTCTGTACAGGGAGTAAAGCCAGGGTCTTATATCTGTCCAGCTGCTTCACTGATGCCTCCACCTTGTTCCAGTCATTGCACTGGTTACCCATCTGCTACAGAATACAATACAAACTTATCTCTCTCACTTACAAAACCCCTGCACATTTCTGCACTGGACGACATCTCCTCCTTTATCCCGGTCTACTACCCGACCTGTGCTCTCCATTCTGTTAGTAGCCTGCTGGAGGTCATGTTGCAGAGCTCCGGCACTGCTCCTCCTGTTCTTCCTTGCATGTTTCCTGGTATCCATGCTCTGAACACTGTGCTGACAGACACAGCCACCCTTCTTACCACAGTGATCTGCCATCCTGGATGAGCTGCACTACCTGAGCACCTTCTGTGGGTTGTAGACATCTCATTTCACCTCTAGGGGTGAGAGCAATGACAACAGGCAAAAGTGACCAAAACAACAGCCAAAAACGATGAGAACAGAGAAATGGTCACCACCTACAGAACAGCTCCTTTATAGGGGAGGTCTTGCTCTGATCATTTCTACCTGTTGTCTGTTCCATTTGCTTCATAACTGATTTCACAGAAGTGATTGACTTGGAGTTACATTGTGTTCTTTAGGTGTTCCCTTTATTTCTTTGAGCAGTGTATAATGGTGATCATTATGGCCAAATAGTTCAATTTTAGTTTCAGGACAGGTCTCCAAAAATGTAAATCTTTGTCCCTGTGTGCATTTGCAAACATTAATCTGGCTTTAGGTTTCTTTTGGAGTAATGGCTTCTTCCTGGCATAGTGTCCTTTCAGCTCATGTTGATACAGTACTCGTTTCACTGTGGATAATGACACAATCTTACCAGTTTCCGCCATCATCTTCACAAGGACTTTTCCTTTTGTTATTGGGTTAATATGCACACGTCATACAAAAGCACGTTCATCTCTAGGACACAGAACCTGTCTCCTTCCTGAGCGGTACGATGGCTGGACATACTCATCTTGTTTGTACTTGTATTTGTTTGTACAGATGAATGAGGCGCCTTAAGGTATCTGGAAATTGAACCCAAGAATGAACCAGACTTTTATAAGTTCACAATTCTTTTCCTGATATCTCGGCTTTGCTACGGAAGGCAGTGTGTTTCAGGTGTGCATTACAATTCATCCACAGGTGTGTCTGTAACTCAGATGTTGCCAATGAACCTAGCAGAAGCATCCAAACACATGAGGGTTGTCTCAAATAGTTTAACGGCATAGTAATCTTAGTGTATGTAACCTTGTGACTCTGCGAAAAGGAATTAAAAAGGCCTTCCAACATTCTTTCATTATCCTGGCATTTGGCAAATATTAATAATTAAGTTATTGACCTAAAAATGTCAGATAGTGAGAAAACCATGCAGATGTGTCTTATTATATAGTGTACGGAAAGAATAAAGGTAAATAACAGTAAAAATAGAAGAATAATCAGGTTACTGCCCAGCTGCTCATCACTTTCCCATCAGCTCATCCTATCTGGGGCTGGTGCAGGCAGCACAGCTGCTTACACTGAGTAACATGACATGTATGTGAAGTGCAGGCAGAGGAGAGAGGTGTGAGACACAGGGTAAGCAGCAATCTTCTTAGTGAGGCTTCCTGCACAAAGCGGGGATTAAACACTCCCAGCTCCTAGTAATGATCTGCTCCTGACCTGGAGGTCACACTGTGCACAACTGCTACTGCTGCATGGAAAGATTATTATTATTATTATTTTTAATATTTTTTTTAACATTTGAGTTCCTTGGAATTCTAAAACCATATGGAATGTTATCACAGAGGGAATGACAAGGAGGACCTCAAGGAGGAACCCAAGGAGCTGATGACCCATGGACCTAGACAAGTGGAGACGTCCTAGCGGAATGTTCTAAATATGTCTTTATTACTATTGTTGATTCCTTACTGGATCTTTGGCCCATTAATATGGAGTGTGGTGACATCTTAACTGAGGATCAAGGAGATCCAAGAGATCTAGGTAGTCACTGGAGGTAGGAGAAGAACTCATAGGAGGACATGACACCAAGAGATTCAGGAGGATACAAGACTATCAGCAGGACTTCACAGGGAGCTGTCCTGGGTGCTGAAGTCCTGAAACCTGCAAACTTTTAAGGGTTAAAAGGAGGCTGCAAACTTCTTAAGATGTCCTGCCTGCAAAGTTCATAATGGGCTCTAGAGGGGTAAGTGATAGTCTCCAGCAATCCTTGTGTGAGGTCTGTAATGTTACCAAATGCAATGTCATATAGTATATTATATGTATATATACAGAGGCATCTCAATGAATTAGAATATCACCAAAAAGTTCATTTATTTCAGTAATTCAATCCATAAAGTGAAACATTATATAGAGTCATTACACACAGAGGGATCTATTTCATGAGCTTATTTCTGTTAATGTTGATGATTATGACTTACAGCCAATAAGGTCATTATCTCAGAAAATTAAATGAAAGGTTAAACACCGCGCTGCCGTATTCCATGAGACATCAAAGGGTGAATATAATATTGATTTATTAATCAACGCGTTTCAGGGCTCTTACTCAGGACAAATTAATATCATATTGCCATGACTAATAAATCAATATTATATTCAGCCGTTGATGTCTTGTGGAATACGGCAGCATGGTTTTTAACTTTTCGTCCTCCCTTTCTGAGACAACGACTTTTGGGTTTCCATAATCATCAACATTAACAGGCATAAACACATGAAATACATCACTTTGTAATGAACTTTTTTTTACATGAATTACTGAAATAAATAAACTTTTGGAAGATATTCTAAGTCATTGAGATGCTCCTGTATGGATACAGACAGGTCTTACATAGGAGATCATGTGCTCTACAAAATGAATGCATCTCCTAGGGAGGGATGAGATATTAACAAGAAGGTTAGAGGCATTGAAAAGATAGAGACAAGTGATATCATTAAATGTATTAAATATAATGAATGCAACATAGCAATAAAGCGGAAAAAATGGCTAAAAGTAATGATGAATATGAAATATGAAATGCAAAGTAATATTAGCAAGAAATGAAAATGTATCAGTCATATTAATAATAAAGTCTAAAAATCAACCCCAAATCATTTGCCCCAAATTCGACCCTGAATTCTTACACAATCAGTGGATTAGAGACAGATGTCACATCATGGAATCAGTGAAACTAGCAGAGAACAAACACACAGCTATGACCCTAAGGGTCTCTCACACCAACATCTACATGTATTGTCATTTCATTTACAGGGTTCTGTTATACTATATGTAATCTGGGCACAAAAATTATAATGATGATGACTGAACTCCTTCCCCCACAACAAAAAACTCACATAAACTGATATTAATACAGTCCAGGATCAGTAATGTAATGTATGTACACAGTGACTGCACCAGCAGAATAGTGAGTGCAGCTCTGGAGTATAATACAGGAGGAAACACAGGATCAGTAATGTAATATATGTACACAGTGACTGCACCAGCAGAATAGTGAGTGCAGCTCTGGAGTATAATACAGGAGGTAACTCTGGATCAGTAATGTAATGTATGCACACAGTGACTGCAGCAGCAGAATAGTGAGTGCAGCTCTGGAGTATAATACAGGAGGTAACTCAGGATCAGTAATGTAATGTATGTACACAGTGACTGCACCAGCAGAATAGTGAGTGCAGCTCTGGAGTATAATACAGGAGGTAACTCAGGATCAGTAATGTAATGTATGTACACAGTGACTGCACCAGCAGAATAGTGAGTGCAGCTCTGGAGTATAATACAGGAGGTAACTCAGGATCAGTAATGTAATGTATGTAAACCGTGAATGCACCAGCAGAAAAGTGAGTGCAGCTCTGGAGTATAATACAGGAGGTAACTCAGGATCAGTAATGTAATGTATGTACACAGTGACTGCACCAGCAGAATAGTGAGTGCAGCTCTGGAGTATAATACAGGGTATAACTCAGGATCAGTAATGTAATGTATGTACACAGTGACTGCACCGGCAGAATAGTGAGTGCAGCTCTGGAGTATAATACAGGAGGTAACTCAGGATCAATTATGTAATGTATGTACACAGTGACTGCACCAGCAGAATAGTGAGTGCAGCTCTGGAGTATAATACAGGAGGTAACTCAGGATCAGTAATGTAATGTGTGTACACAGTGACTGCACCAGCAGAATAGTGAGTGCAGCTCTGGAGTATAATACAGGAGGTAACTCAGGATCAGTAATGTAATGTATGTACACAGTGACTGCACCAGCAGAATAGTGAGTGCAGCTCTGGAATATAATACAGGAGGTAACTCAGGATCAGTAATGTAATGTATGTACACAGTGACTGCACCAGCAGAATAGTGAGTGCAGCTCTGGAGTATAATACAGGAGGTAACTCAGGATCAGTAATGTAATGTATGTACACAGTGACTGCACCAGCAGAATAGTGAGTGCAGCTCTGGAGTATAACACAAGGTGTAACTCAGGATCAGTAATGTAATGTATGTACACAGTGACTGCACCAGCAGAATAGTGAGTGCAGCTCTGGAGTATAATACAGGAGGTAACTCAGGATCAGTAATGTAATGTATGTACACAGTGACTGCACCAGCAGAATAGTGAGTGCAGCTCTGGAGTATAATACAGGAGGTAACTCAGGATCAGTAATGTAATGTATGTACACAGTCACTGCACCAACAGAATAGTGAGTGCAGCTCTGGAGTATAATACAGGAGGTAACTCCGGATCAGTAATGTAATGTATGTATACAGTGACTGCACCAGCAGAATAGTGAGTGCAGCTCTGGAGTATAATACAGGAGGTAACTCAGGATCAGTAATGTAATGTATGTACACAGTGACTGCACCAGCAGAATAGTGAGTGCAGCTCTGGAGTATAATACAGGAGGTAACTCAGGATCAGTAATGTATGTACATAGTGACTGCACCAGCAGAATAGTGAGTGCAGCTCTGGAGTATAGTACAGGAGGTAACTCAGGATCAGTAATGTAATGTATGTACATAGTGACTGCACCAGCAGAATAGTGAGTGCAGCTCTGGAGTATAGTACAGGATGTATCTCGCAGCTCAATATCAGGACCCAAGATCTGTAGGCAGACCATTTCCCCATCACACACCCTTCAGTGATCCATAGATCTCTGGTACAATGGCACACACATGATGAAAAAGAAAATGTGATTCATCACACCAGGCCGCCTTGTCCCATTGCTCCATGGTGCAGTTTTGACGATCACTTGCCTGCTGTGGGCAGTTTGGTTGGTGGAAAGGAGACAGTCTGTGGCTTTGCTCCATACACAACAAGCTTCAATGACACATTTGTATCAGAGAGCAGGATCTGTTTCAGGACATGTGGCTACACTGTCTTCTGTAGGCTTGTAATAGACACACTAGCCTTCACTCTCCATATACATCAATGTGCCCTGGTCACACAGGTTATACTTTTTTAGTGTAGTTTTGGAAGGTACTAACCACCACAATCCAGACTAGCCATATCGTATGCAAGGAGCACTCGAAAAAGTGGTCCCATTTGGGAATGGTTCTGACCCAGCCATCTAGACATCACAGTTCAGTCCTCATTAAAGGGTACGGTCTGGTGTATCAGAAAAAATAATGTGCCTGTGCAGTAACAGTTGCTACTTACCTGCCTGTTCTGTTCGGCGCCGTTCTTTATCGCTCCTGCAACGTCTGCTGACGTGGCGTCAAAACAGAGGCGGCTTCTCTGCTCAGTCAACTGGCATTACAGCCGATGTCATGCTTATTGACATCTGACTACCCCAGTTAGGGACCTTTCACATCAGCATTTCTTCATAATGGCTGCAGATTTCACCGCATCTGCTGGATCTGCTGTGTAACGGCCGAGTTGAGGCACAAATTCGGCAGTCCCCATTCATTCTCTATGGGGCTTGTGGTCAGGTTCGGCAAGTGCGGTTTGGCCTGATCCGACGCTGATCTGAAAGCAGCCTTAGCGGGGAGCCAGCCGTCAATACGCATGGCATCAGCTATCCCGGCTGTAATTCTTTTGTAGGAAACTCAAAGAATCTGCTAGCATAGGACAATCACAGAACAGAGACAGGTTTTAGTTCAAAATCTATATTTTACACAGATTAACAAGCAAAACACAATACAGAAAATAATACAAAAACAAGGCGAGGCCGGCAGCGGTATGAGTCCAGAGAATACACAGTTCTATTAAGTGAAAGGCCAATACAAGATAAGTCCTTAGATCCTTGTTCACACAGAGAAGGGTTAAAAACGAAACAGTCCTTACAGCACTAGCTGACATGGAGCGTGGCCAATTTACAGATTTAGTCCTAGTATTAGTTCTGATTGAATAAGGCCAGATCAAGGTACAGTCCTTGAAACAAGTTCACACACTAAGCAAAGTCCCCGAATTAAAACTGTGCAGGGCAGTTAGAAAACACAGTCCAGGACAGCCCTGGAAAATGCACTGCAGCAAGCACAACATCAATACACAGTTAATAAGGCTTACTGTAGTCTGTACGAAGCTGAAAGTGTGTATATCCATGGAAGGCACACTAGCTGCGCAAGAGGGACTAAGGCTACGTTCACACATAGCATATTCTACCATTTACGCAGTGCTATTTTACATAAATGCAGTGAAACGCAGAGCCGTATTGCATCCCAACAATAGCGAGGGCTTGAAATGCGTTCACATGGTCCTTAATTTTGCAGAGGCGCTTTACACTGCAAAATGAATAACTATGTCAATTCCTTTTGTGCTTTTTGCCTGCGCTTTTACCTCACCTCACCGCATTCCCCCGGTGATCTCTCATTATCCCGACAACGTAGGACCTGGGCAGGAACTTTACACCATGTGACCGAGCGATGTCACCCAGTTAGATGGTGCCACACCGCGGGGTCCTAGATGCTGCGCTCGCTGCAGCCTGGTGGGGATGAGGAGACACCAGCAGTCCCCGAGGGAGCGCAGTGAAGTACGTAAAGCACAGGCTGTTCACACACATAAAGCTGCGTTCTGTAAAGATCCGTTCTTAGTGCACTGTTGCACCAAAAACGGATCCTCACAAAAACGCTGTGTGTGAACGTAGCCTAAGACAGCACAGAGCATGTAATTGCCAAGCAGGAATGCAGAGCTTGTCGGAGGAGCAGAAGCAGGTGATTTTACAGCTGAGCAAGAGCAGGAATAAAATACTCAAGCACTGGTCAGTAAGACGGACTGTACTTATAAAGCAGGAAGAGCTGGAACAAAATACTCAAGCACTGGTCAGTAACACAGACTGAACTTATAAAGCAGGAAGAGCAGGAACAAAATACTCAAGAACTGGTCAGTAACACAGACTGAACTTATAAAGCAGGAAGAGCAGGAATCACATAGACATGGAGAAGCAGTAAACTCAGTCTTTACAAAAAGCGAGGAAACTCTGAAGGTAGCCTGGAAAAGCCTGAAATCCTGACACTGCCCCTTCTACAGAGCAGAGCGGAAAAGAAGAGGTGAACAGCACCGAGTACAACCGGCAGGTAGGTAGCTACTACCTCCCTGTTAGTAGTTGGGCACATTTTTTTGAAAAAAAACATACCAGATATATTTCCCTTTAAACTCACTCACTGGATTTTTTCCAGTTTCCTGAAGAACTGACTGTTCACTCGAAGCTCAAGATATCCCACAGAGCTATAGTCACCAGCTATTATTCACTTCACCCTCCCGTCATTGGTTTATGACTAATGACGGTACAGTTCTGATGTCTTATGTGATTGTGAGGACTTTAAGACCCTTCAGGCCTCAGGTCCCAGTTATGACTGGCCTCCTCAGCATCGCCTATAGCCAAACCCTGAGTCGCACATGTCTTTCAGTTTTCTATGCAGCACCACTTTACTATTAAAGGGAATATTTTTTTCATGGAATCGAATAACAGGAAAGACAGAAAAGTTGTCCTTGTCGAAATTCATATACTATTTCTTAGGGGCAGGTAGATGTTAAAAATAGCAACTACACCATTGTTTTTTGAGGTTTGCTTTTATAGCATTCCGCCAACACTCATGTTGTTCCATAAAAACCCCAACCAACCATGTCTGTATGCAGTGGTGTAACTTTAAACTCATGGGCCCTGATGCAAAAGCTCTAATGGGGCCCCCAATGATTGCAAATGTCTCATAGCATTAGTCTTTTTCTATATGCCAAAGGGATGTTTGTGGCCCCCTAGGCTTCAGGGCCCGGTGTGATTGCAACCTCTGCACCTGTTGTAGTTATGCCCACGTCTATATGGAGCTTGCGCACTGGGCACCGTCATAGGGCACAGAAGGGAGCCGTCCCCAAACTGTACCCACAAAGATGGAAGAATAAATTGTCCACAATGTCTTGTGCTGAAGCTTTAAAATGTCGATGGAGCTAAGTAACGGTTCATTTTGATGGTAAAAGTTAACATTTTTATTGACATCATTTTGGCATACTTATGACTTTTTAACCATTGACCCTCAGACCCAGTCTGAGCTCCTGTCTTGTTTCCCAGATTAACCAATCACAGCTCACTTTATACTCTTCTGGTGTAGAAAAAGAAATGTAAGCTGCACTGTGATTGGTTGCTGTGGGTTCTAAGGCAACAAGAGCAGCTTTCTGTTAGGTTGTCTTGAAAAATGCGGCCTAGTGTATCAGCTTTACTTTCTCAAGATTCTCCAAAATATAATATTTATACCCAAGTCCATCATTATCTCCTTTGATCTCTAAATATACAGTATAGTCCAATGTCCCGAGTAGGTCTATACAGTGCAATATTAAACTGCACAAAATCACCATGGAGACTGTCATTAAAGTAATTGGAAATTAATGTATATGCTATAAAAACATATATTGTAGATAGCTACTATGAAAGATATACCACATTATATATATATATACTAGATGGTGGCCTGATTCTAACGCATCGGATATTCTAGAATATATATGTAGTTTATTTATAAAGATTTAAAAATAATGCAATGAATACATAGGATTATCCCCACTCAGCGACGCGGCTTTGTTCAATGTATTTGCACCTGTGACACCTCACCAGCGATCAGTAAGATACCGTCACACTTGGCGACGCTCCAGTGATCCCGACAAACGATGCGATCTGGTAGAGATCGCTGGAGCGTCAGTATGTGGTCGCTGGTGAGATTGTCACACTGAGCGAGATCGCTAGCGCCGGTTGGGGTACTTCCACTGCGTTGCTGCTGACCTCCGTGACAGGATCTCACAGCGGGGACCTGGTCGCTGCTGCGTGTCACACTGAGCGAGATCACTAGCGCTGGTCAGGGTACTCCCGCTGCGAGCAGCCGGGAGAAGACCAGCTAACGCGTCACCGCTGACCTCCGTGCGGCAGGAGATGAGCCGCGGCTACCGTCGGGAGCTCAGCAGCGCTAGTGGTGGCGTGTGTAGTTCAAATCCCGCGTCAATTCGCGGCCGAACTGTGCGTTTCGCTGATTGGTCGGCGCTGAACGTGGCGACCAATCAGCGACGCGGGATTTCAGTTACGGAGAGACAGACACGATAAGGCGATTACATAGTAGGATGTATATATATATATATATATATATATATATATATATATATATATATACAGTGTACAGTATATATATCTCAGTAGCTATCTATAGTATATGTTTTTATACTATATATATTATTTTCCAATTACTTTAATAATCTGTATATATATACGGTATATATATGTATATGGTATATATATATATATATATAGTGGTGTGAAAAAGTGCTTGCCCCCTTCCCGGTTTCTTATTCTTTTGCATGTTTGTCACTTAAATGTGTCAGATCACCGAACAAGTTTAATATTAGACAAATATAACACAAGCAATCACACAATGCAGTTTAGAAATGAGGGACTTTATTATTAGGAGAAAAAGAAATCCAGGCCTACAGGGCCCTGTGTGAAAAAGTGATTGCCCCTCCTCCCCTTAAAAGCACTGACAGGTGGATCCCCCACCCTTGTAACCTATGCAGTGTCCAGTGTATAGTCTGAGCACTGACAGTTGGACCCCCCACCCCTGTAACCTCTGCAGTGTGCGGTGTATGATCTGAGCACTGACAGGCGGACCCCCCACCCCTGTAACCTCTGCATTGTGCGGTGTATGGCCCGAGCACTGACAGGCGGACCCCCCACTACTGTAACCTCTGCAGTGTGCGGTGTATGGTCTGAGCACTGACAGGTGGACCCCCCACCCCTGTAACCTCTGCAGTGTGCGGTGTATGATCTGAGGACTGACAGGCGGACCCCCCACCCCTGTAACCTCTGCAGTGTGCGGTGTATGGTCTGAGCACTGACAGGCGGACCCCCCACCCCTGTAACCTTTGCAGTGTGCGGTGTATGGTCTGAGGACTGACAGGCGGACCCCCCACCCCTGTAACCTCTGCAGTGTGCGGTGTATGATCTGAGGACTGACAGGCGGACCCCCCACCCCTGTAACCTCTGCAGTGTGCGGTGTATGGTCTGAGCACTGACAGGCGGACCCCCCACCCCTGTAACCTTTGCAGTGTGCGGTGTATGGTCTGAGGACTGACAGGCGGACCCCCCAGCCCTGTAACCTCTGCAGTGTGCGGTGTATGGTCTGAGCACTGACAGGTGGACCCCCCACCCCTGTAACCTCTGCAGTATGCGGTGCATGGTCTGAGCACTGACAGGTGGAGCCCCGATCCCTGTAACCACTGCAGTGTGCGGTGTATGGTCTGAGCACTGACAGGCGGACCCCCCACCCCTGTAACCTATGCAGTATGCAGTGTATGGTATGAGCACTGACAGGTGGAGCCCCGATCCCTGTAACCACTGCAGTGTGCGGTGTATGATCTGAGCACTGACAGGTGGACCCCCCACCCCTGTAAACTATTCAGCATGCGGTGTATGATCTGAGCACTGACAGGCGGCCCCCCACCCCTGTAACCTATGCAGTGTGCGGTGTATGGTCTGAGCACTGACAGGCTTACCCCCACCCCTGTAACCTATTCAGTATGCGGTGTATGATCTGAGCACTGACAGGCTTACCCCCACCCCTGTAAGCTATTCAGTGTGCGGTGTATGGTCTGAGCACTGACAGGCGGACCCCCCACCCCTGTAACCTCTGCAGTGTGCGGTGTATGGTCTGAGCACTGACAGGCGGACCCCCACCCCTGTAACCTATGCAGTGTGTGGTGTATGGTCTGAGCACTGATAGGCTTACCCCCACCCCTGTAACCTATTCAGTATGCGGTGTATGATCTGAGCACTGACAGGCTTACCCCCACAGCTGTAACCTATTCAGTGTGCGGTGTATGGTCTGAGCACTGACAAGCGGACCCCCCAGCCCTGTAACCTCTGCAGTGTGTGGTGTATGGTCTGAGCACTGACAGGCGGACCCCCCACCCCTGTAACCTCTGCAGTGCGTGGTGTATGGTCTGAGCACTGACAGGTGGACCCCCCACCCCTGTAACCTCTGCAGTGTGCGGTGTATGGTCTGAGCACTGACAGGCGGCCCCCCACCCCTGTAACCTCTGCAGTGTGCGGTGTATGGTCTGAGCACTGACAGGCGGACCCCCCACCCCTGTAACCTCTGCAGTGTGCGGTGTATGGTCTGAGCACTGACAGGCGGACCAACCACCCCTGTAACCTCTGCAGTGTGCGGTGTATGGTCTGAGCACTGACAGGCGGACCCCCCACCCCTGTAACCTCTGCAGTGTGCGGTGTATGGTCTGAGCACTGACAGGCGGACCCCCCACCCCTGTAACCTCTGCAGTGCGCGGTGTATGGTCTGAGCACTGACAGGTGGACCCCCCACCCCTGTAACCTCTGCAGTGTGTGGTGTATGATCTGAGCACTGACAGACGGACCCCCCACCCCTGTAAACTATTCAGCATGTGTTGTATGATCTGAGCACTGACAGGCGGCCCCCGACCCCTGTAACCTATGCAGTGTGTGGTGTATGGTCTGAGCACTGATAGGCTTACCCCCACCCCTGTAACCTCTGCAGTGTGCGGTGTATGGTCTGAGCACTGACAGGCGGACCCCCCACCCCTGTAACCTCTGCAGTGTGCAGTGTATGGTCTGAGCACTGACAGGTGGACCCCCCACCCCTGTAACCTCTGCAGTGCGCGGTGTATGATCTGAGCACTGACAGGTGGACCCCCCACCCCTGTAACCTCTGCAGTGTGCGGTGTATGATCTGAGCACTGACAGACGGACCCCCCACCCCTGTAAACTATTCAGCATGTGTTGTATGATCTGAGCACTGACAGGCGGCCCCCACCCCTGTAACCTATGCAGTGTGCGGTGTATGGTCTGAGTACTGACAGGCTTACCCCCACCCCTGTAACCTATTCAGTATGCGGTGTATGATCTGAGCACTGACAGGCTTACCCCCACCCCTGTAACCTATTCAGTATGCGGTGTATGGTCTGAGTACTGACAGGCTTACCCCCACCCCTGTAACCTATGCAGTGTGTGGTGTATGGTCTGAGCACTGACAGGCTTACCCCCACCCCTGTAACCTATGCAGTATGCGGTGTATGGTCTGAGCACTGATAGGCTTACCCCCACCCCTGTAACCTATTCAGTATGCGGTGTATGGTCTGAGCACTGACAGGCGGACCCCCCACCCCTGTAACCTATGCAGTGTGCGGTGTATGGTCTGAGCACTGACAGGCGGACCCCCCACCCCTGTAACCTCTGCAGTGTGCGGTGTATGATCTGAGCACTGACAGGTGGACCCCCCACCCCTGTAACCTCTGCAGTGTGCGGTGTATGGTCTGAGCACTGACAGGTGGACCCCCCACCCCTGTAACCTCTGCAGTGTGCGGTGTATGGTCTGAGCACTGACAGGTGGACCCCCCACCCCTGTAACCTCTGCAGTGTGCGGTGTATGGTCTGAGCACTGACAGGTGGACCCCCCACCCCTGTAACCACTGTAGTGTGCGGTGTATGATCTGAGCACTGACAGGCGGACCCCCCACCCCTGTAAACTATTCAGCATGCGGTGTATGATCTGAGCACTGACAGGTGGCCCCCACCCCTGTAACCTATGCAGTATGCAGTGTATGGTCTGAGCACTGACAGGTGGAGCCTAGTGATGGGCGAATCCTAAATTACTCGGAATCGCTTGACTCTAGCGAGTCCGAGCCCAGGACTCGCTACTCGTTGCGAGTCTAGCGAGTCCAATGTTAATGAATGGGGAAGCGAGTAATAGCGAGTAGTGTGAGATTTACAACTCGCAGATGTGTCTCGGAAGCTTCAGCCTGAAGCAATCCTAGTTTTGTCATTTATTTGCATTGCTCGTTTACTTTGTAAGTAATCGCTGACTCGCACAGATAAGAGTCCTGTCTCCTCTGTGCTGGCTGCCCCAGCTCCAGGGTCCTAGAGCCTGCCTGCTGCCTGATGTAGCAGTGCTGAGATTGTTCTCAGTCTGCTCAATCCCTGTGTACAGACATGAATGTCTGTGCACAGAGATGATGTAGCAGAGCTGAGATTGTTCTCAGTCTGCTCATTCCCTGTGCATAGAGATCTATATCTATATACACAGGGGATGTAGCAGAGAGGACATCGCGTTTTGGACTGCGTCGGACGGAAGAGGATTTTTTTAATTAAAGATGGAGTCCCTAATGGCTTTTTTTTTTATTTCTAATAAAAAATTTTCTTTGTGTTGTGTTTTTTTTAAAACAATTTAATAGAAATTCATGGCGGTCATGTCTAATATTGGCGTGACCACCATAAATTTCGGGCTTAGGGCCAGCTGATAATACAAAGCTGGTATTAACCCCTTTATTACTCAGCGTGCTACCGCCACCAGGGCCGCTGGAAGAGCGGGGTTCAGCGCCAGAGGATGGCGCTTCAATGAACGCGCCATCTTCTGGGGCGGCTGCGGGCTGCAATTTGCAGCGGGGGGTGCCCAGAAAGCTTGGGCATCCCTGCGCTGCGGATTCCAGCCCCCAGCTGCTTAGCTGTACCTGGCTAGACATAGAAATTGCGCGGAGCCCCACGCATTTTTTTTTAATTATTTCATGAAATTCTGAGACTCTGACTCTGAAATTCATTAAATAATTTTTAAAAAATGCGTGGGGCTCCGCGCAATTTCTATGTCTAGCCAGGTACAGCTAAGCAGCTGAGGGCTGGAATCCACAGCGCAGGGATGCCCAAGCTTTCTGGGCACCCCCCGCTGCAAATTGCAGCCCGCAGCCGCCCCAGAAGATGGCACGTTCATTGAAGCGCCATCCTCTGGCGCTGAACCCCGCTCTTCCAGCGGCCCTGGTGGCGGTAGCACGCTGGGTAATAAAGGGGTTAATACCAGCTTTGTTATACAAGCTGGTATTAAGCCCGAGATTCTTAATGTCAGGCCACGTTTGACCCAGCCACTAAGAATCTCCAATAAAGGGTTAAAAAAACACAGAGAAAATTTTTTATTTGAAATAAAAAAAAAAGCCATTAGGGACTCCATCTTTAATTAAAAAAATCCTCTTCCGTCCGACGTAGTCCAAAACGCGATGTCCTCTCTGCTACATGCACAGGGAATGAGCAGACTGAGAATAATCTCAGCACTGCTACATCTCTGTGAGCAGGCGGGCTCTAGGACCCTGGAGCTGCACAGAGAAGACAGCTGGACTCGGCTCGCAAAGAAACAGCAGTTACTTTGCGAGTCTCCCTGCTATCACTGGCACAGTAGCCAGTGATGACTCGCACGAGTCTAATGCAAACAATGGCAATCCTAGTTTTGTCAGCGTTTCTGACAAAACTAGGATTGATATTGATTTGCATTGGACTCGTGCGAGTCATCACTGGGAAACTCGCCGAGTACCGAGTCCTGCGAGTCCCTTACTACTCGCCGAGTAACGAGTCCTAGCGAGTAGATTCGCCCATCCCTAGTGGAGCCCCGATCCCTGTAACCACTGCAGTGTGCGGTGTATGATCTGAGCACTGACAGGTGGACCCCCCACCCCTGTAAACTATTCAGCATGCGGTGTATGATCTGAGCACTGACAGGCGGCCCCCCACCCCTGTAACCTATGCAGTGTGCGGTGTATGGTCTGAGCACTGACAGGCTTACCCCCACCCCTGTAACCTATTCAGTATGCGGTGTATGATCTGAGCACTGACAGGCTTACCCCCACCCCTGTAAGCTATTCAGTGTGCGGTGTATGGTCTGAGCACTGACAGGCGGACCCCCCACCCCTGTAACCTCTGCAGTGTGCGGTGTATGGTCTGAGCACTGACAGGCGGACCCCCACCCCTGTAACCTATGCAGTGTGTGGTGTATGGTCTGAGCACTGATAGGCTTACCCCCACCCCTGTAACCTATTCAGTATGCGGTGTATGATCTGAGCACTGACAGGCATACCCCCACCCCTGTAACCTATTCAGTGTGCGGTGTATGGTCTGAGCACTGACAAGCGGACCCCCCACCCCTGTAACCTCTGCAGTGTGTGGTGTATGGTCTGAGCACTGACAGGCGGACCCCCCACCCCTGTAACCTCTGCAGTGCGCGGTGTATGGTCTGAGCACTGACAGGTGGACCCCCCACCCCTGTAACCTCTGCAGTGTGCGGTGTATGGTCTGAGCACTGACAGGCGGCCCCCCACCCCTGTAACCTCTGCAGTGTGCGGTGTATGGTCTGAGCACTGACAGGCGGACCCCCCACCCCTGTAACCTCTGCAGTGTGCGGTGTATGGTCTGAGCACTGACAGGCGGACCCCCCACCCCTGTAACCTCTGCAGTGCGCGGTGTATGGTCTGAGCACTGACAGGTGGACCCCCCACCCCTGTAACCTCTGCAGTGTGTGGTGTATGATCTGAGCACTGACAGACGGACCCCCCACCCCTGTAAACTATTCAGCATGTGTTGTATGATCTGAGCACTGACAGGCGGCCCCCGACCCCTGTAACCTATGCAGTGTGTGGTGTATGGTCTGAGCACTGAAAGGCTTACCCCCACCCCTGTAACCTCTGCAGTGTGCGGTGTATGGTCTGAGCACTGACAGGCGGACCCCCCACCCCTGTAACCTCTGCAGTGTGCAGTGTATGGTCTGAGCACTGACAGGTGGACCCCCCACCCCTGTAACCTCTGCAGTGCGCGGTGTATGATCTGAGCACTGACAGGTGGACCCCCCACCCCTGTAACCTCTGCAGTGTGCGGTGTATGATCTGAGCACTGACAGACGGACCCCCCACCCCTGTAAACTATTCAGCATGTGTTGTATGATCTGAGCACTGACAGGCGGCCCCCACCCCTGTAACCTATGCAGTGTGCGGTGTATGGTCTGAGTACTGACAGGCTTACCCCCACCCCTGTAACCTATTCAGTATGCGGTGTATGATCTGAGCACTGACAGGCTTACCCCCACCCCTGTAACCTATTCAGTATGCGGTGTATGGTCTGAGTACTGACAGGCTTACCCCCACCCCTGTAACCTATGCAGTGTGTGGTGTATGGTCTGAGCACTGACAGGCTTACCCCCACCCCTGTAACCTATTCAGTATGCGGTGTATGGTCTGAGCACTGATAGGCTTACCCCCACCCCTGTAACCTATGCAGTGTGTGGTGTATGATCTGAGCACTGATAGGCTTACCCCCACCCCTGTAACCTATTCAGTATGCGGTGTATGGTCTGAGCACTGACAGGCGGACCCCCCACCCCTGTAACCTATGCAGTGTGCGGTGTATGGTCTGAGCACTGACAGGCGGACCCCCCACCCCTGTAACCTCTGCAGTGTGCGGTGTATGGTCTGAGCACTGACAGGTGGACCCCCCACCCCTGTAACCTCTGCAGTGTGCGGTGTATGGTCTGAGCACTGACAGGTGGACCCCCCACCCCTGTAACCTCTGCAGTGTGCAGTGTATGGTCTGAGCACTGACAGGCGGACCCCCCACCCCTGTAACCTCTGCAGTGTGCAGTGTATGGTCTGAGCACCGTCAGGTGGACCCCCCACCCCTGTAACCACTGCAGTGTGCGGTGCATGGTCTGAGCACTGACAGGCGGACCCCCCACCCCTGTAACCTCTGCAGTGTGCGGTGTATGGTCTGAGCACTGACAGGTGGAGCCCCGCAGCACTCATATGTCTATTATAAAAAGCACCTCTGTGCTTGGCCATGGCGAGGCCAGTTCTGGGTGGAACGTGTCATGTTATCCACTCTATGGTTTTGGCCTCCATGCTGCAGCTCAGTTTCAGGGTGTTGGCAATCTTCTTATAGCCTCAGCCATCTTCTTTATGTAAAGCAACAATTCTTTTTTCAGATCCTCCAGTGAGCTAACAGTGACCAGTATAAGAGTGTGTAAGTGTAACACCGAACGTAACACATCTGCTCCCCATTCACAACAGAGACCATGTCCTATTTTACACTTAGGGGTGTACTCATTTTTGTTGCCAGCAGTTTAGACATTAATGTCTGTGTGTGGAGTTATTCAGAAGGCACCACGTTTACCGTTATACAGGCCGTACACTGACCACTCTACATTGTATCAAAGTGTCATAACTTCATGAAAAGATATAATGTAAAATATTTTAAAAAATGTGTGGGGTGTACTCACTTTTGTGACATACTGTACATTTAAATATATATATATATGTTTAAATCCCGTTTGTAGCCCATTGAAGCGTTATGGCAGCATAATGAGTGAGCGCCCTGTTCTTTGTCCGTTGGGTAATAGCCTCGAGGTTGTATACACCGGGGATTTAGCAATGTCATTGCAGCCGGTAAAACTCTGCAACAAATCCTCCATCCTTGTGCTGACAAAGCGATGAGCATTAAGACGATTATAATCCATTCATCTAATTAAGCTGTAACATATTCTCTGTGACGTTCCCGGTGTAGACTCATCGGGACAGAGCAACGAAGAGCCAATGTGAATTTCTCACAGAGCTTTACAGTGGAGGTCAAGATGTAGTGGCGTGCCTTGAAGCTCAAGGGCCCGATGCAAATGCTCCAACCGGGCCCCCAATTATTGCAAAACTTTAATAACATTAGTCTCTTTCTTTGGCCAAAGGGACTTTTGAGGATCCCCAGGCCAACCCTGCACCTGTTGTAGTTATGCCCCTGTCAAGATGTGTAGAGGGTTGACACTTTGGGTTACCAACCGTCTAGAAATTTTTAGCACTTTTTTGCCCCGTTCCTAAAGAAATGAAAGACGGACGAGATTTTTTGGAAGCTGAAGAAACTTATCCAAGTTATTTTCAATATAATTCTCATCATTTTACAGTTGCCAGTGACTGCAGCTGTTGTCGTCACATCAGAATTAAGGGCTGTAGACACGGATAACTTATTATAATGATTTATTATGGTTTTCCAATCTGTCGGTAAAAAAATTTAATCTTTCTATGAGTTTTTCAAAAGCTGTCCAGAAAAAATAGTCAAGACACCCCTAGTGACACCCCTCTGAAATAACTCAGAATTTCCCGTTCATATCAAAGGTGCAGCACGCTTGCTGGTTACAGTTCCTGTACGTGGCACTGTACGCTTGCTAGTTACAACATAAACTTGTTGTATTTCTGGGGCATTCTCTTACTGTGACCCATGAGATCTATATTGCCTGAGAGGGTCAGGATACAAGCCATATAACTGCTCATACTTATCTAAACCTTTTAGTCCCCTGTAAGTCTTTAGGAGGCTTTGGCTACCCCTTTGTTTGCAAAGTTTCACCAACTGCTTAGCTATCTTGCTCTATGTGGTTCCTTGCAACTGCTATCAATGTATTCCTTCCTGTCCTCCCACCAATGTGGTGTCTGATCACCAAGTGATCAGCAGTGTTCAAGTCCAAGTATTCTTAGGCAAAGGTTCCAGGGAACCCATACCAGCAGATGCCACTTCTACAGTGCCATTCATATCTACTTCTGCTTATCGACGGTTCACTGTCATGTCAAGGTATTTCTACAGTCGTCTTGGTAAACGAGTCCGGCTCTCAAAATCTCCAGCCAAGGCCTCCTTCTAGACCTCAGGGTAGTCAATCATTATGCATATGTAGGAGTATAAAAGGGCACTGACCTGTGTTGATGCAGCTGTTAGTTCCCGTGGATGATGGTGTTAATGATCCCTGTGCTCCAGCTTGTAAAGGGTCGAGTGCAGGATTGTTTCAATAGAAGAAGCGGCACTCACGGATCTGGTTCCAAGCTATTTATTTATCCAGATTACAGGATACATCCATCATGGAGGGTGTGCAGGGAGGGGAAGGTTGCTCATGCTTCCCCTCCCTGCACACCCTCCCTGATGGATGTATCCTGTAATCTGGATAAATAAATAGCTTGGAACCAGATCCGTGAGTGCCGCTTCTTCTATTGAAACAAAGTAGTCAATCATTATTTTGTGCTCGTGGGAAGTGAAGTGCAGAATCTTAAGAGGACCTAATGATCCATTTGGTAGCTTTGAGGACCCCTTATCACAAACAGCAGGACTGTAGAAACTTCCGAGGGAGTTGACATTAGTTGGATTGGAGCCTTCAGTTTAATTGAAGATGTTTGTTGTATTTCCTAAATACTAAATGTTTTTATTTTCCTTCCTTAGGACCTACCGTGGTTGGAGACTCATGGCCAGTGAAGGACCATTGCTTCACCGTAACAAGCTATAAGACAATGTTTGATTTTTCTTTGAGACTTGGAGACTTCTTGCTGAAGAGATCAAACCTCCAAGGTCCCAACCAGCTCCGAAGACAAAGAGCTTCAAGACTGCTCCCAGTTCATCTTGTTTCTTGGTTATTTCTATTAGGATTACTCATGAAGCCTTTGGGTGTACAAGGTGTGAACTTTACGGTGGGTGTCGTAGGTCCCTGGAAATGTGACCCTCTCTTCTCTAAGGCCTTGCCGGAATTGGCTGCCCGTTTGGCGGTCATCAAAATCAACAATGACTCAACACTCAAACTGAGCCATAAATTAGATTACAGAATATTAGATGAGAATTGTGAAACATCGAAAGCTTTAGTGGACTTTGCAGGTTTTGACAAACTTTCTTCAGCATTTCTAGGCCCTCAGAACCCGGGATATTGTGATTCTGCCTCACTTTTAGGCAAAAATTGGAACAAAGCCATATTCTCCTGGGCTTGTATCAACCATGATCTGGATGATAAAATTAGTTTTCCAACGTTTGCCAGAACTATGCCAGCACCAACCAAAGTCTTGTTTCATTTTATGAAGTATTTTCGATGGGCCCATGTTGGGGTTGTGTCTTCTAATGAAGATATGTGGGTGGATACTGCTCGAAAAGTAGCCAGTGCACTGAGGAATCATGGACTTCCCATTGGGATTGTGACGAATATGGGCAACGGAGAAAAAGGCATTGACGATACATTGCGAGCTATTAAGGAAACACATGATCTGCGAGGTGAGAAGAGCAACCGGGGACTAGGGTATTATTTATGGCTGGATTTTATATGTAACATGGTCATATTTTATTGGACTCAATATGACACCTGACCAAGGACTCCTGGGGATCTAGTGAACTGAATTTAGGATGAGAGAGAGACAACTGCACATAAAACCTTACTAAATCTATGGCATGTTCACCACATCCATAGTGCCTCTCATTCCAACCCCTTACAAAGTAATTTTACTACTAATGAAGTCCCTTAGTGTTCCCACACATTTCCATACCTCTTTCATGGTTCCCATAAATTAGGGTGCCAACGGAAGCACCCCCAATACTGTATGATCCCCCACAGTGAATTCTACCACACACAAAGTATGATGACCCCACAGTATGATACCCACACAGTGACCCCAACACAGTATCATACCTCCACAATCCTCCAAACAATTCATTGGCCCCCACACAGTCCTTGCCATGGCATAATGGCCCCCAAACAGTATAATGATCAGTTGAATAACTTGAAGGTTATGGACCCGATGCAAAAAATCCAATGGGGCCCCCAATTATTGCAAATCTTTAATAGCAATAGCCTTTTTCTAAAGGGCAAAGGGACTTTTGGCGCCGCCAGAGCTCCAGGGCCCAGGTGTGATTTCCACCCCTGCACCTGTTGTAGTTACACCCTGATAATGATCCCAACACTTTATGCCGGCCCCCACACAGCCCTCCTCACAGTGTAATGGCCCCTATACAGTGTAATGCCTGCAACACAGCCTTTCACACAGTATAAGGGTCTTCACACAGCCATCCACAAAGTATATTGGCTCCCAAACAGTATAATTGTCCCCACACAGCCCTCCACACAGTAGAATGGGTCTCACACAAGATAATTGTCCTATGTAGTATAATGGCCCCCACACAGCCCTCCACACAGTAGAATGGGTCTCACACAGGATAATTGTCCTATACAGTATAATGGCCCCCACGCAGCCCTCCGCACTGCATAATGGTCTCCGCAAAGCATGATCACCCCATAGAGTAGAAAGAATATGTTGATTTGAAAAGAAATAAAGAAAACTACTCACCTCTGCATTCCCCCACTGCTCCGGTCTCACGCGGGGAGAATGATGGAGGAGGGAGCTGATGACTCCCTGTTCCATCATTGCTTACAACTGTATATGCATCTGGGATACAGAAACAGTTTAAAGTGTGATGCCAAACTGGGGAGACGTGGCAGTGCCATTGTGGCCACGTGGCCCGGCACTATTTGTGGTATGGCACTGCCTATTCCTTACATCACAGTATTTTACTCTCATATTTATTATGCCCTTCAATCTCGACTAGCACAAACCATCGAAGGTCAGATATTCCATGTCTCTTTTTCAAAAAACATTTCTCACTTTTCTTTAATTTAATGTCCTCAGTTGGTTGTAATTGGTTTCACCTTCGCTACAATTTCCTGTATTGATGAACGATGATCATTGACTCACCCTATTAGTCCTTCAAGTCTGTCCAATACACACGATGCCACATGGGCAGTTTAGCATTTGTATATTTATATTACATTTTTTGCAAGTAAAAAGATGCAGAAATTTTAATTTTATGACCTTTAGTGTGATAATTAATTTCACTACATTTAATGATAGAAGTACAGTTCTGACAGCACAGGTTGTGAGACTCAAATACCGGTTTAGAAATTTGGAAGGAAGGGGGATTTTGAAGATCTGCCCAAAAGTACTGTCAGGTCCATTGGGCACACAGAGCCATGGACAGTTCTGTGCCTGGGCCTATCCCCAACAGTCCCGATCTGTAGTAACATACATAAACAGATCTTTAGAAAAAGTGTTTGTAAAGATCTTTTATGAGATTATAATTAGGGCTTTGATTAGTTGAGGGGGCATTAGTTCTCTGGCTAGTCACCCCACTTAGCATGGAATTCCGCCCCTGTGGCTGTGAAAATATGCTTTATCACACCCAGCCTTATCGGCATTGCTATTCGAAGCCGCACGGCTTTGTACCCCTTAGCATTGAGCCTCTCTGTCTCCGAGTGTATGTGTCTTGGCTTCAGAGAGGCTCACTGCACATGATCGGAAGTCGTCTGCACGTCCCGACTTCGGAGAGGCTCACTGCACATGATCGGAAGTCGTCTGCACATCCCGGTTTCAAAGAGGCTCACTGCACATGATCGGAAGTCGTATGCAAGTCCCTGCTTCAGAGAGGCTCACTGCACATGATCGAAAGTCGTCAGCACGTCCCTGCTTCAGAGAGGCTCACTGCACATGATCGGAAGTCGTATGCAAGTCCCAGCTTCATGGAGGCTCACTGCACATGATCGGAAGTCATCCATACATCCCGGCTTCGGAGACACTCACTGCACATGATCGGAAGGCGTCTGCACATCCCGGTTTCAAAGAGGCTCACTGCACATGATCGGAAGTCGTATGCAAGTCCCTGTTTCAGAGAGGCTCACTGCACATGATCGAAAGTCGTCAGCACGTCCCTGCTTCAGAGAGGCTCACTGCACATGATCAGAAGTCATCTGCACATCCTGGCTTCAGAGAGGCTCACTGCACATGATCAGAAGTCATCTGCACATCCTGGCTTTAGAGAGGCTCACTGCACATGATCGGAAGTCGTCTGCACGTCCCGGCTTCAGAGAGGCTCACTGCACATGATCGGAAGTCGACTGCACGTCCTGGCTTCAGAGAGGCTCACTGCACATGATCGGAAGTCGTCTGCATGTCCTGGCTTCAGA
Organism: Allobates femoralis; assembly: GCA_033576535.1. NCBI lineage: Eukaryota > Metazoa > Chordata > Amphibia > Anura > Aromobatidae > Allobates > Allobates femoralis. The sequence goes on along the minus strand of JARQOC010000002.1, from coordinate 716,055,338 downwards.
GAGGCTCACTGCACATGATCGGAAGTCGTATGCATGTCCCGGCTTCGGACAGGCTCACTGCACATGATCGGAAGTCGTATGCAAGTCCCTGCTTCAGAGAGGCTCACTGCACATGATCGAAAGTCGTCAGCACGTCCCTGCTTCAGAGAGGCTCACTGCACATGATCGGAAGTCGTCTGCATGTCCTGGCTTCAGAGAGGCTCACTGCACATGATCGGAAGTCGTATGCATGTCCCGGCTTCGGACAGGCTCACTGCACATGATCGGAAGTCGTATGCAAGTCCCTGCTTCAGAGAGGCTCACTGCACATGATCGAAAGTCGTCAGCACGTCCCTGCTTCAGAGAGGCTCACTGCACATGATCGGAAGTCGTATGCAAGTCCCTGCTTCAGAGAGGCTCACTGCACATGATCGAAAGTCGTCAGCACGTCCCTGCTTCAGAGAGGCTCACTGCACATGATCGGAAGTCGTATGCAAGTCCCAGCTTCATGGAGGCTCACTGCACATGATCGGAAGTCATCATACATCCCGGCTTCGGAGACACTCACTGCACATGATCGGAAGCGTCTGCACATCCCACATCCCGGTTTCAAAGAGGCTCACTGCACATGATCGGAAGTCGTATGCAAGTCCCTGCTTCAGAGAGGCTCACTGCACATGATCGAAAGTCGTCAGCACGTCCCTGCTTCAGAGAGGCTCACTGCACATGATCGGAAGTCGTATGCAAGTCCCAGCTTCATGGAGGCTCACTGCACATGATCGGAAGTCATCCATACATCCCGGCTTCGGAGACACTCACTGCACATGATCGGAAGGCGTCTGCACATCCCGGTTTCAAAGAGGCTCACTGCACATGATCGGAAGTCGTATGCAAGTCCCTGTTCAGAGAGGCTCACTGCACATGATCGAAAGTCGTCAGCACGTCCCTGCTTCAGAGAGGCTCACTGCACATGATCAGAAGTCATCTGCACATCCTGGCTTCATGAGAGGCTCACTATGCACATGATCGGTTTAAGTCATCAGTGCACGTCCGGCTTCAGAGAGGCTCACTGCACATGATCGGAAGTCGACTGCACGTCCTGGCTTCAGAGAGGCTCACTGCACATGATCGGAAGTCGTCTGCATGTCCTGGCTTCAGAGAGGCTCACTGCACATGATCGGAAGTCGTATGCATGTCCCGGCTTCGGACAGGCTCACTGCACATGATCGGAAGTCGTATGCAAGTCCCTGCTTCAGAGAGGCTCACTGCACATGATCGAAAGTCGTCAGCACGTCCCTGCTTCAGAGAGGCTCACTGCACATGATCGGAAGTCGTCTGCATGTCCTGGCTTCAGAGAGGCTCACTGCACATGATCGGAAGTCGTATGCATGTCCCGGCTTCGGACAGGCTCACTGCACATGATCGGAAGTCGTATGCAAGTCCCTGCTTCAGAGAGGCTCACTGCACATGATCGAAAGTCGTCAGCACGTCCCTGCTTCAGAGAGGCTCACTGCACATGATCGGAAGTCGTATGCAAGTCCCTGCTTCAGAGAGGCTCACTGCACATGATCGAAAGTCGTCAGCACGTCCCTGCTTCAGAGAGGCTCACTGCACATGATCGGAAGTCGTATGCAAGTCCCAGCTTCATGGAGGCTCACTGCACATGATCGGAAGTCTATCATAATCCCGGCTTCGGAGACACTCACTGCACATGATCGGAAAGGCGTCTGCATCCCACATCCCGGTTTCAAAGAGGCTCACTGCACATGATCGGAAGTCGTATGCAAGTCCCTGCTTCAGAGAGGCTCACTGCACATGATCGAAAGTCGTCAGCACGTCCCTGCTTCAGAGAGGCTCACTGCACATGATCGGAAGTCGTATGCAAGTCCCAGCTTCATGGAGGCTCACTGCACATGATCACATGATCGGAAGTCATCCATACATCCCGGCTTCGGAGACACTCACTGCACATGATCGGAAGGCGTCTGCACATCCCCACATCCCGGTTTCAAAGAGGCTCACTGCACATGATCGGAAGTCGTATGCAAGTCCCTGCTTCAGAGAGGCTCACTGCACATGATCGAAAGTCGTCAGCACGTCCTGCTTCAGAGAGGCTCACTGCACATGATCGGAAGTCGTATGCAAGTCCAGCTTCATGGAGGCTCACTGCACATGATCGGAAGTCATCCATACATCCCGGCTTCGAGAGACTCACTGCACATGATCGGAAGTCGTTTGCACATCCCGGTTTCAAAGAGGCTCACTGCACATGATCGGAAGTCGTATGCAAGTCCCTGCTTTCAGAGAGGCTCACTGCACATGATCGAAAGTCGTCAGCACAGACCTGCTTCAGAGAGGCTCACTGCACATGATCAGAAGTCATCTGCACATCCTGGCTTTAGAGAGGCTCACTGCACATGATCGGAAGTCGTCTGCACGTCCCGGCTTCAGAGAGGCTCACTGCACATGATCGGAAGTCGACTGCACGTCCTGGCTTCAGAGAGGCTCACTGCACATGATCGGAAGTCGTCTGCATGTCCTGGCTTCAGAGAGGCTCACTGCACATGATCGGAAGTCGTATGCATGTCCCGGCTTCGGACAGGCTCACTGCACATGATCGGAAGTCGTATGCAAGTCCCTGCTTCAGAGAGGCTCACTGCACATGATCGAAAGTCGTCAGCACGTCCCTGCTTCAGAGAGGCTCACTGCACATGATCGGAAGTCGTATGCATCGTCATGATCCTGGCTTCATGAGAGAGCTCACTGCACCTTGAATCATGACAGATCGGATAGTGCTATGCCATCCGGCTTCGGACGAGGCTCACTGCACATGATCGGAAGTCGTATGCAAGTCCCTGCTTCAGAGAGGCTCACTGCACATGATCGAAAGTCGTCAGCACGTCCCTGCTTCAGAGAGGCTCACTGCACATGATCGGAAGTCGTATGCAAGTCCCTGCTTCAGAGAGGCTCACTGCACATGATCGAAAGTCGTCAGCACGTCCCTGCTTCAGAGAGGCTCACTGCACATGATCGGAAGTCGTATGCAAGTCCCAGCTTCATGGAGGCTCACTGCACATGATCGGAAGTCATCCATACATCCCGGCTTCGGAGACACTCACTGCACATGATCGGAAGGCGTCTGCACATCCCACATCCCGGTTTCAAAGAGGCTCACTGCACATGATCGGAAGTCGTATGCAAGTCCCTGCTTCAGAGAGGCTCACTGCACATGATCGAAAGTCGTCAGCACGTCCCTGCTTCAGAGAGGCTCACTGCACATGATCGGAAGTCGTATGCAAGTCCCAGCTTCATGGAGGCTCACTGCACATGATCGGAAGTCATCCATACATCCCGGCTTCGGAGACACTCACTGCACATGATCGGAAGGCGTTTGCACATCCCGGTTTCAAAGAGGCTCACTGCACATGATCGGAAGTCGTATGCAAGTCCCTGTTTCAGAGAGGCTCACTGCACATGATCGAAAGTCGTCAGCACGACCCTGCTTCAGAGAGGCTCACTGCACATGATCAGAAGTCATCTGCACATCCTGGCTTTAGAGAGGCTCACTGCACATGATCGGAAGTCGTCTGCACGTCCCGGCTTCAGAGAGGCTCACTGCACATGATCGGAAGTCGTCTGCACGTCCTGGCTTCAGAGAGGCTCACTGCACATGATCGGAAGTCGTCTGCATGTCCTGGCTTCAGAGAGGCTCACTGCACATGATCGGAAGTTGTATGCATGTCCCGGCTTCGGACAGGCTCACTGCACATGATCGGAAGTCATATGCAAGTCCCTGCTTCAGAGAGGCTCACTGCACATGATCGAAAGTCGTCAGCACGTCCCTGCTTCAGAGAGGCTCACTGCACATGATCGGAAGTCGTATGCAAGTCCCAGCTTCATGGAGGCTCACTGCACATGATCGGAAGTCATCCATACATCCCGGCTTCGGAGAGGCTCACTGCACATGATCGGAAGGCGTCTGCACATCCCGGTTTCAAAGAGGCTCACTGCACATGATCGGAAGTCGTATGCAAGTCCCTGCTTCAGAGAGGCTCACTGCACATGATCGAAAGTCGTCAGCACGTCCCTGCTTCAGAGAGGCTCACTGCACATGATCGGAAGGCGTCTGCACATCCCGGTTTCAAAGAGGCTCACTGCACCTGATCAGAAGTCATCTGCACATCCTGGCTTTAGAGAGGCTCACTGCACATGATCGGAAGTCGTCTGCACGTCCCGGCTTCAGAGAGGCTCACTGCACATGATCGGAAGTCGTCTGCACGTCCTGGCTTCAAAGAGGCTCACTGCACATGATCGGAAGTCGTCTGCACGTCCCGACTTCAGAGAGGCTCACTGCACATGATCGGAAGTCGTCCACACATCCCGGCTTCGGAGACGCTCACTGCACATGATCGGAAGTCATCTGCACATCCTGGCTTCAGAGAGGCTCACTGCACATGATCGGAAGTCGTCTGCAAGTCCCGGCTTCGGAGAGGCTCACTGCACATGATCAGAAGTCGTCTGCAAGTCCCGACTTCAGAGAGGCTCACTGCACATGATCGAAAGATGTCCACACATCCTGGCTTCAGAGAGGCTCACTGCACATGATCGGACGTCATCTGCAAGCCCGGGCTTTGGAGAGGCTCACTGCACATGATCGGACGTCATCTGCAAGTCCCGGCTTCGGAGAGGCTCACTGCACATGTTCGGAAGTCTTCTGCAAGTCCCGGCTTCAGAGAGGTTCACTTCACATTATCGGTAGTCGTCTGCACATCCTGGCTTCAGTGAGGCTCACTGCACATGATCGGAAGTCATCTGCACTTCGGGTCATGCGCACTACTGTGAAGCTGAGTGTATGTATCCCAGCTTCAGAGAGGTACAGTGAGCATGACCAAAAACGCTGCAAATTCTGATCATGAATGGTGAGACTCTCTGAAGCGGAGAGTGCATACACCCAGAGACAGAGATGCGCAATAGTGAGGGATACAATACTATCATTGCTATATTTGGGGTTCCTGCCACCCTAGGCACTTTCAGCGGACTACCCCCTATCAGCCAGACTAACCGTATGTGCACACAGCATTTTTTCAGGCAGATCCACTCAGTATTCCGCCTGAAAAAGCAACAAATAAATGCTAAAAGGAATGAACTCATGCACGGCAATGTATTAACGGATTGCTGTTGATATGTTCAGTCTTTTGAGGTTTCCTTTTTAACTGTGTGTCCTATCTTTTATCTGAATTCCAGCACTCAGGGGGTTCACAGACATCAGTGCTCGTAGCCTTCAGATAGTAGTTAGACTTCCATACACATGAGACTAAAGTTGGCTAAACCTGCGAGGGCAGTCTAATGTGTATGGGGGCTCTAACTGATGATTGGTCGGGGGAAATAAGGATCCAGCATGTCCGATTACAGGCTGTAGATCCTTTTGTCCTCTAAGTGATAAGCTGCAGCCAGAGACGTCTAAGGCCCCTTTCACATCAGCGGTTCTGTCCGTATCTGGCTGATTCGGCAGATTTACCACATCTGCTGCCTAAGGGCCGACTTGCGGTAAACTTGTGGCAAGCCCCCATTCATTGTCTATGGGGCTTGCGGCAATTGCGGTTTGGCCGTGATCCGGCAAATCCAGCAGTTGCGTACGCAAAACAAAATGCAGTAAGCAGTGTCTTTTTGCCGCAGTAAGTGCCAGATCTGCCGGACCGCAAGCCCCATAGAAAAGGCATGGGGCTTGAGGGATCGGTGCCGCAAGTCAGCCGTTAGCGGCAGATCCATCTCCATCTGCCGGAAACATCAGCAAAACGCTGATGTGACAGGGGCCTAACAGCAGCTTCCATACAGTATACAGGAACACTGGGAAGAATGAGTGCTCCTGTATATTGGAGAGCCAAGCAATCTCGCTGCCGGCTGAGCGATTGGACACCTATCTATAGTGCTTAGGGGCTTTAGTCAATTGTTTGGCTGACATTCAGCTGTATTTTTAGTCAAGCACACTTGCCCTATGTTTTAGGATCAAGTCTGTTTAGTTAAATATTACAACATCCACATGACTACATCACCAGAACAACCGGCCATACAATAACACATCACCAGAACCCCTGTCAGTATAATACAATAATACCTCACCAGAACCACTGTCAGTATATCACCAGAACCATTGTCAATACAGTAATACATCACCAAAACCAGTCAATACATCACCAGAACCCCCATCAATACAATAATACATAATCAATATAACCCCTGTCAGTACATCACCAGAACCACTATCAATACAATAATAGATAATCACATCCACCATCAATACATCACCAGAATAGTACATTCCCTATATAAATGTATATGCAGATTAAATGTCCCATACTGCTTATCCTCCTTCCACATGTCCCATGCTGTTCACCCCCCCATATGTTCCATGCAGCTCATCCTCCATCCATATGTTCCATGCAGCTCATCCTCACCCCATTCCTAATCACTGTTGCCTATCCTCCATCCATGTACCTTCTCCCCTATACCCCCATCCATCCATGTACCTTCTCCCCCATCCATCCATCCAGCTTTTCCACCCTTTTTCATGCCACCCCCATCCATCCATCTTCTCCCTTCTCCATGCCGCCCCCATCCTTACATCCAGCTACTCCCCCCTTTTCCATGCCGCCCGCCATCCATCCATCCATCCATGTACCTTCTCCCCCATACATCCATCTTCTCCTCCCTTTTCCATGCCACCCCATCCATCCATCTTCTCCCCTTTCTCCATGCCGCCCTCCATCCTTCCATCCAGCTACTCCCCCTTTTCCATGCCGTCCCCACATCCATCCATTCGTCCCGTTCTCCCCCCTTTTCCATGCCGCGCCATCTATCCATCCAGTTTTCCTCCCTTTTCCAGGCCACCCCCTCCATCCATCCATCTCTGCCCCCTTTCCATGCAGCTCCCCACCCTTCCATCCCATTCTGCCCCCTTTTCCGGGCGCCCCATCCATCCATTCCGTTCTACCCCTTTTCCAGGCCGCCCCATCCATCCCATTCTGCCACCTTTTCCAGGCTGCCCCCTCCATCCACCCATCCATCCATCCATCCATCCCATTCTGCTCCCCTTTTCCAGGCCGCCCCCCCCAATCCATTCATCCTTCCAGTATGCCCCTTTCCAGGCTGCCCCATCTATCACTATTCTGCCCTTTCCAGCCACTCATCCTCCATCCATCCATTCTTCTACTCTTCCAAATGCCCCATCCATCATCCATTCTGCCCCTCTTCCAGGCCCCCATCCATCCCATTCTGCCTCTTCTTACAGGCCTCCCATCCATCTATCCATTCTGCCCCCTATTCCAGGCCACTCCATCTATCCCATTCTGCCTCCTCTTCCAGGCCTCCCCACCATCCATCCATCCAATTCTGCCCCCTCTTCCAGGCCACCCCATCATCCAATTCTGCCCCTCTTCCAGGCCACCCCATCCATCCATCACATTCTGCCCCCTCTTCCAGGCCGCCCCATCCATCCACTCCATCATCCATCCATCCATCTATCCCATTCTGTCCCTTCCCAGGCTGCTATCTTCGGCTGTAACAGCGCCTTACCTGACTCCTTGCTCCCGATCCTGGCAGCTTCTTCCTCTGCAGCTACCGGTCTCCCGCTCGCCGGCACCAGGCAAGCACCCGGCAGCTTCTTCCTCTGCGGCTCCTGGTCTTCCACTCTCTGACACCAGGTACCCGGCACCCCGCAGCTTCTTCCTCTGCGGCTTCCGGTCTCCTGCTTGCCGGCAGCAGGCACCTGGCAACTTCTTCCTCTGAGGCTCCTGGTCCCCCGCTCGCCGGGACCAGGTACCCGGCACCAGCCACCCGGCAGCATCTTCCTCTGTGGCTCCCGGTCTTCCGTTCGCTGGCACCAGGTACCCGACACCCCGCAGCTTCTTCCTCTGTAGCTTCCGGTCTCCCGCTTGCCGGCAGCAGACACCCGGCAGCATCTTCCTCTGCGGCTCCTGGTTTCCCGCTTGCTGGCACCAGGCACTCGGCAGCTTCTTCCTCTGTGGCTCCCGGTCTCCGCTCGCCGGCAATGCAGAGCTGTCGGCAGTGTGACATCATCATCATGCTGCTGACTTCTGTGAGCGCCGCACGCGGGGTCAGGAAGCTGACCCCGGAAGTGCTGGGGAGCTCACACACCACTTGCAACCGCGTCTTAAAGGTGCGGTTACAAGTGAATGCGGCACCCTCCTCCAAAAACCCGCTGGATTTTGTGCAGTTTGGAGGACTGAGGAAGTTTCAAAAAAAACAAAAACATTTTTTTTATTTTCCTCATGGTGCCGCGACCCAAACAGCCAGCGCATATATTGGCAAACACGGCCCTGGTTACGTGTGCCACCCCCTCCCCATAAAGCATACTGCAGGGTTACATGTGCGCCCTCCTCCCTCCATAAATCATACTGCAGGGTTACATGTGCCGCCTCCTCCCCCCATATAGCATACTGCAGGGTTACATGTGCCGCCCCTCCCCATATATGCATACTGCAGGGTTACATGTGCCGCCCCTTCCCCCATATTGCATACTGCAGGGTTACATGTGCTGCCCCCTCTCCATAAATCATACTGCAGGGTTACATGTGCCGCCTCCTCCCCCATATAGCATACTGCAGGGTTACATGTGCCGCCTCCTCCCCCCATATAGCATACTGCAGGGTTACATGTGCGCCCCTTCCCTCATATTGCATACTGCAGGGTTACATGTGCTGCCCCCTCCCCCCATAAATCATACTGCAGGGTTACATGTGCGCCCCCTTCCCACATATAGCATACTGCAGGGTTACATGTGCTGCCCCCCCCTCACCATATAGCATACTGCAGGGTTACATGTGCTGCCCCCCCTCCCAATATAGCATACTGCAGGGTTTAAAAGGCAAACTTATGATTTGTATTTTCTCAGTCTTTACTAGAGCAGAGTTAACAATAGCTGTCCACAGTGCAGCTAGGGGTTTCCTCCATCCGATTGGATCTTTGCTCCTTACTGTGCTGAGTGTATTGGCTCCTGCAGCTGCATAAGCTGAGCTGCCGGCCCTGTCTCTTACTACGAGGTACCAATATGACAGGCAACTCGAGTCTTTTCTTTCTACCCTGTTCCTGGGTGTCAGCTCTTAACTCTCTATGGCTAGGGACACATATGGCAGTCAGTTTTTTGTAATCCAATAACGGATTCGTTATTTTAAGGCTGTTTTTTGAGCCTCCAGTATTGCTATGTGTTTTTTAACTTTGCCATTTTTATGGCTAAAAATGCTAGCATTAACGGATCCATTAACGGATGGTACCTATATGTACCATGCATTAACGGATCTGTTTCCCATAGGGTCCCATATAAAAAAAAAACGGATGCTGTTTTTTACTGCACCCAAAAAATGCTGCTTGCAGCATTTTTTGGATCCGTTACAAAAACGCACAGCCTTGGGTCACACTTGAGCCCTGGATCCTTTAAAAGCAATTCGAAAGTTGAAAAAATGATGCTTTTAATGGATCCAGGGCTCAAGTGTGACCCTAGGCTATGTTGCTGTGTCTGTGAGTACGATGTGACTGAGGAATCTACAATCCCCACCTTCCAGGTGTTGACTGCCGGGATGTGAGACCCTGCACAGTCTCGGACTCCGGTGATCATTCTTTGCGCCTTTCCTCTGGGGTGAGCACTGGGTTGCTAACCTTCCAGGTGTGTTTTTGTTTCTCTCCTCAGACCCTAACCTCAGGCCTGGAACTTAGTTAGTGACCTTGGGATGCACTTAGCATGGCTCTTTTACACCCAGGTCCTCTTCACAGTCCTCCCAGGAACTGCACTCTTCATAGCCCTCTCTGGAACTGCACTAACTAGCTACACCCCAGACCAGAATTTATAGGGAAGCTCACCATGAAGCTGGGCTTGGTCTCCCCCTTCTGGCCTGGAGGTGTGAGTGTTGTGTGTGTGTTACCTGATGAGAAGACCCTTTTGATGCTCTCTCATGACACCACCACCTGGGGGCAGTGATGACACTGTGGCACTTTTACCCAGGGGTGCCACTTTCCCCCTTAGTGAAAGACAGTACTCCAGGACTGTGCCAATTTTTCAACATAAACATTAACAATTGTGAATGTACAGAGTCTTAAAATATAGAAATTACATAAACCAATAAAATGTAAAAATTCAAAAATTCAAAAAGCAGTCACTCTGGTGATTAGTCTTTCCACCTTTGGCTGATGAATGTTTACAAAGAAGTCTCTACCACAACCAGTCCAGTGGTATAATGGTCCATATTTAATTTAAAAGGCAATAGTTCAAGTATATGCAAAAGTTCTTACAGGAAAGTCGCTGTAGGTACTGGGCTCAACAGTTGCAATGTTACATAAATACATTACACATAAAATAAACATTTTCCCTACGGGTGTCTCGGCTTAGGAGTCCTTGTTGCTTCCTCCCAACCCCAGGCACTTTCTATTACTAACTTAAAGTGCATGGGGTTAGTCCAGTTCCTCCACCCTTCTGTATACTAGTGTTAACTGGCTACTATTCACACTTCTTTACACTAAGACATATTTAAATTGCGTTATTCCTATTTTAATATTTATACCGGGAAGGAATTTGACCTTGGTACTACGCTGCGATCTCCTGAGTTCTGGAGTGTCTGGTGCAGGTGTACTTAACACTATATTATGTATGGAGGTGTACCTTGCGGGTATCTCTGATTCTGAAGGAGGTGTGGATCTGACGGCATGACTGGCAAGTTCACTGTGATCAGGGATCTGTTCTTCCTGTTCTTCTGCTACGGGTGCTACTTCCAGTGCTTTCCACTCTTGGGACTTCCTGTTGTACAGTTTCAGGTATCATCACTTGAGGAAACGCAATAATTGGTACAAAGAATGCTCCATGGTAATTTGTCCAGGTTTTTGGAAAATCTGCTAAGACTTTATGGAACACATCTTCTTTAGATTTAACAGGTTCAAATATGGGGACTTCTGATGTCTTCAGGGTTTCAGAACACGATTTTAGGTGGTCTCTTGATACTGCTGAGGCTGTCTTCCCTTCATCTTTGCTGATCAAGCATACTTTTGTATTATTAATGTTTGATGGGAGAACGGGTGTTTTATAGTGTTGTTAGTACGCCTCTTTCTTATAAGGACTTGTTCACCAGGTTGTAAAGCAGTTGAGGGAGCATGCTTGTTGTAGGCTTTTCCTGTCTCTCTCTAGCTTGCTGGAGACTCCTCTCTACGCATTCTTGTACTTGGCGATACTTTTGTTGATGTAGGGTATCCCAATTAGCTTCTGGTACTTCTACGTCAGGTTTTAAGATTCCCATGTCTAAGTCTATTGGCAGCTTACCAGGTCTTGCTCTCATGAGATAAGCTGGGGTGCAGTTGGTAGAACTCACTGGGACATACTTGTACAAGTCTACCAGGTCTGGTAGCTTCTCTGGCCACAGATCTCATTCTGATGCTGGCAGGGTCTTCAAGAGGTCAATTAAAAATGTGGTTCGTCTTCTCACATAAGCCGTTTGTTTGAGGATGGTGGTAATGTGTTGTGCGGATCTTCTTGCATCCATACATGTTCCAGAATTTTTGGAACACCTCTGCTTCAAATGATGGACTTGATCTGCTAGGACCTGTTCCGGGTAGTCATGAGGTCTGCAGAAGTACGTCTGGAACGCCTTAGCTGCTGTTCTGGCCATTAAATCCTTTACTGGCACCACCACTAAGAAACGGGAATAGTGGTCCACTATGGTCAAGGCGTAGACATAGCCGGATCTGCTTGATGTTAACTTGATGTGGTCTAGGGCTACCAACTCAAGTCGTTGTTTGGTGACTATGGACTGGAGTGGAGCTCTCTGACTTTCTTTATCCTTTGGGCCACAATTTTTGCACCATTCTTCAATTGTTCTTCGCATGCCAACCAATAGAACCTTTCTCTCAGTAGAAGTTACAATTTCTTCCATCCAAAATGCCCTGCGCCATCATGATAGGCTTCCAAGACCATTTTGACATCTCTCTTGGGTACTATGATCTGCCAGACCAACTCATGAGTACTGGGGTTCGTATGACTTCTGCACAGTTTACTTTGGTACAGGAACAGTTTACTCTTCTCTTTCCACAACTGTTGAGCTTCAGCTGGGACATTCTGACCAGGGCACACACCCTCCTGCGTCAGTAATTCTTTGACTAGCTTCACAGCCGGGTCACTGTCATGCGTCTCAGCCCATCCATGGTGTGGTAATGGGTTTACTGTTGCCTTCTAAAGCTTGTGGTACAAACATGTCCTGTACTGGGAAGCTCTTGGGCGGTGAAAGGCCGGTAGCTCTATCTCTTCCAGCTCCTCCGGTTTCTCTTCCACGTCTTTCAGATGTGGCATCCAGGATAAAGCATTGGGATTTTGTCAGCCGGCCCTATACTTGATGTTGAAATTGTAGTTAGACAGCCGTGCCATCCATCGTTGCTCCAGCGCACCAAGTTTTGCTGAGTCCAGGTGGGTGAGTGGATTGTTATCTGTATAGATCGTGAATCTCGCAGCAGCCAGATAATGCTTGAAGCATTCTGTAACAGCCCAAACTACTGCCAGTAGTTCTAACTTGAAGGAACTATAGTTCTCAGGATTTCTTTCAGTAGGACGGAGCTTCCTGCAGGCAAAGGCGATGACCCTTTCTTACCTTCTTGCACTTGACAGCACTGCTCCCAATCTCTCATTGCTGGCATCTGTGTACAGAATGAAGAGTTGATGGTAATCAGGGTAAGCCAGGATTTCATCCCCTGTCAGAGCCCACTTCAACTTATTGAAGGATTCTTCTGTTACATCACTCCACTGGAAGGGAGGACTCCGAGCCTTAGACTTCTTGGACTGTCCTACTAGGAGATCTTGTATTGGGGCCGTCATCTTTATAAACCTCTTGATGAACCTTCTGTAGTAGCCTACCAGTCCCAGGACCTGCCTCACCCCTTTCACATTGGTGGGTCTTGACCAATCCCTTATCATTGTAACCTTCTCGGGGTCTGGTGCCACACCTTCTGAGCTTACTACATGGCCGAGGTACTGTACCTTTGGTTTTAGCAGATGACAGTTGGATGGCTTTATCTTCATGCCACAACTGGACAGGGCTTCAAACACTTCCGACAAGTGTTCCAGATGCTCCTCATATGTCTTTGAGTAGACTATTACATCATCCAGGAACAGTAGGACAGTTTCGATGTTCTTATGTCCTACGCAGCACTCCATCAGTCTTTGGAAGGTACTGGGTGTGTTGCAGAGTCCGAACGGCATAAAATTGAACTCGCAGAGGCCCATTGGCGTGGTGAATGCTGTCTTCTCACTGTCAGCCTCTGCCACATGAACTTGCCAATACCCACTAGTCAGATCTAAGGTGAAAAAGTGGTTAGCAGATTTTAATTCAGCTAATAATTCTTCTATTCTGGGTAATGGGTATGCATCCTTGTGCGGTTAATCTGCCTGTAATCTACACACATTCTCATGGTCCCATCCTTCTTTTTAACTAATACTAGAAGAGATGTCCAGGGGGTACAACTGTCTCTTATTATCCCTGCTTCCTTCATTTCTTTGAGCATGTCTTTTGCACATTGGTAGTGAGCGGCTGGTACAGGTCTATACCTCTCCTTAATGGGTGGATGATCACCTGTGGGTATATGGTGTTCAACCCCTTTTATCTGCCCAAAGACTAGAGGGTGTTTGCTGAAAACCTGTTCATATTCTCTCACTACTCGGTATACTCAATGCTTTTGTTGACAGGGTGTAGAACTGGTACCTACATGTAGCTTTTGGCACCAATACTCTAGCTTTCCCTCTAAGCCATTGCCCTCCGCCTGGTTTGATGGGTTGAAGGGTTCAACTGTCTTAATTTAGTTGTTATTGACAGTATACAATTTAGCCATGGAAGCATACTTCGGTAGGATCACTTCCTCATTGCCACAATTTAGAAGGTGCACTGGTACTCTCCCCCTGTGTACCTCAACTACTCCTCTAGCAGTGGGCCTCTCCTCTCTACTCCTCTCTACAGTGGGCCTACTGTCTGAGTGCACAGGTTCTACAAGGACTCACCCTCTAAGGCCTATTGCAGGTCTACCCCAGACCAACATTTCAGTTTTGGGAGGCACCACAATGGGTATCGGGTCACTTACCCTTGCACTGCCAATTTCTCCTCAAGACAACTCTACCCGCTGCCTCAGCATCAGCGCTTTTATTTCCTTCCGCAGGACTCGCTGTTGTCCAGAATTGGCAGTCTGCTGTAAAACAACAATAACCTCTGCAAGACAATTTTCTATCACATTTGTTGTTAGCAGAATCGTTGGATTACGTTCATGCTGATCAACATCAACAATTATCACCCTTGATTTTTTAAATCTACTCTCCTAACTTTAATGGTTACCTCTTTAAACCCAATTTGTGATACTAGTTTACCATTGCCAGCCAATATGTTCAAGTCATTGTCTGCGCCACGCAAAATGTCTAAATCAGCCCAATATCTCTTATAAAGGATATAACATATGGAAGTAATCTGTGAGCCAGTGTCCAGCAGAGCGTTCATGGGGAGGCCATCAAGCATGACAGGTACCTGTCACGCCTGTTTGGTGGACCTTGTGACTTTACTCCTTGAGGGGCGTCCCACTTCCCCAGGAGATTCTTTAAAGTACATTCCCTGGCAAAGTGACCTGGTTATCCGCAGTGGAGGCAAATGGGCTGTCCATCCGCGTGGTAGCGGTCGCTGGGTTGTCCTCTGGTCGCTGGGTTCTTTCTGGGAATCATCCGCAGGTCATCCTCTCTGCTTGAAGCCAACTCGATCTTCTCACAGCCTTGGATCCTCGCATCTCCTTCATACCTTTGGCCATCTCCGCTACAGTTTTGATTGCTCTGAGCGCCTCTTGTAGGTTTAATGCAAAGTCTCTTGCGCTCTCCTGAGGTTTCTGCCTTCACCCAAAAAATCTAATTTTTGCACATACATCTGTGCTGCTTTCAAAGGTAGCTTTTAGCCTGGCTATTGCATGTTCTACAGTGTCTTTGTCAATGTCCGGTCAGGACTTTGCTTCCCTCTGCGCATTACCAGTTAATTGTTCCATTTGTATGCTGACGCTCTGGTCTTCTATCAGGGAAATGACACTGTAATAGCTATCCAGCTTTTCTTTAAAGTCTGTCAGGTGTTGTGTTCCCCTGAGTATTGTGGCAACAATGTAGCTCCCGGGATATACGGTCACAAGGGCGAGTCAGAACTTGGCTTGCAGGGCAGCCACGGCCACCTCCCCAGCGCAAATGTTTAGTTCAACTTCATCTTCATCAAGGGTCAAATCAGAAAAAGAGTCATATAGGTTCCTTAACAAAGTTTTACTTAAAAGTTTCATGAAACACGGGCACATGAACGTTGCATGGTTGGAGTATTTGCAAAATCACCCTTTTCTGCACATTGCTCCCCTCATCCCGGGGCCTCCGGCCTCTCATTCCTCAGGCCCACTGAAGCCTGCCATGAGTTCATGCAGTCTTTCATAACTCAGGCCTTTTCCCACCCACAGAGGACTGTCCAGAGGAACAACCATGGCCGCCGCCAGACAAAAGTTCCTTCATAACATGTACTGTGGTGACCCCTTCGCTCAAGTCTAGGCTGGGGCCCACTAAAACAGCCCCGGAGAAAACAGTTGCTGTCGGGGTCCTGCCAGAGGCAGGCATCAAGTACCAGTACTGAGAAGAACGCACTTGCAAAAGGTTTAGTGCTCCCATCCCATGTCCTGGGGCCACAGCCCAGGGTGGCCCAAAAAGTCCGGCTGAGTAGCTGGGGTAGGACAGATGTTCCGTTTCAGTTTCAAGTCTTCCCTCCTTTTTCTTGGGGTTCTCCTGTCTACACACAGGTGCAGGCTTGTTTAGTTGCTTAATCCCCACCCCTAGTGCGTGGAATCCCTACCTAACCTAATAACACTTTCACTTCTAGAGAAAACCCATAACTCCACCCTAAGGAGTGTACGAGATAAATAGATATACACATCAATATATGCACAAGAACACAACATTTCCAGTGCGTTGGAGACACCACCTACATGCACATGGCCTAAAATGATCTTTTCCTAATAATAGGGTCCATTAATGTTCAGTGACACCAAAGAGGAGTCAATAGAGAAGTCGGGGGCCATTGCCTTGCAGTCAGGGCCATTCACCTGACATAGTTCAGCCCGGCTTTGACTATGGCCCCAATCATTAGACCTGACCGCCTCGTAGTATTCAGTGTATTTTTTTTATAGCGAGTTAAACTGACACCCTGAACTTCTGATATCTGAAACCGTGAAAACCTCGGACACTGAAGCGATGAAATGTAACCTTTGGCAGGAAAATGTTTCTGTTTTCTTCCACCAAACCGTAAATGTCGCGTCTCCTCCATCTGACAGAAGAGTTTCCTGTGGGATCAAGAAAATAAATAATAAAAAATAGACAAAAATAGATGAGAAAAAAAAATCCAAATGTAGAAATGTTCTGTACAGCAAAAAAAAAAATAACACAGAGAGTACAGAAAGGTGTCAGGGAGAAGAAATGAAGAGGATGACATCAGAAAGGAAGACTAATCCCCTGGATAGAAGTCTACATTCAGTGGATTGATAGTAAAGATTGTAACACTTAAAGGGGTTTCCCACCAACAAAGTTCATTTTAATCAATAGATCTTGGAATAATAATAATTTCCACAATTGGGTGTGACTAAAAAAAATGTTCCTGTGCTGAGATAGGCTAGGGTCACATTTGCGATGTGCCCCTAGCCTGCCGGATTCCGGTATTATCTTAGAACTTTTTCCAGCGCCGCATAGCGTTTCCGCTATGCGGTGCTGGAAACCGCTGCCCTTAGTTACCGCTGTTTACCTGCACGACCTGTCACACAGGCAGCGGCTCGGAGGGCGTTTTACAGCGCCGCACAGGAAATCGTGTCTGCAACGGTTTCCTGTGCGGCGCTGTAAAACGCCTCCGAGCCGCTGCCTGTGTGACAGTCGTGCAGGTAAACAGCGGGTAACTAAGGCAGCGGTTTCCAGCACCGCATAGCGGAAACGCTATGCGGCGCTGGAAAAAGTTCTAAGATAATACGGAATCCGGCAGGCTAGGGGCACATCGCAAATGTGACCCTGGCCATAATCTTATATATGTGTCCCTGCTATGTACTGTGTAATGGATGTGTCTGACCGTACAGGGACATGGTCTGATCATACCACATCTCCTGTGCTGAGATAATCTTATATATGTGCCCCTGCTATGTACTGTGTAATGGATGTGTCTGACTGTACAGGGACATGGTCTGATCATACCACATCTCCTGTGCTGAGATAATCTTATATATGTGTCCCTGCTATGTACTGTGTAATGGATGTGTCTGACCATACAGGGACATGGTCTGATCATACCACATCTCCTGTGCTGAGATATTCTTATATATTGTCCCTGCTATGTACTGTGTAATGGATGTGTCTGACCATACAGGGACATGGTCTAATCATACCACATCTCCTGTGCTGAGATAATCTTATATATGTGTCTCTGCTATGTACTGTGTAATGGCTGTGTCTGACTGTAGAGGGACATGGTCTGATCATACCACATCTCCTGTGCTGAGATAATCTAATATATGGCTAGGGTCACACTTAGAAGACACAATCCGGTAACCGCATCCATTACCAGATGTGGTTTTGGACTGTGCCTTCATACTTCTTAAAATTTGTCAGAATGCAATCCTCATTCCGGATCTGGATGCATTAATGCATCCGGTTTTGGAATGAGGATTTTTGCAATTTTCAAATGTACTTTGCGGTACCGGATCCAGTTCCCATAGGCGCCCATGTTAAAAAAAAAAACGGATCCGGTTTTGCAACCGCTGCGATAGACGCAGCCTGCATGATTTTTACCGCAGGCTGCAAAACCGGATCCGTTAACTGGATTGCCGGTTTTTCTATTGCAGCCTATGAGCTGCAGATCCGGATCTGGTTTTGAGCATTTTTAATGCTCAAAACCGGATCAGGATCTGCAATCCCAACCGCAGGTGTGACCCTAGCCTATCTCAGCACAGGGACATTTTTTTAATCATATCCAATTGTGGAAATTATTATCATTCCAAGATTTATTGATTAAAATTGACTGCAAAATTAACTTTGTTTGAGGGAAAACCCCTTAAAAGGGTCCAGGAAGCTGAGATCTGGTGCGCTGTTTGCAGCTCATCATACTTCAGACCGGAATTTTTTTCTTCTCCATTTTCTTTTACTGGACGACTGAACCAGAAATAAATCATGTATAGCCAAAGCGTTTTCCGGCTACGCAGCCATCCTATTTTTAATCCCTTCCCGGCATGTGACATGCATGTGTCGAGCCCAGGCTTTGGGGTACTCGGGTATGAGGCCTCGAAGGGGTTAACGGTGTGACGGGGAATGGCGGCCGCGCCTGATCCCGTGTCCTGAGCCTATCTTTGAAAAGGGGTTGATATTTACAGGAGACATTGTACAGTTTGTCGTGACGCCACCTGTAGTTTCTGGTGAGATGTCACCAGCGCCGCCACAGTCCTCCGGAGGTGGATGGTACAGCGGCAAGTTGGTGAAGTCCTCCACAGGTAGGAATGGACCTCAGGGGCAGTGTTCCTGTTTGGAAACAAGTTCATTGGAAGGAATACCGGCAGAGTCAAAAGTCACTTTCCTCCGGGTACTTTACTGGTCACTTGCATACATACACAGTTACAGTTCAGCACTCCTGATGGTATGGGGACAGGTAACCTATCGGATGGCTGCAGGCGGGCTCCAGGTGGTATGGTGGAACCCTTGGTGTGCCTGTGTTCTCTAACCCTGTCTGTTCCTTCCTGCTTCCTAGTTTGTTGTGTGAAGCCCGGTGACTTATAATCAGCCTGGCCTCTTCTCTTCTCTCACCCTCATGGCCGTCGGGTAACCTTCTGCTGACCGACCGCTTGCTCCTTCAGCGGTGCCTGGTACCCTCTTTTGACCTGTTCTGGTGCCCGGAAGAATTAAAGACTCCACGGGACTCCGGATTTTCTGTGGTCCTAAAGTATCCCACAGGTGCGGGCTCCAGTGCCCGGTAAGCCGTCTGGGATAAACTCCCTCGAGTTCCTCCCTTTGTCTGTCTGCTCCTGGGATCCTTCCTCAAACCCTTTCTTCTTCTTCCATCTCTCCTTCGACTCACTAATGCTACCGCTCTCCTTGTTCCCCCTAGAAGTGGTTTTATTCCCTCCCGGGTAACCTCCCACTGCTGTACTAGTGTGGGAGTGCTGGTTATGGGTCCCACCCACCATCCTAGAGTCCTCCTGCAGCTGGAGTATCTGCACCTCTTTTACGGGTGCAGTACCCCTCTGTGACGCCTGCTTGGCGGGGCGCCACACATGTATATCACACACTGGGTGCAGGTGTATGGAGCCGCTGCTGGCTGCTTTAAACAGCTGGCACCTGCCTATAAAAATAATGATTGGACTAGCTCTTATCATTGCTGTTTAACCGTTTAAATGCCACTGACTATCTCTGACACACATGTGCTCACATGAGAATTTGGAGCAGAAATTTCTACATGTCTTGGCAGGAAATACGCAGTGGGCGGCTCTGGTTCCGGAGCAGTTCCAGCGATGTCAGAACTCGCGTTCTCGGGGCCCGTGTGACATTGCTATGACACACGACCAATCACTGCCTTCAGACACAGGAGTAATTAACAGGAAATGAGCGGAGAGATCATAGCCAGCAGTGATTGGTCACAGGGTCCGCGAGTGCCGACATCACTGGAACCGCATCGGAGGTGAGTATAGGATTTTATTTTTAAGGGGAGCACACAGCACACGATGGGTTGTCCAAGCAGTGCACAACCCCTTTAAAGGTTCATCATTTATACTTTTTAAGTCACTTTTCTTCTCAGTCTTATGGTATTTGTTGCTGAGTTTTGTGCCAAATTCTCCAATGTGGCGCACACAATTCATAGATTTTGCAAAAAAGTCAAAAAGATCTTTTTGTTTTAACCTTTTTTGCAACTGTTTAGTGTAAAAAGCTGCCTGTTTTTGTAAAATAAAGCCCCAATATCTGACGTACCAGTGCATCTCAATGAATTAGGATATCAACAAAAATCACTATCTTATTATAGTTGACTAATAAACCAATATTATATTCACCCTTTGATGCCTTGTGGAATACGACAGCACCATTTCAACCCTTCATCCTCCCTACGTTAATTTTCTGAGATAATGACCTTCGGGTTTTCATTGACTGTAAGCCATAATCACCAACATTAACAGAAATAAACACATGAAATAGCTCCCTCTGTGTGTAATGACTCTATGTATATAATATTGGGTTTCACTTTATGTATTGAATTACAGAAGTAAAGTCACTCTTTGATGATAATCTAATTCATTGAGATGCAGTTGTATATAAAATCACCCATTCGGAGACTGGAGCACATTTGGGACAGATTTAGAAAAGTCGCGAAAGATGAATCTGTGGAGCCCACTGGGACGGGGTACTGGTACCGGACCGGGGTACTGCTGGGGATGTCACGGAGGTCCTGGTCCGGACCGTGTCCCGGGTTCTCACAAGTAAAAGGGATATGTACAATGGATAATATTTGTCGTGACGCCACCCATGGGTTGTGGTCAGTAATGGACCACCGCTGCAGCGCTGCTCTGCCAGGAGGATGGATGGATGATGGGCTGCAGCCAGATGGATGAGCCCGCCGCGGTCAGGCTGCTCCTGACAGGATAAAAGGTTCAATATACCTGGAATCAAACACACTCAGGCAGGGTTCACCGGTTTACTTTAGCTTTCAAGACAGTTCGCAGTTCTAGTTCAGTTTAACACAATTCACAGTTCAGTTAACTCCGGTAACACTGAACCCTCTGCAGCCAGACTGTCGCTCTGAGACCCCTCACTCCTTTCTTAAGTCCTTCCCAGGCTTAGTCTCTCTCTCTGCGTTCTGTCTCCGGATTGTATGGTGGCAGCCCTTATGGGGTCCTCATGCGTTGCTGCTGTGCCTCCAATCCTTGTGTTAGGTACTCCAACCATGGAATTAAGCTCCCCGTCGGTTGTCTGGGAAGCCGGATATAGAATCTCTGTTCCCCTCAGAGCCGAACTCTGGTGTGGCCTAGTCTGCAGTAACCCTCTCTTCTAAGGCGTTACCAGACTCCATCTAACCTGTGTGATTCCAGTACAATCAGGGAAAAACTACTCCGCCGGTAGTTGGTCGTGCTGCCGTTTCCTCGGACCCAGGTGATGGTCCGGTCTCTTTCTCACACTCCCCTGGGATGCCGGCTATGGACGAGCTTTCTCTCATGGTTTCTGTGACTCTGTGGATTCTGCATCTCCATCAGCCCAATCCCACGGGATGTGTCACTTTCTGTCTATTCTTGTCTGCTCGGCTCACTCTGGCCTACTAACTCCTCACTCCACTTTCTCCTCTATTTGTACTCTCTGTCACCTGATCTACATTCATTCCCACCACTTTCCTCTAAACCCACCACCCCTTGCCCACCTAGAGTCCCGGGCTCCGGGTTGCGTGCCGCCTTTTAGTGGGTGTGTGTGTGCTGTGAGGGTGTCTGTTGCACAAACTGTCTATCTCTCTGCCTGGCTGCAGTTCCCTATGTGCCACCCTGGTCGCAGGGGCGCCACAAATTCTTAACCCCTTCACCTCCAGGCAATTTTCCTTTGTTTGTTTTCGTCTTTTTTTCCCTTCCCTTCATCCAAGAACAATGACTTTTTTATTTTTTCCCTCCACATGGCCGTATGTGTTTTTAAATGATA
Organism: Allobates femoralis; assembly: GCA_033576535.1. NCBI lineage: Eukaryota > Metazoa > Chordata > Amphibia > Anura > Aromobatidae > Allobates > Allobates femoralis. Next base: position 716,033,632 of record JARQOC010000002.1, on the reverse strand, counting down.
CGATTGACTTCATGATGTCAGTATGGTTACGCAGATAGCAAATATGTATGGTTTTATGTCATTATTAAGGACGACATCTGCAGAGTTTGCATGTTGTCTCTGTGTTTCATGGGTTTCCTCCAGGTTCTCCGGTTTCCTCCCACCTCCATAGACTGATAGGGAATGCAGATGAGTCTCTATGGGGACATCGATGATGATGTCTCTAAGGCGCTGTGCGATTAATGGCGCTTTATAGGTAAAATGTTGATTTTGTGCATGACACTTCTATGTAATGACCATTACTATGAAAGTAATAATCATTTCCCATTCTTGTTCTAGTGGTCATCATGTGCATGCACTCAGTATTGGTCGGAGGAGAAGATCAAGTCACCTTCCTAATTAAAGCTCATGAGATGGGACTTACAGACGGAAGATACGTCTTTGTACCCTACGACACTTTACTTTACAGCCTTCCCTATAAAAACAATCGTACGCCATCTTCAACACATATAGTAAACTGCAGGAGGCGTATGATGCCGTGTTAACAATCACCATGGACTACGAAGAAAAGTCCTTCTATGATGCCTTTACCGAGTTTAAGGAGAAAGGAGAAATAAACACCATTCTGGAGCCACAGCAAGTAAGTAACAAGAAGTCTGCACTGCCACCTAGTGGACACATCACCAGGAAGCTCAATGTTACAAATCCATATACCAACAAGGATTTGTACTTGTGCCATCGAGAAGTGCCAATGTCATGTACAGTGCAGTATTAGGAGGGGACAGGAGTCTGAAGAAGTGTAAGAACACCTGGGGAGCGGAGCTGTGTCGTGCTCACCCCAGAGGAACAGCACCAAGAGCGGACACTAGAGACCGAGGCTGTGCAGGGCCTAACGACCCAGCAGCCAATAGCAGAAGGTGGGGAATTCCAGGTCCCCTAGCCACACTGTGCCCGGAGGCAAAGCAGAGTAAAGAGCCCTGTAACAGCGGTAGTGAATATCATATGATAGTGGTTCTGCAAGGTCTTAAGATGTTTCTTACTTCATAATGTAAGGGTACTGAAGACGCATCATGTATTCTGGTGATTTCTCACCTAGCAGTAGAGAGAAGATCAAGGTGGAGAGTGAGAAGAGAGAGCAGATTGCCATAAACATACATAGTACCGCTATAGAATATATGTATACCATATTGTGCATAATTTTGCTATACCACACACATACTGTACATAGTAGAGCTATAGCACATGTATACACAATACTGCTATACCATGGTATACTATCCTATGTTGTACTACTGCTATACCACATCACATACATAGATAGTACCAATAAAGCATATAATACAGTGACTTAAAAAGTTTTCATACCCCGTGAACTCTTCCACATTTTTCACGTTACACCCATGTAAGGAGGTGGACATACTGTCCATGTTCCCCCTTTGCAGACACAAGTACTGTTATGATGTGTAATGTGCATTGTGACATACGTTATTAGTGATAGTTTGTATTTTGCCCAACAGTAGGGGAAGTTAGGGTTAATGTTAGGACTAGCCCAGAGTGGAGGGGCTAAAGTAAAGGCGCAGAGACAGTTTCTTGCCTGGAGGTTAGACAGGGCTCAGCGTACAGTAGAAGCAGACCTAAGGTCTGACTAGAGAGCAGAGCTGCATGATGTGGGTGTCCTTGACGTTAATGGAGACCAAAGAGAGATAACGTGATCCTGGAGAGGGAGAAAGATATAGAATTGACTGCAGGACAGAGCGATTGAGAGGAGATGGATCCTGGGATAGGACACCTAGCAGTAAGACCCCGAGTTTATACTGTAATTCAGAGAGGTAATGGGCCAGTACATAACAGAGAATGTGAGATGAAGAAAGAGAGAGCCCCGGCAGGGGTTCCAAGGAGTCAGAACAGGAATTTCACTCCTGGACCATCGTATTGTGTTGGGGTGAAGGAAAGTTGAGGCAGAAACAAGGAAATCTGAAGAAGTAAAAGAACCAGTGTGTGGAGCTGATCTATATCATGAAGGAAACGTTCTTTAGGATGTGTACACGCTAAATACTCTACATAATTCCCACCAAGTTACCGTTTAGTAAACTATTTATTTTGGACTGGTGATCTTTCTCACTGAATTGGTCAACATCTGATCTGGCAAACCGACGTCACCGGCATCATGTAGTCTGTAAAAACTTTGCGTCCCCATACCACAAATCCACACACCTATCTAGAACCCATACCTTTATATAATGTGCTGGGGGGTAAGACTTGAGAACCTCACACACAGCTACCATCCCGCCCCACATTATACTCACAAACCTAAATGTATGTTATTGGGATTTTATGTGATATATCAAAACTAAGTACAAGTATTTGTGAAGTGTAAAGGAATTGACCTGCCCCAGGTTAAGGGAACCGGGCTATCATACAGTTCCGGTGAGTCACAGGGGTCAAGACCCGGTTCCGTGGCCCTGGGGGCAGCTGTATAGGGGATTCTGGCTTGGTAGGGAAAGGGGTGATGGAAAAGGGAGTTATTAATGACGCCACCCGTGATATGTGGCTATAGGTGGCCACCGCTGCTGCAGAAGCTCCGGGGATGATGGATGGGCAGCTGAGATGGAGCGGCTTCCCTTGGGCGGAGCAGATCCCCAAAGCAGTGGATGTAGTAAAGGTGTAGGGTGCAGGATGGCGGGCGCAAAGCAACAGACAGACTCATGGTTTGATGGTTCCTCAGTCCTTTTACTGGTGCATCGGCAGTACTGGCAGTTGGAAGGTTGAGTCTGGGCACCTGAAAGCAACTCGGGGTTCTCCTCACCCGACCAGTTCTGAGGCCTCCTTGCTGCGCTGTGTTGGTGGGTCCCTGCTGTATGCATAAACTAGGATGCAGACTCTCTCTTCTGCTTGGTGCTGGTATGGCAGGCAACTCGAGTGCTTTATTAGCCCCTCGTCTCAGGCGGCTGTTACTGGGCTCTTTACTCTGCTTTGCCTCCGGGCACAGTGTGGCTAGGGGACCTGGAATTCCCCACCTTCTGGAATTGGCTGCTGGGTCATTAGGCCCTGCACAGACTCGGATTGTGGTGTCCGTTCTTGGTGCTGTTCCTCTGGGGTGAGCACGACACAGTTCCGCTCCCCAGGTGTTCTTACACTTCTTCAGACTCCGTCCCGATCTTCTCACAGAATGTCTTCCTTAGTCCTCCCAGTAACTGAACTGAGGGTGAGTACTGTTTGTTTTTTATTTTACAATTATCGACTTATTTGAAGAACACTTTTTTGAAAGTTAAAATACTTCAACGAGCAGAAGGAGGGCAAAAAAAGTTCAAATCTGTAACATTTCTAAGTGCTACATCTACATTACTGCATTACCAGGCACGGCCAATGGACCAGAGAGGCGCTGTTTTTTGCCAAGTTTTAATATATCTTTTCATTTCCGCAGGTTTCACCTCTATTTGGAACCATATACAACTCCTTTTACTTATTAGCCAAAGCAATGAGCAGCACGTGGAAACAAGGCGCCTGGATTTCAGGATCAAACCTCGTGGAATATACCAAAAACTTAGCTTATCCCGGATTTACTCACATGTTGTACACAGATGGGGAGGGGAATGGACTCAGCAGCTTTGTGGTCTTGGACACTGATGGTAAAGTGAATCAGCTTTTCCCGACCTACTCAGTGGAGATGTCCTCGAATTTAGTACGTTTCTTGGGAAAGACTATCCGTTTCCCAGGTGGGACACCTCCACCCGCAGACTCAAGTTGCTGGTTTGATCCAGACACGTTGTGCATTGGAGGTAAGTCAGTCATTTACATTCATATAAGATTATAAGAAAAAAAAATTTCCTAGCAGACCTGTGTGTGTAATGTGTGTATTGATGTAGCAAAGCAGTGTGTATGTGCGTGCATGTACTAATGTAACAGAGCTGTTTGCGTGTATATATGTGTGTAATGATGTAGCAGAGCTGTGTTTGTATGTGTGCATGTATTGATGTAACAGCTGTGTGTAATGTGTGTGTATTGATGTAGCAGTGCTGTGTAATGTGTGTGTATTGATGTAGCAAAGCTGTGTGTGTGTGTGTGTGCATGTACTAATGTAACAGAGCTGTTTGCGTGTATATATGTGTGTAATGGTGTAGCAGAGCTGTGTTTGTATGTGTGCATGTATTGATGTAGCAGTGCTTTGTGTGTGTATTTGTGGAGCCCACTGGGACGGGGTACTCGGTACCGGACCGGGGTATCACGGGGGTTATCACGGCGGTCCTTGGTCCGGACCGTGTCCCAAGCCCACAAGTTAAAGGGGTATTTACAGGGATTTGTTGTGACGCCACCCACGGGTTGTGGTCAGTGAGGGGACCACCACTGCTGCTGTTCCCGCCAGGAGGATGGATGGTGCTGCAGCTAGATGGATGAGCCCGCCAGTGGGTCGGGGCTGCTCCTGACAGGGTATAAAGGTGAAATAAAGTTCTTTTCGATCTGATGACTTTAACATGGGGCTCTATGGAGCAGGGTCCGAGGAAACATCTGATGTCTCCTCGGACCCGATTTTAGTGTACTGAGCATGCTCAGTACATGCTCAGTACACTAAAACTATTGTGTGCCACCTAATTAAACTTCCGCAATGTATATACATACATTGCGGAAGTTATATATAACTAAAATCAAGTGTTTAAAATAAAAAATCTTTATACTCACCTGCCACGCTCCCCCGGCGTCTCCATCAGCTCCGCTCGGTAAACAGGACCTGGGATTATGTCACAACCAATCAGCTGATCGGGTCACAAGAGGGATCAGTTTGGATCCGATGCTGTCCGATTTTCTTAAAACGCAATGTGAAAGCATCCTTAGTCTTCTGCTCAGTTGTGCTAGTTGGCCTCTTGTGGACCATTTACTTTGTTTGACCATCCTTTTGTCTTGTACTTCTGCTCTGATCCACTGTCAAGTCTGGTGGTTGCATACCCGAGCAGGCCCCTTGCACTTCTGGACATACTCCGGGTCTCCGTCAGGTCCCGCGTCCCTCCACTGGCTATGAGGAGTGGGGTTTCGTCTCCATAGGTTGGATCTAGTGCATGTTTGCTCTGGCCGTGTATTGTGCTCTGGGAGATTTATTTCTGGTGTTGCTGAAGGCAGGAAGTCATCAATGCCAATGATTATGATTTTCAGGGGCCCCAGGATGCCAGGTCCCTGATGTTAGCAGTTACCAGTGGATATGTAAAGCCTCGTAATGGGGGGCTCTATGTTCAATGCTATCCACCCCCATACAGCATTCACAGCCGATAGAATGACCACAGACACAGGTCTCAGGGATTACAGCTGCTTTACTTCAGCAGGAACGGGGAAATATAACAGGGAGTAAATTCTTCACAGTTCACATGGGTAGTCCACAGCAAATACAGTTCAGGGTCAGATTCTGACACAGAATTTAGGTCTAGAGCTTAAGAACCCGTATTGTTCAGAAGCAGTATTTGTAGGTAACTACTATATAAGAGTTCACAGTTTTTTGGGGCGTGAAAGCAGAAGATAGAAATATAGTAAGAGTAGTTTACACACCTGGAATCCTGTATTGCTTTCACAACTGGTTATGGCACGTGCAGAGATAAAATATATGAAGTAAATAATGAAGGACACCGGTGAGGCGGGAGACCCTCAAATTCCTCAACATGCAATAGGTTATTCTGTACAGATAGTACAACCTACTACTGGAGAAGCATGGGTTAATCCAGACAGCGAGGACCCAGGTTTAAAAGTCTTAAGCCATCTTGGCTGTAAAATTCAGACAAAGATCCAAGGCATTAGGCCTGGCTGTAAATCGTGAGATGAAGGGAAAGGTGAATGTCCAGGCATGAGGCCTGGAAGTGGTGGGGAGAGCCCTCACATGAGGTCTACTCTGTCTGGAATCCTCCACTAAATTGGGGACTTTCCAACTCTTGTCTAGAATAGGCGGAGACTGGAATAGCTCCTCCTATTAAACACTCAATTCTAATATCAGAATTCACATTGTAAAATAATATAAATCATACATTTCACCATCAGATGGTGCTGAAACAGAACAAATGGGAAAATACCTGGAAAAAATGCATGAAAAGTACATTAGGCATAAATGGATTTGTGGCGCCCCTGTGGACCGGTCGTCACTAGGAAGCGCAGCAACCGGATCAGTAAGTTCAGTCACCCCAAACACACACCCAACACACTCCAATCTCAAGACTAGGGACTCTATGCCCAGCAAAGAGATGGTGGGAGAGACAAGTGGAGTGTGGGAAAGTCACAAAGGAAACAGTCAGGAGGGAGGAAAGAAAAACCAAAAACACCACAGCCAGTTAGTTAGTTGAGGAGGAGAAGTCCAGGAGCCAAGTTCAGTCAGGAGGAGAGAGCACCTTCACTACAGGAGACTGAGAGGACACAGACCCGGCAACCTGTACCACCATGAGGCTCGTCCGGATCCCAGGCTGAAGACCATAGAAAGGGACAGAAGGAGTCCTAGGGACACGGATAGTGAGCAATCCATGTGTGTACCTGAATTGGCAGGAAAGCTGAAGGACCTAGGGCAGAAACCAGGGTGCCGGCTCTGCTGATGTGGCCACAACGCTCCACGCTCCAACTACAAAACCCAGAGGGGTGCGGGGTCTTTATGTCCCGCGACTGAAGCTCCGGCGCAGCGAAGAGAAGGCCGCTGTACTAGGGCTAGGGGACCAGTCAGGTCACTCACCAAAAGCCCGTGGCCGCTGGATCATAGCTTTGCATGCGGAAGAGACAGACAGAGAGCCAATGAAAGGAACACGAAAGGAGGGGATCTGGACGAGCCATCCCGCTGCTAGGACCCTACTTAACTGCCACTGCACTGTGTTGTAAATTGACCATCTGCCGAGAAAGTGAAGTAAACCGGGTTGAAGCTCAGCACTGTGTGAGACTGTCATTTCTGCGCCTGAAGAGAGGCCGAGTGATTTGCCGAGGCGGCAGCAGTAGCCTGCCTGAGTGTGACTTTGAACCCTGTCAGCAACGCAGCCCCACTGGCCTTCCCTCCTCCTTATCACGTCCTTAGACTATATGGCTGCCCTGGGGAACCGTTCTTCCGTTGGAGAGCTAAACCATCCTCGCTGCTACTCCCATCATCCCTAAAGGTTCCGACTGCAGCAGCGGCCATACCGGCCACATTCCACGGGTGACATCACGACACAAAACTTTTATTTTTGTTTTTATTTTATTTTCATCCATTTTTCAATTCCCCTTTTTAACTGATCACCCGATGAGGGGATCACAGACCGGGTCACGCCACCGTGTAATTGTTGATCTACCCATGATCCCAATTTTTCTCCTAACGAACCGATACTAGCAATGATTGGGCGACATGGTGGGGGGAATGTGTTTTTATGTGTTTTTGGGAGACAGTGGTAAATAGGAACAATTGGATGCTCCACAAATAAGAACTCCTCGGTTTTTTTATCCAAAACCCCCATGCAAAACCCCTCATGTAGTAAAGATTCCAACAGGTTGTTATACTCTATTGTAGGATTATTGGGTAGTCTGGTATAGATCTCAATGTTATTCAGATCTTCCAACACGATTTTCTTATACAATCCTGAATCAATTACAGTAACCATTCCACCCTTATCAGACATTCGTATTGTTAAATCAACATTTTCCTTTAGTTCTTTCACTGCGGTTTTCTCCAAAAATGTCAGATTATCTGGTGCAGGATTACATGTAAGATTCAGGTTTGCTAGGTCCTTCTCTACCAAGTCTTGGAAAATGTCTAGAACTTCAGGTCTGGATTTTATGGGGTAAAAGCCTGGATTGTTCATGTGGATCTTAACAGGATCGTCTATGGTTAAATCAGTAGTCAAATTTCTCAATGTACCGTATATACTCGCGTATAAGCCGAGTTTTTCAGCCCAAAAGTTGGGCTGAAAAGTACCCCCCTCGGCTTATACGCGAGTCAGTGACAGCAGCCCTAGCAGCCCCAGCAGCCCCAGCATCCCCATAATGCAGGGCCCCCCCAGCCTGACTCCGGTCACCTGTAAAGCAAATTATACTTATCACTGTCCCGCTGTCCGCGCCCGCCGCTGCTGACATCCCGATCCTCCATCTTCATGCGTCTTCTTCCTGTTTCCTGTGTTCGGCGCCGGTAATGACGTCATTCCCTGCGAAGAACACAGGAAACAGGAAGAAGACGCATGAAGATGGAGGATCGCGGATGTCAGCAGGGCGGGCGCGGACAGCGGGACAGTGATAAGTATAATTTGCTTTACAGGTGACCGGAGTCAGGCTGGGGGGGCCCTGCATTACTGGGGCTGCCTGTATACTACCACTGGGGCTGTATATAATACTGGGGCTGCCTGTAAACTACCACTGGGGCTGTATATAATACTGGGGCTGCCTGTATACTACCACTGGGGCTGTATATAATACTGGGGCTGCCTGTATACTACCACTGGGGCTGTATATAATACTGGGGCTGCCTGTATACTACCACTGGGGCTGTATATAATACTGGGGCTGCCTGTATACTACCACTGGGTTGTATATAATACTGGGGCTGCCTGTATACTACCACTGGGGCTGTATATACTACTGGGACTGCCTGTATACTACCACTGGGGCTGTATATAACTACTGGGGGCTGTATATACACTGGGGGTACTCGTGTATACTACCACTGGGGCTGTATATACTACTGGGCTGTTATATACCACTGGGGCTGTATATATACTTATACACTGGGGCTGCTGTATATACCTAGGGCGCTGTGTATACACTGCGGGGCTGTATACCTGTGCTGGGTCCACCCTCGGCTTTATACACAGTCAATAGATTTTCCCAGGTTTTGGGGGCTGATAAGTAGGGGGTCAGCTTATACACGGGTTGGCTTATACACGAGTATATACGGTACTTACTGTTTTTAATTCCTTAAAATTAGGAATGACAAGAGATTCAACCATAGAGTCAATATTTGTGACAGGTCAACATTAGACACAGCATCATTAAAAAAATAACATTTAAGTGTTAGATTACGGCAAAAACGATTTACATCGAGTAAGGTAGAAAAAACATCAAATTTTTTAACTGGTAAAATCCCAGTCACTTTGATAGCAGGGAAATTTGTGTCTCTGATAGTATATAACTCGAGAGATTCCATACTGGTAGATTCAGAATCTCGACCTCAGATTGTACCTTAACTCTTCGATGCCTTCTTCCGCCCCTCCTGCGTTTTTTGATGTGGAACGCAGAGGAGTGCTGCTAGATGGAATCAGCGCAGAGGCCGAGGTGGAAGTGAAGGCTGAAAATGAAGAGGTGTCCTGGCTAGCAAAGCTTACAGTTCTTTTTCTGTTCTTTTTCTCATTTGGCTTTTTGAGAATCGATTTTTTTCTTCGCTGTTGATGCCAGGAGTATACTTGTCCAGTGGAATAATCCATGGTGTCTCTTTGAAATTTTTTCTTTTTAATTTCAGCAATCCCATTCTCAGCTTTTTCTAATGCTGCAAGCATTTTCTCCCTCATAGAGGTGTATTCAGGTGTATCTCTATATGGTTCAAGGGCAGTGTTTAACTCCTCAATCTCCAATTTAACCCTTAAAAGTTCCTGGTCTTCATGCACCACAATCAGTTGCATCAGCTGTAATGAACTTTTAGATAACACTTCATTCCATATAGCAAGGAATTCCTGTGTATATACAAATTTAGGGTTTTTTTCGGATGCGAAGGCCTCTTGGAACCATATTCTTACCAATGTAAGATTTCAGGGAGGTGGAATCCCACCATAGTTTCATTTCTTTAAGCAATTTTTGTTCCAATTCAGACATGGTTCTCTGTAGGTCACCGCCTACTGGTGCACTGTTTGTATCCCCAGCAGTATCAAATATGGAGGCAAATTTTGTCAGTCTATTCGAACTTGACATCATAGTTGTATTATGTGACTCCGCAACAGGTTGTGTCATAATTATACGTGGTATTTATGTCCACTTCCCAGGAGCACGCCAACCAGGTAATCAATGTTACAGTGGGAAAAGGATAGGGAAAGGCAGCTCACCGGTATGATTCCGTTCTGTCACGTCCTGGAGTTATAATCCGCACGGAAACCGCCCTGGTATCGGGCATGATAATCAGAGTAAGGAAAAAGATCTAGCGGAGAATTTCCGGAATGCTTATTTATTCGCTATACAAAACCTCCATAAAACAGCGGGGTGTGCATCAAGCCAACATGTTTCGACTTACACAGTCTTAATCATGGCATAGTGTTACAAGGGTGGGTCCTCACTAAATACACATTCAGTCCCACCCCCTGTGCACAGCTGTGACATAAAGAGGGTTCCACACGGACTTAATGTAAGACAGGACATCATTCTGCAATACTAGTTCTTAAAATGAGACATGTATATTTGCATGGGCTTTTTTTGTTATATTCACACAGGTTTTTAATATAAATGTTTCTGCATTTTTTCATACTCTGTAGTATTGTATTAAATAATGTTTCTTATCACTTTATGTCACAGCTGTGCACAGGGGGTGGACTGAATGTGTATTTAGTGAGGACCCACCCTTGTAACACTATGCCATGATTAAGACTGTGTAAGTCGAAACATGTTGGCTTGATGCACACCCCGCTGTTTTATGGAGGTTTTGTATAGCGAATAAATAAGCATTCCGGAAATTCTCCGCTGGATCTTTTTCCTTATTCTAAGTATATAATATGCCACACTGTGCAAATATAATAATAATATAAATCTTTTATTTAGAAAACAAATACATGCCTAATTCCCATTTTATTATTCCCAAACACACCCTCCACGATCCTCTGCAACAACCGTTGAACCCCGTCTCCTAGTAACCGTTCATGGCAAGACACAAAACTGACTGAGTTTCGGCTCCCGTTGTGATGCAGGAAAGTTCACCCCAGGTCAGAGAGCCGCGTCGCTTTAGCGGACCTCAGGTGACCCAGACAGTGATGTCACCACTCTTATTGCAGGAGCCAAAACTCAGTCAATTTTATGTCCTGCCGTGAACGGTCATCACAGAGAATGGTGGAGGGTTTGTGTGGGAATTATAAAGATGGGAATGAGGCATGTGTTGGTTTTTCACTTTTTTTTTTTTTTTTTTTACAAATAAATATTTTTTCATGTTGTTATATATTATTTACTATTTACTTAGAGGTTCATAATGGCTGGGTCCAACATTTGCCCGACATTATGAACTTGGCTTGGTGCCTGCTGGCAATAATCAGCTGGCGTTAACCCCTTATTACTCAGTCTGCCACCCCTACGGGCAACTGGAGGTGTCAGGTACAGCGCCAGGAAATGGTGCTTCGATCCATTTTCTGGAATGGCTGCGAGCTGCAATTCGCAGCAAGGGGGCCTATGATTCTTGGGCTTCCCCATGCTGAGGATTGCAGCCCCACCCCTAAAGGGCAACTGAAAGTGTCAGGTACAGCGCCGGAAGATGGTGCTTCGATGAATGTGCCATTTTCTGGGGTGGCTGCAAGCTGCAGTTTGCAGCATGGGACCACAGAATTCTTGGGTTACCCCACGCTGAGGATTTCAGACCCCGGCTGCCTATTTGTACTTGGCTTGTATTAAAAAATACAGCAAAGCTCCACTTCTTTTTTTTTTTAAATATTTGAATAAAATAATTGAAAAAATTGGCTTCCCTTTATTTTGATTGTATTTTTATTACTAGCCACCGAAAACTAGGCAGCTGGGGGTGGTTTGCAGCCTGTAGCTGCCTGTTGTATCTGGGCTTATGACCAAAAATAGCGGCGCCGGCGCTCCATGTCATATTATGACATCAAGAAACCTCCTTTTTTTCTTTTTCTTTCAGCCATTAGCCTATTTTTATTCACTGTCACAACCATGAACATTGCTAAAAAAAAGCAGCAAATTCAGCATGAAAAATGCGGCAAAAGCGCAGCAAAAATGCACCAGGAGACCTCCGAATTTATCTGTGTGGATCTTTGAAACATGGTGCGGATTTTGGATGTGAAAGATGCACAGCACACATTCCATGTTGGGACATAGCCTAAAGGCCACGTCACACGCTTCAATATGGTGAACGATCGCACGAGCGATCTCCCGTGAATGAGATCGTTAGGACAATCTTTCGAGATCGTTGGTGAGATGTCACACATCTAGACATCGTGCACGAGGTGCCAACGATGTGGCGAGCGGCTATCGTGCGCGCAACCCAGGAACGATACTTGTTCTCTGATGTGAATAGGCGAAGTCGTTCACAAGATCGTTATCGCGGTGTCACATGCAACGATGCAGCAGGTTGACCGTTGGTTAATTGAACGACGCACGATAGTTTTGAGGTCAGGATCTCAAATCTGTGATGAGTGATCAAACGATTTTTCACTGCAAGATCGCTCGGTCACACAGCACGACGCACAAACAATAGCGTTTAAGCGATTAAAAAAACGTGACGTTTCAGCGATATCGTTAACAATATTGAAGCATGTGACGTGGCCTCAAGAGGTTCTGCAGAGTCAACAGTAACAAAAAGGTCGAATTCTTGAGATATTTCTGTGGTGTAGGTGACACGAGCGAGCGAGTGATCGGATGTGGGGAATGAAGGAGAGATCAGAGTCACATAGAACCCTGAGACAGCGGGCGTACTGCTGAGGAGTAATGGCAGAACACCACATGGCAATTTCAGGCTTCAGTAGGTTAGTAGAGGGTTGGAACACAAGTAGTTCAGGTTTCGACAGATTCACTTTTAGGCTAGGGTCACACTTGGCTGCGTTTTTGAGGATATTTTTGGCAGCCTGCGTTTTTGGGCTGCATTTTTGATGTCAGGTCTGGAGAAGCCTTAAAAAATGCAAGCAAAAACGCATGGTACCATTTAGTCCCATGCGTTTTTGCATGCGTTTCCCATAGGGCCCCATGTTACAAAAAAGCACCAAAAAACGCAGCATGCAACGTTTTTTGGTGCTGAGCCAAAAAACGCATCCAAAAAAAACGCATGGCACATTGGCCATGCGTTTTTTGCATTGGGGCCTATGGATGCGTTTTTCCATGCGTTTTTCACAAAAGACAAGTGTGAAAAAAGCATGGAAAAAACGCATTCATGACCCTAGCCTTAGATAGAGGGAGGATGTTAGAGGCAGCGGACACACAGATACTGGTATTTTGTAGTAGTGTGGGTTTAATTTTAATCCTGCCTCTGATGATGATGAGAATGCTGTAAACTCTATATGAAAAAAAATAACAGGTATGCGTCTTGAAGAGTGAAAGGAGCCAGTGGGAGATTACAATTTTGTTTTAGAACATTTAAAAAAAAATGCATTTAGCATAAAAACCTAATTTAAAAATAAGCCTTTTTCTGATGATGCAATCCCTTTAAAATGTCCTATTTATATATCTTTTCAGCATTTTTGTTCGATTTTCATTGTTTTCGGTATGTTGCTGTAACCATTCTTATCGCTTCTCTTGGCTTCAGAAATACTGAGCTGAATGACATTAAATTTCCAGCCTTTAAAAAGAAAAAAAAATAATAAAAAATTGTTGGACATTTCAGTTCTTCTTTTCATTCTTTATTAGGGATGGGTGAACCCGAACTGTAAGGCCACAAGGTCCCAAATGTGGGTTTCCATGGGAAACCTGTGTTACAGTTCGGGTCCAGGGCCTGTAAAACAAAGCATAAAATTAATAATAAACATAGTAATTATAATTACCTCTTGTCTTCCTGTCCCCTGCTCCCCGGCAGCTTCTATTTGTGGGGCCGCTCATTAACCTCTGGCTGTATTCACTGCACACGGCTGTCTTTGGCTTTTTCTGGCAGTGTTCACGCGGTGACGTCAGGGTTCACCCGAATTCATGTCCTAAGCCATGAACTCGGGTGAACTCCGACTGTCAGTATCAGCCTGCTTCTAGCTCTCTATAGACGCTTGTCTATACAGAGCAATGATGTAGCAGAGCTGACATTGCTATCCCTGTGGACTACGTCGGACAGAGGATATTTTTATAATAAAGATGGAGTCTCTAAATTTTTTTTTACTTTAAAATAATAAACATTTTCTCTATGTTGTGTTTTTTTTTTTGTTTGTTTTTTTAAAAACTGATAGGTTGAATGAGTTATCAGCACAAATTCTGGTACAAAATTACTTTATTGTTTAACACATAAGTCTCTACACAACATATTTTAAAATATTGACAAGATTTGGGGGAACAAAAGTGTCTTATAATGCGAAAAATACGGCAATTAAGGGCGGATTCACACCACGGTTTAATCCGATCCTGGGCTGTCAGGGATGAACCTGACAGCCCCAGGGCCGGATCAGCACACAGAACCGGAGGGCTAATATTCCCTCCGGTCCGGTGTGCAGCCGAACTCAGCTGCCGCTGCTGATAGTTCAGGACCGCGGCTCGCAGGCCACTTTCCTGAAATTACATCAGCGTGCAGCCGCAGGTGTCCGGTTCCCGGATCCTCCCACGTTAGGGAGTACCGGATTGCCCCGGACGGGAGGATCTGGGAGAATCCGGGAGGATTCAATTTGGGGAGATTTATCTCCCCGGACACAAAAATGCTGCATGCTCTCATTTTGTGTCCGGGAGAAAAATCCGGATTCTCCCGGACATATGGAAACCGAATGGCAGAGAGCTGCCAACCGGCTCCATAGGATACTATGGGGCCAAAATCTGGCCCGGGACAGCCCCGGATCGGATTAAACCGTGGTGTTATTCACTTCACTTGATTTTTCTAATTGTTATTTTTCACACTCGATTCCATTCACACTTTCTGAAAAATGTTTACAGCACTTTCTTTTTTTGCGGTATGTTAACTCATCACGCACTATTTGGCACGTCTTTTGCTCCACTGTATCCTATGAAAAAGTTTCTCACTGTGCGTCACAAAAACTTTTTCCACATTTTTTACACATGAAACTAGATAAGGTGCCCACCATCTCCCCTTTTTTTCTGACCTTCAGCTTCAATACTTTTTAAACTAACTGACAGTAGAGCCTTTTATCTTTACCTTTGTGTCTTTCTATTTCTACCTCATTAAAGGCCCCGTTACACGCTGCGATATTGCTAACATAACCGGTGACGTTGCAGCGACCTCGTAGCGAGGCCGCTGCGTGTGACATGTACTAATGATCGTTGGTAGATGGCCAGGACCATTTTTTGATCGTTGGTCTTCCGCTGGGCGGCCAGCATCGGTGTGTGACCAACGATCAACGACCTGCCAGTGCCGCACAGTACACGCTGGGAGGCTGGTAACCAGGGTAAACATCAGGTAACTTAGCGCAACACTCTGCTTAGTTACTCGATGTTTACCCTGGATACCAGCGTTCTCGCTGGGTGATCGCTGGTGAGTCTGCCTGTTTGACAGCTCACCAGCGATCAGATAGCGATGTCCCAGTGATCCAGATCGTTGGTGGGATGGCTGGGACATCGCAGCGTGTAACGGGGCCTTTACTCACTGTTGGTAGGGGGAACCAAGGAGAATTTGTTTACATTGTTTATGAGGTCATATGTTGTCTGATATACAATCAGTTTGTTTGCTGCTGTTTTGTAAAAAAAATTTTTAAATAAATTGCTTATGTGGGGTTCTATGGGTCACTGCAGGGATAATTTTCATGGCATCTTGTCAATATTTAAAAATATGTTGTGTAGAGACTTATGTACTAAACAAATAAAGTAATTTTGTACCAGAATTTGGGCTGATAACTCATTCAACCTATAAGTTTTTTATCTAACGTCAGAGTTAGCCTTAACGAATCGTGGCCAGAATTAGGTTAAAAATGTGTTTTTTTTTAGTTTACTAGAAATTCATGGTGGACATGTCTAATATTGGCTTGATATCATGAATTTCAGGCCTATGGCCAGCTGATAATACAAAGCTGGCCCTAACCCCTTTATTACCCAGCAAGCCACCCGTCACAAGGGCCACTGGAAGAGTTGGATAAAGCGCCAGAAGATGGCGCTTCTATGAACGCACCATTTTCTGGGGCGGCTGCGGACTGCAATTCACAGTGGGGGGGGGAGGCAGAAAGCTTAGGCCACCCTGTGGTGCGGATTCCAGCCTAAAGTTGCCTAGTTGTACTTGGCTGGACACAAAAATAGAGCGAAACCCACATTGTTTTTTTTTATTATTTCATTAAATTCATGAAATAATTAAAAAAAAGGGCTTCCCTATATTTTTGTTTCCAGCCAGGTACAAATAGGTAGTTGGGGGCAGCCCATACCTGCCTGCTGTACCTGGCTGGCATAGAAAAATATGGCGAAGCCCACGTCGATTTTTTTTTAATAATTCATAAAATAAAAAATAAAAAATAAAAACACAAACAGATTTAGGGACTGCATTTTTAATAACACCTAGACCCTCATCTCTGTGCTGAACTGTCTTGGCTCTGCTTCATCAGAGACCAAGTGGACGAACAAAGCTTCTATCTCCTGGTCCCTGAAAGGGGTGGTAACTTAGGTCACCCAAGGACAGCTCAGGTCATGCCACCTGAGCTGTCCTCGGGTGACCCTTGTGTCTCCACAGTTACAATGCCACAGGTCACGCTCCTTACTCCACTTACGCACTGAGCTGCCAGAAGATTGCACCTAAAAGCATTAATATTGCACCAAAAGCATGAAATCTGTGGCAAATATCACTAAGTTTTTCGTGCAGATTTCATGGTTTTTGGTGCAATTTAGGCCTCAAACTGCATGCCCTGTGTCCAAGGTGTTCATCTGAATCTCCTGGACTAAAAAAGCACAAAAATCGTGACTTTTTCCTGCATTTTTTTGCTGGGGATGTCATGTTTTTGGTGGTATTTGGGCCTGAAACTGCATGCATTGTGTCCAAGGTGTTCATCTCCATGTCGTAGGCCAAAAAAAAGCACAAAAACCGTGACATTTTTCCTGCGGTTGTTGACGCAGGTTTCATGCTTTTTGGTGCAAGATAGGCCTGAAACTGCATGCATTGTGTCCAAGGTGTTCATCTGCATCTCCTGGGCCAGAAAAAGCACAAAAACCACAACGTTTTGTTTGCGATTTTTGCCACTGATTTCATGCTTTTTGCTGCAATTTTCATGCTTTTTGATGTAATCTTCTGACAACTTAGTCCATAAGTGGAGTAAGGACTGCGATTTGCGGGATTGTTAACCGGGGAGACACTGGGGTCACCTGAGGACAGGTGACATGACCTGATCTGTCCTTGGGTGACCTGAGTTACCTCTCCTTACGATGCCTCAGTGCTCTCCTTCAGGGACCAAGGGGATAGAAACTTTGTTTGTCCATTTGGTCTCTGATGAAGCAGGGCTGAGAGTATTCAGCACAGAGATGAGGGTTGAGGGCTTAATAAAGATGCAGTCCCTAAATGTGTTTGAAGTGGGTTTGCCATATTTTTGTATGCCAGCCAGGTACAGCAGGCAGGTACAGGCTGCCCCCAACTCTCAGCTGCCTATTTGTACCTGGCTTGAAACAAAAATATAGGAAGCCCTTTTTTTTATTATATCATGAATTTCAAGAAATCATTAAAAAAAATGACCTGGGCTTCACCCTATTTTTGTATCCAGCCAGGTACAACTAGGCAGCTGGGGGCTGGAATCCGCAGTGCAGGGTGGCCCAAGCTTTCTTGGCGCCCCCGCTGCGAATTGCAGTCCGCAACCGCCCCAGAAAATGGCGCATTCATAGAAACGGCATAGTCTGGCGCTGTATCCGACTCTTCCAGCAGCCCTGGTGCCGAGTAGCTTGCTGGGTAATAATGGTGTTAGTGCCAGCTTTGAATTATCAGCTGGCCCTAAGCTCGAAATTCATAATGTCACACCAATATTAGACATGTCCACCATGAATTTCTAGTAAAGATAAAAAAAACACAACATAGAAAAAAATATTTTTATTAGAAATAAAACAAAAAAAAATTTAGAGACTCCATCTTTATTATAAAAAATCCTCAGTCTGACGTAGTCCACAGGGATAGAAATGTCAGCTCTGCTACATCGCTCTGTATAGACAAACATCTATACAGAGCGAGCAGCAGACTGAGACTGACTGTGACAGTCAGAGTTCACACAAGTTCATGGCTCGGGCCATGAACTCGAGCGAACCCTGACATCACCGCATGAACACTGCTGACATCAGCCGAAAGTGCCGAGCACCAAGCAGTGGAGTTAATAAGCGGCACTGGAAATAGAAGCAGCCGGGAGGCAGTGGGACGGAGGACACGTCGCAGGACCAGTAAGTATAATTATAATGTTTATTATTAATTTTATGCTTTATTTTACAGCGCCCCCCCCCCATCCCATATCTGTAAAGTCCAAGCTCGGAGTTTGGGCGCAAATCCGTGTCATCTCCGGCCCTGAGCTCGACTTTACAAAAAACTCGGGGGATTCACCCATAACTATTCTTTATCAATCTAGACCTGTGCACTTTCAATGTATGGGTATGGAAGGACAGACTCACACAGATAGCACAATGGACCATACTTAGGAGCGGCCATCAACATTTCAAGAGGAAAAAACTTTTTAAGACATAACGATTAGAAATGATCTAATCTTATATAACTTGATTTTCCAGATATTCTCAAATTTGACTGGAAATTTAGATTTTTGTTAAATTTATTGGATGCAAATCGAATTGCTGGATAAAATATGATAATTATGCTCTGAGGCCCCTCCAGACCCTAAATAATAGTAAAAGGCATTAGGACACAGGAAAAAAATAAAAAAACATTATACTGACCTGTCCTGGCCGTAGCACCCAGGGTGGGCGTCTCTCGTCTTCTCTTTCTTCACTTCTACACTTAGAGATAAGTTTTCCCACCATGTCATTTGGATGTTAGCTAGCAAAGGGAAGAACTCAACCCAACATTGAAGCCCCAGGTACTCTCTAAGTTCTGGAGTGTGTCCACTGTATGTTAGAGTTCTAAAGAGCCATTGTCCATGTGTACCGATAGCATAAAAAGACTGTATATCAGAGCGGAGTGCACTGACTCAACACCAATTGCATGAACTCTAATCTGGTACCGATACCCGAGGAGCATACAGTCTTTCCAACTTCTGTTATAGAAGAACTATTGGACTACAAAAGACCCATATACTGTCCTTGCACTGCTGTGGTTTTGTCACAATTACTTCTAGCAATGCTTCCGGATGCAATGAGTAACATGTCAGCTGTACAATCTCGGGTAGGGGCGTACTGAGCTGGCAGTATAGTGATGGACAGTTCAGCCATCCACTCAGGGGCAAGGGCATGGTGGGTTTCCTTCATGTGTCTCCTATTTGGTGCGATTACCTGGCTATTTAGATAGCACCCTATTCCAATTACTGCCAGTTGTAGCTCATGCTTTGTGGTGTCTGCGTGCCTTGTTTTCCTCAGTTTCTGATCTGTTATTTCCCGATCTTGGACCTTTCTTCTGACTATACGTTTGTCTAGCTCTTTTGTTTTGATCTGCTACTTTCCTGGAATTCTGACCTTGGAACGTGACCTGATTAGACCTTTTGTCTTACCCCTTTGTTTTGACAAGTCCTCTTGATACCTAACCCTAGACCTCTAGACTACCCAACCTCTTCTTACCCCTTTGTTTTCACAAGTCCTCTTGGTATCTAACCCTGGGCCTCTAGACTACCCAGCCTCTTCTTACCCCTTTGTTTTGACAAGTCCTCTGTGTACCTAACCCTAGACCTCTAGACTACCCAGCCTCTTCTTACCCCTTTGTTTTGACAAGTCCTCTTGGTACCTAACCCTGGACCTCTAGACTACTCAATCTCTCCTTACCCCTTAGTTTTGACAAGTCCTCTTGGTACCTAACCCTGGACCTCTAGACTGCCCAGACTTTTACCCCTTTTTTTTGACAAGTCCTCTTGGTACCTAACTCTGGACCTCTAGACTACCCAGCCTCTTCTTACCCCTTTGTTTTGACAAGTCCTCTGGGTACCTAACCCTGGACCTCTAGACTACCAGACTTTTACCCCTTTTTTTTGACAAGTCCTCTTGGTACCTAACTCTGGACCTCTAGACTACCCAGCCTCTTCTTACCCCTTTGTTTTGACAAGTCCTCTGGGTACCTAACCTGGACCTCTAGACTACCCAGCCTCTTCTTACCCCTTTGTTTTACAAGTCCTCTTGGTACCTAACCCTAGACCTCTAGACTACCCAGCCTCTTCTTACCCTTTGTTTTGACAAGTCCTCTGTGTACCTAACCCCTGACCTCTAGATACCCAGCCTCTTCTTACCCCTTTGTTTTGACAAGTTCTTTGGTACCTAACCCTGGGACCTCTAGACTACCCAGCCTCTTCTTACCCCTTTGTTTTGACAAGTCCTCTTGGTACCTAACTCGGCCTCTAGACTACCCAGCCTCTTCTTACCCATTTGTTTTGACAATCCTCTTGATACCTAACCTGACCTCTAGACTACTCAATCTCTCTTACCCCTTAGTTTTGAAAACGTCCTCTTGGTACCTAACCCTGGACCTCTAGACTGACCAGCACTTTTTACCCCTTGTTTTTGTACAAGTCCTCTTGGTACCTAACTCTGGACCTCTAGACTCCCAGTCTCTTCTTACCCCTTGTTTTGACAAGTCCTCTTGGTACCTAACCCTGGACCTCTAGACTGCCCAGCCTTTTTACCCCTTTTTTTGACAAGTCCTCTTGGTACCTAACCCTAGGACCTCTAGACTACCCAGCCTCTTCTTACCCCTTTGCTTTGAATAGTCCTCTTGGTACCTAATTCTGGCCTCTAGACTACCCAGCCTCTTCTTATCCCTTTGTTTTGACAAGTCTCTTGGTACCTAACCTAGGACCTCTAGACTACCCAGCCTCTTCTTACCCTTTGTTTTGACAAATCTCTTGATACCTAACCCTAGACCTCTAGACTACCCAGCCTCTTCTTACCCCTTAGTTTTCACAAGTCCTCTTGGTACCTAATCCCTGGGCCTCTAGACTACCCAGCATCTTCTTACCCCTTTGTTTTGACAAGTCCTCTTGGTACCTAACCCTGGGACCTCTAGACTACCCAGCCTTTCTTACCCCTTTGTTTTGACAAGTCCTCTTGGTACCTAACCCTGGCCTCTAGACTACCCAGCCTCTTCTTACCCCTTTGTTTTGACAAGTCCTCTTGGTACCTAACCCTGGGACCTCTAGACTACCCAGCCTCTTCTTACCCCTTTGTTTTGACAAGTCCTCTTGGTACCTATCCCTGGGCCTCTAGACTACCCAGCCTCTTCTTACCCCTTTGTTTTGACAAGTCCTCTTGGTACCTAACCCTGGACCTCTAGACTACGCAGCTTCTTCTTACCCCTTTGTTTTGACAAGTCCTCTTGGTACCTAACCCTGGACCTCTAGACTACCAAGCCTATTCTTACCCCTTTGTTTTGACAAGTCCTCTTGGTACCTAACCCTGGACCTCTAGACTACCCAGCCTCTTCTTACCCCTTTGTTTTGACAAGTCCTCTTTGGTTACCTAACCCTGGGCCTCTTAGACTACCCAGCCTCTTCTTACCCCTTTGTTTTGACAAGTCCTCTTGGTACCTATCCCTGGGCCTCTAGACTGCCCAGCCTCTTCTTACCCCTTTGTTTTGACAAGTCCTCTTGGTACCTAACCCTGGACCTCTAGATAACCCAGCCTCTTCTTACCCCTTTGTTTTGACAAGTCCTCTTGGTACCTAACCCTGGGCCTCTAGACTACCCAGCCTCTTCTTACCCCTTTGTTTTGACAAGTCCTCTTGGTACCTAACCCTGGGCCTCTAGACTACCCAGCCTCTTCTTACCCCTTTGTTTTGACAAGTCCTCTTGGTACCTAACCCTGGACTTCTAGACTACCCAGCCTCTTCTTACCCCTTTGTCTTGACAAGTCCTCTTGGTACCTAACCCTGGGCCTCTAGACTACCGAGACTCTTCTTACCCCTTTGTTTTGACAAGTCCTCTGTGTACCTAACTCTGGACCTCTAGACTACCCAGTCTCTTCTAAACCCTTTGTTTTGACAAGTCTTCTTGGTACCTAACCCTGGACCTCTAGACTACCCAGCCTCTTCTTACCCCTTTGTTTTGACTAGTCCTATTGGTACCTAACCCTGGACCTCTAGACTACCCAGCCTCTTGGCTAGCCTGCGAGTAGTGACTAGCATCACAGGTTTACTGTGGTGGACCAGAGTTTCTTATTCATTTGTCACAAGTGTAGAACCTGTAGACCCAAAACAATCTATTATTCATTCAGTGAATAGTTCATAAATGATTTAAGCTACAATACCCTTTAAATTGATGTACCATATGTATCGGACTATAAGATGCTTCTTACCATCAGAGGCACCCTAGGTTTAGATAGGAAAAATGTTTTTCCTATTTTCTGCTATCAATTAAATCTTCCCTGGTGTTGTAAAGTTGTAAAGTAGAAGGGTCATTGGCACTAATTTTAACCCCTTTACACCCGGGCAATTTTCCATTTTCCGCTTTTCGTTTTTCCCTTCTCTTCTTCCAAGAGCCTTAACTTTTTTATTTTTCCATCAATATAGACATATGAGGGCTTTTTTTTGCAAGATGAGTTGTACTTTTGAATGAAATTATATATTTTACCTTAATTAGACAAAAAAAATGGGAAATTCCAAGTGCGGTGAAATTGAAAAAAAAATTGCAAAAAGAGTGAAATTACACGTTTGTTTTTTTTAATTTTTTTTGTTCGTCATATTGAATATATGGTAAAACTGACGTGCTAGTATGATGCCTCAGTTTGGAACGAGTTTGTACCATGTTACTTTTTGTTACATGTTACTTTCCTGTTATGTAAGTGGTGATAAAAAATTTTAAACTAAAGGAATTGCACTTTTACGCCATTTTCCATGACCTGTAGCGTTATCTTTTTTGGGGGTCTGGGGCTGTGTGATGTGTGATGGATTATTTTTTACGTCTTGATCTGATGTTTCCAATGATAACATTTTTGGCTAGATGTGATGTTTTGATCACCTGTTATTGCATTTTATTGCAATGTTGCAGTGACCTAAAAACTTTTTTTTCCATTATGCAGTTTACAGATCTGATTCATTGATTTTATATGTTGATAGATCGGAAATTTCTGAACGCGGCAATACCAAATGTGTGTATTTGTTTATTTTTTAAATAGTTTTATTTTCAATGGGGCAAAAGGGGGGTGATTGGAACTTTTGTTTGTTTTTTTCATACTTTTAAAAACTTTTTTTTATCCACTTTATTTTGCCTACTTGGGGGCCTCAGTGCCGCACAGTCCGATTGCTTCTCCTGTATTCTGATGAGCTGCAGCACATCTGAACATTGGAGAAATGATCTCTTTCTGCCGGTGATGTCACTGGAAGATCACTGGCAGGAAGTGATTGCAAACAGTTTCCTGGGTCACCCCAGGACCCTGAGCTATCATGGTAACAAATGAAGGTCCTGTGATTACATCATGGGACCTCCAATCACAGCAGGGAACAGCACGATCCTGGCTGTGGAGCTTTGGATTGCGCTGTCAATGATTGACAAAGGGTTAACAGCACTGATCTGATCACTGATTGGATTGGTGCGGTTAGCTACACATCTCAGCTGATGAGATCAGTTGAAATGTGTGGGGGAGGATGTGAGTTCAGCACGTGAGCTCGCATC
The DNA here is from genome assembly GCA_033576535.1 of Allobates femoralis. Taxonomy (NCBI): domain Eukaryota; kingdom Metazoa; phylum Chordata; class Amphibia; order Anura; family Aromobatidae; genus Allobates; species Allobates femoralis. The sequence goes on along the minus strand of JARQOC010000002.1, from coordinate 716,010,143 downwards.
AGGGGGAGGCTAGTCCTGTGTTTGAGACTCTTAATCGAGGCTCCACAGACTCAATTCGCATCAGGGGGAGGGACATGGCCAAAGAGGAATATATAAGTCTTTCTTCATGAAGGGGTTCATGTACTATGGGTAAAATTGTGAGGCAATAAATGTATTGTTAGTGTGTCTTTGCAGTGAATTTTATACACACAGCTATGCTACATGAAAACTACATGTACATATAAACACACAGCCCTGCTACATGCAACTACATGCACATATAGACACAAATAGAACTTTGCTACATGCACATGTGCCATCACAATTTACATTACCACAGCTTGCAGTTACTGATCTGGACCTGAATGGACACTGCAGGAGCTGAGCAGTTGAAGCACTTTCCACATTGTTAACTTTATGACCTTTCAGGTCATGTGATCAGTCACATGACCTGAAGGATCATGGAGTTACACTGCAGCCTCATCCTGGCAGCTTCCTCTCCTGCTCTGTACTGAGCACATAGATCAGTGTGGGGCAGGAGGAGAGAGGGCGGCTCTCTGTGATCAGGTAGAATGCGGTGTCTATGTTCTCATCCATCACAGGAAGATATATTTGGACTACAAGACGCACACACTTTATAGCAGGAGTTTTTCTTGTTAAAAACGTGCGCCTTATAGTCCGAAAACTACAATACACACATAGATAAAATTGTTGTCCCCTTCTGGTAAAGTAAGAAAAACCCACAGTGGTCGATAAAATAACATGGAACTGACAAAAGTAATTTACCATTTAAATTTACTGAATATCAACTAATGAAAATCAGAATTTGCTACTAAATTGTGGTTCAACGGAAAAAATAAAAAAACTATACCAATGAAACTGGGGTGGACAAAAATGATGGTTCCCCTGGAAAAGATTGAAAACAATTTGACCAAAAGGACAAGTGACACCAAGTTTTTTTTCTAATTAGCATAACAAGCGTTGACAGACCTGTAATCAGTCAGTTTGTCTATTTTCCTGGGTGCATAGTAGTCATTGTTCTGTTTGTTATCACGGTGTAGACCACACTGAACATGGAGCAAATAAAGCTAAGGAGAGAGTTGTCCCAGCAGATTAGAAAGAAAGGTTACAAACATGTTAGAGGTAATGGCTATAAATAGCTTGATGTTCCTGTTACTACACATATTATTCAGAAGTTTAAGGTGTATAGGATTGTAGCCAACCTCCCTGGACTTGGCTGAAAGACGAAAATTGCTGAGAAAATTGAAGAGACAGATAATAAAATTGGTAATCAAACAGCCCAAAACAACTTCCAAAGAAATTAGGGGAGACTCCAAGTTGAAGGTAAATCATCGTCAGATCGCACTGTCCGGTGCTGTCTGGGCCAAAGTGAACTTCATAGAAGACGATTGAAGAGGATACCACAGTAGAAAGCAAATCATTAAAAAGGGAGACTGGAATTGCCAAAATGAAAGCCGCAAATGTCCTTTGAACAAATGAGACAAAACTCGAGCTTTTTGGCAACTCACCTCAGCACTTTGCTCACAGAGGAAAAAATGAAGTATCCAAAGAAAAGAACATTGTACCTTCTGTGACACATGGAGGAGGCTTGTTTATGTTCAGGGGTTCTTTGCTGCATCTGAAACGGGGGGTCTTGAATCTGTGCATGGGACAATGAGATATTAAGGCTATTAAGACATTCTGGAGCGTAATGTGCTGCCTGGTATCAAAAAGCTTAGTCTAAGTCACAGGTGATGGCTCCCCCAACAGGAAAATGATTCAAAATTCGACTAAAAGAACAGCTAAGAGCAAAGCATTGGACTATTCTGAGGTGGCTTCTATGAGCCCTGCTCTACATTGTATTAAACATCTGTGCAAGGAGCTAAAACATGCCGTTTGGAGAAGACGCCATCACACCTGAGAGAGAAGAATCCGTCAGCTCATGAGGAGGTGGACAAAATACCTGTGGACGGGGCAGAAGTCTCACCGAGTTACAGAAATCGTTTGTTGTAGTCATTGTCTCAAAAGGTCGTACAACAAAATATTAAGCTTAGGAAACCATGATTTTGGCCCATGTGTGTATATTTGCGAAAACACTTATTTAAATTTAGGAATTTACATTTTTTGCTTCGTTACCTTCTACGGAAATGTTCTCCAACTCCAGACCTTGAGAGCCACCAACAGGGCATGTTTTCAGGATTGCACAGGTGATAATTTAATCACCTGCCTGATGATGATTCCAACATCTGAATAAATGCTAAAGAAATCCAGAAAACATGCCCTGTTGGTGACTCTCGAGAACATTGTTCTATGGCAAGAATATAGATCCATAACACAGATTCAAATTGTCCCCATGGACGACCATATTTTAGAAACCCACATTGGTCACATTTGTCTATTTCCCTGCATTATTTTTAGTTGTTTTTTGATATCTTCTGACCCGCTGTGATGCTACATTGTCTATTTCAGGTATTGAACCATCTATCGTCATCCTGGTGTTCGGCTTGGTGTTTGCTTTGGCTTTATGTGGCGTTGGTGTCTCTTATCTTATTAGGTAAATACTTTTTTCTTTTTACGACATCCAATCATTACGTTTTGTAACTATTTCTTACTGCTCTGGAACAAAATATAAGATGGAGCAACTTTACAAACAATCGTGATTAATAATCTACTACCGATTGGTGTTTACAGCTCTCCCGCTGGCCACTTTGTGTCTTTATGGTTGGAGACTCCACTTAGCCGGATCCTGCAGTTGTGTATTATTCCACTATTTCCATTAAAAGGGTTGTCCACTACTAAGACAATCCCTTTGGTTTGCACATGTCTCACCCAGGTAAAATAAAAGAGCCTGTACTCACCTCCCATGCTGGCACCATTCCACTGGTACCGGTAATCACATTCCTGGGGCTCATGTGACGTAACGCGAGACCCAAGCCCAATCACTGCCCACTCCTCTCACCACACCTTTAGACATAGGAGCAACCAACAGGAAGAGAGCAGCAGCTGCAGCACACACTTCCTGTTGATTAACTCATTTGTTCCGCAGGTGTGGTGAGAGGAGTGGGCAGTGATTGGGTTGGGGTCTCACGTTATGTCACGTGAGCCCCAGGAGCGTGATTGCCCACACAGCTTTTTGGATTGGTCATTGGCCTGCTGTCCCTTCCTGCTCTGCCACACACCTCGGCACAACCATGTATACAACCATGTGCACCTTACTTCTTCATGTCCTGCAAGCAAGGTGTTTCGAGATGCATTAATAAATAAAGGAAGATCTGTACATGGTGGACTACTATTCCCCTATGGCAGTGCAATTGGTACCTTTTTCTCTACTCCTATCTCAAGATTTGTTGGGAAGATGCTCCATACTGAATTACTGCCTGGACAGAAACAAATACAACGAAATGTACTGTCTGCCAAGGTCAGCCCTCGTCTATATTCCTCCCTAGGTTATATGGGCTTCTTCTGCTCAGTGCATCCCTCTCTATGGACAGTCACTTTGTAATCATCTATGCATCCACCAGTCATTCTACAAAGTCACCATTTCTGTAATATTCCAGACACAGCATCCTGCAGATCCAACTGGTGAAAGGACCCAACAGAATACTACTGTCATTAGAAGACCTGACATTTATCAACCCAAAGCTGAGTGTGAAGGTACGTGGGAGCATCCAACCACCTCGTCTCTATTTTCTCTTTCCATTTTAGGTCTTCTCTCTTTCCTTCATCATTTCCTCTTTTTCCTCCGCTTTGTTATTCATCATCATTTCTATCTCCTCCTTCTTGTCCATCATCATCTTCGTTCCTCTTATTCTTATAGAGATTCTCCACTACCTTTTTACTAAAGTGGATTCAGCACTGGAGTGAGGGGGGTCTAAGAAAACTAAATGGTGTACAACTTTCTGAAGAGAACCGATCCTCCATTCTCACCGCTGTGTCCACTGCTGGACTGTCAGATTCAACATCCGGCACGGGACATCCGAGGACCATGGCTGACTGCAGTCATCACATGAAGCCCCTCTCATCTCCCCGGCTTACCAGATGTTGATAATAACAGTTGGGCAGATGGGACAGCTGAGAAAGGAAAGGAGGCTCTTCAAGAAGGTGGACACAGACTTATTTATTTTAATAACCCCCAATGGACCACTATAGTAAAAACTCCTGTAAATCATTAGCTTCATATTCTTCTTAATCATTCATCATCATTATCAGACTCATCATTATCATCTCAATCATCTTCTTCCTTCTCCTTTACCATCATTATCTTCTTCTTCTTCTTCCTACTTTTACTTCTTCTCAATCATCTCCTTCCCCATCATCTTCTTCGTCCTTCTTTTTCTTTTCCTTCTCAATCATCTTCTCCTTTCCCATCATCTTCTTCTTCTCTTTCTTTTGCATCCCTTATCTCCATCTTCTCCTTCCTTCTCTTTCCCTATTATTATCTTCTTACCCCTAATTCCTTAATTACTTATGCCATTTTTGTTTTTCTTTCTTCTACACAATCATCTAACGTCTCGTGCATCACCTTCATTTTCTGCTTTCTCATCCATCATTTTCTTCTACCACCTTCTACTCCATCATTATCATTTCACACTTCTCCATCCCTGCCCCAAATTTATTAATAAATGGTGTAAGTGGCAACACTTGTATGAAGATGAGGTTCCCACCTCCTCATAAATTTTGCACGTGTGTTCCCATAACCAATCAAAAATCACTTCCACACCTTCTGCATCAACTTAGGCTTGCACCGCTATTTTACACCATTCCCCCTCATTTCCTTTGGGTAACCATATATATATATATATTATTGAAAAAAGCAGGTGGCACTCCAAAAATTATAGACCGGTTTGTGGCTTTACTGATCCATAGGCGACTTTTCGGCAGATTTCTCTTTGGAGAAAGGCAGAGGGATCTGCCGAAACGTTGCCTATGGATCAATAAAGCCACAAACTTCACTATAATTTTTGGAGTGCTGCCTGCTTATTTCAATTCTTTATCTAAAGGTTTGGACACTACGTATACAGGTTTATTTGCACCCATGTAGTTTTGATGATGCAGCCAAATTATATTTATTTATATATATATATATATATATATATATGTTGAAAAAATGGATGGCAGCACTAGCTTCATAGACGTAAAATGTGGATTTATTTCCCAGGGCCACAATGTTTCGGTGGATTACTCCTCCTTTGTCAAGCAGTACAGACTGAGTTAAAGTGCACATATTTATAGGGCCCCGCATTAGCCAAACAATTAATACAAATTGTAGAAATGTTACAGTGTATCGCAGTGGCGGACCTTGAGCCCAAAGGGCCCTGGTGCAGCCATCGTGAGGAGCGGGGAGGGGGGTTGCTGGCGGCCATCGGTGAGGAGCGGGGATGGTGGGTGCTGGCGGCCGTCGGTGAGGAGGGGGAAGGGGGAAGGTTGAGGCAGCGTTTATTAGTGATGCGGCTCTCCTACCTGCTGAGCCGCGCTGTGTGCATTCCTGGGAGCCGGGGCGGCAGAGGAGAGGTGGGGCGGGATCAGGCAAGGGAAGCAGGAAGCTTCCTGCTTCCCTTGCCTGACCCTCCTCTCCTCTGACATCGGGTTACGGGGGTCGGCTGGGGGCCCCTCTGCAGGCTTGAGGGGCCCCTAGCCGGTCGGGGCCCTGGTGCAGCTGAACCAGCTGCACCACGGTAGGTCCGCCCCTGGTGTATCGCACAATGATTGTACACTGATTCAACTACCATAGGGCCCTTTCACAACAGCAGTTTACGCTGATGTGCAGTAGATCCGGCAGGTGGCGCCGCATCTGCCTCCTAAAGGACGACTTGCGGCCCGGATCCGGCAAGCCCCATGCATTGTCTATGGGGCTTGTGGTCCGGTGCAGCAAGTGCAGTTCTGCTGGATGCGGCAGATCCAGCAAGTGGCGGGTTTTTTTCGTGGCCGCAAGAGCCGGATTTGCCGCATCCAGCAGAAGCGCACTTGCCGCACCGGACCATAAGCCCCATAGACAATGCAAGTCGTCCTTTAGGCGGCAGATGCGGCGCCACCTGCCGGATCTGCTGTACATCAGAGTAAACCGCTGATGTGAAAGGGCCCTATAATAGTTGAATCAGTGTACAATCTTTGTGCGATACACTGTAATATTTCTACAATTTGTATTAATTGTTTGGCTAATGCGGGGCCCTATAAATATGTGCACCCTAACTCAGTCTGTACTGCTTGACAAAGGAGGAGTAATCCACCGAAACGTTGCGCTCCTTGGGAAATAAGTCCACATTTTACGTCTATGAAGAAGGTGCTGCCATCCATTTTTTCAACTATACACTGAGCCTATGGATTCCGTGGGAGGGGAGCTTGCACCTGCATTATTAATTTTAGTTTTTTGATACTATATATATATATATAATGTTATCCATAGGAAATAGAAAGAGGCTAGTAAGTTATTGAAGGTATTGAACACCCGACGCACGTTTCGCTGATAGTCTTCATCTAGGGCTCAGAGTATGGTATAAACACACTGAAAAGAAGTCGTGTTCTCTTCTGCTTTTCTCTTCTTCTTTCAACTCTTTCTCCTCCCCTTTCTCCTTCATATCGTGTACATCCTGTACTCTGTCTATTCTTCTTCTCCTTCTTCCATTTCTTTTTCGGTATTCTATTTTTCACATGGATGGTAACTGATAACATGTTACAGATCGATGTCCTGATCCAGTCTAAAATAACAATATAACGTGTCACTACAATCACTACTCAATGACATATAACAAAAATCAGATAGAAACCAGAATCCTCAGAGATTTTCAGGGAGAGATCGGAGGCGGATTATACAAGTGTCATATGTCCTCCCGCATTAGATGTGAATTATATCTGTATTTGTATCATAAGTAGAGAAGTATAAACCCCGGGATGTGGACTAAATCCTAATGGATCCTAATGGAGAGTTATGTCATAATAATAAAGTGTTTTCTCATAATAGCAAAGGATCAAAAATGGCATTTTTAGGAATTTAGTGGCACCGCCCCTTTCAATATATCTTACTGGGTCTTCTAATTAAATGGTCACTAAGTAATATTACATTTCCCAGCAGAGGTCACAGGTTACAGTTTCCTCCTCCAAGACGTCTTACCTTTTGGAAAATGGTTAAAACTGCTGAGACGTCATTTAAGGGGCATTGTCCAGAATTACAAAAACATGGATGTTTTCTTCCAAAAATAGCGCCCCCTCTCTCTACAGGTTGTGACTGGTATTGCGGCTCAGCTGAATTGAAGTGAATGGAGCTGTAATAATGTAATAATACTCAATCCATAGATGGATCTATTATTGTAGAAAAGTGGGCATTGTTTTTTGATTTTAGACAACTGCTTTAAATGAAAGTGAACTTAAATAATATTGCACTTTGTTATAGAAGCTGAATATTGACAACCTGAGTGACACCAAAAGTGTTTCTGACTGTAAAAGCCTGAAATCCATGGCGCGCTCATTGTCCACTAGGAGCACCGGAGTCACCCATGAGAACTCCAATGTGGCCGTGTATGAGGTGAGACAGGGCTAAATGCAATAACATGGTAGAGGCTTATTTCATTCACTATATATCAATACATGACAATCAAAGAAAAACTCACCTCCATGTATCAATACTCACTATTTTGCTGGTGCAGTCACTGTGTACATACATTACATTACTTATCCTGAGTTACCTCTTGTATTATACTCCAGAGCTGCACTCACTATTCTGCTGGTGCAGTCACTGTGTACATACATTACATTACTGATCCTGAGTTACCTCTTGTATTATACTCCAGAGCTGCACTCACTATTCTGCTGGTGCAGTCACTGTGTACATACATTACATTACTGATCCTGAGTTACATCCTGTATTATATTCCAGAGCTGCACTCACTATTCTGCTGGTGCAGTCACTGTGTACATACATTACATTACTGATCCTGAGTTACATCCTGTATTATATTCCAGAGCTGCACTCACTATTCTGCTGGTGCAGTCACTGTGTACATACATTACATTACTGATCCTGAGTTACCTCCTGCATTATATTCCAGAGCTGCACTCACTATTCTGCTGGTGCAGTCACTGTGTACATACATTACATTACTGATCCTGAGTTACATCCTGTATTATATTCCAGAGCTGCACTCACTATTCTGCTGGTGCAGTCACTGTGTACATACATTACATTACTGATCCTGAGTTACCTCCTGTATTATACTCCAGAGCTGCACTCACTATTCTGCTGGTGCAGTCACTGTGTACATACATTACATTACGATCCTGAGTTACATCTTGTACTATACTCCAGAGCTGCACTCACTATGCTGCTGGTGCAGTCACTGTGTACATACATTACATTACTGATCCTGAATTACCTCCTGTATTATACTCCAGAGCTGCACTCACTATTCTGCTGGTGCAGTCACTGTGTACATACATTACATTACTGATCCTGAGTTACCTCCTGTGTTATACTCCAGAGCTGCACTCACTATTCTGCTGGTGCAGTCACTGTGTACATACATTACATTACTGATCCTGAGTTACCTCCTGTGTTATACTCCAGAGCTGCACTCACTATTCTGCTGGTGCAGTCACTGTGTACATACATTGTATTACTGATCCTGAGTTACCTCCTGTGTTATACTCCAGAGCTGCATTCACTATTCTGCTGGTGCAGTCACTGTGTACATACATTACATTACTGATCCTGAGTTACCTCCTGTATTATACTCCAGAGCTGCACTCACTATTCTGCTGGTGCAGTCACTGTGTACATACATTACATTACTGATCCTGAGTTACCTCCTGTATTATACTCCAGAGCTGCACTCACTATTCTGCTGGTGCAGTCACTGTGTACATACATTACATTACTGATCCTGAGTTACCTCCTGTATTATACTCCAGAGCTGCACTCACTATTCTGCTGGTGCAGTCACTGTGTACATACATTACATTACTGATCCTGAGTTACCTCCTGTGTTATACTCCAGAGCTGCATTCACTATTCTGCTGGTGCAGTCACTGTGTACATACATTATATTACTGATCCTGAGTTACCTCCTGTATTATACTCCAGAGCTGCACTCACTATTCTGCTGGTGCAGTCACTGTGTACATACATTACATTACTGATCCTGAGTTACCTCCTGTGTTATACTCCAGAGCTGCACTCACTATTCTGCTGGTGCAGTCACTCTGTACATACATTACATTACTGATCCTGAGTTACCTCCTGTATTATACTCCAGAGCTGCACTCACTATTCTGCTGGTGTAGTCACTGTGTACATACATTACATTACTGATCCTGAGTTACCTCCTGTATTATACTCCAGAGCTGCACTCACTATTCTGCTGGTGCAGTCACTGTGTACATACATTACATTACTGATCCTGAGTTACCTCCTGTATTATACTCCAGAGCTGCACTCACTATTCTGCTGGTGCAGTCACTGTGTACATACATTACATTACTGATCCTGAGTTACCTCCTGTATTATACTCCAGAGCTGCACTCACTATTCTGCTGGTGCAGTCACACCTATATAAATGACTTTATTATTTTGGAGTTTCTTGTGTATGATGGTTTATTATCTTGCAGGGAGACTGGGTTTGGCTGAAGAAATTTGAGCCGGGTACGTACCACGAGCTGCGGCAGAGCACAACCAGCACTTTACGCAAGGTAAGATTGATATTTTGTTATAATTCATGGCTACCTGTCTACTGGTAACTTTTACATCTAAGGCTGACTTCACACCACAATTTTTGACTGCCAGGTTCTTTCTGGTGTTCTGCAGGATGCACTGGACAGAACCTGACAGCCACAGACGAGCAGAACTGGAGGGCAAGTGTTCTTTCCGATCCTGCTTTTTGCAAACTTCGTTTGTGTCGCTGTCCAGTGCAGGGGAGCTGGCTGCAGTGCTGAAATTTCAGCCGTGGAGCTCTTCAGGTGCTGAAATTCAGTGGCAGCGGTTTTTAACCGCCGCCACTCTTTCAGCACCTGGCATCTGGGAACTGTCATGATTTTCTGCAGGATCTATTGCAATCTGGCATCTATAGACCCCCATGCTATGGGTGCCGGATCCGGGAGGATCCGTTTTTTTCCGATATTTGCATCGGACACAAAAAAATGCTGCAGACTCTGGTTTTGTGTCCGATGCAAAAATCTGACAAACCGGATACTCCGGGAAAAGCCCCAAACCGGATGGCAAATAACAGCAATCTGGCCCCATAGGGAGACATGAGGGACAAATTCAGATCCGGACAGCCCCGGACCCTAAAAATCATGTGAAGCCGGCCTTATATCGATATTGTTGGAGACTTTACTTCAGATGGGTCAGTAGAATGGACACCTGGGAACAGCACCCCTTGGTTCTAGAATCAATGTCCGGGATGGCCGCAGGGGCATGAACCTGTGCATCAATCACCGGCATCCCGGAGAGTCTCCCAGCTGGAGCATGTGATTGCTAGAAAGCAGCTTTAATATGTACAGCAGTATTATACATTGTACAGCAGTATTATACATTGTATAGCAGTATTATACATTGTATAGCAGTATTATACATTGTATAGCAGTATTATTACATTACGTGTAGAGGTGTTTAGTCAATGTATAGTAGATTGCAGTTTTTCAGTGTGTGGTGCTGCTCAGCACAGCATAAGTGTATGGTGTTAGCAGCACTGTACAGCATTGCTTTTCAGGCACCGACATTTTTTGCCTTTGTATATGGGGCTTCTAACTATGCACTGCATTATGCTAATACCATATTCCACTGCTCTTTGTACAGACCACGTCCTGCATCCTTCCCATGTCATAGGATATACGGTATATATTTGTCAACTTGTGACTTTAACTCAGGACTTGTAGTATGGAAGGCAGAAACACTATCAGTGAGCTCTCATAGACTAAGAGCCCAACTCATCATTTGCAATTTTTGAGATTTCTTTTATTTTGCATGTTTTTGTTTGTATTGTGACGTCCACGAACGTTTTTTCATCCGTCCATAGTAGTGAACTGAAAACACAAACAGCTAGACGAACAATAAAAAGTGACTTTATACAGGATGTAAATGAAAAGATGAGTATGGCGAAAGATAAAAAAGGTGCAAACAACTAAAAACATTACAAGAGTACAGATACAATAATGAATCAGACCCTATGTGTAGAAGGGAATTTTTTCTGCCTAAAAATTTCAATAATACACTTTACATGCACAATGTACTGGTATAATAGAGATATAGGCCTGTATAGGTAAAAATAGGATGATCAACAAAAGTCAGAGATTTTCTGTCCATTAAATAACTAAAATTATTGGTGAACAGCAATTACAAAGACGTACTTGTCTGTTGGTGTCTGTCTAGATAGGACCACCAGGGTCTTCTCCGTCATTATCTTGACAGTATCAAACCATTGTGTTGCTGGTCTTCCTCTTCACCTTGTTTCTTATGTTCTTCAAACCATGATGTCCTTCTCTTGTAATTTCTCTCTTCGTATGTGGCCAAAGTTGGCAACTTGTACCTTGGTGATCTTTGCTTCCAGTGACCTGTCTGGCTTGATTTGTTCCAGAATTGATGATGTCCTTCTCCAGTGATTGCTTTCTTTGTATGATGTGTAGACCCTTGTCTCTTGTGACATGTCTGGCTTGATATGTTTCAGTATTGATGTGTTTCCCCTTCTTGCCATCCATGATATTGATAACCTCCTTCTCCAGCTCCACATTATGAAGGTGTTGATTCTTCTTCTGTCTTGTTCTATTATTGTCCAGGTGTCACTTCCATGTTTTACTACAGTACAGACCAGACTATGTACGAGCCGTGTCTTCATCACCAGTGAAATGTTCCTTGATGTGAAGACCTCGTCCAGTGACTTCATTGTTGATTTGCTCATAGCTTGTCTACTATTGTCTTCCGGTGTCATCGCTGCATCTTGAGTGATCATTGATTTGAGTAGGTCGACGTCCGTTACCATTTCTAGTTTGTCGCCGTCCATCTCAAATGTATCCATCCTTGCATACAAATTGAAGATGAAAGGTGACAGTATACAGCATTGTCTGACACCTCGCTCTACTTTGAACCATGCCATGTAATCAAGTTTAATTTGCACTGTTGCCTCTTGGTCAATGTAAAGGTTCCTAATGAGGCTGATTGGATGCTTTGGCACACCCATATCCTTCATGGTACTCCAAAGTTTCAGGTGATTAACACAGTCAAATGCTTTGTTGTAGTTAATGAAGCAAAAAATAGAGCGCCTTGTTGTACTCATTAGCCTTTTTCCATTGCCTTTTCTGAATACTGCTTGTTCCACTTGTAACTCTTTGTCAAAGTAAGGCTGTAGCCATCTTTGTAGGATCTTCATCAGTATTTTGCTGGCATGATGTATCAGTGCAATAGTCCGATAGTTTCCACAATTAGTAGCATCTTCCTTCTTCGGAATAGGAATAAAAACTGATCTTGTCCAGTTATCGTGCCATTTACCAGTAGTCCATACCTGTTGACATAGGCATGTCATGACATTAACTGCTGCAACAGAAGACCTTATTAGCTCTACTGAAAAATTGTCACATCCAGGTGCTTTGTTTTTTGACAAAAGCTTTATTGCAGCCAAGACTTCTTCATTCAAGATGTTGTCCAGTCTCAGCTTCTTCCCATATCAATGACTAGTTTTGTAGAGATATTCCATGTATTATTACCATCTTTCCTTGATCTGTTCTGGCTCAGTTAGTTTGTTCTCGTTGGCGTCTTTCTGCATTCCCACTCTTGGTTGAAACTTTCGTTGTATCTCTTAGATCTTTTGATATGCCTTCTTGGTCTTGCCCTTCAGATGTTTGTTTCCTATCTCTGTACATATCTTCTGGTAATAAAGTTATTTGTGTGCTCGAATGGCTCTCTTTAGTCTTTCACTGATGTTGTCTTCATTCGGCTTGTTACCATTTGCTTTTGCCATTCTTCTTTCTTTGATGATCTTTAGGGTCTCTAAAGATAGGTCTCTAACCATGGCTGCAGGGGTCTCTTCTGCCTCTTGTTTATGGTATTTCTGGCTTCTTCAGTAATAATAGTCTTTATATTTGTTCATAATTCTTCAGGCTTCCTTATCTGTGTCCAGTGATTTAAATCAGTTTTTCAGATTGTTCCAAAAAACTTCAGGTATGTTGGTCAAATCTAAATTGTAATTGACCTGTTGTCTTTTCTATTTGAAACTAATCTTTTAAGTCAAAAGTTCATGATCAGTATCACATTCAGCTCCTGGCCTTGTTTTTGCGGTAACGTATGACGACTTTGATCTTTGGTGAACAACACATATGTAGTCAATCTGATTCTTATAGGCCCCATTCAGTGATGTCCATGAGTCTCTGTTTGTGATGCTGAAAGAAGGTGTTCATAATGGACAGTTGATTTGTCCAGCAAATCTTACTCCACCCTCGTTTCTTTCACCAAGTTCAAAGTTTCCAACAGCCCCATGTTGGCCATGACCCACTTTGGCCTTCAAGTCACCCATGATAATAAGTGAGTCTTGTTTTGGTGTCTTGTCGATTTCTTATTGAACTTGTTCATAGAATATTTCGGCGTCCTCCTCCTTAGCATCTGTTGTTGGTGTGTAGACTTGTATAATTGTGACATGGATTGGTGCTCACTGACTGCATTGTACGTCAGGACAGCGCCGGACAATTTTCGGTTTAGAATAAGAGACACCATTTCTTCTTCAGTTATCATTGCGAAAATAGTGGATCCGATGTAAATTCAATGTTCGTTTGACTGTAACTGTCTGGATTGAGTCCATCTTAGTTCGCTAATTCTGGGTAAGTTGAGTCCTGTTCTGTCCATGTATGATGTTGAGTTTGCCTTGGTTCAGAGTTCAAATGTTCCAAGTTCCGAACTTTGACATCTCAACAGCTTTTGATTTTCCCTTTTGACTGTGTGTTATGAGCACCTAGACATCCTTGCGGCTTTGATCCTGGTGCATCATGGCACGTGATTGTACTCAGGTCGACCATTGGATCTTGCCCAGTAGCTTGTTGAGTGACCTGCGGTGCATCTTGCAGCACTATATTGAAATCCTGTACTCTCTATCAAGTTTTCTTGGCACAATACAGAAGTAGATTGCCTGTCCTTTCTTCCACGCAGTAATGCGGCTTCCGTGAAGGAGCCACACTGAATCAAAGTTGTATGTTATCATTATAAAACCTCCTCATAGTACATCGTCTTGCTGCCAATGCCGGCATTGGGCAGTATGCTTAGTTTGATAACTCAGTTGAAACCAGTATGCCTGAGGTGTTCCTAATGGCAAAAATACATTGCTGATGACATGGCTTTCAACATCACTGATCCACTGTACTGTATGGTGCTTTTAAGCATGCACTGTACTGTATGGTGCTTTTAAGCATGCACTGTACTGTATGGTGCTTTTAAGCATGCACTGTACAGTATGGTGCTTTTATGTATGCACCATAGTGTGTGGTGGTTTTATTCATGTACTGTACTGTATGGTGCTTATAAGCATGCACTGTACTGTATGGTGCTTTTAAGCATGCACTGTACTGTATGGTGCTTTTAAGCATACACTGTACTATATGGTGCTTTTATGTATGCACCATACTGTGTGGTGGTTTTATTCATGTACTGTACTGTATGGTGCTTTTAAGCATGCACTGTGCTGTATGGTGCTTTTAAGCATGCACTGTACTGTATGGTGCTTTTAAGCATGCACTGTACTGTATGGTGCTTTTATGTATGCACCATACTGTGTGGTGGTTTTATTCATGTACTGTACTGTATGTCACTTTTAGGGCACCTTCACATAGGCTTTTTTTTGTATCCAGTGACATCGGGCGAAAACCACATCTGACCGGATATGGAATTGCCCTTACACTGGATGAAACAGTACCGGTATTACACCGAATCATGCTGCTTCCGTTGTAATACTGGTACGGTTTAATCCAGCTTCATCCAGTATTGTCTGGATTTGTTTGCCTGTTTTGGGTCTGTACCGAACACCTGAGTGACTGGAATGGACCAGAACATGGACTTTACTGACAAGACTATAATTAAAGCATTATACTCACCTGTTTTGCTGCTACGGTCAGCTCTGCACTGCCTACTGAAGAGCCAATTACAGATTCCCAGTCTCTGTGACAGCGTCTATGATTGCTGTTGCGCCCCACCCATCGAGTCTGTGATTGGTTGCTAGCACAGTGGGTGGAATGTAACAGCCAATCACAGACTCTGTCACAGACAATTGGCATCTGTGATTTGCTGTTTAGCAGCTAATGCAGTGAATATTACATGAGGCTAATGAGCGTCACCCGGAAGTGACCACAGCGGCGAGACAGGTAAGTATAATGCTTTAATCGTGGACCTCTTACTGATGTCCCTGCTCGGGGTCCGGACAATACACAAACGGCCTAGAAACACTGTAAATGGCATCAACATGAAACAGATCCCGTTTATCGTTGATTGGATCCCTTTCTGTTTTGCAGATGAAAGATTTGAGGAACGAAAATGTGAACCCTTCCTGGGCTTCTTTTCTGATTGTGGCATCTTTGCCATCGTGACTGAACATTGCTCCAGAGGAAGTCTGGAGGATCTGCTGAAGAACGAAGACGTCAAGTTGGACTGGATGTTCAAATCATCACTGGTTTTAGATTTGATTAAGGTTTGTACCACGTAGAAGTGTCTGACTGTGATGGTAAGAGGAGAAAAAACTTCAAAAATTAATAGACAAAAATAATAATCATAAGTCAAGAATGAAGCCAGGTGTTCCAAGCTCGACAAGTCCAGCACTCAGCTCTGGAGCCGCCCAATGCTCAACACTGGAGTGTCCTCACGAAATGTTCAGATATCTAGTTTTTCATGTTTTTTTGATTTCTCATACAAATTGATTTCTTTTGTTGTTGATCACAGGGAATGAGATATTTACACCACAGAGACTTCCCACACGGGCGGCTGAAGTCACGGAATTGTGTCGTAGATGGAAGATTTGTCCTCAAGATCACCGACTATGGTTATAATGAAATTGTAGAGAACCAAAAGGCTCCCCGTTGTCCTCTACCCCTGCAGGTGAGGATGAAGAGGAGAATGTAATATATTTCATCTGTTATATGGCTCTTTTTTGGAATTTCTTTTTAAATATGTTTTCCCTTACATTATTTTTTATGGCATTCCTGACAGCCCTATGCCCAATTTATATTACAATTAGGTGGAACCCAAGAATTGTTTTCACCAATTAAGGTGCTGGGGGTGTTCATACTGTAGCTGCAGCTTATACCTGTCTAATGGGAAGATAAGAATGGGGAAAGGCGGTCATGTTCTACAATCAAATGTATATCAATATGGGCGCATACCTCTTTTAAGTGGGTGCAAGCATGAAAAAATATATGTTAAACACTTACCAATAAATCAGCTGCACACCACATTATATCCTGGATATAATGTGGTGTGCAGCTGATTTATTGGTAAATGTTCTACAATCAGACCTTTGGAGGGGTAGGAGATGAGGGACTGAGAGCGCCAGTCTAAGGGTCATATTAGAATGGAAAGTGTGCATGGACATGCTGAGGATTTGTGATGGGGCCGCATTTTTACTTTGGCCATGGGCAGAAAAAACCTTTATAGGCAGAAAAAACTCTCTCATGTGCAATAGTGCAAACTGTGGCTCACTGTTAGTGTTTCTGCCCCTTATTCTACAAGCCCTTAAAGGGAGCCTATCACCAGTGTGGCCCAGCACCTTTAGCATGATGTAATTGGGGTTTCTGTAACCCCTTTATATCCCCAGACACCCCCCTGCACCATAGAAATAGAGTTTAATTCTGTCCCGCACCATATGCTAATTTTGTGGTTCGTTCATATATTCGGTCTGTAGATTGCGGTCAGCACCGCCCTGCTCCATACCAACACCGCCCTTCCTGACTGTAGGCAAGTGGATGATGTCGCTATGTCATCCAAACAATTCCCAAGTCTCATGCCTGCACAGCGGTGCCTCACTGTGACATATTGAAGAGCCAGTGATTCCATTGTGCAGGAGTGAGACATTGGGCACTGTGCGGCTGATGAGAGACCTCGCGCCTGCGTACTGGAATCACTGACTCTTCAATATGGCACAGTGAGGCATAACTGCGCAGGCGTGATACGTGGGAATAGTGTGGATGACATAGTGACATCATTCACTTCCACACAGTCAGAATGGGCGGTGTTGGCGTGGAACCGGGCAGGTTTTCCATGGAGCGGGGCAGCGCTGACCGCAATCTGCAGACCCCCATATGATCCAAACAAGAAATTAGTATATGACGCGGGACAGAATAAAATCATTTTCTTCTGTATGCAGAGGGACATCTAGGGATGTAAAGGGGTTACAGAAACCCCAATTACATCATGTTAAAGGTGATGGGCAGGGTTTAAAACCCCCAAAACTGGTGACAGGTTTATTGTCCTGGCTTCTATATATTCCGCTCCCTGTTAACAACTTTGATATTTGCACCAAATGACATCACTAAATCACACCCCAATGAAAAGTCTGTGACACTATCTCCTCATGGGAGGAGCTAATCTCTGTGATATCATTCTCTCACGCAGAATTATTTTGGACCGCCCCCGAGCTGCTTCGAGATCAAAACCTGGCCAGACGAGGGACATTCAAAGGGGATGTATTCAGCTTTGCTATAATACTGCAAGAAGTGGTTGTCCGTGGTCCGCCATACTGCATGTCGGGTCTCTCAGTTGAGGGTACTGTTCTGAAGCAATACATATTTACATAGTAGCGCAGTATTATATCTCTTCTTGCAGTTCATCAGGTATATTACAAGGTGTGTATATTTAGGACTCCCTGTGAAGGTGGTCATTGTTAAATCACAGGTGGCTACTGCCATACACCCCATCCGAGACAAGGTGTAAAATGTGCAGGACCCACTAAAAAACTTACACGTGTCAAACATCTAGTGCAAACTTTTTTTTCTAAAGTTTTTTGCAAAGTTCTACAATTTTTTAACCACCAAAAAAAAACAAAAAACATCTAAGTCGTCAAAAAGCTTAAAGAATAGTTGTGACTCCTGTGCAAAGGATAAATACAAAATGCACACAAATAAAAAAGTTTTAGGAGATACCAAGGTTTCTATTGAATGACTGCAAGCAGAGATCTTATACACCGTGAGACTGATGTGGTTAATCGTTATAGTATTCGATATAGTGATTCTATTTTACATTTTTTAGAAATCATCAAAAAGGTAAAGAAGCCTCCCCCCTGTGTCGTCCAACAGTGGCCCCCGACCAGGCCCCTCTGGAGTGTATTCAGCTCATGAAGCAATGCTGGAGTGAACTAGCGGAAAGGAGGCCAACGTTCGATGAAATCTTCGATCAGGTTGGTAATTGAAGTTTTAGTTTAGTCCACAAATGAAGGGTGGAACTTCACAATAGGGCGGAGTTTACTGTTGCTTTTCTCCTATTACAGGCAGAGCATTGGGGGGAGGCTCCTGCTGCAGCCAGTTGCCCTAAAGTATGATATAGGTCTGTTGCATGACTGAAGAAAGTTTTGGAGCACATTTAGAGATGATTCTTATGTATTTTCTTCAGTTTTAATTAATCTAGGGTGACATTAAGTATAGTGATAAACAAGGTCAAATTTAGCAATCATGATCCCCCATAGTAAATATCCAATTTGGATCCTTCTCCCCTCAAAATAAATATTCAGTGGGGTCATTGTAGTCACAACACTTAATCACACTTACCAAATGGCTAACAACTTTTAATTAGAGAGACACGTGGTATGATGACTCCACAGTGAGTTTCCCCAAACAGTTTACCCCCTCATGCATAGCATAATCTCCCTACAGAGCCCTAACAGTATTATATCCCCACAGTGACCCCCCATGCCAAACATGATGCCCTCACAGTTCCTCAACACATCAGGATGTCTCCAACACAATATTATGTCCCCACATTAACCCATTGCATAAACAGTACGATTCCTCCACTGTGTTCCAACACAATATGGTGCCCCTACAGGGCCCCAGCACAGCGATGATGTCCCATAGAACTCAACACAATATGATGCCCGCAGCGTGCCCGAACATAGTATAATGTCTCCACACAGTATGATGTCCCCACAGTTATCCAGCTTAGTATGATGTCCCCTCAAAGCCCCAACACAATATGAGGCCCGCAGCGTGCCCGAACATAGTATAATGCCTCCACACAGTATGATGTCCCCACAGAACTCAACACAATATGATGCCCGCAGCGTGCCCGAACATAGTATAATGCCTCCACACAGTATGATGTCCCACAGAACTCAACACAATATGATGCCCGCAGCGTGCCCGAACATAGTATAATGTCTCCACACAGTATGATGTCCCCACAGTTATCCAGCTTAGTATGATGTCCCCTCAAAGCCCCAACACAATATGAGGCCAGCAGCGTGCCCGAACATAGTATAATGCCTCCACACAGTATGATGTCCCCACAGTTATCCAGCTTAGTATGATGTCCCCTCAAAGCCCCAAAACAATATGAGGCCCCAGCACAATATGATGTTCACACAGGTCCCCAACATAGTATGATGCCCCAAGATTGTTCTGTGGCGCCCCGCAACGAGTGCGTCACAAGGGAGTATTGCAGCCGCAATATTCTCTGACAAAGCAGTGAAATAGTTAACTTTGAGATCCAACCCAACATGCAACACCTAGAACAGGGGACCAATCCTAGGTCCTGGTGGGTGGAGTGTTAGGGTAGTGTAGGAGAACACACAATAATCTAGACAGTCAGAACAGAGTTAGAGAAAGAATCTAGAACCTGACAAGAGCAGACTAGAGCTTGGAGAGGATCGGGGGCTCCGCACTCCGTGCGGGCCCCTGGGCCGTCACCGGTCGGGTGTCAGCACCTGAGGCCTTAACCACCGGGATTGGGCATATCTACACGGGTTCCCAAAAGACTCCCGTGCCCACAACTCACAGCCGGTTCACTGGTACCGAAGCTGGCAGCAGTTCACCTCTGCCACGCGAACCAGAATAGTGGAGGATCAGCTTTACAGGAGCACCCCACCACCAGCCAGTTTCCAGTCGTCTAACCAGCGGTGTACCCACTGAGGGATCCAAGGCTCCCCAAAGCATCCACAACGTATACAGATGGATAGGGCATTGAAGCAGCCTCCCCGTACCCGATCTGGTATTCCTGGGCGACGCTGGCAATCAAGTAGGTAGAATGGAGGAACACTTGCGGATCTCTGAGGAACACTATCACTGCTGAGTCCACCCGGTCTACTACTCAACCACTGTATACCATGTACTGCCTGCTGGTTACAGTAAAGACCCGTTGCAGAGACTACTGTGTCCGTGCTTCCTTATGAACTGTCCGTCATTACTAAAAGGTAACCGCAGCTGCCGCACAACATCTTGAGCAGCTCCAGCCTCCGGGGATCACCGCTCAGCCTGTGGGGAGCATAACATCTTGCTGCTGTCCATCCCCCGGGGGTTCCGCAGCGTCGGTAGCCCTTACCGAACTACTCATAGGTGGCGTCACGAATAAAACAAATTAAACCCCTTTTAATCTGTTCCACAAGGACGTCTTCAAACAATTTTGATCTGCACTACACCGGGCCCCACTACCGGCAGGCGCGGTCCACCCGTGACAAGGAGGCAAGAAGAATCGCCTGTCTAAACCGGAGTCCCGGCCACGGTGAGTCAGAAAATGGCGTCACGAACAGGATACGAGCAGGCCCGTTACCCAACGGGTATAATGTGCTTAAACTGGACTTTATTGTCTACAATTGGACTTTGTTCGTCCCTAAAAGAACATTCCCGCCTTTTCACCGTCGGGCCAAGATGGCGCCCAAGATGGCGTTCCCGCCACAAGAAGCCGCCACGTGAAGCCCAGGAGTGAGTCAACCCCCCCTCATCGTGGGAGGGCTAAAGACAAAAGGCGCCAAACTCTTTGTCCGCCCTGATTGCTCGAATCAACCATGGGGGCGGACCCCAAAGTCTTTTCCCACCATTGGACTACAAAAGCCCACAGGAAATGGGAGTGTCACAGACAGAGAGAAGACTTCTTCGCAAGCTCAACCAGAACGTCTTACCGGTTGAACGGGTGTGGTTTCCCTCCAAGGAAGAAAATGTCCAGCATGAGACTCCAAGACCTGATGCGGGAGGTCGAGGCGGAGGCCAGAGCAGCCATCAGCCAACCGGGTCCGGATCCTGCCCTTACCATAGACGGCAGCCCCGACTTCTGGCTAGAGGCTCTACAAGACCTCCGGGTGCGGTTACTAGAGACAGTGGAATGGACGATTCGCAGCTGGAGCGCGACCCTAGGCAGACGACTACACCATGCGATGCAGCAGAGCCGACCGGGTACCGCTACTCCAAGCCCAGACGACGTCACCAGCTTCTCGACCGCCTCACCGTCACCTACCACCTGCCCAGCTTCGTCACCGGAGCCAATAGACTGTATCATTCCCGTGAGGACCACAGCTCAACCCGTTCCAGCGGTCAACACCGCAGCCGATCCCGTTCTTGAGCCGGAGCTCATAACACGCTCCATGGAAGAACTTGAACTTTACCAGGTTCCCACCGAGGAACCCGCGACGAGTTTCACCACTACGGAGACTGTCGCCTGTTTTATCCCCGTACCGGAGGCTTCCCTTGCCATTGCCGAGGCCTACCTGGTAACCGGGATTGAAACACCTTTACCTGCGGAAACAGATGAAGAGGCAGGCAGCCAGGAAGCCCTGCAGGACGTCCCTACGGAAGGATCCGCAGCACCACCGCCCTGTTGTACAACGGAACAAGCTTCAACATCTCCAGCCAACGAGCAGCCTGATGTGGTCATCGAGGAAGAGGTCGGAGAGGATGACGACGAGACCCACAGCACCGCTGAGGATTTCGACACCGGGTTCGCTTGGGGAGACAACAAGGAACTTCCTACCGGGCATACAGCTCGGGTACACTGGTCGGGTGCAATGCCGACACCTTCCCCTGTGCCGTTCCACCGGGTTCCAATACAGACAGCCCGCCAAGTTCAAGCTTCCCGCCAAACCACCAGCTCCATTACTCATCTTTACACCCCGAGCCGTAACGACGGAGATGTACGCCAGAGACGACGAGAGGAGTGGCAAGCCCGAGAACGCGCCAATATGCAGGCCCGTGCCGAGGCTCGCCGCCAGCCGCCGCTGCCTGATGAACTCCGCCGTGAAGGTAGAATTTCCACCTTTAACTTACACACCGGGTGGGGGTTCGCTTGGGAGGTGGGTTTGAATGAGGAGGTGTTTGTGGGGCGCCGGGACGTTGAGTCAAATTTGCCAAGAGGACATCCCGATCGCGACCTATACCGGGGCGATATTATCACCTACGAGCGCTACGCTTGTGCAGATGGGTGGTTCGCTATCCGGGTGCGCCATCACCCTCAGAGCCAGTGACTTTAAAACTTGAACTTCCTCAATGACTCTGTTCCCGTTAATCACTGACTGTGTGATCTTGCAGCTACAGCCTGGACTCTAGTTAAAGGACAGCGGACCGCACGCCGGGTCCGCACAAAGTGATTACCTGTTTCTTTGCTTATGTCACCAAAGCATATCTTTACCTGTTTTTCATTTTAATAAAAGTGTGTCATATATGTTATAAAAATACAAAAACCTCTGTAATGTGAGTAGTTTGACGCTTGGGGACAAGCATATTTAACCAAGGGGGAGTGTGGCGCCCCGCAACGAGTGCGTCACAAGGGAGTATTGCAGCCGCAATATTCTCTGACAAAGCAGTGAAATAGTTAACTTTGAGATCCAACCCAACATGCAACACCTAGAACAGGGGACCAATCCTAGGTCCTGGTGGGTGGAGTGTTAGGGTAGTGTAGGAGAACACACAATAATCTAGACAGTCAGAACAGAGTTAGAGAAAGAATCTAGAACCTGACAAGAGCAGACTAGAGCTTGGAGAGGATCGGGGGCTCCGCACTCCGTGCGGGCCACTGGGCCGTCACCGGTCGGGTGTCAGCACCTGAGGCCTTAACCACCGGGATTGGGCATATCTACACGGGTTCCCAAAAGACTCCCGTGCCCACAACTCACAGCCGGTTCACTGGTACCAAAGCTGGCAGCAGTTCACCTCTGCCACGCGAACCAGAAGAGTGGAGGATCAGCTTTACAGGAGCACCCCACCACCAGCCAGTTTCCAGTCGTCTAACCAGCGGTGTACCCACTGAGGGATCCAAGGCTCCCCAAAGCATCCACAACGTATACAGATGGATAGGGCATTGAAGCAGCCTCCCCGTACCCGATCTGGTATTCCTGGGCGACGCTGGCAATCAAGTAGGTAGAATGGAGGAACACTTGCGGATCTCTGAGGAACACTATCACTGCTGAGTCCACCCGGTCTACTACTCAACCACTGTATACCATGTACTGCCTGCTGGTTACAGTAAAGACCCGTTGCAGAGACTACTGTGTCCGTGCTTCCTTATGAACTGTCCGTCATTACTAAAAGGTAACCGCAGCTGCCGCACAACATCTTGAGCAGCTCCAGCCTCCGGGGATCACCGCTCAGCCTGTGGGGAGCGTAACATCTTGCTGCTGTCCATCCCCGGGGGTTCCGCAGCGTCGGTAGCCCTTACCGAACTACTCATAGGTGGCGTCACGAATAAAACAAATTAAACCCCTTTTAATCTGTTCCACAAGGACGTCTTCAAACAATTTTGATCTGCACTACACCGGGCCCCACTACCGGCAGGCGCGGTCCACCCGTGACAAGGAGGCAAGAAGAATCGCCTGTCTAAACCGGAGTCCCGGCCACGGTGAGTCAGTTCCTTCCCACAATATGATGACACACCAGGACTCCTCCACGGTATGATGCTCGCCGTCCCCATTGTATGATAACCCTCACCCCACACACACTCTGAGGCCCCATAATTTATTGACTGACAGTAAAAAATACCTTGTCCCTATAATCCCCATGCGCTGCTCCAGTCTGTCCTGTGTGATGTATTAAGGGGTTTGTCCGGGCATTTTATAAAATCTCTGTGTGTATCTAGGCTGCAAAATGTTGACAGTTTGTAATTTACACCCTGTCAGCATTTTGCATTGTTACCTAGATATCCGCAATCAGTGTGTGGAGGAGCAGTTCAGCCCACAACCAGAGGTGTGTTTGTTTTTGAACCTGGATGTAACATCATTACTTGTCGTTTACACCCAGTCTCCCAGGAGCACGCCCCCCAGTCTTCTAGAATAATGCCACCCCCCCCAGTTACCAATATGACCACCCTCTCCCATTCACCTATGTAACCTCTGAATAGCACTCAGCGGTCATCTCCTTCACATAGCTGTGGATTTGGCACAGTGTTGCAGACAGAAGGAGATAACCACTAATTGCAATTCAGTTTACATAGGTGAGTGGGGGTGGGTGGTCATATTGATAACTAAGGGGCGTCCTTCTAAGGGACTGGGAGGCCGTTCTTCTAGGAGACCTGGGGGGGGAAGTGCTTCTAGGAGACTGGGTGTAACTGACCAGTTGTGACGTTAGATCCAGGTTCCAAAACAAACACCCCTCTAGACGGGGAAAAGCAGTTCATGCACATGTAGAATAGTGATATGTAGGTAATAATGCAAAATACTGACAGGGTGTAAATTACAATGAGATCCTGGAGTCTCCTGCACATGTCACTTATTTTATTCCTTGCAGATTTGGTGCAGATTTATATCTGCAGGATGTCAATTCTTTCAGCGCTTTTGCTGCAGATTTAACCCATACTAATGAATGGAAATGCAACAAAAACACGCTGCAAAGATGCATTAAAAAACGCATTTATTTGAGGATGTGTTTGTCCTGCCAAGACTTTCAGTATTTGCAGCAGATTTTTCTCCAAAAGGAAAGAGGGACATGTTTCACCTGGGGCCTGCCGGGGGTTTACCCGGTTCCCCGACAGGCCAGACCGACACTGCATGTTCGTCTGTCCCAGTAGAGGTGGTCGGTCTACAAGGCAGCGTGCTGCTAACAGAAGAAAGGTGATATCTCAAGAATGGCTGATATTTCAATATCAAAAAAATTGCAAAAACTAATGTATTAACAAGCCCCACATAACAATATCCATTTATGTAATTGTAAAATTACCCTTTAATGAACCTTTAATTACCCACCTGATCAGGCGTCACAATTAAGGTACTGCACCCATAAATGAGTGTGTGGTAACCCCTGTCAAAGTGGGAAGGCAGATGTCTGTGGGTTGGAGCCCAGTCCCTAGGGGGAGAGTTAGGGGAGGAGGGGGGACAGAAAGTGAGTTTTAGTCGGCACTGAGGAAAGACGGAGAACGGGGAGCCTCCAAGTGAGAAAAGGAGACTTCCAGCAAGAGAACCTGGAGAGAGAGAACATACAACCCAGACTGAAGGTGGGGACCCCCAAGCGCCCATACTCGGGGAAGGAACCCTGGTCCACTTTACCGGAGTACCAATTGCACTTTACCGGAGTACCGGAGTACCAGCTTCGACACCGTGTCTGGCAGGATTAGTCACACCAGGATAACCCATCGGGGTCGAGTCCCAGAGCAGGAGAGAGAGTGGAGGCCGGGATCTTCAGAGCACCTCAACAGGCCTGGTATTAAGTAGGCTACCCCAGGACAGGCACGAGCAGTAGGGCACGGGTTAGATCCAGGAAGGCATACCACAGGAGACTTCCATAGACTCTGCAACCCACTGTGACTACCCGACCGGATAAAGACTGTTTTACCACTGCGAACTGTACAACCACCTGCATTGTTCCAGTAAAGTACCCGGGTAGAGTGACTCCTTGTATCTGTTTCTCTGCTATACCGTGCTCCACCTGCAGGGAGCTGTACCATCTCGGCCGCTATACCACCGCCATCTGGAGCTCTCAAGAGCTGCTGGTGCTCAATCACCAGAAGCTGCAGGTGACGTCACGTAAACTTTATAAACTCCATTTCTCCCATTTCAACTACCCCTTTTCATAAGCAGAACACCAGGGCCACGGGTCTGGGCAGGCCAACAGTGACAACCTCAACAGCAGCAGAGGCTCAGACACCCGAGTCCCCTTGCCCTGGGCGAGTCATTAGCATTAGGAAACCTTATAAGAGATACTAGTCAAAAGTGAAATTCTGCAAATCAGAGTGATCAGTATGGCGGTAACATAGATTTGTGTCACCACCTGCTGGTATTAAAGCTGTACTGCAACCTAACAATAAAATGTATGAAAATGACAGTTTGCATTATGTCTTCTTATGGTTGCAGGCAAACTCCTCTACATAAGGTAGATAGCAAGTTCCCCAGACTTTGCATTAGAGAGATTCGGGATCAGTCCTCATTCCGCGTCTGTATTTCATTTTATGTATCCACATATAATGGTCAGGTTTGTAATGGTTAGACAAAACATTCAGTCATTCATCATCATCATCATCATCATCATCATCTTCAGCAGCAGCATTATCAAATGAGTAGCTAAAAAATCCATCCATACATAGTAAGACAAATAATGTATTGTTTTTGCACAAATCAATAGTAAAAGTGAATAGGGCGTTACCAACATAAATGAAACTTTTTCCGTTTAAAGGAATATCCTCACCTGGTATGGTTGTGAAAGTCACAACCACTATAATCGTCAAGACTTTTACTTTGGCTGCTGCAGTCTCCCCTTTAATAAAACGATTTTCATAAAAATATAAGAATGTAAAAGTTGGGGTTTTTAAACCGCGCTGCCAATCATTCCAATAATATTCAAATTCAAAGAGTTGGCATGAAGGTGATTTTTATATGCTTTCTAGTAAGTGTTTTGTTTTAGCCCAGAGCTGAATTCACAGTACTGAGTACTGCTGTATATTGTCCTCAATGCTGCTTTCTAGTAAATGTTTTATCTAAACCTGATCTGGATTCTCAACTACACTGCTCAGTGCTGCTCTATAATGTACTCAGTATGGCTTTCTAGTAAGTGTTTATTTCACCTCTAAGCTCAACTTGCAGTGCTTCTGTATAATGCTCTCAATGCTGCATTCTAATAAGCATTTTACCTCACTCTAAAGCTGGAATCACAACTACAATGCTCAGATTCTCTGTATATTCTGCTCCATTTAGTTGTTTTTATAGGTGCTTATCTTATCCCAGAGCTGGATGCATGGCTACACTGCTCTGTGATGCTGTATATTTGTATATTGCGCTCCATGTTGCTGTTGCTGTCTAGGAGTATATATATATATATATATATATATTTTATATATATATATATATATCTCATACCAAAGAGCTTGATTCACAACTACACTGCTCTGTAATGCTGTATATTGTGCTCCATGCTGCTGTTGCTGTCTAGGAGTATGTATATACAGTATATATATATATATGTGTGTATATATATATATACATATATATATATATATATATATCTCACCAAAGAGCTTGATTCACAACTACACTGTTGTCTTCTGCTGTATAATATTGTCCAAGGTTGCTCCTACTTTCTTGCATATATTTATCTCACCCCAGAGCTGGATTCACAGCTACACTAGCACTGTGTAATATCCTCCATGCTACTGTGTTTCTGTACACAAAATACATAGGGAGCAGTAATTCCCAGGGGCGTAACTACAACAGGTGCAGGGGTTGCGATCGCACCCGGGCCCTGCAGCCTAGGGGGGCCCATAAGTCCCTTTGGCCTATAGAAAAAGACCACTGCTATTAAAGATTTGCAATAATTGGGGGCCCGTGGGCCTGAAGTTACGCCACTGGTAATCCCTTATTTCTGTGTGCGCTGTGTATGGGAGACATCATGGCAGCTACTCTCCACCCACTAGCTCAGAGACAACAGAAAATTAGAGTTTACACCTGTGAAGGGGAGAAGTGGCAAAAATGCAGGCTTTAAGTCATATAATGGCCAGGAATAGTGTTATTTCTTCATCTTACAGCTTATTCGGAACAGTCTCTCCAAAATATGGGTTTATTTTAATTAAAAAAATGTGTAAAAAATACTTTATTTGTGGCTGGGAGGCAGCTTGCTTCATCAGAAACCTTCCATACATTTTCTGCAGTGGGGACACAGCCTCCTTTCCCTCTGTTATATTTATTTTACTATTAAATGCATTATGTGACATTGAGACATCAGGTTTATGAATGACACAATGCACCAAGTGGATGCAGCGCGTTCAATATATATTGCACTGTATGGCGGGATAGTAACTACTTCAGTGATCCGACATTTTCATTTTATTTCAGTTTAAGACCATAAACAAAGGGAAGAAAACCAACATCATAGACTCCATGCTGCGGATGCTGGAGCAATACTCCAGTAATCTAGAAGATTTGATCCGGGAGAGGACGGAGGAGCTGGAGGTGGAAAAACAGAAAACGGAGAAACTTCTTTCACAAATGCTGCCCCCGTGAGTAGACGTGGCCACCATTGTGGTCCTTTAACATCTGGAGGTCATAGTGATTGATGAGGGACCAAACTACCGAGACCATAGGCGATCCTATCCTATAGGCAAGACCATGAGAGAAGGGGCCCCCTCTAGACTGAATTCCTCTCAGCATTGGAGATTTCCAATATTGTCTTTAGTGATAAACTAATCTGATATTCCAATTTGACCGATTTACTTGAATTCAGGCATCCAATTTAATTCAATGCAAATCTACAGTGGGTACGGAAAGTATTCAGACCCCTTTACATTTTTACTCTTTTGTTTCATTGCAGCCATTTGACTGAAAAAAAAACAAAAGTAGAAATTTTTGCAAATTTATTTAAAAAAACCTGACATATCTGAAATATCCCATGGTCATAAGTATTCAGCCCCTTTGCTCAGACACTCATATTTAAGTCACATGCTGTCCATTTCCTTGTGATCCTCCTTAAGATGTTTCTACTCCTTCATTGGAGTGTTTAATTAAACTGATAGGACTTGATTTGGAAAGGCACACACCTGTCTATGTAAGACCTCACAGCTCACAGTGCATGTCAGACCAAATGAGAATCATGAGGTCAAAGGAACTGCCCAAGGTGCTCAGAGACAGAATTGTGGCAAGACACAGATGTGGCCAAAGTTACCAAAGAATTTCTGCAGTACTCAAGGTTCCTAAGAGCACAGTGGTCTCAATAATCCCTAAATGGCAGAAGTTTGGGTCCACCAGAAGTCTTCCTAGACCTGGCTGTCCAGCCAAACTGAGCAATCATAGGAGAAGAGCCTTGGTGAGAGGTAAAGAAGAACCCCAAGATCACTTGGCTGAGTTCCAGAGATGCAGTAGGGAGATGGGAGAAAGTTACACAAAGTCAACTATTACTGCAGCCTCCACCAGTCAGGCCTTTATGGCAGAGTGGCCTGATGGAAGCCTCTCCTCAGTGCAAGACATATGAAAGCCGCAGAGACCTTGCAAAAAACACATGAAGGATCCCAGACTATGAGAAATAAGATTCTCTGATCTGATGAGAAGAAGATAGAACTTTTTGGTGATAATTCTAATCGGTGGAGAAAACCAGGCCCTGCTCATCACCTGCCCAATACAATCCCAACAGTGAGACATGGTGGTGGCAGCATCATGCTATGGGGGTGTTTATCAGCTGCAGGGACAGGACAGCTGGCTGCAATTGAAGGAAACATGAATGCGGCCAAGTACAGAGATATCCTGGATGAAAACCTCTTCCAGAGCTCGGGACCTCAGACATGGCTGGAGGTTCACCTTCCAACAGGACAATGACCCTAATCACACAGCTAAAATAACAAAGGAGCGGCTTCACAACAGCTCTGTGACCATTCCTGACCGGCCCAGCCAGAGCCCGGACCTAAACCCAATGGAGCATCTCTGGAGAGACCTGACAATGGTTGTCCACCAACGTTCACCGTCCAACCTGACGGAACTGGAGAGGATCTGCAAGGAAGAATGAGAGGATCCCCAAATCCAGGGGGAAAACTGCATCATTCCCAAGAAGACTCATGGCTGTACGAGCTCAAAAGGTGCAAATACTCAGTACTGAGCAAAGGGGCTGAATACTTATCATCAATACTGAGCAAAGGGGCTGAATACTTATCATCAATACTGAGCAAAGGGGCTGAATACTTATCATCAATACTGAACAAAGGGGCTGAATACTTTTTTAATAAATTTGCACAAATATCTTCATTTCAGTCTTTTTCAGTCAGGATGGGGGCACAGTGTACATTAATGAGGAAAAAATAAACTTTTTTAAATTTAACAAATGGCTGCAATGAAACAAAGAGTGAAAAATGTAAAGGGGTTTAAATACTTTCCGTACCCACTGTAATATGTCTAATTGTGCTCTGGGGTCTTTCTTGAGTCGTGGGATGAAAAAAGTAAAGAAAAAACAATACTTCACTACTCAGCTGTCTTACCGCCGTCGGTCCTTGTTCGGTCCTCCCTGCAGGTCTCTCCGGCCTTTTCTTTTGTTCTCAACGGCATGCAAGTTCTCTTCCTCCATGTTGACTCTATATCAGGGCTTCCAGTGCCAAATAGAACTCTGAAGTAACAACACGTGTCAAAACATCTCTGGTGGAACACTTTGAGACATCAGAGATCTACTCAGTGCTGGAAGCCAATGCAGAGAGTGGTGATCGAGGAAAAGCTGTACCGAGGTCTGGAAGAAGGACTGTGAGGCAGCGAGACAGGTGAAAAGAGAAGGGAGCATTATTTTTTTTCTCCTTTTTCCATTCAGGGGAATCCAATTTTTTGGTGAATTTCCAGAAAAATTCCAGAAATACGGAGAAGCCTACGTCATTTTTTTTCTGAAAAATCAATAAAACAATCCTATAAAAGGGACTGCATCTTTATTAACCCCTCGCCCATGGTCCAGGGGTTAATAAAGATGCAGTCCCTTTTATTTATATTGTTTATGGATTTGTCAGAAAAAAATTTCACATGGGCTTCACCATATTTCTGGAACCAGCCGGATCCAGCAGGCAGCGACGGGCTGCCCCGAACCCCAGGTGCCTATTTGTACCTGGCCGGACACAAGAATATAGGGGAGTCCTTTTTTTTAATTATTTCATGAATTTCATGAAATAATTAAAAAAAAAATGCGTGGGCTCCGCGCAATTTCTATGTCTAGCCAGGTACAGCTAAGCAGCTGGGGGCTGGAATCCGCAGCGCAGGGAGGCCCAAGCTTTCTGGGCACCCCCGCTGCAAATTGCAGCCCGCAGCCGCCCCAGAAGATGGCGCGTTCATTGAAGCGCCATCCTCTGGCGCTGAACCCCGCTCTTCCAGCGGCCCTGGTGGCGGTGGCACGCTGGGTAATAAAGGGTAATAAAGGGGTTAATACCAGCTTTGTTATACAAGCTGGTATTAAGCCCGAGATTCTTAATGTCAGGCCACGTTTGACCCAGCCACTAAGAATCTCCAATAAAGGGTTAAAAAACACAACACAGAGAAAAATTTTTATTAGAAATAAAAAAAAAAAGCCATTAGGGACTCCATCTTTAATTAAAAAAATCCTCTTCCGTCCGACGTAGTCCAAAACGCGATGTCCTCTCTGTTACATCCCCTGTGCATAGATATAGATGTCTATGCACAGGGAATGAGCAGACTGAGAACAATCGCAGCTCTGCTACATCATCTCTGTGAGCAGGCGGGCTCTAGGACCCTGGAGCTGCGGCAGCCTGCACAGAGAAGACAGCTGGACTCGGCTCGCAAAGTAACAGCAGGTACTTTGCGAGTTTCCCAGCGATTACTTGCACAGTAATCAGACCAATGCAAGTCAAAGGCAAACCTAGTTTTGATTTGCATTGGACTCGTTGCTGTGCGAGTAATCGCTGGGAAACTCGCAGAGTACCGAGTCCTGCGAGTCCCTTACTACTCGCGAGTAACGAGTCCTAGCGAGTAGATTCGCCCATCCCTATGTGTTTCGCTGCAGAAGGTGTCGTTTTACTCAGCTAAGTTTGATGGGGCCCATGGTTCCAGCATTACAGGTGTTTTTTGGCTGGCCCTTTCAGAGAGTATCAACACCACCAACACTCCATTCTCTTTACTTGTCAGGTGAAGGATAGCCGCCGGTCCCTTAGTGTTGTTCCTTCAGCCTGCACCGTAGCATAGGACTGGTCCCCTTCTGTTCTACATCCTGTCTTCTTTTACTCACTGCAACCTCTGGAAACTCTCTGACCTCCTCACTTTCTCTTTCTCTGTACACGGCTCCACAAAGAATCACTAAGAAAATACTCTACATTATATATCCCCTTCCAGTTGGCCAACTTAACCTTAACTCCTTTAGCTCTTCTATCTAAACCCTAGGTCAACCCACAACTGACTAGTGACACCTAGATTGTAACTAACAATAGTGCAACCTTTCCAAGACATAATGCATTAACAACACCGCACGCATAAATATACATCATATAAAAGGTCATATAAAAGTAATAATAGTCTTCAGGGGCAGGAATTGCTCTCAGTATCACTCATCTACTTACATGAACGCCACACTTTAAGACGGCCGGTCTGTAGCCTCAATGTTGTGCTATACTCTATGTCTCGGTCAGTAGTTCTGGATGACACTATCACAGCTCTGGTCTCCTTTCTCCTGCCACAGATCACCCACTCCATGCAACCTTAATGACCTTCACATCATATGTCTGCTCCTGACACACACTGGGTCTCAACTACGGTCTCTTTCCCTGTGAAGTAACCCCTCCCATTGTGGACTAGTCCCAATACCTAACTATCTGTTACCCTTGAGTCCAACAACCACCACCCATATTTTTACTAAACATTACACATTACATCACAATTCTCACATATTACATTATCTACAAAGTCACAGGACACAATTCACATGATAATTCAACAACGCGATTGGCGACTTTAGGGAACGGAGAGCAACAGGAACCAATCCACCTCCTTACAGTTATGACGTATCAGTCTGGAGTTTAGAGGATTGTCTGGGAGTGAAGACTGTATGGGTCAGACTCTGGTTGTGACAAGAATGTTGTTGTTCACTGACAACAACAAAAAGACTTTACATATTACAAAGTTTCAGAACTTTATGTAATGATCATCACATGTAGTAAAAGCCATTGATTGACCTCAAAGGGGCAATTACTAGGTGCAAATTATAAATACCCTGTGACTTAACCTTTCCCTTTACACCCCTGGTATCTTCCCAATCATCCTTCCGTTGGTGTCTTCCAGATCAGTTGCTGAAGCTCTTAAAACGGGCGCCACAGTCGAGCCAGAATATTTTGATCAGGTTACGATCTACTTCAGCGATATAGTGGGATTCACCACCATCTCAGCCCTCAGTGAACCCATCGAGGTGGTCGACCTTCTGAATGACCTTTATACTCTATTTGATGCCGTTCTGGGAAATCATGACGTGTATAAGGTGAGTGAAGGGTGGTGACTAGTGATGAGCGGGCTCTACCATGCTCGGTATTTGAAGTGAGCAGTTGGATGCTCGGAACTTGAACATTTTTCTGGAGATCCCTGTTGACTTCCAATACACTCGGGTACTCGAGTCATTCCCATCCAAGCATCACACTGCTCTTTTCGAGTACCAAGCACCTGAGCATGGTAGCGCTCACTCACCACTAGTGGCAACCACTAATGGTAGACATTGCAATGTCCCGCTTTCTATAGATCTGCATGGCAAAGTGGAATTAGGGTTCTTCACTATTGGAACTTCTGTGAAATTTCAGAAAATTATTTGGTTCTAGACTAGTTTTCTTCAACCCGGTCCCTGTTAGACAGAAAAAAATGAAATCTAGAACAATGAGATATTATAGGCATGCAAAGATGGCAGTCCCCTAGTAGCCCCAAACAAATTGGCATAAGACTGGTTTCATACGGCATGCTCTGTATGTGGACTAGGCCGATTATGCAGCTACCGACCCAAAATGACATCCTTCTATGTGGTATTAAGCTGTAAGTCAGGGAGCTTCATACTTTCCAACTGTGTCACCAATGTTCACATGTTCTTTTCCCCTCTTATGTCTCTTCCCCTTGGGAAACAATTCCCTTTATCTTGGTTCCTGCATAGATCTATGAGTTCCTACTTTTCAACCTCTGTCCACAGATGGTGGTTTTCGCTGACACATATTTCACTTGTGCATTTTCTGATGTTTGCATCATCTACTTCCTTAGATATGAGACACCCATTTATAGCAGGTTACTTCTCCTTGCAGGTGGAGACCATCGGTGATGCCTACATGGTGGCATCGGGGCTTCCGAAGAGGAATGGAAACAAGCATGCGGCCGAAATAGCCAACATGTCCCTGGACATCCTCAGCTCTGTGGGCAGCTTCCAGATGAGACACATGCCGGACATTCCGGTCAGGATTAGGATTGGCTTACACTCAGGTAGGAAGTACTTCTAAGTTCGACATTACAATATTAATACTAGACTTACTGGAAACCCCAAAAGTGAAGGCCTTAATATAATGTTTCTGCTGTCGTCCTCCCACCCAGGGCCTTGTGTAGCCGGAGTCGTTGGCCTCACCATGCCTCGTTACTGTCTATTCGGAGACACTGTGAACACGGCGTCACGGATGGAATCCACAGGACTGCGTAAGTCCAAGGGGGTGGGGGGGGAAACTTAGACTTGATATACTTACATTTGTAGGATTAAAAAAAAAACATGAAAAATGTGAAAAATTCACAATGGACAAATCGAAAAAATTTTTTGTTATAACCCCCTTCACCCAAAGGTAAACAGAGGACGATACATTTTTGCATTTGCGCCTATTTTTCTCTACTTTTTGGTGTTTCATTTGTGCCTGAGTCTTCCTTTAATTAGTAAATTTGTTTTTAAGTGTTTGCTTGTTAATAGTTCATAGTTCAACACTGTGGGTGGAGTTTAGGATTTTGAAGTGTTTGCTTGTTATTCTTAGTTCAACACTTTGGGTGGAGTTTAGGATTTTGAAGTGTTTGCTTGTTATTCTTAGTTCAACACTTTGGGTGGAGTTTAGGATTTTGAAGTGTTTGCTTGTTATTCTTAGTTCGACACTGTGGGTGGAGTTTAGGATTTTGAAGTGTTTACTTGTTGTTCTTAGTTCGACACTGTGGGTGGAGTTTAGGATTTTGAAGTGTTTGCTTGTTATTCTTAGTTCGACACTGTGGGTGGAGTTTAGGATTTTGAAGTGTTTGCTTGTTATTCTTAGTTCGACACTGTTGGTGGAGTTTAGGGTTTCCAGATGTTTTTGAAGCATTCACTATTCATAACTTTTTGAAAAGTTGCAAGACCTCTGCACAAATGTACCCAATTCGTCCCCACAAATTGATTTTATCTACTTTAGCAAGTTTACTAAATGTGTAACATGGCCCACGGTTAGGGTCATGGGTGAGAGGGTCTGGGTCTACGCCTCGACATGCTACAGAAAAAGGTGGTTTAGGACGTGCGGCACCAGAACCTCTTGGCCATGGGCCAGTTTCTCATCGTCTGGTTTACACATTGCAACTTCAGCTTCAGGTTACCAAGAAAGAGTCCACAGCAGCTTTAAACTTTCACATTACACTGGACAGAGTTCAGGAATAGATTGGTTCTTTGCGAGACAGACCGGACCTTCCGATTCTTTTTCACGCTAGATCTCAGCAGCTATCTGGGATAACCAAGCAGGGTTTTGCGCTGCTCTGCCCCCAAGTATCCAACTGCATGGGTCAATTGCGGTTAGGCATGGCAATGGTCCCTGTGACCAGTGGCTTTCAGCCTGGAGACATCTTTCCCTTCTCTTGGCAGATCTATGACAGAACTGCTCCACCACTGTCTTTATGGTTCACCTTCACCATCTTGTCCCTCACTTCGTCTCTTTGGAGCTGTACACAGTCCGGTCACCCCTGCTTCCTCCTGCACATTACATCTGCCTTCTCTTACTCTGCTCAGATTCTCCTCTCTGTATAAGACAGAAAACACCAGACACATATATCCCCCCCTCACTGTGGGCCGGCTCAACCATTAACTCCCTCAGCCATGTCCCTGAAGCTTAGGCTCCCTTACAACTAAGGAACCTAACACTGGCGACATCTAGAGGTGGCTTATAACACTGCACCCCCCTCTTGGTGATTGAGCATATTATTAACACTATACACATAAATACACATCATACGTAAATGACACATAAAAACAATAACGTCTTTAGGGGTAAGAATCTTCTTGGCAATGGCCTCCTCTTCACAAATGTGCAACTTTTTGTTCTTAAAAAATTGTAAATAAATGTTAAACTTAAATATCATAGAGCCTTAGCCCACGACAGAGGTGGAGGATTGCCATTCTAAGTTAGCATTCTATGTACAACACCACAAAATGTTTATAGAGGTTAGTGATAATATTCATGTCATTTCTCTGGGGGGTCTATATCTATAATGGCTCAGCAGTTAATCTCTGGTATCATTGGAGGTGTAGGCCAGAGGTGCACAACTCCAGTCTTCAAGACTCACCAATAGTGCATGATTTCAGGATTTCCTTAGCATTCGACAGTTGTAATCATCACCTGTGCAGGAGATTAAATTAACAACATATGTATATTACCATTTTTCAATATATTATATGGTAATATGATTTGGTGTCATTGCAAACGACAACTCGTCCTGCAAACAAACAAAAGTATGGGAGGGAAAAAAACAAAAGCGCAAGAACAAAAATTGATGCACCTGAGTACACTGACATCAGCAGCCATTTTTTTTAAAATCGTTTAAATTTGGCAAATTTGGTAACATTATTCGCCTTTTCGCAGCTTACAGAATCCACGTCAACCAAAGCACGGTGGCCACACTGCGCACCCTACCCGAAAACTATAAGATAGAGGTTAGAGGAAAAACAGAACTAAAGGTAAGATTAGTACATGACCGTGTAACCAGTGTATAGGATAATACCGTTAATTAGAAAAGTAATGCCGCTCAGCCAAACTCCGCTCATTCCGTATGACACTGATCTATGACTATTTTCGCCATTCTTCCCACCTTTAGCATAGCTGTGTGTGGCGCCATCTGGTGTTCACAGCTGTCATCACAGTAAGGGCTCCTTCCCGATTCATATAACTGGCGCTGACTGTTCTACTGATGTATCAGGAGATCTGAAAAATGGAGATTTGCTTCTAATATTCTGTTTCATTTTTATCTATTTTGTTTAGGGCAAAGGAATAGAAGAAACGTACTGGTTAGTAGGAAAAGATGGTTTCACCAAACCGTTACCGAAACCGCCGAATATAAAGCCAGGGTATGTGTGTTTTACCGAGTTGTGCACATGTCGTTTTTACATTAGGTTGTGGGGTCTTGATGTGGGGTTTGCCGGCAGGTTTCCAAACAAATCTACGGAAGAATAATGCTCATATGCTTCATGACCTAGAGAGTCAGGAGCATATGGCGACACCAGCCATAGAGGATACTGCCCCCAAATTAGGGTGGCCGGATAGGCAATCTGGTGCTGACCCTGCTCTGTTTTGCCCTAGCACACAACTTTTTTTGTTTTCAAAGATGTATACTATCTCCAGACATGCGGCACTCCAATGGGGGAAGACTGGCCGACATTCGTACACCAACATCTTCCTGGGTTACTGGGAGAGGTTGGTATTTAGTGACGAAGGCGGGGTGGGTCACTGCCTATTTGCAGTGCTGGGTAAGATATATAGATGATATCTTGGTGCTCTGGAAGGGCACTGCGGGGCAGCTCCAGGAGTTCATTGAGGGATAGGGGCGGAACAATATGAATATTAAACTTAGGTTCAGGTATAGCCCTACACAGATTGATTTTTTGGACATCGATATTGGAGTAGACAGAGATGGCATGCTTAGAACGAAGGTGTTTTGGAAGGAGAGGGCTGCAAACTCTTTTTTGCATGCATCTTCAGCCCATAACCCATCCAGAATTCGGCCCATTCCAACCAGCCAGTTTCTTAGGATTAAGCGTATATGTTCCACTGAAGCAGCATTTGAGAGCCAAGCGAGTGACCTACGTGATCACTTCCAACAGAGAGGTTACAGCGACCACAGCATTAAGAAGGGGTATTTACGTGACAAAGCAACACCAAGAGGTGAGTTTTGAGATAGAGCAAGAAATTAACTGAGGGAGGTGACACGAAACAAAGGTCATAAGTGCGTACAATCATGAGTGGGAGACCATGATAGAAATATTATGCAAGCAATGACTGGTCTTAAAAACTGACCCGGTGTTGGCTACTGCTTTGCCGGATACCCCACTCATGACTGCAAGATGTGTCCGCAACCTCATGGACATGCTAGTCTCCAGTCACTATCTACCTGAGCCATCTTTTCCCTTTGGCAATACAACCCCTCGGCATGGTTGCTATCCCTGCGGACACTGTTGCACCTGCACCAATTCTTTCGCAGCTCCACTTTTTACTCAAGCGACGGATTAAGATCATATGATATCAGAAACATTTTTGTGTGGGACAACACACGTGATGTATTTCGCTACTTGCCCCTGGCCACTGATTTATGTGGGTTTAACTTCACGTGAGATTCAGTGAACCTGTGATGAGTATTGGTGTGGCCACATCGGTGATGGTGTCTTGTTAAAAAACATCCCCTGCCACTTTAAGTCCCACCATGGCTGCGATCCAAGTGGCCTGAAAGTAAGGAGATCGATGTAGTCCATGTTGGGATTTGGGGTGGCGATATTAAAAAAGAACTCGCCAAGAGAGAGGTTAAGTGGATCTGCACACTAGACCCAAGGGGTGAAACGTTTGAGTTTCATACCTTCTTTATAAAAGCTACCCATTGGTCATCTAGCCATTTATTAGGTCATCCACATATGTGAATTGTTGGACATAATGTTTTTCTATGCCCCCAAATCAGGTAGACTTTTCCCAATATACAGGAGGATCCAGTGGTGTAACTTCAGGCCCTCGCGAAGGCTCCAACGAGGCCCCCAATTACTGCAAATCTTTAATAGTATTAGTCTTTTTCTATAGGCCAAAGGGACTTCTGGGGACCCCCTAGGCTCCAGGGCCCGGGTGCGATCGCAACCCCTGCACCTATTGTAGTTACGCCCCTGGGAGGATCTCTTACTTGATTACTGGTAGGCTATGTGCCCACATTGCAGATTTGGTTGCAGAAATACTGCACCATTTCTGCATCTCTTGGCAAGAAAAATGCTTTTGCCACGTTTTTTGTGCGTTTTTCATAATGACGTTAATGGATGGAATTGGTGAAAAATGCACCAAGTATTGCCATGCTGCAGATTATTTTCTGCACCGAATATGCAAGGAAAAAATGGTGAACGTGTTGTGGTAAACACTTTATATATCAGTCACTATAATACGGGTACTCATTCACTTTCTGGTGCTTGAGGTAGCAAACACTCTTCATTTAAAAGTACAATCGGTTTGTTCCATCTCCATAAACCGCACAGGATAAACAGAAGCCTTTACTCAGACTTTACAGGAATATAAATGTCCTTATGGATCCCACTGACCCACTGGTCAGTCTTCACTTATGGATTCCATGTCCGTGTTCCTGTCCGGATTTCAAGCACACAGGGTGGTCCCCCCCACCTCAGGGTTGGGGTTCAGCTCTGCTCCGTCAGAACTGCACCTTGGTGATCCTGCTCCATGCACACATGTAGTATTTTCCACCATGTGCTGCAGAGGAAGTGCTGCTAACTTTTAGGACCTGGCTAACATCACAGACCATATGGCCCGAAACCAGTCACCTGATATCCACTGAGACACACCCATGGAAGGTATGTGAAAGATCAGTCCCTCCCATCACTTCTGACCATCCTGTAAATCCAGCACTTAAAACACTAAATGAGACTAAAACTATAAGTCCCAGCAAAACAATCTACACTGCAGCAGGCCACCACCTCTGCAAAACATACCGGCCACCAACAACATAGCCGGTCAGTACATCGCAGCAGGCACAAAACTTCAGAATTCTCATTGACTTTGCTGCCCTCAAGATTTGCTTGCCGTTTCATGACAAATCTGCAGTAAAAAACCCCAGCAAAAATGCAACGTGTGCACTGAGCCTTAGGTTTACCCTCAGGGCAGATGATGGCCTTCATTAATGGTATAGTAACCATAGCATAAGTCATTATACCATATGGTTCTCAAATCATACTGCCATATGTTGTGCAAGTATCACATACATTTATCCAAATAATAATGCCATACAAATAAATACCTCTGTACAGTGCACTAATAATACTGACATACCGTATGTTGTACAAATAACAGTTACCTAAATAACAATGTTAAATAGTCCGCCATCATCATAGACAATTAAATATACACTGCGCCTAGTAAATACCGCCACACTGTGTTCAGATAATACTTACATATATCATAGACAGTTAACTAATAATTCATTACAGTATGTCACCATCATGCACTGCAAAATATTGTACAGTGACAAGTAATACTGCCATAGCACCGTGACATGTGGTTGTCTATGAATTCACACTTGATATTTTCATTTGGATACCGACCATAGAACACAATCTGTCCTGATGTGAGTGTAAGGTTCTGTGCACACCTAGCAGTTTATATCTGCACCAAAAACACTGCATTTTTTGCTTCGTTTTCCTATTCACTTTTTCCCATGTGTTTCTATCATATAGTCTATGAGAAAAATGCAGAGAGAACGAGCATCTAGCTCTTTTTTTCTGCACTAAAATATGCAGGTTACAAAACCTGAAGGTGTGCACAGCACTTCAGAAAACCCATAGACTTGGCTGGGATACGTTTTTCCTTGCAAAAAACTGCCTAAAAATCCGCTAGGTGTGCACATAGCCTAAGGGATAATCATCATGACACTATTAGGTATCTGACGGAGAATTGCTCTGTAACCCTAGAGTACCTATATTTTCTTTACTTTCATCTACTGCCCGTAAAAGCTTCATGGCCCCTTTATGACCCCATCTATAATAATGCCACTATCTACTTATGTAATTGCCTTGTGGGGTCTGTCATCAAATTCTGCTGTCATCATGTCCTCTTATGCTCTGATTGGCCGAACAAGTTCAGTAGCCATATTTCAGTAGCCATATTTGCACACCCAAATAATGGGTGTGCAAATATGGCACCCACTAGCAGTGCCGCCGACACTGGGAGACCCCCGCACATGCCACCCGCAGCCCGTCCTCATAGGCCAGTCCACGTTCCTCGCAGCCTGCTCACCCCCGCCTAGTCCCAGCTCACCGCAGCCCATTCACCCCACCCCGGTCCAGCTTCCAGCAGTCTGCTCACCTCTGCCTGGACTCAGCTCCCAGCAGCCTGCTCACCCCACCCGATCCAACTCCACACAGCCCTCTCACCCCCGTGCCTGGCCCAGCTCCCAGCAGCCTGCTCATGTGGAACCCTAGTGGTCAGGACGCCACAAAGCGGTGCTGCACCCAAGCCAGGGTGTGGTCCTCCAGTAGTCACAGGGTGAGTGATGGTAAAGGTAAGTCCTCAAAACCGCACCAACACTACTGCTTAGGACCCAGGGGACCCTGCATAAACCCCAGGGGGAGGGCCCAGGGGAACAACAAAAATAGGAGTTTAGTTTCAGCTTAGTTAGTGAGAGAACAGTGAAGTGTGGAGCAGAACAGCACACAAGACCAGTGCTGGGAACAGTGCAGAGAACAGCTAGTGTGCAGAGCTGAGAGAAGTCGAGTCCAGAAAGCCCAAGAACCCTAGAGGCACCAGCGGAGCTGAATTGGCCCATGCGCCCGAATGCGGGACTGATATAACCAGATGGAGAGGTTTTGGTCAGAAACAGGGACCAGACCTGAACGTCGCACAGGAGTCTATCACCGAACCGCTGAACCAGAGTCTAAGAGCTTTATAGGAGCTGTAGCTCATACACCTGGCATATATCCAGAGATAGCATCCAGACAAGGGTCCGGAGAAGAGGTACCAGACGCCCCACTATAACTCAAGGCTGCACGATCAAGGATCTGTGCGCAGAGGCGCTTAGAACAGTGCTGAGACAGGACCAGTGAGAGGCAGAAGGACAGGCACACCCCCGAGGATCTCATACCTGGCATCCCCATTATACCAAAGACTGCACAGGCCGGAGCTTATCCAAGAGTGTGTAACATTGATGACCTGTTGTACTTGAAACTTGCTGGAGAGTAAAACGGGAACAGAATTGCAGAACGGTGTGAGACTGTATCATTTCTGTGGCGACTGCCTGTGAAGGCCCTGAACGAGGTAACAAGGCCTAAGGTAATCCCTGCCTACAGAGACTATTAATCCCTTCAACCGCTGCCCCGGGGATCCTCTCCGCCTGTGGGGAGCCACTATATCCCTGCTGCCTATCCACCATCACCAGAGGTCCTGCAGCAGCGGCGGCTCCTCACAGTTGCAAACCACAGGTGGCGTCACAAATAACTCCCTTTTATACTACTGTAACCCTATCCCTAACACTCGCCAAGAACTGTCCCTTTAACATTGAACCCAGGGTCACGGAAGCCAGGTCTCAACTGCTGTGACTCCCCAGAAACAGTATAGCC
Source organism: Allobates femoralis (assembly GCA_033576535.1). Classification (NCBI taxonomy): domain Eukaryota; kingdom Metazoa; phylum Chordata; class Amphibia; order Anura; family Aromobatidae; genus Allobates; species Allobates femoralis. Next base: position 715,967,825 of record JARQOC010000002.1, on the reverse strand, counting down.
CAGTTCTGATTACCCCACTTACTCCTGTAATGTACAATAATTAGATCTGTCTCTTTAAGAAAACTAGGTCTGGTGTATCATGGGTAATGATAAGAAGGAGGTGGGAAGTTAAGTTTCAGTTTCAGTTTGGAGCATGCTGAGGAAAGACTGCTATGTGATATGATGGAAAAAGATGGAAGAATAAAGTACAGATAAAGTTTACCCTTGTGAATGCCTCATATCGTGTGAACAATACTACTCCCACAACTGGTCCCATGCAGCCCGCTCACACCCACAGCCCGCTCACACCTGCCCGGTCCCAGCTCACTACAACCCACTTACCCCAGCCCAATCCCAGCTCCAGGCAGTCCGCTTGCACCCACAGCCTGCTTACCACAACATGAGACCGATGACTAGGGGGCAGAGAGACAGCATGGGGGTTAAGATTGATATCACAGAGGGGTTAGAGAGACAGCACAAGGTAGGGGCAGAGAGACAGCACAGGGGAGGGGCAGAGACAGCACAGGGCAGGGGCAGCTGCCAAAAAAAGCTGACATCAACCCCTTTGTTCCCCAGTCTGCCTCAGCTACATGGTAGCTGGAAGAGCGGAGCAACAGCCAGTTTTGGTATCTCTCATGGAAGCAAGAATTCTGGGGCACCTGTTGGCTGCAATTTTCAGTGTGGGGGCCCAGAATGCTAAGAATTCCATCCCCCAGTTGCTTGGGTTACCTTGGCTGGCAATAGAAAATATGGCAGAGCCCACGACAATTTTTTTAAATTATTTATTTAAATAACTAAAAAAAATAGGTCTCTCCTGTATTTTTCATTGCCAGCGAAGGTAACACCAGGGGGTTGGCAGCAAGTAGCTGCTTGGTTTACCTGCTCTGGCAACAGAAAATACAGCGAAGCCCTACACATTTTTTACCAGGAATTTAAACACTTTCTAATAAAAACACCCCACAGAAATAGGTTTTTAAGTAAAAATACATTTATTTACATACGTTTAGAAGAGAGAGCACAGGGGGTAAGAGAGACATGGCCTCCTCTTCCCTGTATATAAATCTACTCTTTTTATTCAAGTGAGTGTGGTCCACTAGAAGACACCCACTGAAGAGCTTGTGACCACACCCAGTTGGATAACAAGACTAGATTTCAGGGGAGGCCATATCTCAGGAATGGAGAGGCGCAGGAGAAAAAGAAAAATATTGCCGGATTCAGAAGAACAGCGGCAATTACACCAGAAAGAAAATATACATATTTATAGCAAGTGACAGATCCTGTTTATGACACCAATCCAGTAAATTCCATTTTCATACTGCCCACTAATTTGCAACATCAGAAAATATTTGTGATCCTGTAATACTTCTGCGCCTTTCATTATATATAGCGACGTTATTACAGACGTCAGGATTTCGGCACTTTGTTTAGCATCACGAACACCTTCTTAGGCGAATGTATGAGCAGCTTATGGGCCGTCATTAAAAGTATGGCGTCTATTCAGATTCACGGCCGTGTCTCGGAGGTATCGCTTTTATGGAACACAATAAATTCTCTTTAATAGCGCAATATCTCCCAGCAAAAGGAAACTGCTTGCCTCGCTCTATCCAGATAATTGCAAGTAAAAAGATGGAAAAGAGAGAGAAAAAAAAACTACAACAAGGGCAAATAAATACAACAATCAGCAGAATAAGGGAGACGGTCCAACAAAGCGCGGAGGAAGGAGAGTGGCGGATATGTAAATATACTGACAAACATCCATTGTGAACCCACAATATACGAGCCGCCTGCAGACTGATGAATATTAATCAGAAAGTTGCAGAACGTTTTGCAATTTTGTGATGGATCCGAAACACCATAACGTGAAGAACTCAAAGCTCCGGCGCTGCCAACCCCCAGACAGTCCTGGACAGTCTGCAAATATCAGGTCCTTACCTTTTATGTTTTCATGATTTCTTTTACAAAACTGGACAGATTATTCTGACTGCAATTATCATTGTTGTGAATGCAGCTGATGTCTTCCCTGTGTGCTCTCCCATATGCTCTCTATCCCCCTGTGCTGTCTTCTCCCCTTTGTGCTGTTGACGTGCCCCAAGGTCGTGGGGTACTCGGAACCGGGCACTGTCTTTGGGAAGTCGCAGGGGTCAAGACCTGGTCCCGTGGTCCTGGGTTCAGCTGAAAAAGGGTTTTTCTGGCTTGGTAGGGAAAGGGGAATGGTGAATAGGGAGATTATTTGTGACGCTACCTGTGGTATGTGGCTATAGGTGTCCACCGCTGCTGCAGAACCTCCGGAGACGGTGGATGGCAGATGGGATAGAATGGCTCTCCACGAGCAGAGCAGTTTCCCAGGGCAGTGAAGGTAGTTTAGGTGTAGGGTGCAAGACGACAGGCTCAAAGCAATAAGCAGACTCACTGTTTGTTGGTCACTCAGTCTTTTACTGGAATAGCTGACAGTCAGTTATCCGCAGAGTCCTTGTCGCGAGCAACTCAGGGTTCCTTCTCACCCAGCCGGTCTTTGGCTCCCTTACTGCGTTTTGTGTATTTGCTCCTGCTGCTGCATCAGCTAAGCTGTCGGCCCTGTCTCTTCTTGCGAGGTGCCGGTATGACAGACAACTCAAGTCTTTTCTAACCCACGTCTCGGGTGTCAGTTCCTGAATTCTCTTCGTTGCCGTGTCTCTGGGCATGGTGTGGCTGAGAAACTAGGAATTCCCCACCTTCCGGTGTTGACTACTGGGACATTAGACCCTGCACAGTCTCGGACCCAGTGCCAGTTCTGTGCACATTCCTCTGGGGTGAGCACGGTGTTGCTCAGTTCCCCAGGTGTTCCTGCGACTCTCCTCAGACCCTAGCCTTAGGCCTGGCACTGAGTCAACGATCCTGGGACCAGCTGTACAGCCTCTAGTCCACCAGGATGCCTGCCTCAGTCCTCCTAGGAACTGATCGGCTGTACCTAGGATGAGCTTAGCACAGCTCGATCCTCCAGGTACTCTTCACAGTCCTCTCGGGAACTGAACTAACTGGCTCTGGGCTCTGCCCCAGAGCAGAATTTATAGGGGAGCTCACCCTGAAACCGGGCTTGGTCTCTCCCTTCTGACCTGGACACAGAACATGTTGTGTGTGGTTTTCCTGCCTGATAAGAAGGCCCTTTTGTTGCTCTCAGCGTGCCTCCAGCATCGGGGACAGTAATGACACAGTGGCACTAAGACCCTGAGGTGCCACACTCTCTCCTTTGTCCTTTCTGCCCGTTTGCTGTCTTCTCCCCCCTGTGCTGTTTTCTCCCCTCACGTGCTCTCTCCTTTGAGCTGTTTCCCCATTTGCTCTCCTCCCTGTGCTGTCTTCTCCCCTCTGTGCTCTCTCCTTTGAGCTGTCTTCCCCCTGTGTGATCTTCTCCTGTATGTGGTCTCTCCCCCCACTGTGCTGTCTTCTCCTCTCTGTGCACTCCTTTGAGCTGTCTCTGCCTGTGCGCTCTCTCTCCATGTGTGCACACCCTCCCCTGTGTGCTCTCTGCCCCTCTGTGCACTCTCTGACCTCCTGTGCATTCTCTCTGTCCCCGTGTGTTCTCTCTACCCCCTGTGTACTCTCTCTGCCCCATGCGCTCTCTCTCTGCTCCCTGTGCACTCTCTGTGAAATCTCTCTGCTTCCTGTGTGCACTCTGTGCCTCCTGTGCGCTTTCTCTGCTCCCTGTGCGCTCTCTTTGTACCCCCTGTGCTCTCTGTACCCCCTGTGCACTCTCTATGCCCCCTGTTTGCTCTGTGCCCCCTGTGTGCTCATTGTTATGCCCCCTTGTGTGGTCTCTCTGTGCCCTCTGTGGCCACCCTTCGTGCGCTCTCTGTGCCCCGCCTATATGCTCTCTATACCCCCCATGTGCTCTCCTCGCTCTGTGGTGCACAAAGATGGAGGCAGCATGCCTGGGTCATTCAGCCGCCATCTTTGCATATCTAGATGAACAAAAATGGCAGGTGCGTGAGGAACGCCAGGTACATGCAGGTGCACTTAGTGAGGCTGCCATCATCTTTGGATTAGCAGCGGTCAGAAACTTCATCTGTGCATGCCAGGTACACGCAGGTGCTCTTCCTCAATTGGCGTTGTGTTCAGCTGGCATCGGGCTGCAAGTGGCGTGTGGCATGTGTGTCAGTGATATGCACTGGCAGATTCCTGATGTCTGTTTTAGTGTCATCGGGTGCGGGCCGCTGCCGGTCATGCGCAAAAGGCCATTACCACCAGCAGGCACTATATTTGCACACCCATCACTTAGGTGTGGAAACATGGCTGCCGCGGCGCGTGATATGCGGTCAACAGACAGGAGAGTGAGAATATGTATTGTAAGTAGATATATACAGTATATTGGCAGGAAGTTCCCATTATGATTAGGCAGAGGAGTTCAGGAGCTCTCTGTCCCATCTCTAAGGGAAGCTTAGAGAGTTTTCGCCATCCCCTTTTGGGTAAAGGGCGATCTTTTATCCACACACAGAGATATTGATGAATACAAACTAGAAGCAATTAAACAATCAGTGAAATGGAGAATCAGATTATGGACCCATATATACTGTGGGGAAGTTAGCAAAGCCAGTTCCTATTGACTCACCGTAGCCGGGGGGTACACGTAGCGGGCGTTGTTTCTCCTCCAGTCACGGAACCGCGCCTGCGGTGGTGTAGGCCCGGTGGTCCAGATCAATAGGGGAATGGCGGAACAGTGGGGGTGATTTGTCTTCGTGACGCCACCTGCGGGTGTTCTGGTAACTTTACCAGCGCTGTTCGGGTCTCCGGGGGATGGTACACAGCGAGATGGAACGCTCCCCACAGGATGAGCGGGAATCCCCGGAGCCGGGAGCTGCGCAAGATGTTGTGAGGCAGCTGAGGGACGCTGCGCTGAATCCAGGAATAATGGACAACCACACAAAGTCCCTTTTAGGTACCTTTACTGGTGGGTAGTCAGGTACACTCGGACCGGGATAGTGAAGTTGGCACTTCTGGAGTTTCACAGCAAGCAGTGTTAGGCTTCCTTTCTCTACTTCTGGTGCTAAGGTCGGGTGGATGTGGAATCCTTCCGGACCGGGCAGTTTGTTCAATGGAACGGATGTCACCTGGTTGTCAGCACTGAGGGCACTGTAAAAGGGTGATGATAATTCTACCTTCTTCCCTGGGCTCTCGTTGGTAGGTGCGACAGGTGAACAGGGGCTAGACTCCCTGTGTAGTATGCTGGTTCTCTGCGGTGGCTTTGTAGCTCCCACAGCTTCGGTTCCAGTAACCGGATGATTTGGAAAGAGTTGGATTAACTCTGTATTCCTGAGAGGTGATCTCCTTCTTCCTATTATCCCAATTGCAGGGACCTCCACTTGGTAACAGGCTAGCAGGGCCTAGTGTGTTCCTCATAGGGTGGAGGTTTCACACAGGCAGGCAGCTCTTGTAGCGTCTACCACACTCTGAAGTTTCTCCCTCCAAGACTCCTTTTATAGGGGGAACTGGCTCAAGTGACCAGTGGTAGCTCCCCCTAGAGGCTCGGGGTGAAACCAGGTGTCCTAAGTGTTGTTTGTGTTGTGGTTTTGCTGTGCTGTTACTTACTCCATTGTACCTAAGGATTTCTGTGGTGCCCAACAGGTGCCAGGGTGCCACATTCCCCCTTAGTTAACCTCAGTTCTCCCGGCTGAGCAAAAGGTTATTTTTACAACTTAACACTAAGCATTTATAACATTCAATTTACAAAGTCTTAAAGAAAACACAAAAAATCACTGAAAAGGAAGTGAAAAATGTGGAAAAAGTGAAAAGCAGTCCGTACGGCACTAGTCCATCTGCCGCAGGCTGGAAAAAGGTAAAGTTAGTGGTCACACAAGTCCTGTGACAAATGTTCAAAGTTCATGGAAAGGGAAAAAGGTAAAGTCCAGGGATACATGGTAAACTTTATACATTCCCTACGGGTGTCTCTGCTTGGGAGGCCGGTACTAACCTTCTATACCTTACCAGGCGCTTTCTGTTCCCAACTTAGTATACTTGGGACATAGCCCAGTTCCTCCACCCTTCTGTACACTACTTTTTACAGGTTTTGAAAAACAGTATTATATACAAACACTTACAGGTTATATTTTCCACTACATTTTAAACCCATTCTCCAAGTTTATGTGGGGGTTGACCTAATGTACTACGTGTGGATCTGCGTAGTGTGGGTGTTTCCAAAGCTGTTGGTGTAGTGTACGAAGTGGTTGGTACTTCTCTATGTCTGCTTTGTGTAAGACCATAGTAAGTGCGGAGTCTATCAACTGGACTGACCTCTGTAGGTAGTTGATTAGGAATGGCTTCTCTTACTGTGGGACTAGTAGGCTGACCGATTACAGGAATCTCAGGTTCCATGATAACAGGCTGCAATTCTTGCACTTGGACTTCTTCTTGTTGGACTTGTGGAATTGGATTTGGTTTTGGCTGACCTTCTGTAGGCTGGTAGAAGTGCATAACTGGTATGAGGAATGCATCACCTATTTGTGGCCAATCAGCTGGTAAGTATCCAATTTCTGTAAGGACTAGATTTTCTTTTGTTTCTTCATCTGTAGTTACAGTGGGGTAACTGGTTGCTTGTGGGATTAACTGTGGCGGACATTTCTTCAAATGATCCCTTGAGACAGTTGCGATAGTATTCCCATTGTCTTTGCTAATAACACAAGTTTTTGAGTTATCAAAGTGTGACGGCATAACGGTGTAGGGTACGGATTCCCAACTGTTATCCAATTTGTTAGTTTTTCTTTTTCTTTTCAGCACTACATCACCTATAGCTAGTGGTTCAGCTGAGGCGTGTTTGTTAAAGTCTTTTTCTTGTTTGGTTCTACTGATTTCTAGGTTCCTCTCAACACTCTCCTGTACTTTCTTGTACTTTTCTTGGCGTTGGCTGACCCAGTCTTCGTCAGAAGAATCTTCTGTGGGTTCAATGGTTCCCATCTGCAAATCAATAGGCAGTTTACCTGGTCTTGCTCTCATCAAGTAAGCAGGTGTGTAATTTGTCGAACTGACAGGTATGTGGTTGTAGATGTCCACGAGATCTGGAAGTTTCTCTGGCCATTGATTTCTCTCTTCAACTGGTAAGGTCTTGAGCATGTCAATGACTATGTGGTTCATCTTCTCACATAAACCGTTCGTCTGAGGATGATAAGGTGTTGTGCGGATTTTCTTACACCCATACAGCCCTAAGAATTCTTGGAACAGAGCTGATTCGAAGGCTGGCCCTTGGTCAGTTAAGACCTGGTCTGGATACCCATGGGGGCGACAGAAGTAACTCTGGAACGCTTTTGCTGCTACCTCAGCAGTTAAATCCTTAACTGGAACGACTACCAGGAATCTTGAGTAGTGATCAACGATGGTGAGAGCGTAGGTGTACCCGGTTCGACTTGGGGTAAGCTTCACATGGTCGAGAGCAACTATTTCAAGAGGTTTGGTGGTAACAATTGGTTGCAACGGAGCTTTCTGAGTTAGATGGTCTTTTCTTCGAAGGTGACATGGTCCACAGTTTTTACACCATTTGTCAATGGAACCTCTCATACCGACCCAGTAGAACCGATCCTTCAGGAGTCTTTCCAGCTTCTTCCATCCAAAATGTCCGGCATCGTCATGGTATGCTTCAAGGATCATTTGGATTTCAGTCTTGGGAACTACAATCTGCCAGATGAGTTCATGGGTTCTTGGGTTGAGGTATCTTCTGCATAGTTTACCTTGGTAGACGAACAACCTTCCTTTCTCCTTCCACAGGCGTTTAGCAGTTGGTGAGGCATCAGAGTCCATGTTGGCGTGTTCTTGAGTGATCAGATCCCTTACCAGGCTGACATCTGGGTCATTGGCTTGAGCCTCCTTCCAGTCATGGTGAGGTAACGGGTTCACGGTCCTCTCTACACGTGTCTGGTTTCTCTGATGACATGTTGCTGTACCGGAACGGTGGAAAGCAGGTAGTTCAATCTCTTCCAGGTCATCTATGTCTTCCCCCTCTTCAGGAAGGTGGGGCATTCGGGACAGGGCATCAGCATTGCCGTTCTTGTGACCTGCCCGGTACTTTACAGTGAAGTCGTAGTTAGCGAGTCTTGCTACCCAACGCTGTTCTAGGGCTCCCAGCTTTGCAGTCTCTAAGTGTGTTAGAGGGTTGTTATCTGTGAAAGCGGTGAACGGGGCGGATGCCAGGTAATGCTTGAAACGCTCTGTGATCGCCCAGACCAGGGCCAGGAACTCCAGCTTGAAGGAGCTGTAGTTTTCCGGGTTCCTTTCGGTGGGACGGAGCTTTCTGCTTGCGTAGGCTATCACCTTCTCCTTGCCCTGCTGACGTTGAGATAGGACTGCTCCTAAACCTTCATTACTTGCGTCAGTGTACAACAGAAACGGTAGATTGTAATTAGGGTAAGCCAGGATTTCTTCTCCAGTTAAAGCATCTTTTAACGTTTGGAAGGATTTGTCCTGCTCTGGGCCCCAGTGGAACGGGGGTCCCCTGATCTTGCCGTTTTTAGATTGACCTACTAGGAGATCTTGCATGGGGGCGGCTATCTTGGTATAGCCTTTGATGAAGCGTCGGTAGTACCCGACCAGTCCTAGGAATTGACGTACCTCTTTGTGATTGATTGGTGCTGGCCAGTCCTTGATGACGGTTACTTTATCCGGATCCGGTGCTACGCCTTCGGAGCTGACCACATGTCCTAGGTATTGGACCTTGGGTTTCAGCAGGTGGCACTTGGACGGTTTCAGTTTCATCCCGTACTTGGACAGTGACTCGAACACTTCACTCAGGTGTTGGAGGTGATCTTCATAGGTCTGAGAGTAGACAATGACATCATCAAGGTATAACAAGACAGTCTCAAAGTTCTTATGGCCCAAACAACACTCCATAAGTCTCTGAAATGTTCCTGGGGCATTGCACAAACCGAATGGCATACTGTTGAACTCGCATAAACCCATGGGAGTAGTGAAGGCTGTCTTCTCACGATCCTCCTCTGCAACGGCAACCTGCCAGTACCCACTAGTAAGATCTAATGTGGAGAAGTAATTGGCAGATTTGAGTGCAGCTAGTGACTCTTCTATGCGTGGTAATGGGTATGCATCCTTGTGTGTGACTTTGTTGATTTGCCTATAATCTACACACATCCTCATACTACCATCTTTCTTTTTAACCAGGACTAGTGGTGCGGCCCAGGGACTACAGCTATCCCTAATGACTCCTGCATTCTTCATGTCCTGAAGCATCTCTTTTGCTTTCTGGTAGTGAGTGGGCGGTATAGGCCTGTACCTTTCTTTGATAGGTGCATGGTTGTTTGTGGGGATATGATGTTGTACCCCTTTAATCCTCCCAAAGTCAAGTGGGTGTTTGCTGAACACTTGCTCATACTCCCGAACTACCCGGTATACTCCATTTTTCTGGTGAGAGGGTGTATTGTCAGTCCCTACACTGAGTTCTTGACACCATTTCTCTAACTGATCTTTGGAGTGAGGGGGTTCATCAGTGACTGTTTGGTTTGAGGATTTTACATCAATCACAGCATCATCTTTTACTTGGTACAATTTTGCAACAGTTGCATATCTAGGTAGTCTGACTTCGTCATCACCATAATTTAATATGCGTACGGGGACTCTCCCCTTTCTTACATCGACTAACCCTCTGGCTGTCAAGAGCGTAGGACTACTGTCGGACATTACAGGTTCTACTACAGCTTGGTAGTCCTGCCCTCTGAGGCCTATGGCTGCTCGACACCAGATCATCATTTCACTTCTGGGTGGTACCACAATTGGAATGGGATCTGTGACCCTTACTCTGCCAATCTCACCATTTGACAAGGTTACCTGTTGTTGATACACCAGAGCTCTGATCTGCTTTTGGATAGCCCTCTTTTCTCTGGGTTTACCGGCTTCAGCACTCTGTTGGAGCAAAAACAACACTTCATCGAGGCATTTGATCATGACATTGGTACCCAATATGACATATGGATCCTTGTGGTTAGGCTTATCCTGGACCACTAAGATACCCTGGTTTTTCAACTGCACCCTCCCCACCTTTACTGTAGCTTCCCACTGTCCCTCTATGGTAACCGGAATACCATTAGTGGCTTCAAGGTTCATCTCGGGATTAGGGGGTTCTAGCTTAACATCTGGCCAGAACTGCTTGCAAAGGGTACTGGGGATGGATGTCACCTGGGATCCAGTGTCTATCAAGGCGGAGATAGCGATGCCATCAATGACGATTGGTAAGTATGGACAGTCTCCCACATACTTGTGTTCCCAGCTGGACGTAGGGCCTGCACAGTCTACTCCTGGGGTTGGCCCTTCTCGCCCAGGGGTCGCTCGTTTAAAGGACGGGATTGCAGGTTGCGTCCTCCTAAGTCGTTCTGCTGACTGTTGCGGCGTCTGTCAGGACTGCGGCGGTCTGCAGGTTTTCCTTGCGACGGCTGTGTCTTTCTCCTCATCCAGGGGACGTCATCCGGGCTGTCGGCGAGTTGAATCTTGTCCGATGGCCTTGCATCTGTCTTGGGTCTTCTCCCAGCTTGTAGCTTGGCCACGTCCTTCATCAGCTGCTCGACATTAGCACACAGTTGATCAAACCGGTCAGGTGTCACAGTCTGTGCACTGGACTGAATCGCAGGGATTGGAGATGTTGCTGCCGGCACGGAAGGGGTGTCAGCGTACTGCTGCTGCTGCGGTGAAGCGGGATCAGGTACTTCAGCGAGTCGCTGTCCCCAAACTGTTAAGTCTCTCAATGTGTCAAACTCTGCGCCTGGGTTTTGTATGGACCACCAGCTTGCTTGCTTTCTATCCTCAGATAGTTTAAGGCCCACAATAAATTGTCCAATTAACGCTTTGTTCTCATCTCGAGCACTATCGGGGTCGACTTGTTTTAACAGTCTGTATGCTTCTTGCAAGCGCAGTGAATAATCAAGGACAGTTTCTTGTGCCCCTTGGTTACAACGATAGAATGACAGTCTTAATCCAGCCTCGGTATGGCACTCAAAGACCCGGGTTAATCTAGCGAATATCTGCTCCACAGATTCCTGAACTTCTACAGGCCAGCTGCGGCTCTGCAGTTCGGCTGCACCGGTTAACTGTCCCATAATAACTGAAGCTCTTTGCTTACCGGTCATCGGGTACATGTCCAGGGCTTGGCATATCTTCCTCTGGAAGTTCTCCAAGGTGCTGGGTACACCGCTGTATTTGGGTAACCAGGTCGCACTAGGAACGTAGGGTAGAGACATCGGCATAATCGGAGCGGGTTGCTGTGGTATACCGCCAACTTGTTGCTGTCCATCAATAGGTATGTTTTGAGGTGCCGCTTGGTCTAGCGGGGGTGCCGCGTGATCGGGAGCCGGGTTACTCATGGTCGCTCCCCCTTAGTTAAGCGTAGCCTTTCCCTCGGTTGCAAACGGAAGTCTCGGCCTCGCGGTGAGGAGTGAGGCACCACGGGAGTTTCCGGTTCCTGCTGCGTACGGAGGAAGTCGTCAGAGCGTGGGGGCGGGGTCAATCTTCGCGCCCTCTGTACAGTCACGCCCCTTCTTTTCCCGCCTTTTCGCGCAGCAATGGCGGACCAAATGTACAGTTCGATATTTACAGTCAATAAATAGCACACAATACCCGTGATAACGGGCCTGCTCGTATCCTGTTCGTGACGCCAAATTCTGACTCACCGTAGCCGGGGGGTACACGTAGCGGGCGTTGTTTCTCCTCCAGTCACGGAACCGCGCCTGCGGTGGTGTAGGCCCGGTGGTCCAGATCAATAGGGGAATGGCGGAACAGTGGGGGTGATTTGTCTTCGTGACGCCACCTGCGGGTGTTCTGGTAACTTTACCAGCGCTGTTCGGGTCTCCGGGGGATGGTACACAGCGAGATGGAACGCTCCCCACAGGATGAGCGGGAATCCCCGGAGCCGGGAGCTGCGCAAGATGTTGTGAGGCAGCTGAGGGACGCTGCGCTGAATCCAGGAATAATGGACAACCACACAAAGTCCCTTTTAGGTACCTTTACTGGTGGGTAGTCAGGTACACTCGGACCGGGATAGTGAAGTTGGCACTTCTGGAGTTTCACAGCAAGCAGTGTTAGGCTTCCTTTCTCTACTTCTGGTGCTAAGGTCGGGTGGATGTGGAATCCTTCCGGACCGGGCAGTTTGTTCAATGGAACGGATGTCACCTGGTTGTCAGCACTGAGGGCACTGTAAAAGGGTGATGATAATTCTACCTTCTTCCCTGGGCTCTCGTTGGTAGGTGCGACAGGTGAACAGGGGGCTAGACTCCCTGTGTAGTATGCTGGTTCTCTGCGGTGGCTTTGTAGCTCCCACAGCTTCGGTTCCAGTAACCGGATGATTTGGAAAGAGTTGGATTAACTCTGTATTCCTGAGAGGTGATCTCCTTCTTCCTATTATCCCAATTGCAGGGATCTCCACTGGCTAACAGGCTAGCAGGGCCTAGTGTGTTCCTCATAGGGTGGAGGTTTCACACAGGCAGGCAGCTCTTGTAGCGTCTACCACACTCTGAAGTTTCTCCCTCCAAGACTCCTTTTATAGGGGGAACTGGCTCAAGTGACCAGTGGTAGCTCCCCTAGAGGCTCGGGGTGAAACCAGGTGTCCTAAGTGTTGTTTGTGTTGTGGTTTTGCTGTGCTGTTACTTACTCCATTGTACCTAAGGATTTCTGTGGTGCCCAACAGGTGCCAGGGTGCCACACTATATACTATTAGAAAATTCTAAATAAAGAGTGGGGACTCTCGGAAGATTAGAACAAGGTCCTTAACAGAGTGTTGTTTGGTTATAAAGAGCTGTCCTGTTCTATATTACTTACATAACTGATACAGTATAATGAGCACTGTGTAATACTTCATTTCTCCTAGCTATGGGATCCTCAGAAAACACCCAACAAGTAAACCCTAGTTAGCGACTAGGTTGGACCCCGCTGTGGGAAGACCTAGTCCAGGGGAGGATAATAGGGTAGAGAAGTGTAAGTGGGAGGTAGAACCAGGGCCGCACCGTCCATTGGACAGTGTGAGCCCTGTCATTCAGGCGGCAGCCGGCAGGGGGAGCGGCAGTGCAGAAGGGGGCGGCGCCTCATGCACACAGCCTCCCCCTGTCATAGCGCCGGCCGCGCACCGGAGGTAAGCGGCGACCCGGGGAGAGAGGCACAGAAGGGGCGGCAGCGCTGCCCGCGGGTCAATGGCACCCCCCCCCCCCCGGTACTCACGGCCGCGGGCGGCAATGACTGCCGGTGCCGCGGCTCAGGCGGCTCAGGCGGCAGATGGGGCGGCAGTGCTGGGCTCCAGTAGCACCGCCCCCCCCCTCCCCCCGTAATCGGTGCCGCGGCTCAGGCGGCAGAGGGGCTTGGTGCACCCCTGGGTAGAACACATGAGAAGAGAGAAAAACACAGTGAACAGAGGAGTGAGGAAGTCAAGTTGAGTGAGGAGGAGAGAACAGCTAAACTGCAGAGAAGTGGACTTGAGCTGTGCAACGCTCGTCCCGGGAACTGAAAGGAAGGAACCCTAGGGGCACCGGCCTGTGCACCCATATCCGGGACTGGTAATACCAGGCACAGGGGTTGTGGTCTCAAAACAGGGACTGGATCTGAACATGGCACGGGATTTCCATACCCGAACCGTTGAACTGGAGGCTACGAGCTTCATAGGAGCTGTGGCTCACACCTGGCGCATTCCCCGAGGAAGCAGCTGGACAATGGTCTGGGAACAAGGTACCAGTCGCTCACTAAAGAACCGTGGCTGCAGGATCAGGGCTCTGCGCTTAAAGGCGCTAAATGTGGCGCTGAGGAACAGGACCATGTGGAGGTAGAAAACAAGCACACCACCGAGGATCCCATACTTACCTCCCCGATCTCTTAAAAACTACACAGGCTGGAGCTTATCTGACAGTGTAACGTCTATGACCTTTTGAACGTGAAGCTTGTGAGTCGGTCGACAGGGTAGGGGGTACTCGGTTGCCGGGACAGGGGGTTCACTTCGGTGCGGGGTGGATGAGGGGAGTAGTAGTCCTCACTTCCTGTGATGCTGAAGAGATCTTTTCTGGCGATGAATAACTGACACAGAGTCTAGATTAGCTCAAACAGTTCTTTACTGGTAATGGGCAGATGTTATGGTACACAGGAAAGTCTGGGGTAACGGGGATCAAAGCCGTAGATCTTGGAGGACTTTCCAGAGTCTGGCAGTGGTGCCCTTAATACGGCATTCTTGGTCCTGTTCCTCTCTCTCTTTGTACTGTCCCCTCGAGTCAAGTCTCTAGTCCTCGGGGTCTGTTACCTAAAGTCTCTTACTTGTCGGTGTCGTGGACCCAGCTACGGGACCGATGTTGGGCTTCTTTAGGGGTGCTGTGACTCCCTTATGTTGGGCCTTCAGTTTGCCAGTCTGCAGTTAGAGATAGACCTTTGACTATCCGCCTCGGCTCCGGTTTGTTGGTGGTGACCTGGATCTCCAGCTGGCTCCGACCAGTCCTGGAATAACCCCCTTCCACGTCTGGGTCACCACTCTCCTAAGAGGTGCCCTCCAGTTACAGCCGCAGGGTCCCCTGCGTCCACCTTCCTCGCTGCTTCACACCGTCTGCCTGACACTACTGTCACTCCCCGTCTCTCGCTCTTTAGGCTCCACCCCCTGGGACCTACTTAATATACTGTCCCCTGTCCTAAAGTGGCCTACTTTATGGGTGTAGGGTGCAGACTCTGTAGGGTCCTCCATATCCACGGCTTCAGAGGCACTACACCTTCTGTTTGGGTGCAGTACCTCCCTGTGGTGCCTTGCCATAGGGGCGCCACACTTGCAGTGAGTAAACCCGGGTACATAATTGCAGAACTGTGTGAGGCTGTGTTATTTACACGGCAATCGGCTGTGAAGGCCACTTAACAAGGTATCGATACCTGGGTTAATCCCTGCCTGCCAGAGACTACCGATTACTCTATTTGCTGCCCTGGTGACCCGCTCCACCCGTGGGGAGCTACTCATTCCCCACTGGCTGTCCATTGTCCCCAGAGGTCCTGCAGCAGCGGCAGCTACCCATAACTGCAAACCACGGGTGGTGTCACAAACAATTTATTCCTTAAACCACCCTATTCCTATGTACTCCCCAAGAACGCTTTGACGCTGATCCCAGGGTCATGGAGCTGGGTCTTGACCCCTGTGACTCCTCAGAAGCATCAGAACCCCGCTTCCAAGTACCCAGCGGCCCTGGGGTGCATCATTCACACACAGAACTCTGCGTTCTGTCAGGATGCATTCTAGGTGTAGTTTTGCACCAAAAATGGATCCTCACAAAACGCAGCAATTACGCCTAAGGCTGCATTCACATGCTGCATATTTGCTGCATATTTACTGCATTTTTTTACGCGCAAGCTCATAACAAACCAGTAGTGGGTGATTAAATCCAGGAGTGGAGCACTTGTTTCTATTATACTTTTCCTCTGATTGTTCCTCTCCTGATTTGTGATGAGCTCGTGTGTAAATAAATGCAGCAAATACGCAGCGCGTGAAACCACCTGGGCTGCACTCTGCTGGAGGACCCCGGATCCCAGGACCCACAGTACTGATGAAGGAGGAGTCAGCCCAGCTTATAAAAATGTAAAACATATATAGAAAGGGCAGCGAGTCACAGACCTGATTGACAAATGTTCCATATTGAGCAGAGGCAAATAGTTGTCGATTACATGTGGTGCAAAATTTGTTACTACTAATATCTTCCTTTTACTTTCAGCTCTCTTTAGTGCTGCACCTGTGCCCCAGTCTGCAAGGCCATTATTCATTCACTATCACATCCAGCTCAGGCTTACACCTTGACCCTCTCCCCCTTCCAGGGTCCACACAAACATACCACTGTACCTCCTGGCTCTGTACCTGTACCTGAGCTCTCCTTCCTATCTGCCCTTCTTTCCTCGGCATCAAGGATGTTCTGGCCATATCTGGAATCCAAATTGCCACTTTGTGTTTCAACTCAAAATAGCTGTAGCACACATACCTCAGTCAGCTATGTGAAGAAATATTTAACCCGTCTTGTGCTTGAGGAGATGATCTCCAGGTTCATCTCTCTCCTCCATTAGTCTGACAGTGTTATAGAGACTGCTCAGAGACTGACTGCACTCAACTAGAAAACAAATAAATATCAAGGAGAATGATCCTGGAGATAATCCCGATTTTTCTCAGTGTGGAAGAGATATAATTCTTCATGTAAGACAGCCTGACTGAGGTATGTGTGATACAGCTCTTCTAAGTTGACACACATGTCTAGGGAGCTATATTACTTTAATGTGCAGCCAGTACCGACATTGTATAATGCAGCAACATACAAATATAGCATTTAAAGGTTTTCTGGTTTATGTCTGTCCTGCTTTCAGTTTGTTAAAACTGTCCTTCACTCACCCTACCCAAATCTAGCGCTGAGTCCCCTCTTCTGCTCTTGGTATCTTCTATTGTTTGCAGCGCTGATGTCATGTCGACAAGCTGCAGCCAATCAGTGAGCTGAACACCTTCAAGCAGCTGGTGCTATCAACTCAAGCAAAGCTGCTGAGCTCATTAATTGTCTGCAGCGCTGTTGCAGCATTTAGAAGTGCCTAATCTATCAAAACATAAAATCAATCTGATCTGTAAACTGCATAACAGAAAAAAAAAGTCCAAAAACCAAAATTAAGTTTTTCTCTAGTCACCTTCCACAACAGCGTAGCAGGTTGCCTCTCCATGCCCTAATTAGGGACAGGAAGCACAAAGAGGTTAAAATCCCCTCCCATCTTCTACTAGCCAGTGTCTTTCCTGTCCCCCATGGGGCATTGAGAGGGTTTCTTTCTATGCTACGCGGCCGGTGATCGTGGCATACCTTTTAATTTCTCCTAAAACCGGGCAGTGGTGGTCGTGGGCTTTGCTCTCCTCCTCCGTTCTGCTCCCATCTCCCTGCGGGGTTTCGGGACCCTTCCCTTGTCCTCCGGTGTTTCCTTAAGGGGCATGGCGGGTCAGGGATCCCAGGCTGGAGGCCTTCGTGAGTTCTCCGGCTTTCTTCTCACTCCGCAAGCTGTTTGGCGCGACCCGAAAGTGACGTCAGAGCAGATGCGAGCGACTTCCGGGTCATGCGTTCCACTCTGGAGCGCAGGCGCTTCCGGGTTCCGGCCTTCGGATCCCGGCATTGAACAGCGTGCAAGACACGCTCATTTTTTCATGAATGGCCTGTCTGGGACCCTGATGGGGAATAGGGGAACATCACCTGATGCTGGGGGCTTGGCTTATTGGATATAAGCCCGCCTGGAAGACACCACAGAGGTAAGATTGCCTTCTGCTGTGATGGATGGTGCACTTTCTTCCTGCCCTGCTTTTGCAGAACCCAGTGCTGCCCCATCCACAGTGAGTCTGTGGGGAGGGGGTTGGGTCCTTATTTCAGATACATTATCCTCTGAATGCTTATAGTAGCTTGTTTCCTCTTTTCCTGTAGGGAGACAAGCCTGCCACTATGGGAAAATACCCTAAATGTGCCATATGTTGTAAGACGCTTCCCTCGCCCTGGGATAAGAAGCTCTGTCAGGAGTGCACAGACAAAGTGGTCAGAGCGGAGCACCCATCTCTTCGCTAAATGGTCAAGCAGGAGATCCAGTCCTCCTTATCTTCGTTTAAACCTTCCAGCCTTGTACCTGGTCTGCCTTCCCCTAAGAAAAGGAAGCTCCAGGTAGAACCTTCTAATTCAGGGTCTGAGGATCTACATGATTCTGATTGAGAGGTTTGTGATGACACTCCGTCCTCCTGAAAGACTGAAAATAAAAATGTTCTGTTTTCCTCCGAGGACATGGCAGAACTCATTAGTGAAGTTCATAACACAATGGGTCTTGAATAGGAGCAAGTCCTACAAACTGTCCAGGATGAGATGTTTGCAGGACTGAAGTCTAAAAAACAGGTGGGCTATCTGGTTCATGCAAACATTCAGAGCCTCATTTCTCAAGAATGGGAATTCCCTGAGAAAAGAGTTAAATCAGAACTTAAACATAGATTTCCCCTTAAGGGAAATATATTCAATTGGGAAATCCTGTAGGCGGATGTGCAGGTGGCCCATGTAGCAAAAAAATCTGAACTCTCCTTTGAGGATTCATCAGGCCAGATGGACAGGAAGATTGAGAGGCTGATGAAAAAATCCTGGGAGGCATCCGACGCCTCCATCCAGGTCAATATTACTTCCATCTGTGTCTCCAGATCACTGTTCAGGTGGCTGGATCAACTTGAGAACCAAATTTCTCAGGAGACTCCCAGAGAGGAGTTATGAGATTCTCTACCCCTGCTCAAGAAGGGTACTGGTTTCCTGGTCGACGCTTCTGCAGAATCTGTCCGCATGGCAGCCAAAACGTCAGTCCTATCCAACTCCACCAGATGAAATGGTGGCTCAAAATGTGGAGCAGGGATGTCACATCCAAATCCAAACTCTGTTCTATATCCTTTAGAGGAGATCTCGTTTTCGGAACTTCTTTTGAAGAGATACTAGAGAAGGCTACCAACAAAAAGTAGGCTCTCCCTGAGCAAAAAGCCACTAAAAAAACATCCCTCACTGACTCAGACGTCCCAGATTAAGGGTAAAGGGAAGACAGGTAGATGGAGTTACGCCAAAGGTAGAGGCAAAAACAGCATTGTGCCTGCCCAACAACAGCAACTACAAGAGAGACAATGACTCCGAGCTGGTGGGGGGAGGCTCTTGAACTTTGTGGATCAATGACAGAACATGACCAATTGCCAGTGGGTCCTCAATGTCATCTCAGAGGGCCTATTTGTAGAGTTTGAGTTCTCTCCCCTCCAGGTCTTCAGGTCACTACTCTGCCATCTCAGGGAGCCCAGGATCTGCTGTATGCGAAACTACAGGATCTTTTTCATTCAGGAGTCATATCCTCTGTGCTGATGGGAGAACATGGAGAAGTCCATTACTCCCGTCTATTTTTAGTGAAGAAGCCATCCGGAGATGTCCGCATTATCATAAATCTGAGATGCCTAAATCACCACGTGAAGTACCGATGGTTCAAAATGGACTCGATAAAATCTACAGTCCTGTTAATAGGCTTACATCACCTAATGGCCACAATAGACCTAAAAGATGCCTATTTTCACATGCCTATCCATCCCTTTCACATGAAATTCCTGAGATTCACAGTGCTCCACAAGGAACAAATCCATGACTACCAGTTCAGCGCACTCCCATTTGGCATTTCCTCAACACCCTGAGAATTCTCCAAAATCATGTCCGAGGTGGTGGCCTTTCTAAGGGTCAAGGCTTCTGTATCATTCCGTATTTGGACGACCTCCTACTCATTGCTCCCTCAGTCCAGTCTCTCCGATGCCACGTAAAAAAATCGCTAGACACTCTTCAGTCTTTGGGTTGGATCCCAAATCTGAAGAAGTCTCAACTCCAACCCTCCACCATAAGGAGGTTCCTGAGAGTTCTGCTGGACTCGGACGGGCAGATGTCTTTTCTACCGGAGGATCACCTGTCGGCTCTGATTTCCAAAATATCAGCTCTGAGAAAACAGAGAACTCTGACCCTTTGAGCAGCCATGTCTGCTCTGGGATCCATGTCATCTTGCATACAATTGGTGTTATGGACCCAGGCTCACCTCCGCAGTTTGCAGGATCACATCCTGTCAAGTTGGAACAGGAGTGTCTCTGCTCTGAACATACGAGTTTGAATACCAGGTCGAGTAAAGGCCTCCCTCCTTTGGTGGCTAGACCCCAAAAATCTCCACAGAGGAGTCGCCTGCACCCAGACTCCCCTAGTCATGCTACAACAGATGCCAACAAGAGGGTCTGGGGAGCTATAGTATCTCAGATTCCATTTCAGGGGCTCTGGAGTCCGACAGTCAGCTCCCAACCATCAAACTTCAGAGAGTTGAAGGCTGTGGTGGAAGCCCTTCTCGCAGCAAGTGATCTAATAAAGGGCAAGTATGTTCGTGTCTACTCGGATAACCATGGTGGCACATCTACGTCACCAGGGGAGCACGAGGTCTTACATCCTAAAGTCAATTTCAAGTCAAATCTTTCGGTGGGCAGAACAGTATCTTCTGTCCCTGTCGGCTGTCCATTTAAAAGAGTCTTCCAACCTTCAGGTGGATTTTCTGAGTCATCGGGATCTACACCCTGGAGAATGGTCCCCGAATCGAAAAGTTTTCTGTGCTCTAGTAGCAAGATGAAGCTCCCTGGAGATCGACCTTTTCGCCTCAAGCCAAAATACACAAGTAAGAACATATTTCAAGGGATGAATCCAGAGGAGTGGATGCATTATCCCATTTGTGGAATTTTTGCCTGGCCTACACCTTTCCCCCAATCTCACTATTGGCAAAAACCCTGAAGAAGATCAGAGAAGAGGGCGTTCTGACCATTTTGGTTGCTCCAATGTGGCCGAAATGGAGTTGGTTCAATCTCATAATAGAGCTCCAGGTGGAGAATTCATTTCAGCTGCCCTCAGACTCGGATCTACTCCTGCAAGGTCCCCTGCTTCATCCGGATCCTTAGAAATTAAAATTGACTGCCTTGCTTCTGAGGCCCGGGTATTACGGGCACAAAACCGTTCAGAAAGAGTAATTACTATTTTATAAATAAGTAGGAAACCCGTCACTAACACAATGTATAACAAAGTCTGGAAGAAATTTCATCCTGGTGTAGCCCTCACCTACCAGATCCATTTCTTCCCAATATCTCTCAAATACTGGACTTTCTTCAGAAAGGGTCTCAAACCGAGTACCTAAAGGTCCAGGTCGCTGCTCTTATTTGATAAAGATTTAGCCAACCACCGTTGGATCAAACGTTTCATAGTATCTGCTAGTAGACTTTGTCCCAGACAGCAGATCATTACGCCTTCCTGGTCTCACACATCCTCCCTTTGAGCCTCTTTAATCCTGCAACCTTCGGACCCTCTCCTATAAAACAGCCTTTCTTGTCGCCATCACCACCGTAAGAAGGATTGGAGAGTTGCAAGCCCTCCCAATAAGGGAACCTTATTTAAAAATGTGCGATGACAGTATAATTCTTCATCTGGATCCTTCATTTCAGCCGAATATACTTACAGACTTCCATCGGTCACAAAGTATCGTTCTTCCTTCTGTCAAATCCCGAAGAATTTGAAGGAAGAAGAATTTCATACTCTGTCCGCAGAACAGTATTAGATTACTTGGATCGGACGGCATCCTGGAGGATTGATCACAATCTATTTGACCAACCATTTGGGAATAACAAAGGCCAGAAAGTAGCAAAAAGTATGATCGCTAACTGGCTCATAAGGCCATCACTGAAGCATATCTTCATCAGAACTTTACGCCCCCTTCTGGGATCACAGCTCACTCAACAAGATCCACTTCAGTCCCCTGGGCTGAATGAGCAGGTGCTTCGACTGAGCAGATTTGCAAGGCAGCTACATGGTCGTCACTTCATACATTCACCAAACAGGGATTTAGCTTTTGGCAGGAAAGTCCTTCAGGCTGTAGTCCGCCCCTAGGTAATAACTCCCTAGGTAATAACTCCTATGCTGTCATAGAAGGTGACTAGAGAAAAAAGAATTATTCTTACCGTTAATTCGATTTTTAGGAACCTTCCATGACAACACACATTTCCCTCCCTATATTCCTCGATATAGTACTGGAATTGTTAAAGGTTACCGGTGCTATGGTGTACGTTGTAAGTCACTGGCTAGTAGGAGGTGGGAGGGGCTTTTAACCTTTTTGTGCTTCCTGTCCCTAATTAGGGCGTGGAGAGGCAACCTGATACACTGTTGTGGAAGGTTCATAGAATCTGAATTAACGGTAAGAATAATCCTTTTTTTTTGGTTGCTGCAACATTGCAATAAAATGCAATAACGGGCGATCAAAATATCCCATCTACTCAGAAATGATATCATTAGAAACGTCAGCTCAAGACGCAAAAAGTAAGCCATCACACAGCCCCAGATCCAGAAGAATGAGGACGCCAGGGGCGCGGAAAATGGCACAAAACAGCAATTATTTTTCTTTAACAACTTCTGAATTATTTTCAGCACTTAGATAACAGTAAAAGTAACATGTTTGTTGTCTACAAAATCGTACCGACCCGAGGCATCATACAGTTTTACCATTTAGTGAACATGGGGAATAAACCTAAGAAACAATTGAGTAATTGCTCTCTTTTTACAATTTCACCCCACTTGGAATTTTTTTCCCATTTTTCTGTACACCATATCATAAAATAATGTCATTCAAAAGTACAACTTGTCCTTCAAAAATCAAGCCCTCATATTTTTATATTGATGGAAAAATAAAAAAAATTATGGCTCTTGGAAGAAGGGGAGGGAAAAAAGGAAAACGGGGGTGAAGGAGTTAATAATGAAAGCAGGTTCTCCAGGGGGTGGCAGCAATGTTCATCACTATTAAGGTACCGTCACACAGGGAGATATCGCCGGCGATGTTGCCGGCAACCGAGGGGCGTGGCCAGGTTGCGGCGACATCGCCGGCGAATTGCCGCGTGTGACAGGGCGATAATCAGGCGATGAATCGCCTGAGTCACATCGCCAGGTTTCCCAACAATGTTGGGAAACCTGGCGATGTTGCTCAGGCGATCATGCCTGATCGCCCTGTGTAACGCGGCAACCTGCAATGTTGCGGGCGTTTCCGCCTATGTACAACATTGCGAGTTATCGCTCGCTGGGTTGCTGGGCAACCCAGCGAGCGATAGCCGCGGCAACTAGCCGGCGACATCACCGGTAAGTTGCTCCGTCTGACAGCTCACCGGCGATGTTGTCAGGGATGCTTCCGCGATCCCCGGCAACATCGCCGGCGATATGTCCCTGTGTGACGGTACCTTCACACAGCAGTCTTATGACTATCTCAGCTGGAAGACCAGCAGGAACCCCAGTCTGTACTATGGAGGAGCGTCAGGGGATCAGTAGTTGAGTATGCTCTTTTTTTCGCCTAATTTTAAACCCGGTAGTCTTAGGGCCCTTTCACATCAGCGTTTATTTGAAATCGCGGCAGATGCGGTGAAAAAAACGCATCTGCCGCGATTGCCGCATAACCGCTGCACTTGCGGCGCGGTTGCGGTAATCCCCATAGATGCGGCTGACCGCGGTTTTTTTCGCTGCCGCACCTACCGCAAGTGCAAAACCGCACTTGCCGCACCTGCCGCAAGTCCCCCTATACTTTCTATGGGGATTACCGCAACCGCGCCGCAAGTGCAGCGGTTATGCGGCAATCGCGGCAGATGCGTTTTTTTCACCGCATCTGCCGCGATTTCAAATAAACGCTGATGTGAAAGGGCCCTTAGAACAACCCAAATAGGTGGACATCCCTCTCAATGAGAATGTTACATTCTGACGGGGGTGGGGTGTTTGTTTTGCCTAGGGACTAAAGCTCCCGTCACACATAACGACATCATTAGTGAGATCGTTGTTAAGTCCCAGATTTTGTGACGTAACAGCGATCTCACTAACAATCTCGCTACGTGTGACACTTAGCAGCGATCAGGCCCCCGCTGTGAGATCACTGATCGTTACAAAGTGCTCTGGGTCATTTTTAGCTCGTTGGTCTCCCGCTAGGAATGCTGCATCGCTGTGTTTGAAAGGGACAACGACCAACGATCTCAACAATACGCCCGAGAGTGGCAATTCCCAACGACCTCCTATCATTGCTGAGTCACTGGTGAGATCTCACTGTTTGACATCTCACCAGCGATCCCAAAGTGATGCAACAGCGATCCCTAAGGATCATTATCGTTGTCGGGATCGCTGTTGCGTCGTTGTGTGTGACGGGAGCTTAAGTTTATGGGCCCTCAATCAATGCCCTGCAAAGCCATTGAGTTCAAATAAAGGCTGGAGAAGTAGGTCCTGGTGTTGAAGGGGCACCCACAGGTTCTTATCCCCCATTATAAAACACCAGGATTAGAAATGAGATATGAAGCTAGGGTAGACCAGACAGCACAATAGGGTTTCATCCAATATTACAATGGTGACAAAACAAAATGATCTCACACACAACCACTAGAAGATATGTGAAAGGCTGCTGCAAAGCCACCGGAGAAGACACCTAAACGGGATGATATGTGGTTCATCTCTGCTGTCGTAAATTACCAAAAAATGAATGTTTGGCTCAACGTGTTTCAAGGCACAAACGCCAATTCAGTAAGAAAAACCATAATCTGTTTAATCCTGATGAAGAGACATGTTTGCCTCGAAACGCGTTGATAAATAAACCATACGGAATATTGTTAGTCAATGATTCATATTTTGGTCATTTACGGCAGCACAGATGAACCATATATATGCCATATATATTTGGCTTTTGGACCCAGAAGCTCCAAGTTGACTCTGTGAATTCACCACAAATAGAGAAAAGAATGATTTGTAACCTGATGATAGAGTGTAAAACCAAATTTTAACTCTTGAGCTACCGATAACTAATGACGTATATATATATATATCTACCACAGGTGTAATGCCCACGGGTTAACAGCGGACGAAATTGCAGAGTTCAAAAGGAGAAAAGCGGAAAGGTCACTTTCATTTCAGGAGTAGAGATGAGGTAGAGGCAAAGCTCTTGTGTTGTCTGGTCATCTGTGTGCATGATATATATCGATTTTATGTATCTCAGACAGGAACCAGCAAGAAATAAAAACCACATTGTGATTTCCAACATTTTGGGTGATAGGGAGGTCATGTTTGATCTGGGATCAAGAGTAAAACATCAGTTAGAATCTGATTAATGGTTAAAATTGCTTAAGTATTTGCAAAAGTGTAATGTACGGCCATTCTTCTCTCCTAACCCCAAATCATCAACATTTTGCCTTTCCAAGAACGGATCTACTGTAGCCCTGATCACACCATAATGGACCATAATGGATATGAAAATACTAGTATTGAAAGGTCATTTCAAGTCCCAAAGAACCAGAAGAGTCTGGGAATATAAATTTATGATGACTATTGATACATTCAGAGCGGGAATTGATGTGTCACATGGATTTATGTCTTTCTACATCAATTGAGGAATCTTCCAATCTTGAATCAGACCGCTAATCAAAGAACAATAAAAGTATCACAAGTCTTATCTCTGAACTATTCTACTTCCCCAGCTGCTCTTCCCCCTCCCAGGACTGACCACTATGTTCTCCACCTGCCTTATGTACTGCATTATCCAATCATCCATTTGTGTATATATTTGTGTGTTCAGAACGTGTGTCATCATTAGCCTGATGAAGTGGCCTTAGTCTGGAAAGCTTGCTATTATTTACTATCTTTTCAGTTAGCCATAAAAAAGGTATCAACCACTTAGGACTCCCAGATTTTAAGATTTTGCCTTTCCAAGTGGGATCCTAAGAAGTAGCCACAGGATTAAAATGGTTCTCTAAAGTAAAAGTAGATCCTCCGATAGGCTGTGCTGATCAATGATGGTACCACTGGTAATTTTATGTACTGCACCCTCTTATTGGATTTCTTCCTCCCAATCTGTATATTTCTCTTTACCTGCATGTGTTTCTGTGGACTTTGCCCTTCATCAGGAATTAACCTCTGGCATGGACTCCTGGCGCTGCCTTCCTTCTTCTCACTGGATTTGTTGTGCCTTGTTAACCTCCCATTTTTGACCCACAGCCATAGCCTTATTGCCTCACTGTGCCTTATCACTGATGCATTTATTTCACTGCCAAATACTGACTACCTAGAGATCTGACCAATTATATCTAAACATCCCTCTGGTGAAGAATGGGAAGGTCCTGTAAGGCTCACATATACACATTAGATAACTGTCGTCCTGACTCCCAAATATAAGCATTGTTCTCAATGAGAAAGCCTCTGCTGCAATCCTACCGGTTATGACTAACAGGCATGTAGCCATGGAAGGCGTAAAACAATACTACGGCGGATCTCTACTTTTTTGTCTATTTCTAGATTCTGTAAGGATTTTAAATTAATGGAATAAAGTCTACCCTTTTATGAAGTGCTGGATTTCTTATTTGGATTTTCTCTTCCGCTGCATATCCTCTTATCTATTAGAGAACCAATGGATTGGACTTTGGAAATCCAGCTGGCTAGATCTTTCACTTCCCTTGACATCATCTGATGAGGAAAACTCAAGAAATCCCCATAAACATCAGACTCTTAGCTGATTCTACTGATATCCTCAGTTTTGAATGACTTGGGTCCAGAGGATTTAAGGGACCTTTATGCTGGCCAGAGACCTTCAGTACAGTAGGTGTCGTCCAAAACACCTCCCAACTCCCCAAGAAACATGAAAGTTCGGTTAGTCTGAGGGGCGTAAACACTACTAAACCCCTTTGCAGCAGCTTATATCTTGCAAGAATAAAGAGATTGGGCATATTGAAATTATACTTGCTTGAACTGTTCCCCCCGACATCATCATGGAGGAGTCAGCACACTCTGAAATATAGAGTTTCTTATCCCAGTGGAATTTGGACGGTTTGGCTGACTTGAGTGGACACCCTTATACTTTATACCTCACTCTAGTCGGCGATAGATCACGGTTTCACGTTACACCAGTCTATGTGCTCAACTCAAGGAAAAGATGATGCTACTTTTCCTCACCATTTATAATTTTACTGAACACGCCTTGCCAGAAGGGAAACATCAGCAAATTATTCTTCAAATTGTTTAGAGGACTTGTCCCACATAAATGCACTGCAACATGCATGTGATCCTCCTCCAGTACTACTTGCACCTGTTTGTGGGTTACGTTAGCTCCTGACATGGACCCCAATCATCAGAGACTCAATAGCTTGAAAACTTGTTGGGCTACTTTAACA
This sequence comes from Allobates femoralis, assembly GCA_033576535.1. Lineage (NCBI taxonomy): Eukaryota > Metazoa > Chordata > Amphibia > Anura > Aromobatidae > Allobates > Allobates femoralis. Next base: position 715,941,151 of record JARQOC010000002.1, on the reverse strand, counting down.
ACCAATTTGAAACTTTGCGTGGCACAATATGTATTAGACTAGTATACATTGCCTGCTTTACTTCACTTCTCTCTGAAGAAGCTTTAGCCGGACCATCACCTCTTTGGGAAGATAGGACCATGCTACATTAACACCTTGCAACAAATTTCCCTGACAACCTTTCGCAAGGTGTTTGAGGAACTTGGACATAGATAGATCATGCATCTATGATGCAAAGAGTGATTTTCTTCATTGGCCATGAAAATCAGATTTGGTAGCGTACTCCTGAATTTGGCAGGCCATTTCATAGAGAACTTACTAACCAAGTCTTTCCACCTCCTATCCTAACTATCACATGATGATGCTTTTCTCTTGAGAGTAGAGGTTCTGAACACCGCTTTGGTTGTGTGCCTTTACTGCAGGCAGAAGGGCTAACAATATCTGAATTGTCTCATCCATCCTCCTTATTTATCGGCTTTAGCTCGATCTGAAACCAAGGTGACATGATAGATGAACACTCTATAGGAAGATTGATAGGTCTACCAGGGTCTTTTCCAAGCCTATATAGGTCTACCAAGGTCTTCTCCAAGCCTACATAGGTCTACAAGGATCTTCTCCAAGTCTAGATAGGTTCACTAGGGTCTTATCCACCATTATCTTGATAGCATCAAGCCATCGAGTTGCTGGTCTTCCTCTATGCCTTGTTTCTTCTATTCTTCCGGCCACAATGTCCTTCTCCAGTGATTGCCTCTTCGTATGATGTGCAGATAAGTCGTAGCTTGGTGACCCTTCCTTCCAATGACATGTCTGGCTTGATTTGTTCCAGTACTGATGTGTTTTTTCTTTTTGCCATCCATGATATTGATAACATCCTACTCCAGCTCTACAGTGATTCTTCTTTTGCCTTTTTTCTTTATCATTTACTTCCATATATTACTTCATCCTACTAGACTGGTAAATTCTCCCGGTCGAAGCTTGACATGGAAGAATCCCTGACTTACTTGTTCTCAGTAATTTTTCCTCAAGGCTTCATCAATGTTCCTTACCTCATCGACTAAGTAGCCACTGGGAACTTCTTTTGCTATGACTTGGACTAATAGGTTAAGGTCTTATTGCTAACTTTGGACCCCACTTGACTCTCTTATTCAACTAGGTCTGGTGCACCTCTTCAGTTCATATCCAAGTCAGCCTGCTCCATTGTGTTTAACATTTTCCTTTGGTCTTACTCTTGTATGTTTCTTTCCTTTTTGGAACAGGTTTTTTTTCTTTTTTAAGAAGATACTTGGGTCTTAAAATTGTATATAGACTATAAAAATCTAGGCATGATCACTGTGTAGGATGGTCCTCTTCTCCTCATATCTCCAAGCAGTTAACCATCTTTACAAAACTGTTCCCTATAACTTGGCCTTTGCCAACGATAGCTTTGACTTTAGGAAACCTGTGATGGTCATGATGATCACCTTGTCATGCCTGTCGAGCTTTGTGACTCTTAGACTATTTACAAAATATTGTCACCATGACCCTGGGTTGCCAACCATCTAGAAATTCCAGGACAGTCCATAAAAACAGGGGCACTTTTTGTCCTGTCGATACAAAAAATATAAGGTGCCCATGATGTTTTTTAAGCCGAAGAGAATTATAAAGATTATTTAATTTTAATTATCATAATTTTACCATTTCCAACGACTGCAGCTGATGTCTCATATCAGAATGATGGACTGTAGACATGGATCACTTATAACCTATAAAGCTTTATTATGGTTTTCCAATATGTCCACTAGAAATATTGTCTGTCCGAGACTTCTTGATAAGCTGTCCAGAATTTTTTTTTTAAAAAAGTCAAGTTGGCAACTCTGACCGTGAGGTTCTTCCGTGTCTTTCTCTATAACGTCGCCTTGGTGTATCTGCATAACATTCAGATCTTCTGTAAAGATCTTTTCTTAACCCGTGGGCAGCATACCGTACTCTTGTCTTAACACTGCTTCCTAGGAACTTCTCATTACACATAAAAGTGGAAAATACAACTCTGAATTTCCTTTTCTTAAGAACATTACCTTTGCTCATGGTTTGAGGATGGAGCCAGAATCCCTCTTCACCATCCTTCATTGGCCAATCCATTGGCTGCAGTGCTCGCGTGACATAGCAATGTCACTAAGCGCTGGGAAGCCTAAGATTGAATTGATGTGAGAGGTACAATTGAGTTTTTTTATTTGACTACAGTGACTTGGGTATTAATAAAGAAATTATCCATTTAGCGGATAATCCCTTTAACTTCATTCTTCCATACAGCCTAGCTTACAAAAATCATAGGGCAGGTGCTCTATTTTGCCCTTTTGAGATGCCCAACACTTGTCCAGAGGATCATGTGCACTTTTTCATCCTTAGTTTTTTTTGTCCGATGGTGGAGTCTTTCTTTGCCATCATTCTAATGGTCTGTCTTTTGTGTCACTGGCTTTATGCCACCAAGTACTATGCAAGACATATTCTTTTATCTTGTCTGGTCTTCCGGGCAGGTTGTGCACTATATATTTCTGCAGGAAATCCTACAAGTAGCCCCATCAGAAATGGAAGTTAAAGTCTCTGTGCTGGTGTTTTCGATCTTTGATCTTTGTCAAAGTCAAGCTGTCTCATCAAGTGGCATGACAATAAAAGCTGGCGTACGTTAAGGCAGAAAAACGCCCTCCTGACCCTTGCCTCAGGGCCAGCTCCTGTTTTGGAGTCTACCTCTACAATTCTTTTATACCGTGCTTTCGTTTGACCCCGTTTTTCTGGATTTTGCACCTTGTCTTCGCACCTTGGATTTTCAACTTTCTTTTGTACCCCTGTGGTTTGACCTCTGGCTGGGACTGCTTGTGTTCTCTTTGCTACAACCTCTGGATTTGGATTCCTTGCTAACCTCAAGGTTCTTACCCAGGGTCAGATGTCACGTCTGACCTCTCTTTTGTGCCTCAGACCAATTACTATTCTGAACACTGTGACCAGGGATCCAACAAACTTAAGACCAAGTCTTCTTACTTTGATACCTAGTCAAGTATTATCGCCCAAACTGGTCATGAGCCTTCTAAATCTGTTTGCCCAATGATCACTTCTTCTGACTCCCCCAAACATATACATACAAGGGTCCCAGGAGAAAGGGAGCACCCCTCACTTTAGTGGGTTCTAGGCCACTTACAGTGCATGGTTCAACTTTTCAAAGACTTTCTGTCTAAACATATGATATGATGGTGATTAATTCTCTCACCAAGCCCCAATCACTGTTGTACCTCTATAAATAGAGGATCCCCTTCATACTACTCATTTTAGAGGGTTCATGGATATATGCCCACACACATCTTACATCAATGCTGTATCCTAAGTATAGGCCATCACCTTTTTACACCCCAAAGGATTTTTTAGCTGTTTTTGTATTTAGGTTGTGAAGAGCTTTAAAAGTAAGGGTTTCCTATACTTTATTATGTATTGTTCCCTATTGTTATACTATACAATTCTCTTTTACTGTCCTTTTCAGTATTTACACTGTAGTTTCCCAAACATTTCTATACTAGCCAATCTAATAGATATTTTATGTTATGTTATGTCATAATTTTAACTATAGCATATTAAAATATATTAAAGATGTTAGCCTATATTGCATAATATTATACTAATATTATACATATATAATAATAATGATGTACCATTATATTACATCATGTTATACCACCTTGTATATAATATTATATGAAGAAAAGCAGTCAGCCCACCACTAAAGCCTATTTCTTCTCAAAGCAGCATCACTTTTTGGGATGAAAACAGCCATCATTTTCTGAGAAAGGATCCAGCTTCATCTTTACATACCAAAACCGGCTATCAGCAGAAACACCAATGCATTTCTGCTGCCCATTGCACCTTAGCTCATGGTCAAGGTGCGCCTGAAACGCATTGGTATTTTTGATGTTGAATGTAAAGATCTGATATGATCTAGGTATTATAGTAAATGGCATCAATCTCTCTCCCGCACCTGAAATCCACTGTCTCAGAGTAACCCTTAACTCTGCCTTGTTCTTCAACTCACAGATCCAAACTCCCGCCACCTCCTGTAATCTCCAGCTCAAGATATTTCCAGAATTCATCCTTTCCTCAGCCTTCAATCCACTAAAATACTAGTGCATGCCCTCATCATCTCCCATCTTGATTACTGCAACCTCCTCCTCTGTGGCCTCCCTGCTAACACTCTTGCACCTCTACAGTCTGTCCTCAACTCTGCTGCCCAACTAATGCACCTCTCTCCTCGCTACTTCCCTGTTTCTCTTCTCTGCAAATCTCTCCTCTGGCTCCCAATTCCCCAATGAATCCAGTTGAAACTACGAACACTGACCTACAAAGCCGTCCTTACCAGTCCCCCCCTATATTTCCGAACTAATATCCCAAAATCTTCCCTCACGTAATCTCCGATCCTCCCGAGACCTCCTCCTTTCCTCCACACTTATTCATTCCTCATCCAACTGCCTACAAGATTTCTCCAGAACTCCCCTTATCCTCTGAAATTCCACTCCTCAACACGTGCGATTATCTACCATGCTCGGATCCTTCAGACGGAACCTGAAAACCCATCTCTTCAGGAAAACTATAGCCTGCAACCACACTGCCATCTAACAACCCCCGAAGCTGCCGCCTCAATATTACAATCACCAGAGCTACTGCCTAACCACCACCAGGGCTGCCACCTCATCACCACTAGAGCTGCAGCCTCACCACGACCGGAGCTGCTGCCTCACCACCATCAGTGCTTTCGCCTCACCACGACCGGAGCTGCTGCCTCACCACCATCGGTACTTTTGCCTCACCATCACCGGAGTTACCATCTAACCACTACCAAAGCTGCTGCCTCACCACCACCAGAGCTGCTGCCTCACCACCAACGGAGCTTCCGCCTCACCACCTCCGCATGTACTGCCTAACCACCACTGCAGCTACCGCCTCACCACCACCAGAGCTTTTGCCTCAACCCCACTGAATGTGCTGCATCCCTGACCTAATGTCTCCTACCCATTATCCTGTAGAATGTAAGCACGCTAGGGCAGTGTCCTCTCTCCCCTCTGTATCAGTCTGTCATGGGTAATTTGTTTACTGTAATCAATATCTATAATTTTGTATGTAACCTTCCCATATACAGCCCCATGAAATTAATGGTGCTATATAAATAATAATAATAATAATAATAATAATAATAATCATAATAATAAAGATGGTTCTTACAACTTTCCAAATAATGTTGGAGATTTTTTATCTGTTGAGCTGGATCCTTTCTCAGAATATTATATATATTATATTATACTACACTAATGTTATACTTTATTATTCTATGTAATCTCACTATATAATATGAGAGTCTTATTTACAACTTTACTAATACAATCTTTTTTCACAGGGAAGACTGGCAGGAACTAATTAACAAGGAAATTAAAACAATATTTTGGAGAAAAAGAAGGAGCATAGCGCTGTGAATACAGGTGGACTTTTGGAACCTGTCTTCTTTCTTGCATCCTGAATTTGGTGGATTTGGTCCTACAATTGTTTGGAGGGCTTCACTACTCGGTGGTTATTCTGATTGGACTCTCGGCTGCAGAGAGCAAGAAGTGAAGATCTTCATATTGAGATCAATTGAGGTTAATAGGATCAATGATGGTCAATGAAAGCCATAGACTTTTTCAGTTCTATGGGTTACATAGCGCAGCAGATGATTTAGCTGCATTGTAGGAAGATCTGTTATCATGACAGACTGGTATAGAAAATATGAAAGCTGCCATTCATATTCTGAATTTCAATTCTGCAATATGGACTCTTAAAGAGGTCAAATTTTGGGGGGTTAGAAATTTTTCTGCTGCATTACATTTTCTAAAAAGGACTTCCGGTTCCGGCGCTGGTGATGTAGGACACAAGGCAAGCAGCTCTCGCACTCGACAAGAATCCTACTGACAAATCTGCAGACATCCACCACCTCAACACAAAAAATGGCAGATTACTACCACCTGCCCCCACTCCACATCACCTATAAAGGTCTGTCACTACAAGCTCCAACCCCTTCTGAGACCTGGAGGATTGAGAGCTAATGCCCATGTGTGATCCCGGGACTTGGTCGGCTGCTCGCCCAACAGCAAAACCAACTAGGACAACATTTTCTAAAACAAAGTTAAGTAATATGAGGCTGGGGCAACATGTTCAACGTGGCATATCACAGCTCAGCTAATGTGACTAAGAAATTCCTTTCTTTTAAAGAAAAAAACACAAAAACACTATAAGAAAAAAATAATAATATCTAATAACTAAATTACATCAATGACTAAATGTGAATTGTAAATTAATTCAGCAGGAAAAATATCTCTTGTCAACACAGAAGTTATAAGGGCGGTTTCATACTAGCGGATTTCAGTCTTTGGGAGAATCCAGCAGAAACCGACTACTCCAGATCACATTTGTTCCCCATTGACGTATAATGGGGAATCCAACACATGCGGTGAAATCCAATGGCATCCAGTTTCTGCTGAATCCAGCTTTTTACTTCCTGAGTTGGCGCACAATGTTTCAGTTTTGGCGCTCACTAAAAAGCCAGATCTGAGAGGATCCGCACAGTGTGGCACTAAATAGAATGGTCTTCAATGGGTGCCGGATCGGAAAAGCACCAGCATGCCGGATCCAGTTTTCACACTGAGCATGCCCAGAGAGTATTTTAAGCCCCTCTCAAAACGTGTCCTATGGAAAGTTTGCAAGTCTTCAATGCAGGGCTGTGGACTCGGAGTCTGTGCTCATTTTGGGTGGAGTCAGAGTCTAAGTCGGATTCAGGGAAATTGAGGTGTTGGACTCAGAGTCGGATATCTGGCTTACTGACTTCACAGCCATGGTTATAGAATCTGAGTCGTGGAGTCAGTGTCCATTTTTGGTGAAGTTGGAGTCGGATTCAGGGAAATTGAAGATTCGGAGTCAGGTTTTGGTTTACCGACTCCACAGCCCTGCTTCCATGGATCCGGCAAAAAAAAGGAATGCAACCATAGCGGTATTATGCTGGTTCTGAGTATTGAATCCACTTAATACCACTGCAGGATCCGACGATGTGTTTTCTGCCGGATCAACCCCAAAATGCATGTGTGAAAGTTGCCTAACTTTATCCCTAAAAATTGAATTACAAAAATGCTAAAAAAAATTTAAAATATATTGAACTAAAATTGAAAATCAGTTTAAAAAAATATTAATATTAATTAAAAAGATGAAGAAAATCTAGAACAAACAGAGATAGAGCTATTCATCGCTCAATAAATGATGACGCTCGTCAGACTGTAAGAGCACGTAAAGTAGGGATAGACGAAAACCTGTCAATAATACAATCAATCCTGGGCATTTTAATTGTTCCTTATTGTAGTAAAAAAAAGTAATTTTTTTTTACATATTTTAAGTTTTTAAATTAAAATATTACAATTAAATTATATTTTCAAATATATATCTGGTCTGCAAATGTCTGTAAAGGAAATAGCATCTATTTTAGATTTAGATTGCTTAAACCAAAAAATAAGAAGGGTTAATAATATGAGGACCAAACAAAGAAAAATATATAAAAATAAGTATATATATATATATATATATATATATATATATATATATATAATTTTTTACTTTAAATGTGTATTAATTAGTTAATTATTTTATCTATTCTGCTATTTATTTGATCTCAGGGAAATAACAATCTTTGCATACATATTGTAATTATCTTAAACATTTGAGGGCAGGAGATAGGTGTTGTCATACAAATTGGATTAAATCTCTAAGAAAAATGTTTGGATAATAAGAAATTGAATTAATAATGTAAAAAATAGAAATACCAAATATCAGATAAATATACAATGTGTGTATTTTTAGTTTTATAACGTCTTACATTTTTTAATAAAATAATGTAGTCATTTTGGGCTTTGTCTTGCCAAGTTTTTTTTTTAAGCTTAAGAAAAATTATTAATATCATTCCATAAAAATACCATTATCACGTCACCAAATTGTCTGCAATAAGGTATTCAAGGAAATTTACTCCGGCAGTATATAACATTAAAATATCTAATATTCCTTGGTGTGCCTTATTGATATCTTCACTGGTGTAGATAAAGGACTAAAATATTCCAGACATGTTTTTGTAAATCACCCAAAAATTCTCAGTTATTTAATACTAGATGGGCTCCTGATACTATCTCATCTGGAGGGCAGTAACGTCATGATGGAGGCGGGCTTTGTGGCGCTCTGTGCTGTCCCACCTGTCCGCTCTCTCTCCCCCCTGTGTTGTCTTCTCTCCTCTGTGTTCTCTCCTTTGACTTGTCCCCACTGTGCACTGTCTCTCTCCCCCTGTGCAGTCTCTTCTCCCCTCTGTGCTCTCTCCTTGATCTTTTCTCCCCTGTGTGCTGTCCTCTTTCCCTGTACTGTCTTCTCCCCTCTGTATTCACTCCTTTGACTGTCCTCCCTGTGTGCTGTCCCTCTCCTCCCTGTGCTGTCTTTTCCCCTCTGTGCTCTCTCTTTGATCTGTCTCTCACCCTGTGTGCTGTCTCTTTCCCCCCCCCTGTGCTGTCTCCCCTCAGTGATCTCTCCTTTGATCTGTCTCTCCCCTATGCTCTCTTCTCAGCTCTGTGCTCTCTCCTTTGAGCTGTAGCACCATGCGCTCTCCCCTTGTGTGCTGTCTCTCACACCCCTGTGCTGTCTTCTCCGCTCTGTGTTCTCTCCTTTGAGCTGTCTCCCACTTGTGCACCCTCTACCCTGCGTGCTGTCTCTCTCCCACCTATGCTGTCTTCTCCCCTCTGTGCTCTCTCCTTTTATCTGTCTCTCCCCCTGTGTGCTGTCTCTCTACCCCCTGTGCTGTCTCTCCTCTGTGCTCTCTCCTTTGATCTGTCTCTCACCCTGTGTGCTGTCTCTTTCCCCCCTGTGCTGTCTCCCCTCTGTGATCTCTCTTTGATCTGTCTCTCCCCTATGCTCTCTTCTCAGCTCTGTGCTCCTCTCCTTTGAGCTGTATCACCATGCACTCTATCTCCCTCTGTGTGCTGTCTCTCATACCCCTGTGCTGACTTCTCTGCTCTTTGTTCTCTCCTTTGAGCTGTCTCCCACTGTGCACCCTCTACCCTGTGTGCTGTCTCTCTCCCCACTATGCTGTCTTCTCCCTTTGTGCTCTCTCCTTTTATCTGTCTCTCCCCCTGTGTGCTGTCTCTTTCCCCCCCTGTGCTGTCTCCCCTCTGTGATCTCTCTTTTGATCTGTCTCTCCACTATGCTCTCTCTCAGCTCTGTGCTCTCTCCTTTGACTGTATCACCATGCACTCTCTCCCTCTGTGTGCTGTCTCTCATACCCCTGTGCTGTCTTCTCCACTCTTTGTTCTCTCCTTTGAGCTGTCTCCCACCTTGTGCCCCTACCTGTGTGCTGTCTCTCTCCCCACTATGCTGTCTTCTCCCTCTGTGATCTCTCCTTTGATCTGTCTCTCTCCCCCCTGTGCTGTCTCCCCTCTGTGATCTCTCCTTTGATCTGTCTCTCTCCCTTGTGCTGTCTCTCTCCCCCTGTGCTGTCTCCCCTCGGTGATCTCTCCTTTGATCTGTCTCTCCCCTTTGCTGCCTTCTCCGCTCTGTGCTCTCTCCTTTGATCTGTTTATTTAGACCTGACAATAAAGCTGCTTTGAATCTTTGATCTATATTAGATAGATACAGGGATAGACAGAGAGATAGATAATAATAATAAATGTTATTTATATAGCGCAACACTTTACAATTGAGTGAGGGGGCAATGCACAGACAATAACAACAATCCTAAGTAATACATAGTTCACCAGCTACAGGTGAGGGCCCTGATCGAAAGCTTACAATCTATAAATCTACAGATAGATACATACAGAGGTAGATAGATAATAGGACAGATAGATAAATAGATAGCAGGATGGATAGATACATAGATGAATGATAGATGGATAATAAAATATATAGATGTTTCCTCTAAAAGGATTTTACATGTAATTCACACTGATCACCACTAGAGGGCAGCAGAGTTGTTTCCTTTCATTATATTGCTGTCTATGGCGGTATGATGACATATTCCTTCCTCTGGTTTTGATGTCCCCGGATGAGAGTTGACCGCTGTATCCATCTCTGTAACACAGTGGTTCTTAGATGGCATTTGACAATTTTTTTAGATAATTTCATACTTTCATGCTCCATAACACCTCTACTGCCATACTCAGTCCACATAATACCACCTTATTGTTCCTAAAAGCTGCTCTGAAGCCCACATAATGCTGCCAGATAATTCCCATATATTACATTTCTGTTTCTATATAATTCTGCTATATGGCGCTAATTAAATCTGGGAAGTTTTCGTCTGCTGTTAGCGCCCCTCCCTATCCGCCGCCCGGGGTTCTGGCAATGTATATATCAGTTTTCCATATTACAGACACAACACTATGCAGACCCATGTCTGAAAAGGCCCCTGTCCTACATGAGGAGACATCGGGCAGATGGCAGGCGGGGCCCCGTGACAAGCTTTACATTGGGGCCCGGGAGGCTCCGGTTACTCCTCCGGGCGGCTCTTTCTGTATGTGACAAGGTTTTCTTCATTCTGAATCTGCAGCTTATAATAAAGGTATTCAGGGCAGATTTTGGTAGCTCAGATTTGCTGACATTCGGAAATTTTATCTCATGGATGAAGGTCAGGAATCTCGGAAAATGAGAAAGTGAAGTTCCCAAATTCTTGGTTTTGCCATTTTTAAGAGCCTTTCGACACTTTCCATATACAGAGATTGCAGGAAGGTAACGAGACATAGTACAGACTGTGGCCCCAGGGCCGATCTCGGGGGTCGTGGCTGTAGGAAGGATGGATGGACACATACTATAGATCTCAGGAAACTTAGAAAATTCTGCTTTCTGTTCAACGAATTATTATCATAAATGAGTCTAGTCTCTCTACTAATGGGGAGAAATTTTAGTTTCTTTACAAGATGAGTAAGACCAGTTTTTTATTCCAAGGTTCTGACTCTTTTGGTTAATTGGTTGCTGATGTCAATGAACAAAGAAGCCCAAAATGACCATTTAGTGAGATATATTTTGAGTAGTGCCATTTCTTATGGCATAAATATATTCAAATAGATTATGTGTGGATATTTTATCAATTAAGTGGGTGCATTTGTTTCTCTCCACAGAAATGCTATCATATTTTTGGCAGTTAAAAGTATATGGAGTATTAATGGATGTTTGGCTTTTGGAAGTTCACATACTCCTATTAGGAGTAGCGCTAAGTCCATTGTAAGGGTTATATTAATGTTTAGAGTCATGTCTATTAGAGATTGGACTTCCAGCCAGAATTGTCAAAAGTGTTATGTCACTTATCCATGTTATGTGAATAAAAGCTTATAACCTGACGTTAAATTCATCCATTGGTTGTATAAATTACTCTTTTGAAAGCTGAAACCCTCCCAGATGTGGTTTAGGTTAAGAAGATAAATTGGCATCAATGCTGAAATATTGATCATTTAATGAACACAGAATGGTCAGATTTTGGCAAGACAAAAGTTTTGTCACCGGTCATATAATGCACCCAATCCTAGTTTACATCCTCACCTGTGCTCAGTGAATGATCAGTTAATTAGTGGGTGTGTATAAAAAGAAACCCAGCACCCCAGACCTTCACTTGAACTGCAACTTGAACTAAGGCAACATGCCAAAAATCCACCCTGCAACCAAAGCTTTGATTATCAAGAGGCTGAAGACCAGATCCACTGCAGAGGTGGCTGGCACCTTTAATGTGTCTCAGCATAAAGTACAAAGAATTAAAAAAGATTTGAAGAGACTGGAGATGTGTTTGACAAGTCCAGGTCCAGAAAATCTAAAGCAAGTCCCTCTTCCACTGCAGCAGAGCTCCAACAGGTCTGGTCACCTCAAGTCCCTGTGTCAACTAGAACAGTTTGTAGGATTCTGTTTCGAAATGGCCTCCATGGTCGAACCAGTGCCCAAAAGCCAGCACTAAACAAAAGGCAAATAAAAAACCATGCTGCATTTGCAAAGTCCCACAGCTTTGCTTTGCTTTAGCTTTGCTAAACAGATGGATGCTGGAAAAGTGGCAGAAGGTGGATTTCTCTGATGAATGTTCAGTAGAATTACACCACAGCCACCGCAAATACTGCAGGAGACCTACTGGAGCCCATATGGATCCAAAATACATCCAGAAAACAGTTAAATTTGGTGGTGGAACGATCATAGTCTGGGGTTACATTCAGTATGGGGTTGTGCGAAACATTTGCAAGGTGGAAGGCAATATCAATAGCCTAAAATATCAAGACATTAGCTACCTCTTACATTCCAAATCATAAAAGGGGTCAAATTCTGCAGCAGGATGGTGCTCCATCTCATACATCCATCTCTACAACAAAGTTCCTCCAGGCAAAAAAAATCAAGGTGCACAATGACTGACCAGCCCAGTCACCAGACATGAACATCATTGAGCATGTTTGGGGTAGGATGAAAGAGGAAGCTTGGAAGACAAAACCAAAGAATCTAGATGAACTCTGGGAGGCATGTAAGGCTGCATTCTTTGCTATTCCTGATGACTTCATTAATAAATTGTGTGAATCATTGTTGAACCGCATGGATGCAGTCCTTCAAGCTCATGGAAGTCACACAAAATATTAAATATGACTCTAATAGCACCACAACTTCATTCACCAATGTTATGCAACATATATTTGTATTTTAAGTTAATTATTTGTTTGAATATCACATTACTTTCTGTGGTCGACAAAACTTTTGTCTTGCCAAAATCTGACCATTCTGTGTTCATTAAATGATCAATTTTTCAGCATTGATGCCAATTTATTTTCTTAACCTAAACCACATTTTGGAGAGTTTCAGCTTTCAAAAGATTAATTTATACAACCAATGAATGAATTTAACGTCAGGTTATAAGCTTTTATTTATATAACCTGGATAAGTGACATAGGTTTTGCCAGGGACTGTAGGACTGGATAAGTCCAAAAGACATGCTTCATTGTCCCTATATATCCACAATCTCTCCAACACAACTCACAATTACTAGAGTCTATTATATGTAATTTCTGCGGTGTTAAATACCATTTGGTATAGACCTTGTATTGCATTTAAGCAAAGAAGAGCATGGAACAGTAGAGTAAAGGATGGGAAGCATATTACCAAGTTGATCTTGCAATGTCTCGCGATTTATGTTCAGATCACTGTCCCACACATCCAAAACTCTTTAATTATGTAGGGTGATATCATTATTAAAGAATTGGTATAGTCTACCTAACTTCCAGCACATATCATATCATTTCCTATGTGTCTGAGAAGAATATCAACATTATCAAGGTTTCTCATTTGTCTCTTTTCAACGTTGTCCCATGAAGGGCTATTCTGTGTTTCCCACCATCTCTTACTGCTTTTATCTAACGTTGATAGTATGCTTTCATATTAGGTATACCAAGTCCTCCTCTCTTTCTAATGTAGTTTTTTCAATTCCTGTTTTTTTGTTTTTCCAAATAAATCTTGACATCTGCGTTTGTAGTTTACATAAGTGTCTTTGGTGTATCGGAAGAGGGATCTAAGCAAATAGAGAATTTTTGGGAAAAATTATCATTTTATATGACATTATTCTCCCTGACCAAGAAACTTCAAGCTTAGGCTGGCTTCACATTTGCGTATGGGAAGGCAGCGTATTGCTGCGTTCCCATACGCAGTCAAACGCATGCGCACTGTGTTCCTATGTTTAACATAGGAACGCATGGTGCCTGCGTTTGCTGCGTTCGGGTGCGGATGCGGACGATATCTGCTGCTTCCGGTGTCCAGCATCCGCACCCGGGACGCAGCATGTTGGGTTTGTTTGTGCGTTTGGGGACCTTGGAAAATCAGCAAACGTCCCCAAGCGCACAAAAAATGCATTGGCTTCAATGGGTCCGCAGTGTTCTGCGCTTGACAGCGCAGGAGAACGCTGCGGACCCATTGAAAAATCTCCCGGTGGCCGGCGGTGATGTCACAGGAGCTCACCGACGGCCACCGGGAGATCAGCTGGAGCCTCTGCTGTCCTCCTCCTCCCGGCCGCTGGTAATGTGCTAGCGATGTCGGCGGGGAGAACAGCTGATCTGACAGCTGTTTGAATCTTCCCGCGCGCGACATCTCCTCTCGGTGTCGGCGCGGGAAGATTCAAACAGCTGTCAGATCAGCTGTTCTCCCCGCCGACACGTCCCGGAGGTTACCGGCGGCCGGGAGGCGGAGATCTCAGGCGCTGATCTCCGCCCCCGGGCACCGCTGATTGGGTGCCCGGGCTCCACAGAGATGTGTCCGCAGGCGGACATTCTCCGCTGCGGACACATCATTTTGGCCCAGCTTTACACTGCGTATGTGTCTGCATGCGATCAGCATGCAGACACATACGCAAATGTGAAGCCAGCCTTAGATAGGCACAAAACATCCTCTGAGATTCTTTTGTTTATATCTCTCATATTTCTTTCTACTGTACTTGTTAGGGGTTTTGTTATCGTTAGTCCTAAATAAGAGAAAATTCTGGTTTCAAACCATTCATAATCCTTCCGACAAGGTGTCCCCACTGCACTGTGTGTGAAGCAGACATATGTTCAGATCCGTCTTTACAGTGAATATGGGCTATGTAACCATATAAGGGAGGGGGCGTGGCCTACACTGCTGACTGCAGCTGATGAGGAAACAATGTATCAGATTACCACAGACTACAGCACAGTTGCTAATCAACATCAAAAGGTCAGCCGGAGTGCAAACTCCTCAGAAACAGCTCAGTCACAATCTCTGTTAACCCCTCATCTGCTAACTCCCCACACAGCTCACCATCAGCCTGCTCTCAGAAGCTGTGAAAATACACACACTGTGCACTGCTCCCTATCAGATGCTGACCACACACATACACAGCCATAAAATTCAGTTTTTAAAAGAGCAGAAAAATGTGAGAAAATAAGTCATATGGCACAAAAAAGCATTATCGTATCTACTGTGTGACCCATCGTTAAAAACCAGTGCAGTATTTGTTTTTTTTTTTCAATGAAATGACATTTACACTTAAAGCAATTAAATGCTACTGTCAATTACTGACCGCAGGATTTAATTAGTTAATTTTAGGGGAAGGGTGTTATGTTCGGGCGTATGATCTCCAAGTGTGCGGCGCAACACAACGGTGACAACAGAGATGGTGTGGAAGGAAGGCTCTGGCAATAGGAAGTGACACCTCTTTCCTTTCCCTAACACTCACCTGTGTATGCACCCTTATCTGCCTATACAGGTCCTTACCCTGTCGCTGTCACATGCTTAGGCCCTAGCTTATCCTGGACTCACCCTGGTTAGTGTGCAGGTTGGTGAAAGCACTAGTCTCACCCCTACCATAATACAACACAAGGTTAGGAACACAGAGGGACAATAGACACAAAAGGATATAACACCAAATTCTTAATTGCAGCAAAGGACCATAGCTGCAATAGTTATGCTACCCCTGCTTCTTCCAGAAACTGGCTCCTTCAAAGTGATCAGCGTATAGACGTATAGAATGAGATTCTATCATTGGCGTCAGCTGATAAGACATGTGTCTCCTTATCGTGGAGGGGAGTGGTCACTAAAACTACACCTGAGATTAAGATATTAAAGAACAACCAGAAAGGAAAGAGCCCTTAACCTGTGAAGCATCAAAAGAAAGTATATACATTTAAATACAAGTTAAAGACCTCTGATCCAGACAATGTTGTAACCTTCAGGTCCCAGACTCATCAACGGTCTCCATAGGGCAGGATACACTTGTAACAAAGGGACAGTTAAGTCACCCATCAACCCTTTCCTACTAATAGAAAACCCATCATTAATGAACCCAAATAGGAAAAAAAAAAAGGAAAAATTGATAAATTGCAAATCAGCACCGCTTCTCAGCCCTTTCTTCCCTGCTGTTCTGCTGAGATTAATTTTCAGCGGAGCATCACATAAGCAACGGATGCCAGGCGGCTGCAGCATGCAACTCTTCATCTGAATGGAAGAAATACTGCAGAATTCCTGTAACGAGTGTATAAAGGAGGGGTGCCAATCCAGGAGGTGTGCATCATTTTTCCTTTATTTTCTTACCTCTCTTGGCTTCTTAACAAGGGAGCTCTTATTAAACACAGATGGAGCTGTCTGGTGCAATGGACATCTCTGGTCTTGAAATGTTGCCTCCTCTCTTCCTTTACTTCTTCGTGTGGATCACATGTCCTATATCATTGAGTGAGTGACTCACCGCGGCCGGCGGACTCCGGTTGATACAGGCGATTCTTCTCCTTCCTTGTCACGGGTGGACCGCGCCTGCCGGTAGTGGGGCCCGGTGTAGTGCAGATCAAAAATGAAGACGTCTTACGGGAACAGATTAAAGGGGGGTTTAATTTGTTTTCTTCGTGACGCCACCTATGAGTAGATTCGGTAAGGGCTACCGACGCTGCGGAACCTCCGGGGTGATGGACAGCAGCAAGATGTTACGCTCCCCACAGGCTGAGCGGTGATCCCCGGGGGCTGGAGCTGCTCAAGATGTTGTGCGGCAGCTGCGGTTACCTTTAGTTAATGATGGACAGTTCATAAGGAGACACGGACACAGATAGTCTCTGCAACGGTTCTTTACTGTAACCAGCAGGCAGTACATGGCTTACAGTGGTTGAGTAGAAGACCGGGTGGACTCAGCAGTGATAGTGCTCCTCAGAGATCCGCAGTGTACCTCCTTTCTACCTCCTTAGCTTCTCTTGCCAGCGTCGCCCAGGAATACCAGGTCGGGTACGGGGAGGCTGCTTCAATGCCCTATCCATGATGTACGTTCTGGATACTTTGGGGAGCCTTGGGTCCCTCAGTGGGTACACCGCTGGTTAGACGACTGGAAACTGGCTGGTGGTGGGGTGCTCCTATAAAGCTGCTCCTCCACGGGGCTGGTTCGCGTGGCAGAGGTGAACTGCTGCCAGCTTCGGTACCAGTGAACCGGCTGTGAGTTGTGGGCACGGGAGTCTTTTGGGAACCCGTGTAGAAATGCCCATTCCCGGTGGTTAAGGCCTCAGGTGCGGACACCCGACCGGTGACGGCCCAGGGGCCCGCACGGAGTGCGGAGCCCCCGCTCCTCTCCAAGTTCTGTGTTCTAGGTTCTGCTCTAGATTCCAGACTCTGTTCAGACTGTCTAGATTACTGTGTGTTCTACTTCACTACCCTAACACTCCACCCACCAGGACCTAGGATTGGTCCCCTGTTCTAGGTGTTGTATGTTGGGTTGGATCTCAGAGTTAACTATTGCACTGCTTTGTCAGAGAATATTGCGGCTGCAATACTCCCTTGTGACGCACTCGTTGCGGGGCGCCACATGAGTGTCTCCCAGTCTCGCTCCTCTGCAAAGTACTCTACTATATAGTGTAAATGTACAGGTAATACAGTGATCAACAATGATATTATACACAGCAGCTCTGTAGAAAGCGTATAATATACATGTAATATAGTGATCACCAGTGACATTATACACAGGAGCTCTGTAAAAAGTGTATAATATACAGGTAATATAGTGATCACCAGTGACATTATACACAGCAGCTCTGTAGAAAGCATATAATATACATGTAATATAGTGATCACCAGTGACATTATACACAGGAGCTCTGTAAAAAGTGTATAATATACAGGTAATATAGTGATCACCAGTGACATTATACACAGGAGCTCTGTAAACGTGTATAATATACAGATAATATAGTGATCACCAGTGACATTATACATAGGAGCTCTGTAGAAAGTGTATAATATACAGATAATATAGTGATCACCAGTGACATTATACATAGGAGCTCTGTAGAAAGTGTATAATATACAGGTAATATAGTGATCACCAGTGACATTATACACAGGAGCTCTGTAAAAAGTGTATAATATACAGATAATATAGTGATCACCAGTGACATTATACATAGGAGCTCTGTAGAAAGTGTATAATATACAGGTAATATAGTGATCACCAGTGACATTATAAACAGGAGCTCTGTAAAAAGTGATAGGGAATGTAGACTGTGAGCCCGGGTGGGGACAGTGTTGCTGATGTATGTAAAGCGCTATGGAATTAATGGCGTTATATAAGTGAATAAATATTATATTATTATTACTATTATTATTATTACCTCATCCTGGGCCCTCATGCCATCCATTCTGGGCCATTATATCACCCATTCTTGGCCCATATGTCCCCTATGCTGGTCCCCTCTGTAATACACACACAAAGAAAAGATTCTTCTTACCTCTCTGTTCGCCCACAGCATTCTCTTCTTCTTGCTCCATATACAGCACCCGGGCAACTGATGCTGGCGTATTTGTCACCATATGATGTCACTGCCATACCACGGCGGCTAGCCCACCAATGTCAGCCTCTGATAGGCCAGTTGCTATTTCAACTATTGTAGAGCGGGAAGCCGGATGCTTTTCAAAATCCAATACATTACAATGGAATGTGTGTCCAAGGATGAAACTGGAGGGCCCTGGTCTTCAGAACAGGAGCAGGGTTTGGTTCTTTCCGATTCGGGGATCCGGTGGTAATTTTTACAACCGAATGCCCCGAACGGGAGACAACCAGCAGAATCCACCTCTGACATACATACAACTTACTATAATGCTGTAAAAGCTGCCTTAAAGGTGGTGGATGTACTTCATATAGGGGAAACCTGGTGACAGACTCCCTTTAACCTCTACAATAAGAAAAAAAAAAAGAAAACCACCAAAATTGTGATTTTTTTTTTTTGTTATTTTCTCTCTAAATGTAATAAAAAGCTATTAAAAATCTGGATGTTGCTAATTGTTCCAATAACAACATTTTGCATAAAATAAGGCATTCTATAACTATTGAACAATAAAATAAAAGCGCTGATGTCACATATTATAATGTTATGTCTGGTGTCACCATGATCCTATACTGTAGATCTGCGGAATCTTGTTGCACCACATGACGAAAAAACAAACCCTCAAAAACTGGTGGAATCGTTTTTTTTGTATTTTTTTTTACCCAGCTGGGTGGGACGTTTTCAACAATATATGGCAAAATGAATGGTGTAATTAAAAAATAAAAACCCCCAAATTCAAGCCCTCACACGGCTGTGTGGACAAAAACAAAAAGTCACGGCCTCAGGAGAAGGGGATTAAAAAAATCAGAAGGAAGGAAAACGAGAAGAAATTATGAAACCGAGAGAAAAATTGTTGGGTCCAAATTAGAGAAGCCATTTTCATAAATCCTAGTAGTGAATTTGAAGTCATTAAATTGAACCCGTCAGCAGATTTTTCCCTATAAGCTGTGGCCACCACCAGTAAGCCCTTATATACGGCCTTCTACAATACTGTATAACATATAAAATTCATTTTATTAAACTAACCTGTAGGACGGTCCTGTATGATGGGTGTTGCTGGTCTTGATCCGGCGCCTCCTTATTTCTTGCGATTGCATCCTTCTCCTCTGTGTCTTGTCGATGACGCGTTCTATGCCATCCACACAAAGTCTTCTCCATTGTGCTCCTGCGCACGTGCACTTCTCTCTGTCCTTTTAAGGGCAGAGCAAAGTACTGTAGTGCACATGCGCAGACATTCTTTTACCTCTCCCTGTGCACTACAGTACTTTGCATTGCCCTTGGAAGGACAGAGAGAAGTGCACGTGCGCAGGTGCGCTATGGAGGACAGTGTGTGGATGACGGAGGATGCGTTATAAACACAAAACAGGGATGGAGAAGAGAGGAGGCACCGGATCAAGACCAGTGATACCCATCAGACCGGACTGCCCCATAGGTGAGTATAATAAAAGCTGATTTTTTTATGTTATACAGATCAACCTGGAGGCTTATGTACAGTATTGTAGAAGGCCACATATAAAGGCTTACTGGTGGTGGCTGCAGCTCATAGGGAAAAAACCTGGTGACAGGTTCTCAGTAAAAAAGGGTGATCCTCCGTTCAGCACTCTCACCTCTTTGTTCAAGTGGAGAAGGATTGTAAAGAGCATCTCTCACTTTTGATCATGTCTCTGTACACACAATCCATTGATGTAACTGGGCACGGTTTAATGCCTCATTTCTCCTGTGGGGGCACTACAGGGAAACTAAATACTTGCTGCCAGGATTAAATATATGTCACATCTGATCACTTGGGGTCCCCATTAGAGAGATGCTTTGCGTTCACAATGTAACCTGATAGTAAATAAAATATTAATTATTAAGAACCTAAAACAGGGTAGGGAACTCTAGGCCTCGATAGCCGCACACAATGCAGGTTTTCAGGATTTCCTTAGCATTGCACATAATTCAATCATCTGCACTAGTGATGATTCCAACCCCTGTGCAATGCTAAGGAAATCCGGAAAACCTGAACTGTGTGCGGCTCTCGAGGCCTGGAGTTCCCTACCCCTGCCCTAAAAGATGGATCATGGTGGTCCACCATATTCCAGAGGATCCTGCTGTGGGTTAGGACCTTGACAACATAGTGAGCCTTTAAGGGCCCAGCAGAACACAAGATGCCACTAGAGGTGATTCCTCATGGGAGGATCACATGAAACCATTAGATCTTTGAATGAGCTATTTTATGTGATAGTAACTCAGATTATAATATGATTAATATGGGAAGACAGGGGTATGTTCTGTATACATAAAAGTTAGCCATTAGAATAACACAAATGTCTTGTGCTTTGCGCTAATTAGGGCTAGCTCACGGTATCCTATGAAGATGACAACAAGAGGTTAACAAATAAAATAATGATTTGTTTTGTTCGAAAACTTGTAGAATGCTTTTGTAATAAATGCTTCTTTATTATTTTGAGTACACTTGAACTTTGTATTTACAATTGCTTTTCATTAAAAGCTTAAAGGGAACCCACCACCAGTATGTAATCACCTGTATATCAGTGCAGGAGGAGATTGACATGTGCAGCATGACATCACTATGTTTTTTTTTTCCTTAATTCCCCCCCTGTGGACTTGTCTTTCAGCTGTAAGCCAAATCTCCCTCACATCCAGCCTCATCCGTGTGTGGGGGGGGAAAGGGGGGTGGTTTGCTTACAATAGGAAAACAAGCCCACAGGGGAGGAATAAAACAAACAAACAGATAGTGATGAGTGCTCAGTGACTAGATAATTTGTTCTTTAAGTTTTTATTTTTAATAATTATAATAATAATAATAATAATAATAATAATAATAAAGTAATATCCGATGAGTTGTGTGTAATCCTGTCACTATGATCCCCCTCTTCCTTTCCCGGAGGATGCAGCAGCTTCATGGCGGAAGAGCGTCTCATTTCCTGTCTGAGACATATTGAAAAGACTGATGAAGGACAAATGTGAATCTGATAAATCCACAGACTTCAAAAAGACTCCAAACCCTGGACTGATTCTCTTCTCTTCATAGTCAGCTCAGGATCAGGAAAGGACTTTTATTTTGTTAAGATTTTTTTTCTTTTTTTTCTCTGCAAACTTTGGACCACATGACATACGGTGAATCAGGACATTTCACACTTAAGGCTTCAACACTTTGTTGTTTTTGCTCCTCTATCCAAATATAACAAAAATGGAAATGTAGCATTAAGTGGTGATGGTCGATTCTTACACTTGATATTCACTTTTTGTGGATGCCTTTCTTACATTTTAAGAGCAGAGGTGACTGGGTAAAGGAAAGGACTAAGACTGTGCTCAGACAAAGTGTTTGTGCTCCGATTTTTGTTGATCCGCTTTTGTTGTAGTTTCTGCACCAAAAAATGGATCCTCTTTTTGCAAAAAAAGCATCACAAACGTATCATCCTCCATTTGTGCTGCTTTTTTGCTCCATTTTTGGGGGTCACGAACAGACACAGAGACACAAAGACACGCAAGACTCACAGGCAGAGACACAGACATACAAACAAACACACAGATAGAGACAAACACCCAGAGACACACAAACAGACACACATTTTCTCACCCTCCCTGGCGATCCCACGGTGATCCCTGGTAATGTCTTCATTCCGGCCAGCAGCTGGACCTGTGAGATGTGAGTTCTTCGGTGCTTCTGACGCGCCTCGTGGGGGCTGTGGGGTACTCGGAGCCGGGCCTCTCGGGGGCATCCGAGAATGGGATGTCACAGTGCTGTGACCAGATCCATAGCCCCAGAGCGGTCAATTTAAAAGGAAATTTCAGGGAATAGGGATTAGGATAGTTGTCTTGACACCACCAGTGGTATTCAGCTATTAATGGCCAACGGTGCGGTACAAGACCTCTGGGGATGATGGGATGGCAGCTGTGATGGTTTCGCTCGCCAAGGGTGGAGCGGTTCCCCCAGGCAGTTGAGTTGTCGGTGATGGAGAGCCAGTAGGGTGTTTTCTGGCAGGGTGGGGGAGTTGGAGCACTTCTCTGACAGGACTCCTGCGGCCTGCGTGTCTTATCAGTCTACCGCTCCGCAGAAGAGGAACAGTCTCACACACAGTTCTGAGTTCTTAACCCAGAATACTTAGGTTTTTTTCTTGGTGGTGTTACAGAGCACTGTCCTTGCACAATCTTAGTCCAAGATCGTAGATAACTCATCCAAGACACCCTCTTTATGTTCCTTCCTTCTTGGGTTGCTTCCTCTCTCAGCGCTGCCTGTTCCCCTAACTCCTGCTCACGCCTCTGTACACAGTGCCCCAATCCAGCAGCCACGGGTCCTGTTGGGTGACCAGCCGTGTCCCCTGACCCTAGTATAGCTACCTTCTCCTCTTCTTGATAATCTGCTCCCGGTCTCTCATATTTGAGGCGTCTTCTCTCAATTTCAGATCTCTCCACAGGTGATCGATCCGAACCAATAAAGAAAAAAGGATACTGCTCTAAAAGCACCTAATAATTTTACTAAAAGCAGAAAAAGAACAGACCCCTTTAAATACTGCATACTGTATAAATGCCACTCATTGATACCATAACTTAATAAAAATGTGCAAAACTACAAAACAGATAGACTGCACTCTCACCAAGAGGGCGGTATTTTCCAAGGTTCGTCTTGAGGTATAATGCTTCATCCGGAGAGCAATGCTTTACCAGAAGCTGTACGGGTCATCCCATGCAGATCAGGCAGACATGTCTTCTTGAGATGCAATGCCGCAATTAAAGCGCCTGGTCCAATGGCACCACTAACATACTGACAAGGCGGGAATCTAGAGACCAGAGCATGTGACGTCACAAGGGTATGGTGGCCTCAAGGTACCCCAATCCAACACGTTTCACATTGACAATCATAGGTTCCTTCCTGAGAGTACACCACAGACAAAATGGTGTATACAAATGGATAGATAGGGGCCAATCCTGGGTCAGGTTACCAAGATCAGAGTGCATCAAGGCAGGAAAGGATAATCCCAGTGAGTAGTCAAAGGACTAGCATACCACCAAACAAAGCTACAACAGGCAATGAATGATCTGATCCCTGCCAGTAACCTGAATAGCCAGCCCAGGACAGGTGACACCTGGAGAAAACCCCACAGGCCAAGCAAGATAAGGCAGCTGCTGGATACATCCTTTCTGCAAGACTGCTCTCCTCCCAGACGGGAATTTCTTCCGTGCACCGGAAAATGAGAAGGTGAACCAGGCAGTCTGACCCTGGTGATCTGAAAATGTCTGGCATGCCTGATTCAGATTGGATGACTGGGCTTTCCCTCATCATACTGATAGCCCAGCCTGCCCCAGCTCCCATTGGTTGACTAAGCTGTCACTCACAGCATCCATAGGATACCATGAGCAGTGGAATGGTCACAGTAACCCCTCTAGTAGGGAGGAGGACCACCAGACCCCCTGACTTCCCAGGAAACCTTGAAAAGAAGTTCTTGAGCAACAAATCGGCCTTTACAGATCAGGCAGGAACGTAGGATCTCTAGTCCAATCTATATTCCTTTAAATGGAATATGTTCATCCTAACATCCACCAGATTGGCCAATTCCAGAATCTGTTTGGGACCAGTCAACTTTGGACCCAACTTCGTTGATGGTACCGTAAGTTTGATATTCTAGAAAGACAATCAAACCTTATCAACTATTTTTGATGGAGGACCAATCAAACTATTTCTATCAATCTTCCATTTTTGGCGAATCAGAATAGCCTCAATATTCTTTTGCACCTCCCTCCAGACATCTCCAGTTTTCTGTATGGCGACCTCTACCCTCAGATTTAATTTTTAAAAAATTCGCTAAAATGGGGATGAAAATCGTAATTACATAAAAATGGCAAAAATCCTGTTGACTGATTACCCTGATGGTTAAAGGCAAATTTTGTGAGAGGTAAATATGAAGACTGGTCCTCCTGCTGAACTACAACAAGACTTGTTCCAAAGATTGATTTATACTTTCTATCTGACCATTGGTTGCAGGGTGGTTGGCAGAGGAAAATGACAGGTCAATTCCCAGTTTCTTACAAAAGCCTCTCCAGAATTTGGAGACAAAGTGCACTCCCATCCAATATAACGTTAAGCCAAATTCCATGGAATCTCACCTGGAGAGTATCTCAATAGTAGCTAACCCAGACAAAGGAATACAATGAGCCTGTTAGCTGAATCAGTCAACCACCACCCAAACAACCATTTTCCCACCAGACAGAGGCAAATCAGTGATGAAATCCATGGATATATGAGTCCAGGCCAATTCCCTGGCTGGCAGGTTGTGACAGACTTTATGTTATGCGCAATCTTCACAAGTGAATACAATATTTTTAACATTATTATGGTCATGGGTGGCTACAATGAACTAAGAAGTATGGAAGCAGGATGGCAGTGATGGGCTAAAGGCGATCAGGGGAATTAGTCTGACCCTTAGACTGGGGGTCCCTAGCTGACTCTGTTCCCAGAAGTACCTCTAAAGGTGAGGATGTCTGGGTCGTCACTCTTGCCCTGTTCCTGACCAGCCCTAGGCTATAACTCCCTCACCTCCACCCGACCAGGTACACAACTCCACCGATTGGGTAGGAACAACAACTCCAAGGAAAAGACAGCTTCTGAAAATTCCATCAGAAACTGCTCACAGCATAACACAAATGACTGGTCAAAGAGTGAATGAACTCATTCAGCAACACCAACTGATGGGTCATGGGACTACTTAAAGGCTGGAGGAGTGGACAACCACATCACCTGACACACAACAGCAGCTCACCTGGAGAGCCACAGACAGCTAAACTGCAAAGCCATAAAAGTTAACCCTAATGGTACAAAAGGAAATAAACTCCATTAACTACTGCAGAACAGTCTAAACATGACAATAACTCATAGAGGACTGCCGAAAGAGCCTGTCAATAGCTCTTTACATAGTCCTGACCCCCGGATGATCACTTAGTATAAAATCAGGAAACTCATGCAACAGACTCAATTTTAGGTACAGGCACAAATTGTTTGGATCCTGGAGTGGCGTAAGAGGCCAACGACTGGCCTTTATGGATCTCTGCTTTAAACTCTGAAGACACCACAGAAATCGCAATGCCCTTAGATGGAATGGAGGATGGAGATCCTGGAGGAGAAACTGAATTAGGGAAGAGTGATAATGAGTCAGCCTTCACATTCTTGGACCCGGGCCTGAAAGTGATGGAAAATTGAATCTAGTATAAAACAAAAACCTTCTGACCTGTCTAGGAGTTAGTTGTTTAATTGATTCAATATCCCCTTCACCCCCGAGCCCATTTTTGCTTATTTTAGCCTTAATGCCCGAGCCATTTTTTGCAATTCTGACCAGTGTCCCTTTATGAGGTTATAACTCTGGAACGCTTCAACCGATCCTAGCGATTCTGAGATTGTTTTTTCGTGACATATTGGGCTTCATGTTAGTATTAAATTTAGGTCAATAATTTTTGCGTTTATTTGTGAAAAAATCAAAAATATGGCAAAAATTTTGAAAATTTCGAAATTTTCAAATTTTGAATTTTTTTTTCTGCTAAACCAGAGAGTTATGTGACACAAAATTGTTGATAAATAATATTTCCCACATGTCTACTTTATATCAGCACAATTTTGGAAAAAAAATTTTTTTGGGTAGGAAGTTATAAGGGTTCAAAGTTCATCAGCAATTTTTCATTTTTCCACCAAAATTTACAAAACCATTTTTTTTAGTGACCACATCACATTTGAAGTCCGTTTGAGGGTGTACATGACAGAAAACACCCACAAGTTATACCATTCTAAAAACTGCACCCCTCAAGCTACTCAAAACTACATTCAAGAAGATTATTAACCCTTCAGGTGCTTCACAGGAACTAAAGCAAAGTGGAAACAAAAAATGGATATTTAAATTTTTCCAACAAAAATGTTCTTTTAGCCTCAAATCTTTCATTTTCACATGGGCAACAGCATAAAATGGATCCTAAAGTTTGTTGGGCAATTTCTCCTGAGTATATCGATACCTCATATGTGGTCATAAACAACTGTTTGGGCGCACGGCAGGGCTCAGAAGGGAAGGAGCGCAATTTGACTTTTGGAGCTAATTTTCCATTCAAAAAGTGAAATTGCGCTCCTTCCCTTCTGAGCCCTGCCGTGCGCCCAAAGAGTGGTTTATGACCACATATGAGGTATCGATGTACTCAGGAGAAATTGCCCAACAAATTTTAGGATGAACTTTATGCTGTTGGCCATTTGAAAATTTAAAAAATTAGGCTAAAACAAAATTTTTGTGAAAAAAAAAAGTACTTTTTAATTTTTACAGATCAATTTGTGAAGCACCTGGGGGTTCAATATGCCCACTACCCATCTAGATAAGTTCCCTGGGGTGTCTAGTTTCCAAAATGGGGTCACTTGTGGGGGAACTCCAATGTGTAGGCACACAGGGGCTCTCCAAACGCAACATGGTGTCCGCTAACAATTTGAATGGAAAATCAGGTCAACTTGTTAGCGGACACATGTCACGTTTGGAGAGCCCCTGTGTGCCTACACATTGGAGCTCCCCCACAAGTGACCCCATTTTGGAAACTAGACACCCCAGGGAACTTATCCTGATGGGTTGTGAGCATATTGAACCCCCAGGTGCTTCACAAATTAATCCGTAAAAACGAAAAAGTACTTTTTTTTCCACTTTTTTTTTTTTTTTTTTCCATTTATTTGTGAAGCACCTGGGGGTTCAATATGCCCACTACCCATCTAGATAAGTTCCCTGGGGTGTCTAGTTTTCCAAAATGGGGTCACTTGTGGGGGAACTCCAATGTGTAGGCACACAGGGCTCTCCAAACGCAACATGGTGTCCGCTAACAATTTGAATGGAAAATCAGGTCAACTTGTTAGCGGACACATGTCACGTTTGGAGAGCCCCTGTGTGCCTACACATTGGAGCTCCCCCACAAGTGACCCCATTTTGGAAACTAGACACCCCAGGGAACTTATCCTGATGGGTTGTGAGCATATTGAACCCCCAGGTGCTTCACAAATTAATCCGTAAAAACGAAAAAGTACTTTTTTTCCACTTTTTTTTTTTTTTTTTCCATTTATTTGTGAAGCACCTGGGGGTTCAATATGCCCACTACCCATCTAGATAAGTTCCCTGGGGTGTCTAGTTTCCAAAATGGGGTCACTTGTGGGGGAACTCCAATGTGTAGGCACACAGGGGCTCTCCAAACGCAACATGGTATCCGCTAACAATTTGAATGGAAAATCAGGTCAACTTGTTAGCGGACACATGTCACGTTTGGAGAGCCCCTGTGTGCCTACACATTGGAGCTCCCCCACAAGTGACCCCATTTTGGAAACTAGACACCCCAGGGAACTTATCCTGATGGGTTGTGAGCATATTGAACCCCCAGGTGCTTCACAAATTAATCCGTAAAAACGAAAAAGTACTTTTTTTCCACTTTTTTTTTTTTTTCCCATTTATTCGTGAAGCACCTGGGGGTTCAATATGCCCACTACCCATCTAGATAAGTTCCCTGGGTGTCTAGTTTCCAAAATGGGGTCACTTGTGGGGGAACTCCAATGTGTAGGCACACAGGGGCTCTCCAAACGCAACATGGTGTCCGCTAACAATTTGAATGGAAAATCAGGTCAACTTGTTAGCGGACACATGTCACGTTTGAGAGCCCCTGTGTGCCTACACATTGGAGCTCCCCCACAAGTGACCCCATTTTGGAAACTAGACACCCCAGGGAACTTATCCTGATGGGTTGTGAGCATATTGAACCCCCAGGTGCTTCACAAATTAATCCGTAAAAACGAAAAAGTACTTTTTTTTCCACTTTTTTTTTTTTTTCCCATTTATTTGTGAAGCACCTGGGGGTTCAATATGCCCACTACCCCTCTAGATAAGTTCCCTGGGGTGTCTAGTTTCCAAAATGGAGTCACTTGTGGGGAGCTCCAATGTTAAGGCACACAGGGGCTCTCCAAACGCGACATGGTGTCCGCTAACAATTCCAATTGTTAGCAAACACCAGGTTGCGTATGGAGAGCCCCTGTTTGCCTACACATTGGAGTTCCCCCACAAGTGACCCCATACACATATAATCATATATAATCACACATATAATATAATTACACATATAATTACACAACTGTACCCAGCCTTTCAGAAGGACAGGTCACCGTGAGGCGAGGCCTGGCCTTTCTGCAGGAAGGGATTTGTTCTAGCACCGGAATAAGACCCCCAAAGCCATGGTAAAGACTAAGGGGGCACTTATCGTAGTGCATGTCAGGTTGGTGTGTTGTAGTGTACATCAGGGTGTGTGTCAGGTTGGTGTGTTGTAGTGTACATCAGGGTGTGTATGTCAGGTTGGTGTGTTGTAGTGTACATCAGGGTGTGTGTGTGTTTGTGTATGATGTTGTGGGTGCATGTCAGTCTGGGGTCGTGTGATAGATTTCGAAACATCCAAAGATACACAAACCTGGTTTGTCAGGGCACGTTTTACATTGGGTTTGGACGGTCGTTCTGTTCCCCCTTTGATGGCAGACCCGGCACCTTTTTCTTGGCCCCTTCTCTGCAAAATGTTGCCCTGGTACCACGCGGGAATATCGAGTTCCAGGAGTGCTGGGGCCCCCTTCATCTTCTACTCTTCGTCTTCCTCTTTCTTCTCTTGGTCTTCGTTCTCGTCCTCCTTCTTCTCTTGGTCTTCGTTCTCCTCCATTCAACAGGGCCTTGATCACCTTCACCTGGAACTCAAGAAAGGTGTTAGTGGTGTGACCTGCACATCGTGACAGCAAGTATGCATTATACATTGCCATTTGGACAATGTACACGGCCAGTTTTTTGTACCACTTCCTCGTTTTCCGCGTGGCCCTGTAGGGCTTGAGGACTTGATCAGAACGATCAACTCCTCCCATGTTCTTATTGTACCCCAGGACACATTCCGGTTTGTGGACCTGTCCTGGGGTACCTCTGGTGGTGGTGGCCCTGGTGCCGGGACCATGGATCGTGGTCAAGATAAAGACATCCCTTCGGTCTTTGAACTTGACCAGTACCATGTTGCCGCTACATTGAGCTCGGCTCTCACCTCTTGGGAGAGGCTGCTCAATTAGCGGCATAGGGAGATCCCTCTTGTTTCTGCGCACAGTACCGCAAGCGGCGGTAGTTCTGGCAGAGAGGGATCTGAAGAGCGGGACACTTGTATAAAAGTTATCAACGTATAGATGATAACCTTTATCAAGTAGTGGGTGGATCAAATCCCACACTATTTTCCCGCATACCCCCAGAGCAGGGGGACACTCTGGGGGCTCGATCCTCGAATCCTTCCCCTCATACACTCTAAAGTTGTGAGTGTACCCTGAGGTACTCTCACAAAGCTTGTAGAGCTTTATCCCATACCTGGCCCTCTTGCTGGGAATGTATTGGCGGAAACTAAGCCTACCTTTGTAAAGGACGAGGGATTCGTCCACACAAATTTCCCGTTTGGGAACGTACACTTCAGCAAACTTGCTGCTGAAGTGGTCGATGACCGGTCGAATTTTGAACAATCTGTCAAAATTCGGGTCATTACGGGGAAGGCTGTCAGTGTTGTCCCTAAAGTGGAGAAATTTATGGATGGCGTCGAATCTGTTTCGGGCCATCACTTCGCCGTACACTGGAGTTAGAAAAAACTTATCTGTACTCCAGCATTGGCGCATTTCTGGTCTGTTCACAATCCCCATATGAAGTATCAAACCCCAGTATTTCATAATTTCTCCAGAGTCCACAGGAGTCCAAGAAGAAAAGATGGAATCTGGGTTTTGGACCAGAAACTGTTGGGCGTACAGGTTCGTCTGCTCCACCATGAGCCTCACAAAGTCCTCAGAGAAAAAGACTTTGAAAAAGTCAATTTCCCTGAAGTTTGTGGCCTCAAACAGGATTCCTGATTGAGGAATAAAATCAGGAATCTGTGGAGTGTACCGATCAGGGACGGGGATCCACACAGGGGCCCTGGTGCTAGGTTGGGCATGCCTAGCACCAGGTGGAGGGTTACTCACTGACGGCTGTGGGTCTTCCTCCGACTCCTCTTCTCCAGGTTCAGACTCCTCTTCCTCGGACTCCTCTTCCTCTTCCTCTGGCTCCGGACGATCTCTTGTCCTCCGCCGTCTTCGTGGTGGTGGCGAGTCGGTGTCACTGCTGCAGATTTCACTGTCGGAGGAAGAATGTGAGGAATAGTGGAACGTGGGGTCCACTTCCTCACTGTCAGCATCGGAGGCAAGTATAGCATATGCCTCCTCAGCCGAGTACACCCTTTGTGACGTTGATGAGCGGGACGGGCGGGACGGGCGTGACATGTTGTATGTGCTGTGTGCGTGTGTAAAAAAAAAAAAAAAAGTAAACTTTTTATTAGTGTGCGTGTATGTGAACGTTAACTGGTGTAACTTTCGGGACGACGGTCAGTCAGGGGCGGCGGACGACGACAGTCAGTCAGGGGCGGCGGACGACGACGGTCTGTCAGGGGCGGCGGACGACGACAGTCAGGGGCGGCGGACGACGACGGTCAGTCAGGGGCGGCGGACGACGGTCAGTCAGGGGCGGCGGACGACGACGGTCTGTCAGGGGCGGCGGACGACGACAGTCAGGGGCGGCGGACGACGACGGTCAGTCAGGGGCGGCGGACGACGACGGTCAGTCAGGGGCGGCGGACGACGACGGTCAGTCAGGGGCGGCGGACGACGACGGTCAGTCAGGGGCGGCGGACGACGACAGTCAGTCAGGGGCGGCGGACGACGACAGTCAGTCAGGGGCGGCGGACGACGACGGTCAGTCAGGGGCGGCGGACGACGACGGTCAGGGGGTCACTCGGGCCAGGCAGCGGTCGGTCAGGGGGTCACTCGGGCCAGGCAGCGGTCGGTCAGGGGGTCACTCGGGCCAGGCAGCGGTCGGTCAGGGGGTCACTCGGGCCAGGCAGCGGTCGGTCAGGGGGTCACTCGGGCCAGGCAGCGGTCGGTCAGGGGGTCACTCGGGCCAGGCAGCGGTCGGTCAGGGGGTCACTCGGGCCAGGCAGCGGTCGGTCAGGGGGTCACTCGGGCCAGGCAGCGGTCGGTCAGGGGGTCACTCGGGCCAGGCAGCGGTCGGTCAGGGGGTCACTCGGGCCAGGCAGCGGTCGGTCAGGGGGTCACTCGGGCCAGGCAGCGGTCGGTCAGGGGGTCACTCGGGCCAGGCAGCGGTCGGTCAGGGGGTCACTCGGGCCAGGCAGCGGTCGGTCAGGGGGTCACTCGGGCCAGGCAGCGGTCGGTCAGGGGTCACTCGGGCCAGGCAGCGGTCGGTCAGGGGGTCACTCGGGCCAGGCAGCGGTCGGTCAGGGGGTCAACACCGAGCAGACCGGACCGGTGAGAACGAGCTCTGGGGAGGGGGGAGAGAGCAAACTCAGGGGAGGGGGGAGAGAGCAAACTCAGGGGAGGGGGGGAGAGCAAACTCAGGGAAGGGGGGGGGGGGGAGAAGACAAAAGGGGAGGGGGGGGGGAGAGAGGACAATGGGGAAGGGGGAGGGGGAGAGGACACCAGGGGAGGAGGAGAGGGGTACTTACAATCAACAGCAGCAGCGGCGGTGGCAGCAGCGGCGGCGGCGGCGGCGATCGGCGGTGGCAGCAGCGGCGGCGGCGGCGGCGATCGGCGGCGGGGGGGCTCACACCACGTGGGCACGGTCGGTGGCAGCGGAGGGCTGCAGGGGTGCACGCTCATCACGTCCACCGACAGAGTGGAGCTGATGAGCTCGGTGGCCATATTGTGAACATCCCCCTGCACATCTGATTGGAGGGCTTGCATCACATGGATGCTAGCCCCCAATCAGATCGGGGGGGGGGCACACACACCTCACAGTGCCCCAGCCAATGCCTGATGCTTTGAGCATCAGGCTATGGCCATAATGAAAACATTACACCAATTTCTATTGGTGTAATGTTTCAATCATCACTATTGACTAGTTGTCACTTAACTAGCCAATCGGAGGGCTCCTAGCCACGGGGGGGGGAAATCCCCTCCCGTGGGGTCATCTAGAGGTTGTCCCCTATCTGCGGCTCTATTAACCCTTTCGTGAACCCGGTTAATAGAGCCGCAGCAAGGGGGAAACCGCGATGACGCAGCGTATGCGCCATCGGGCGGGAACGGTGATGTTTCCATGGCGCATACGCTGCGCGCCCGGGCGGGAAGGGGATATAGGCTAAATTCTTATGGTCAGTGACCACAATAATTTGATCAACTGCCTCCTCAAAACAATGTCTCCACTCCTCATAGACTAATTTAACAGGGATTAACTCACAAATCATAATTTCTTGCAGGAGATGAAACACGACCACTAATTGGGCACAGTTTTGGGACCCTGACATAAAATGGCCCCTAACCCAACCTCCAAAGTATCCCCCTCCACAATTAAAGGTTGTTGGAGATCAGATTGGATAAGAATACACTCCCTAACAGAAGTTATGTCACTTATCCATGTTATGGAAATAAAAGCTTATAACCTGACGTTAAATTCATCCATTGGTTTTATAAATTACTCTTTTGAAAGCTGAGACCCTCCCAAATGTGGTTTAGATTAAGAAAATAAATTGGCATCAATGCTGAAATATTGATCATTCAATGAACACAGAATGGTCAGATTTTGGCAAGACAAAAGCAGAGGTGGCTGGCAGCTTTCATGTGTCTCAGCATCAAGCACAAATAATTAAAAAAAGATTTGAAAAGACTGTAGATGTGTTTGACAAGCCCAGGTCCGGCAGACCCCGCAAGACAACTGCTCAGGAGGAAACGTTTGTTGGTTAGAAAATCCAAAGCAAGGCCCTCTTCCACTGCAGCAGAGCTCCAACAGGCCTGGTCACCTCAAGTCCCTATGTCAACTAGAACAGTTTGTAGGATTCTGTCTCGAAATGGCCTCCATGGTCAAATCAGTGCCCAGAAGCAAGCACTAAACAAAAGGCAAATAAAAAACCGTGTGGCATTTGCAAAATCCCACAGCCTGCTAAACAGATGGACGCTGGAAAAGTGGCAGAAGGTGGATTTCTCTGATGAATCTTCAGTAGAATTGCACCACAGCCACCGCAAATACTGCAGGAGACCTACTGGAGCCTGAATGGATCCAAAACACATCCAAAAAACAGTTACATTTGGTGGTAGAAAGATCATGGTCTGGAGTTACATTCAGGGTTCGGGGTGTGCGAAACATTTGCGAGGTGGAAGGCAATATTAATAGCCTAAAATAAAGACATTAGCTACCTCTTACATTCCAAATCATAAAAGGGGTCAAATTATGCAGCAGGATGGTGCTCCATCTCATACATCCATCTCTACAACAAAGTTCCTCCAGGCAAAAAAGATCAAAGTGCTCAAGGACTGTCCAGCCCAGTCACCAGACATGAACATCATTGAGCATGTTTGGGGTAGGATGAAAGAGGAAGCTTGGAAGACAAAACCAAAGAATCTAGATGAACTCTGGGAGGCATGTAAGACTGCATTCTTTGCTATTCCTGATGACTTCATTAATAAATTGTATGAATCATTGTTGAACCGCATGGATGAAGTCCTTCAACAAAATATTAAATATGACTCTAATAACACCACAACTTCATTCACCAATGTTATGCAACATATATTTGTATTTTAAGTTAATTATTTGTTTGAATATCACATTACTTTCTGTGGGCGACAAAACTTTTTTCTTGCCAAAATCTGACCATTCTGCGTTCTATAATGATCAATATTTCAGCATTGGTGCCAATTTAGTTTCTTAACCTAAACCACATTTGGGAGGGTTTCAGCTTTCAAAAGAGTCATTTACACAACCAATGGATGAATTTAACGTCAGGTTATAAGCTTTTATTTACATAAAATGGATAAGAGACATAACTTCTGTCAGGGAGTGTAGGAGCGGACATAAAACACTCTTAATTTTTCAAAAACCGTAATAGCATCTGGTGACCAAACCTTGGGATCTGCCCTCCTACGTGTGAGTTTAGTAAGCGGTTTAACAACCTCGATAATCAAATCTTCAATGAATTTCCTATAATAGTTGGTAATCCTAGAAAATATTGCAACGCTTTCAGATGACCAGGTTGAACCCAATCTATTATGGCCTGCCCCTTGCCAAGAGCCATCCTAAACCCAACAACCAATTAAATCAACCCTAAGATTGCAATTTCCTGGACAGAAAAAATACATTTCTTGATTTTAGCAAGCAAAGAATTCTCCCTCAATCTTTATAATACTACACAGACATGTTCCAGGTCAAAAAATTGAAATGTCCTCAAGGTAAACCACAACAAAGAACCAAAAGCAATCAGACAATATATCATTAATAAAGGTTTGGAAAACCACTGGTTAACCCAAAAGGCATGATCAGATTTTCATATTAACCCTCACACATAAGAAATGTTGTTCTCCATTCATCACCCTTTTTGATGCATATCAAATTGTATGTCCCTCTAAGGTCTAGCTTACAAAAGCACTTAATTCTCATAGGCTTATGATATAGATTGGGGATGAGTGGAAATGGCTATGTGTTCTTAACCGTGATTTTGTTCAGTTCTTGGAAAGGATGGTGGCCACCATCACTGTTATTCATAAAGAAATATCCCAAAGATACCGGAAAGGAGGAAGGACCTATATTACCCTTTCATATACTTTCGTTCACATTTTTTTCATGGGGATGCGTTCAGGCCGAGACAAATTCTACAGTGGGTACGGAAAGTATTCAGACTTCTTTACATTTATCACTTTTTGTTTCATTGTACCAATTTGGTAAATTCAAAAAAGTTTATTTTTTCTCATTAATGTACCCTCTGCACCCCATCTAGACTGAAAAAAACAGAAATGTAGATATTTGTGCAAATGTATCAAAAAAGAAAAACTGAAATCTCCCATGGTCATAAGTATTCAGCCCCTTTGCTCAGTATTGATGATCAGTATTCAGTCCCTTTGCTCAGTATTGATGATAAGTATTCAGCCCCTTTGCTCAGTATTGATGATAAGTATTCAGCCCCTTTGCTCAGTATTGATGATCAGTATTCGGCCCCTTTGCTCAGTATTGATGATCAGTATTCAGCCCCTTTGCTCAGTATTGATGATAAGTATTCGGCCCCTTTGCTCAGTATTGATGATCAGTATTCAGCCCCTTTGCTCAGTATTGATGATAAGTATTCAGCCCCTTTGCTCAGTATTGATGATAAGTATTCAGCCCCTTTGCTCAGTATTGATGATCAGTATTCGGCCCCTTTGCTCAGTATTGATGATCAGTATTCAGCCCCTTTGTTCAGTATTGATGATAAGTATTCAGCCCCTTTGCTCAGTATTGATGATAAGTATTCAGCCCCTTTGCTCAGTATTGAGTATTTGCACCTTTTGAGCCAGTACAGTCATGAGTCTTCTTGGGAATGATGCAGTTTTCCCCCCTGGATTTGGGGATCCTCGGCCATTCTTCCTTGCAGATCCTCTCCAGTTCTGTCAGGTTGGATGGTGAACGTTGGTGGAGCCATTGTCAGGTCTCTCCAGAGATGCTCCATTGGGTTTAGGTCAGGGCTCTGGCTGGGCCGGTCAGGAATGGTCACACAGTTGTTGTGAAGCCGCTCCTTTGTTATTTTAGCTGTGTGCTTAGGGTCATTGTCTTGTTGGAAGGTGAACCTCCAGCCATGTCTGAGGTCCAGAGCAGAGAAGAGGTTTTCATCCAGGATATCTCTGTACTTGGCCGCATTCATGTTTCCTTCAATTATAACCAGTCGTCCTGTCCCTGCAGCTGAATAACACCCCCATAGCATGATGCTGCCTCCACCATGTTTCACTGTTGGGATTGTATTGGGCAGGTGATGAGCAGGGCCTGTTTTTTTCCACCGCTTAGAATTATCACCAAAAAGTTCTATCTTCGTCTCATCAGACCAGAGAATCTTATTTCTCATAGTCTGGGATCCTTCAAGTGGTTTTTTTTGTAAACTCTATGCGGCTTTATATGTCTTGCACTGAGGAGAGGCTTCCATAAAGGCCACAAAGGCCCAACTGGTGGAGGCTGCAGTGATAGTTGACTTTGTGGAACTTTCTCCCATCTCCCTACTGCATCACTGGAGCTCAGCCACAGTGATTTTGGGGATCTTCTTTACCTCCCTTACCAAGGCTCTTCTCCCACGATTGCTCAGTTTGGCTGGACGGCCAGGTCTAGGAAGACTTCTGGTGGTCCCAAACGTCTTCCGTTTAAGGATTATGGAGGTAACTGTGCCCTTATGAACTTTGAGTACTGCAGAAATTATTTTTAACCTTGGCCAGATCTGTGTCTTGCTACAATTCTAAAATGGGGTAGACAAGGGCGCAATGGGTCGAATCTCCCAAATATACTGGAAAGATTATTACTTCGACCTGCTCACTTTATCCAGTTATGAGACCCACAACTGGTATCAACACTTTATATCAGCTGCCGCAGGTCCCCCACTCAAGGTGGCAAATGAAACAGCAAATATGGACGTATAAGTACGGTCCTCACTGCTGAATATGAAATGATAGGATATCCAGATTAAAAATGATCGGTGCCTTTATTCCATGCTCTATGCATTTCAAGGCTGTCCCAGCCTGTTCCTCAGTAGCAACACCATTAATAATCAATCAATTATTGATGGTGTTCCTCCTGAGGAAGAGGCTGGGACAGCCTTGAAATGCATAGAGCATGGAATAAAGGCACCGATCATTTTTAATCTGGACGTCCTGTCATTTCATATTCAGCAGCGCGGACCGTACTTATTCATCCATATTTGCTACAATTCCGTCTCTGAGCTCCTTTGGCAGTTCTTTTGACCTCATGACCCTCATTTGGTCTGACATGCACTGTGAGCTGTGAGATCTTACATAGACAGGTGTGTGCCTTTCCAAATCAAGCCCTATTAGTTTAATTAAACACAGCTGGATTCCAATGAAGTAGAATCATTTTAAAGAGGATCACAAGGAAATGGACAGCATGTGACTTAAAGGGAACCTGTCAGGTGGTTTATGCCCCTCCAGCTATCATTGTCTGTAGCTGCAGCTTTATAATACCAGTCTAATCATCCCTGTCTGAGCTCATACCTATCACTACCTGTCCCTGTACCTTGCTACTACATCCCTAATGATCTCTGTCTGACCAAAAACTGTCCTATAATGGTTGTAAAAAATGAGATTAATACTTACATGGCTGTATGGTAATTATTCTTCTAGACTGACAGGGTGTTCTCCACAGCTGCATTCTCCCCCTCTCGATGCTGGGATCTAGCCCCGGTGGGCACAGTCATCTTCCTGAAGTGAGATGATTCACTCAGGAGTGCGCATCTGATTCAAAATTCTTGTTCCTCCTTCCGAGTATGACACTCTGCCGGCTGCGTGTCATTACCGGTCTAGTGCATTGTGGGAGATTATAGGATTTACGGACCAGTTTCAGAATGCATACTGCACATGCTCCGAAGCTGGCCTGTGCGGCAATACATCCCTCACACTGCGCAGGACCAGAAATGAAGGTCGTCTGGAAGAGTGTTATACCCGGAAGGAGGAAGAAGAATTTTGAATTAGGTGCTGACTCCTGACTGATTGATCGTGCTTCAGGATAAATGACTGCGTTTCAGGATGATCTTGCCCACCGGGGCGTGATACCAGCATCAATAGGGAAAGAATGCTGCCGTGCAGACCGCCCAGTCAGACTATGTATGTAGTTTAGAAGACTAATTACCATACGGCCATGTAAAAATCAAACTCAATTTTTACAAACATTATAGGACAGTTTTAGGTCAGATAGGGTTGGTTAGGCATGTATTATGAAGGTGCAGGAACAGGTAGTAATAGGTTTGGGAGTAAGAACTAGCCGATAGATTCCCATTAAAGCGTAACCACCATTTAAATATTTGTTTAATAATAATGTAGAGCAAGTGATTATAATAAAAATTCAAATATACAGTGCCTACAAGTAGTCTTCAACCCCCTGCAGATTTAGGTGGTTTGATAAGATGCCAATAAGTTAGAGCCTTCAAACTGCAAACGAGAGTAGGATTTATTAACAGAAGCATAAATCTTACAAACCAAAAAGTTATGTTGCTCAGTTGAATTTTAATACATTTTAAACATAAGTGTGGGTCAATTATTAGTCAACCCCTAGGTTTAATATTTTGTGGAATAACCCTTGTTTGCAATTACAGCTAATAATCGTCTTTTATAAGACCTGATCAGGCCGGCACAGGTCTCTGGAGTTACCTTGGCCCACTCCTCCATGCAGATCTTCCCAAGTTATCTAGGTTCTTTGGGTGTCTCATGTGGACTTTAATCTTGAGCTCCTTCCACAAGTTTTCAATTGGGTTAAGGTCAGGAGACTGACTAGGCCACTCCATCACCTTGATTTTTTCCCTCTTGAACCAGGCCTTGGATTTCTTGGCTGTGTGCTTTGGGTCGTTGTCTTGTTGGAAGATGAAATTACGACCCATCTTAAGATCCTTGATGGAGGAGCGGAGGTTCTTGGCCAAAATCTCCAGGTAGGCCGTGCTATCCATCTTCCCATGGATGCGGACCAGATGGCCAGGCCCCTTGGCTGAGAAACAGCCCCACAGCATGATGCTGCCACCACCATGCTTGACTGTAGGGTGGTATTCTTGGGTCGTATGCAGTGCCATCCAGTCTCCAAACATCACGTGTGTGGTTGGCACCAAAGATCTCGATCTTGGTCTCATCAGACCATAGAACCTTGAACCAGTCTGTCTCAGAGTCCTCCAAGTGATCATGAGCAAACTGTAGACGAGCTTGACATGACGCTTTGAACGTAAAGGTACCTTACGGGCTCGTCTGGAACGGAGACCATTGCGGTGGAGTACGTTACTTATGGTATTGACTGAAACCAATGTCCCCACTGCCATGAGATCTTCCCGGAGCTCCTTCCTTGTTGTTCTTGGTTAGCCTCGACTCTTCG
This sequence comes from Allobates femoralis, assembly GCA_033576535.1. Classification (NCBI taxonomy): domain Eukaryota; kingdom Metazoa; phylum Chordata; class Amphibia; order Anura; family Aromobatidae; genus Allobates; species Allobates femoralis. Next base: position 715,901,886 of record JARQOC010000002.1, on the reverse strand, counting down.
GACAAGCCTGGCCTCGGCACGGGAGGAAACTTTCAAAGGCTGTCCAGGCCGTGGAAGGCTAACAGTAGTTCCATAAGCCTTCCACTTCCGGATGATGCTCCCAACAGTGGAGACAGGTAGGCCCAACTCTTTGGAAAGGGTTTTGTACCCCTTGCCAGCCTTGTGACCCTCCACGATCTTGTCTCTGATGGCCTTGGAATGCTCCTTTGTCTTTCCCATGTTGACCATGTATGAGTGCTGTTCACAAGTTTGGGGAGGGTCTTAAATAGTCAGAAAAGGCTGGCAAAAGAGATAATTAATCCACACATGTGAAGCTCATTGTTCTTTGTGCCTGAACTACTTCTTAATACTTTAGGGGGACCAAACAGAATGCTGGTGGTTTGAAGGGTTGAATAATAAATGACCCTCTGAATTAACTTTAACGCTTTAAAAAAAAAAATTAAAAAATCTTTTTGGCTGCACTGCATTTCCCACTTACAGGCTGATCTACAGTCAAGTCCAAATGTCACAATGCCAAGTTAATTCCGCATGTGTCAACCAGCTAAATCTGCAGGGGGTTGAAGACTAATTGTAGGCACTGTACTTTATTAATGAAATCTGGAAGGAAACCATTCATAAAAGGTGTCTCCACTAGACTGTGTCTGAAGCTCATTCTCAGTGAGATCCGTCTCCAGCTTCTCACACACATTGAATACGGCCATATAACCATATAAAGGAAGGGGCAGGGCTTACACAGTTTGCCTGTCTAATGTGGCTACAGCTGATCTATATTGTCAGGTTACCTCATGCAGGGCAGTGTGAGCTCAGGCTGTTGGCACACAGCTCCTGTGAGATCTTATCTGACTCCTCCATTCACATTGGCTGATAACATGGAGGAGTCAGATAAGATCTCACAGGAGCTGTGTGCCGACAGCTGAGCTCACACTGCCCCTGCATGAGGTAACCTGGGACACTGATAAGATGTGAACAGTCTTCAGGCCCTGCCCCCCCACCCAGCATACATTGGGTTTAGAAACAGCCTAGTGTGGACATCTTCTGGAAGGATTTTGAAATGTTTCCTTCCAGATTTCACTTATGAAGTATATTTGAAAGTTTATTTGAATCACTTGCTCTACATTATTAAATTAAAATGTAAACAGCTTTACGCTTTAAACACTTCTTATGACAATTTGGGCACCATTTAACAATCTTGCAACACCATTTGTTCTGCTCCTAGCATCTAATCTGTTATTTCTCATTGTTTACTCAACAATAATTTTGTGTGTTTTGATCACTAGAATGCTTATAGAGGGTTCTGCACCTTTAGCAAACTAGTGATTTACAGTGCTTTGGCTCCCTCTACTGGCTGAAGGTTTCTTCACAGTTTCTATTTTTTTAAATGTCTGATTCTCCTCCCCTTTACAATGCATTATGGTAGTTCAGTCTCCATTTTTCCTCAATGCTGCATTCAAGAAGAAATCCTGGATTTTAATCCCTCTTGTGATTGCATTGCTGGGGAGAATTTATGTTTTCTGCAATCATTTACTGCTCTAAATGTTACCCCAGCTTAGTCAGTTGTATCCTTGGTTAGACTCTAGCCTGCTACATGTTACATTGTAGGCTATCTGTAGTATGTATTTCTGCTGTATCATTCATGCACTGATTGGATGCATCCTTATTTCCCCAGTTTTGCCGAATTGTACTACAACATTTAATAAAGCACAGAGTTCATCAACAGTCTCCTTATTGGACTCAGTATACCGGTTTAGCTGCCTGTTTAGCTTCATGACCTCTCAGCCCATTTAGTTATAACAGAACACCAATCAATAACAGAATTATGAATAAGTAGCCATGAAAGCCCCAATGCCACCCCAGCAGATAAATTATAATACAAAACAGAAAATGGATTCAAAGTGAGCTGCTCCCACTTGGAGCGTGAACTACACCGTTTGACAAAGTTCTGAGTTAGCAATGTTTTGTCATTAGATACAATTCACTCCAACTCAGGTGGATGGACATGATCTGGGGAAACATAAGAAGCCCCTGCTGCTCAGTATGTCCCTCCTGGATTCTACGATCCATTCATATAGCCTGGGTCATAGTCTCCACCCAGGAATCAGGGGGAGCATGAAGAACTAGACCATCCGTAAGAGCTTCAGAAATGCCCATCTGGAATTGACACCCGAGGGCTGCATTGTTCCACTGAACCTCAGAAGAGCATTGTAGGAATTCGGTACAATGATCCACAGAGGTGTGTCTCCCCTGTGTCACGTTCATGATCACTTCAGTGACTGGATTCTGTCAAATTTATCGTAAATTATACTTAAGACGTCAAAGAAGGCTTGACTGAAGCCCATTCTGGGGCTTGGGGGAACTAAAATAAAACCTAGGTCTGAGTGTCCCACCGCAGGAGGGACATAATTATTCCTACCCGCTGGGATTCATCTCCTGAAGACCAAGGTCAAAAAGTAAAAAATAGTTTATGGCTCTCCCTAAAAATATCCAGTAAGTATTTCAAAGATAATTGTCAGGGGCCCAATCCAGGGTCAGGTAACCAAGGTTAGGGTTTATTAAGGCAGAAAGGGATAATCCAAGTCAGTAGTCAAAGGTCAATCTGAAGTTAGGCAACAAGTTCAGAATATCAGAATACAGGACTAGCAGACCACTGAGCAAAAGCTACAACTGGCTGTGATCTGATCACTGCCTGCAATTTAAATTGCCAGCTAAATTACCAAGGATGGGTAACACCTGGGGAAAACTGATAGGGTAGCTGGGCTGTCAATAATAATACTGGCATGCCCCTGACAAAGACTGGATAACTGGGGTCTCCCTCACCACACTGACAGTCCAGCCCGCCCCAGTGTCTATAGGGTGGCAGAGCTGTCACTCAGCGTCACAGGATACCGTGATTGGTGGAACAGGAACATTTAAAATGATAACAAAATATTATAGATCTTGAAATGAGCAAAATGTGTTTTTTTAATAGTAGTCAAAAGCAATACAAGCTCACCAGTGACACCTGCCGTTCCCGGGTGCATGGATGAGGGCGGAACACCCACAAGACAAATCCAAGGCACAAGATAAATCCTGAACACCTACTTTCCATAAAATTAATATCTGCCTTGGATTTGTTTTAGTTTATACTTGTGCCTGTTCTTAAATTGTGAAAAAAAATTGTAAAGCAGCAATAATCTTATTAGGTCATTATTATAGGATCGTTGACCACCTAGTGGGAGTAAAAGAGGCGCACACTTCCCTTGTGCTCCACAGTGTAGGTTCACCACTTCCCCAGCATAACAGATTAAAATATTTCCTAAATTAAAAAAAAATGCATCCGAGTGACCAGAGGAAACCACATTAGAGTGCTATAAAGAATAACTTTATTGAAAAAAAATCTAATTGTTTGGTTAAAAATAAGTAGAAATGTCTCAATATGCAATAAGAAATAAAAATGGATAAAATCCCTTGAGGTACAAAGAATTTACCTCCTGTATTATACTCCAGAGCTGCACTCACTATTCTGCTGGTGCAGTCACTGTGTACATACATTACATTACTGATCCTGAGTTACCTCCTGTATTATACTCCAGAGCTGCACTCACTATTCTGCTGGTGCAGTCACTGTGTACATACATTACATTACTGATCCTGAGTTACCTCCTGTATTATACTCCAGAGCTGCACTCACTATTCTGCTGGTGCAGTCACCGTGTACATACATTACATTACTGATCCTGAGTTACCTCCTGTATTATACTCCAGAGCTGCACTCACTATTCTGCTGGTGCAGTCACCGTGTACATACATTACATTACTGATCCTGAGTTACCTCCTGTATTATACTCCAGAGCTGCACTCACTATTCTGCTGGTGCAGTCACTGTGTACATACATTACATTACTGATCCTGAGTTACCTCCTGTATTATACTCCAGAGCTGCACTCACTATTCTGCTGGTGCAGTCACTGTGTACATACATTACATTACTGATCCTGAGTTACCTCCTGTATTATACTCCAGAGCTGCACTCACTATTCTGCTGGTGCAGTCACTGTGTACCTACGTTACATTACTGATCCTGAGTTACCTCCTGTATTATACTCCAGAGCTGCACTCACTATTCTGCTGGTGCAGTCACTGTGTACATACATTACATTACTGATCCTGAGTTACCTCCTGTATTATACTCCAGAGCTGCACTCACTATTCTGCTGGTGCAGTCACTGTATACATACATTACATTACTGATCCTGAGTTACCTCCTGTATTATACTCCAGAGCTGCACTCACTATTCGGCTGGTGGAGTCACTGTGTACATACATTACATTACTGATCCTGAGTTACCTCCTGTATTATACTCCAGAGCTGCACTCACTATTCTGCTGGTGCAGTCACTGTGTGCATACATTACATTACTGATCCTGAGTTACTTCCTGTATTATACTCCAGAGCTGCACTCACTATTCTGCTGGTGCAGTCACTGTGTACATACATTACATTACTGATCCTGAGTTACCTCCTGTATTATACTTCAGAGCTGCACTCACTATTCTGCTGGTGCAGTCACTGTGTACATACATTACATTACTGATCCTGAGTTACCTCCTGTATTATACTTCAGAGCTGCACTCACTATTCTGCTGGTGCAGTCACTGTGTACATACATTACATTACTGATCCTGAGTTACCTCCTGTATTATACTCTAGAGCTGCACTCACTATTCTGCTGGTGCAGTCACTGTGTACACACATTACATTACTGATCCTGAGTTACCTCCTGTATTATACTCCAGAGCTGCACTCACTATTCTGCTGGTGCAGTCACTGTGTACATACATTACATTACTGATCCTGAGTTACCTCCTGTATTATACTCCAGAGCTGCACTCACTATTCTGCTGGTGCAGTCACTGTGTACATACATTACATTACTGATCCTGAGTTACCTCCTGTATTATACTCCAGAGCTGCACTCACTATTCTGCTGGTGCAGTCACTGTGTACCTACATTACATTACTGATCCTGAGTTACCTCCTGTATTATACTCCAGAGCTGCACTCACTATTCTGCTGGTGCAGTCACTGTGTACATACATTACATTACTGATCCTGAGTTACCTCATGTATTATACTCCAGAGCTGCACTCACTGTTCTGCTGCCATGTGTTCACACAATGCACTATATAGTAATCAAATGCAGCACAAACCAATCCGATCCCCCTCCAGCATCATGGAGACCTATTTACATTTTTAAGGTCGGGTCTGTTAATTGTTTCCAGTCACAACAGAATTGTAAATGCAGCTCTGGATACCAGAAACTTAATCTTAAACTGATTGAACCCATGTTGGGAGGTCAGGGAGGTGACATGCTTCACCGTACTATTATAGTTTACATATCTTAATTAGTGTAACACTGAAGTCATGTGTCGGGGCGCCGTGTCCGTTTTACGACATAGTGAAAGTGAAGGACAATGTATCAGTTCCAGGCATTCGGGTTTTATCAGGGATATAAATAGTATTCATGATGGAAGGAGGAAAAACTCCCGGCTCATTGTATAAACTGCAGATACGTAATAATGAGATAACCTGCGGGAAGTGACCGGGATGATGGCTGGCGTGGAGGGTGAGTGCGCAGTGAGTCCGGGGGGCGCTCACATGTTATCTGTGTTACTCAGCTGAACTCTTACTGTAACTTCCCGGCGGAAACTTTTCATTCCAAGAACGGACACGAGCCCGGATCATCTACAGGTATGGGCTGAGAACACTCACTTTATACATACAATATGTATATATATATATTATGTTTTTAATTATTATAAATAAAATTAGCTTTTACTTCGATGTTTTTATTACATTTTTATGTGTCTATAAAACTTTGCAGTCATTACACACAGAGGGATCTATGTCATGTGTTTATTTCTGTAAATGTTACTGATTATGGCTTACATCCAATGAAAACCCAAAGGTCATTATTTCAGAAAATTAAAGTAGAGAGAATGAAGGGTTAAAAACCATGCTGCCGTATTCCACGAGACATCAAAGAGTGAATTTAATATTGATTTATTAGTCAACGTGTTTCAGGGTTCCCGGAAACATTGCAACATGATATTGATTTGTCCTGATGAAGGGGCCAGGGAGCCCTGAAACATGGCAATAAGATATTGATTTTTGATGATATTCAGACCCAGAGTGATCAGACCTAGCTCTGATTGCAGCAGCTTAACCCCTTAGACGCTGTGACAGTGGGAGAAGATATCTTTTCCAACCATCCTCCTTTACCCCGGCAGTATGATAGTGACAAGAGAAGGGTCTACCATGGACCGTGTGTCTGCCATGTTTGTACTCAGATGAAGCCCAGGCACAGGCCAGTCCTTTAAAGAAGAACAGTAAGGCCTCGTGCACACAGGGTGTGTTTTGATGCGTTTTTGATGCAGCTTTGTCACAGATCTTCATGCCTATTCTTATGTCAGCAAAGTCAATGACAATTTTGAAGTCTTGTGCAAGGGTTGCTTATTTTTTCCTTGCAGATTTGGTGCAGAAATCAATTATTGTGAGGTTTCACCTTTGTTTTTCAGACAATTGACATCATTATGCAAAACGCATGACAAAAAACTGCACCATTTTTCTGCCAGAAGATGAAGAAAATTTCTGCACCAAAAACTCATCTCTTGGCAGAAAAAAAAGCTCTTTGTTTCACATTTTCGGTGTGTTTTTGACACATTTTTTCCATACATTTTTCATACATTAGACACAAACTAATGAGCGTTGCACACAATGAACACATCTGTAGGACAGTGTTCACACCACCAAAACACTAAATCACAAAAATCAGTCACACAAATGTGTAAAAATACTCTGTTGTAATAAAAAAACAGTAAAAAGCAAGTGCTGCTGAAAAAGTAAAATACAGGGTATTTAGTTGATACGTTTTTTGCAAAAAATGTATACTAAGCTGCTCTACCACTTCAAGGTAACCTGTATCAGAGCAGTCAAGGTAACCCGTATAAGAGCAGTGCCTAACTGATGTATTTAAAAACCTGATTATATTTATTGGTACCTGTATGAGCAGGATTCAGACAGGTCCAATGTCTGACATGGACTGGCTGCAGAACACGGCTTATTATGTGCCGAGCTCAAAGGGAAGAAAAATTCTGGGATGGAAAAACGCTGAAAGTATTGACATCTGTAGATTTATTTCTGCAACAAAACAAGCAACATGTGCACAAAACGTCAGGATTCTCATTGACTTTGATAAGAATTCGCATGAAGATTTGTGACAAAAGTGCTCTCAAAAATGCATCTAAAAACATAATAAAAATGCACTGTGTGTGCAGGGACTAATCTGACAATATACTGCAATATATTGTCAGAACCCCGTCAGGGTACAAATAACAAAACGGTAAGAAAAGGAAATATTTGTATATATATATGTATATGAGGAAAAAGTTTAAACACTTACGTTTTTTTCAAAAAACTCAAAAATTCTAATTTTTTATTTCTGAAGTTCTTGGTACACACATTGGCCAGTGTCTGCTTGCTCATCAACTGCGACAAAGTGACTTCAGGTCTGATGAGTCCTACTCTGATATCCCTATCCTCCTTGTCCACCCCCCACTTCTCAGTGGGCAGACTCCATCTAGACCCTCGATCACCTGTAGGTTAATGAGGGTGCACATTGCAGCAAGGAGCCTGCAACTCCATATGTTAACTAACAAGAAAAAAACTGCACAGCACTCACAGCATTTGTACATCATTGGTAGTAGCTGTGTGCTGCAAGAATTTTTTTCAAATTATATATATATATATATATATATATATATATATATATATATATATATATACCGTATATACTCGTGTATAAGCCGACCCGTGTATAAGCCGACCCCCCTACTTTTGCCCCCAAAAACTGGGAAAACTTATTGACTCGCGTATAAGCCGAGGGTGGACTCCAGCACAGGTATACAACCCCCAGCAGTGAGGTATACAGCCCCCAGCAGTGTGGTATACAGGCCCCAGTAGTATGGTATACAGCAGCCCCCAGTGGTATACAGCAGGCCCCCAGGCGTATAAGCAGGCCCCCAGGGGTATAATCAGGCCCCCAGGGGTATAAGCAGGCCCCCAGGGGTATTCAGCAGGCCCCAGGGGTATCAACAGGCCCCCAGGGGTATACAGCAGGCCCCCATGGGTATACAGCAGGCCCCAGGGGTATCAGCAGGCCCCCAGGGGTATCAGCAGGCCCCCAGGGGTATACAGCAGGCCCCAGGGGTATCAGCAGGCCCCCAGGGGTATCAGCAGGCCCCCAGGGGTATACAGCAGGCCCCCAGGGGTATACAGCAGGCCCCCGGGGGTATCAGCAGGCCCCCGGGGGTATCAGCAGGCCCCCGGGGGTATCAGCAGGCCCCCGGGGGTATCAGCAGGCCCCCGGGGGTTTATACAGCAGGCCCCCGGGGGTTTATACAGCAGGCCCCCGGGGGTTTATACAGCAGGCCCCCGGGGGTTTATACAGCAGGCCCCCGGGGGTTTATACAGCAGGCCCCCGGGGGTATCAGCAGGCCCCGGGGGTTTATACAGCAGGCCCCCGGGGGTTTATACAGCAGGCCCCCGGGGGTTTATACAGCAGGCCCCCAGCACAGGTGTATACTGCAGCCCCCAGCAGTGTGATATACAGGGCCCCCGGCAGTGGTATACACCCCCCCCCCGCCTAGTACCGGGCCCCCATGCTGCGGCACAGCATACAGTAGTTCATACATTACCATCTCCTGCAGCGCGCGCTTCCTCCATCTCCCGCCCGGCTTGTTGCTGTAGTGTCATGTGACGCGCCAGTCACATGACACTACAGGAAGATGCCGGCTGGGACATGGAGGAGCCGCGCGCTGCAGGAGATGGTAATGTATGAACTACTGTATGCTGTGCCGCAGCATGGGGGCCCGGTACTAGGCGGGGGGTTTTGGGGATGCATACCACTGCCGGGGGCCGCCAGGGGCTGTGTCCGGCAATATGCACTGCATCCCCTTGCCGGGGATGGACAGGGGGATGCGTGCATATCAATGAGGCGGGCCCACGTGACCGCGCGGTGTCACTGCAGCCCCCTCCTGCCTCCTCCTGCCCCCAGTCAGAGCCCCCGTCCCCGTCACACTCAGCACACACATGTATATACTCGTGTATAAGCCGAGGGGGGACTTTTCAGCCCAATTTTTGGGCTGAAAAAGTCGGCTTATACACGAGTATATACGGTAAATATATTTCCTTTATTTTACCATTTTTTTATATATGGTCAGAACCCCATTAGGGTACAAGTAAGAAAATGGCAAAAAGGAAATATTATATACGGTATATATAAATATATATTATCACTTCAGGAGACTCTCACACCTCTTCCCAGATTTCATCACCATGAAGGAAGAAGAGAAAACATCTATCCTGCTGGGAGAAGAAGAGAGAGCAGTGGAGGTAGCAGCGCAGTATGTGAGCGAATGTCATAGACTGCGAGAAAGAGAACTATGATATGTCATGGACTTCTATAGCCCCCCCCCGGATCTGCCCCCATCTACCCTCCCTATGTCATGGACTTTTGAAACCCCCACCCTGGACCGGCCCCCTTTCACCCTCCCTATACCATGGACTTCCATAGCCCCCACCCTGGATCTGCCCCATCCACCTTCCCTATGCCATGGACTTCTATGGCCCCCACCCTGGACCTGCCCCATCCACCTTCCTTACAGCCCCTGCCCAACATCCCCACAGTCCCTATCCCTATTCCCGTTTGTACACTTGCTTTGGCAAAACTGATGTGTATTTAGTCCTGCCAATAAAGCCTCTTTGAATCTTGAATCTATATATATATATATATATATATATATATATATATATATATATATACATACATATATGTACATATATAAATTTATATATTTCCTATTTTTTCAATTTGTTTGATTCGTACCCTGATGGGGGGTTCTGACCATATATAAAAGAATGGTAAAAGAGGAAATATATATATATATATATATATATATACTGTATTTTTCGCTTTATGGTAGTGCCCCAAGCATGGTAGTTTGTTGAGCATGGTAGCATCCAGAGCATGGTAGTTTCCTGAGCATGGTAGAGCCCCGAGCATGGTAGTTTCCTGAGCATGGTAGCACCCTGAGCATGGTAGAGCCCCGAGCATGGTAGTGTCCTTAGTGTGGTAGTGCCCTGTGCATGGTAGCTTCTCAAGCATGGTAGTACCCTGAGCATGGTAGAGCCCTGAGCATCGTAGTGCCCTGAACATGTTAGTTTCTCAAGCACAGTAGTCCCCCGAGCATGGTAGTGCCCTGAGCATGGTAGTTCCCCGAGCATGGTAGTGCCCTGAGCATGGTAGTTCCCCGAGCATGGTAGTTCCTTGAGCATGGCAGTGTCCTGAGCATGGAAGGATCCTGAGCATAGTAGTGTCCTGAGCATGGAAGGGTCCTGAGCATGGAAGTTCCCCGAGCATGGTAGTTCCCTTAGCATGGAAGGATCCCGAGTATGGTAGTGTCCTGAGCATGGAAGGATCCTGAGCATGGTAGTGTCCTTAGTATGGTAGTGCCCTGAGCATGGTAGCTTCTCAAACATGGTAATACCCTGAGCATGGTAGAGCCCTGAGCATCGTAGTGCCCTGAACATGTTAGTTTCCCAAGCACAGTAGTCCCCCGAGCATGGTAGTACCCTGAGCATGGTAGTTCCCCGAGCATGGTAGTTCCCTGAGCATGGTAGTGCCCTGGGCATGGCAGTGTCCTGAGCATGGAAGGATCCTGAGCATGGTAGTGTCCTGAGCATGGAAGGGTCCTGAGCATGGTAGGGTCCTGAGCATTATAGTGTCCTGAGCATGGTATTGTCCTGAGCATGGTATTGTCCTGAGCATGGTAGTGTCCTGAGCATGGTAGTGCCCTGAGCATGAAAGGGTCCTGTGCATGGTAGTTCCCCAAGCATGGTAGTGTCCTGAGCATGGTAGTGCTCTCAGCATGGTACTTCCTGAGCATGGAAGGGTCCTAAGCATGGTAGTGTCCTGAGCATAGTAGTGTCCTGAGCATGGTAGTGTCCTGAGCATGGTAGTGTCCTGAGCATGGTAGCACCCTCAGCATGGTAGCACCCTCAGCGTGGCAGCGCCCACTTATCACTAGTGAAAACTATTATGTAATATAAAATATTGCAGCCTTTATTAGCTCCTACTGTCGTGTGAATAGAGGCAAGACACGTTTATTTTTCCATTATGTACATTTTATCTGACAGTATTTGTGCTCCATCTTTGTAATAATGCCCCCTACTGAGCAGAACTGTCAGATCTGAGCTGTTCTGTGCTTCTCTTGAGATACTGATTTTTTTTATCACGTTCTTGGAAAATGACATATAAAATCTGGTATAATTCAGCAATCATGTGGTGATCGGTAACGGCTGTGTACGGTACATTATATTCAGACTGCAATCCCCTCGGTGCGTCGACATAATTCCTAAAATATGTTCTGTATGTAGCGGTTCAGCATCCTCGGGGCAACATTACTCATTCTACTTCACGGTCTGTAGTGAAAGCATTAGAAATAGATGAAATTTGCCACCATGGCCTTCATTTATCACTTGTAATATTAAGACAGTCATTGTTGCCTATAGCAACCAACCAGAGCTCAGCTTTCATGTCTTATACTGCTGTGGTAAAATGAAAGCTGAGCTCTGATTGGTTGCTATGGGCAAAAATGACTGTCGTACTGCTAGACATGTTTGATTAATGAGGCCTAATAATGATAATAAACTTCTGTGAAGAAATATAATTATAATGCATATATCTATGTATTACATAGCAGATAATTTACCCATCATCACAAAATAATGTCTCAGGCTTCACTTTTATTGCCGATATGGCTACAGTTTGCCAATACTTGTCGGCTTTGGCGCCTAAAGTTGCCTCCCAAATGTTTTAATGTTGGCCACACCAATTTGTGAGGGAAAGTCTATTGACACCTTGTTGAAAACATGACTGGCTTCCAGTCTGTAATCTTCTGACCATGCTTTTAGTTTTTTCGTGGCGTTTCCCAGGGGAAGATATGGCGGTCTACGGGGTGATTGACTCCCAGAGTATAGGAGGCCAGGTTCACCCATACTTACCAATAAAAGTAAGCAAATCGATTCATAATGATTTGATTCACACAAATGCAGATGGGCACATACATAAAACATTATACTCTCTGGTCCTAGGTCTGTTCTGCCACCACAGTTTTATACCTGGTCCTCCTGTCATTTCAGAACAGTCTTTGGAACAGCCTTCTACTTGGTCTTTGGAATGGTTTTCTCCTTAGTAGGGATGAGTGAGTAGAATGGTTACTATTCGGTACTCGCCGAATAGTAACGATATTCAGGCTACTCGCTACTCGCCAAGTCTCTTGTGATTACTCGGGAGTAGCGAGTAGTCCTTTTACTTTCGCAGTGTATCTATATATACACTGGGAAAGTACACTAAAAGTGAAGAAAAGTTGTTAAAAAATAAAAAAAAGATCATCATACTCGCCTTCCGACGCCTGCACCGGGACTGGACCTGAAAACCTCACCTCCGATGTGCCAATCAAATGGCTGGATGTCACAAACCATGTGATCATTATCAGCCACCTGATTGGCCAGATTGCAAGGTCCTGGCAGTACACCTAGGACCTTGCTATCTGGCCAATCAGGAGGCTGGTAGCGATCACGTGGTTTGTGACGTCCGGCCATATGATTGGCTATCAGACTGGCAGGTCCTTGCCGCACATCAGAGGTGAGGTTTTCCGGTCCCAGGGCAGGTATCGGAAGGTGAGTATGATGCTTTTTTTAATTTTTTTAACAACTTTTCTTTACTTTTAGTGTACTTTCGCAGTGTATATATAGATACACTGTGAAAGTACTCGCATTTCAATCGGATTCGCTATACTCGCAACGAGTAACAAGTACCTGGACCTACTCGTTGCGAGTATAGCGATTCCAATTACTTCAGTACTCGCTCATCCCTACTCCTTAGTCTTTGGAATGGTCTTCTCCTCTGTCTTTAGAATGGTTTTCTCCTTAATATTCGGAATGGTCTTCTCCTTGGCCTCTGGAATGGTCTTCTCCCAGTTCTTTGGAATGGTCTTCTCCTCGGTCTTTGAACTTGTCTTTCCCTTGGTCTTTGGACTGGTATTCCCCTTGGTTTTTGGAATGGTCTTCTTTTCGGTCTTTGGACTGATCTTCATAGTGTTCTCCTTGATCTTTGGACTGGTCTTCTCCTTGGTTTTTGGACTGGCTTCTCTTTGGTTTTTGGACTGGTCTTCTCCTCAGTCTTTGGACTGGTCTTCTCCTCGGTCTTTGGACTGGTCTTCACCTTGGTCTTTGGACTGGTCTTTCCCTCGGTCTTTGGCTCTGATTATGCCTCACGTGGTGACATGAGGTGCAACGCATGTCATTAATAAACGTGTGTTGTGCTTCATGTGATCACATGAGGCTAAAGTGCCCTATTCACTCTACAATATCATAAAAAAAAGTCACTAGTTTTCAGTTGTTCAAGCGATGTTTTTACGATGTCGTTCAGTGTGACATGTACATCCGATCAACGATAATTTGGCAGATCGCTCATCTGAGGTTTTTGAACCTCACCTAAAACCAAACGATGATCATTCGTCCAACCTACAGCATAGGTGTGTGTGACACCTCGATAATGATGTCGTTAACGACCTCGCCTATTAAGAAGTGAAGGACGTAGGCAATCTAATGACCACAAGTATCGTTTGCTTGTCACGGAATCATTGCTGCGTCATTAACGATATCTGTACGTGTGACATTTCACTAGCGATCATTGAACGACGTTCAAGCGATCTAGGTCAAGTCGGATCGTTGATCAGATCGTTCGACCATTGAAGCGTGATATGGGCCCCTTAGTCAACAATAGGAGATCCAGGTCAAAATCCAATCTGAAAAACTGATCTGAATCTGAAAAGAGTTAATGACTGGGTGGAGAACTGCGGCAGCTGGAGAGATAATGGACTGGCCTGGGAAACACAAGTGTAATATATGTTTTATTTTTAACTCTTCTTGGCCCTCAGATTATTATGCTTTGGAGTCCAGAGATACATCACAGTACAGCAAATGTTTTTCCAAGGGTTTCAGCTTTTTATTTAGATTGAACTGAATCAACCAGAGGATTCGAGAGTATCTGCCCAAAACAAGTTAAGGGAGGTTTGCTCATCTTTAGTTACCAAAACTGATGTTGGCAATGTAGGGAAGTTCAATTCAATTCAATTCAATTCAATTCAATTCAAATGAGCTTTATTTGCAGGACCAAGTATATATTAGCATTGCCAAAGCAAATAGTAAAATTAGGGTGATGGGGGTAGGGAGTGGGGAGTAGGGAGGCATATAGAGGTCCAGGATCTATCAGGATCCTTTTAAGGTGTAGAGGCATGTTCAGGGTGGGGTATAGAAGTCTATGGCATATCAGGCTCTTAGAGGGGGGATAGGGGTATCTCCAGGGTGGGGTATAGAAGTCCATGACACATCAGGCTCTTAGTTGGGGGAAAGGGACATGTCCAGGGTAGGGCATAGAAGTCAATGACATATCAGGCTCTTAGTTGGGGGATAGGGACATATCCAGGGTGGGGTATAAAAATCCATGGCATATCAGGTTCTTAGTTGGGGGATGGGGAAGTTTAGGTTGTGTTCTTCAGTCTTACCCTAAAATGATCTGAATTTCAAAGTAAAGGCTTTTACATTGGTCAGATTCACCTACTAAGACCCCTTTTGGCCTAACACCTCAAATTTTGCAGTATCATTTCCAAAAAAATCCGGATAGTACTGGAAAATTCAGAAACGTTGACACACCATCTGACTTGGCATGGAGGGTCTTGTTTGGCATAATGAAACTAATTTGGCATGTCAAGGCTGGTATGGCATGAAGGAGCTAGTTTGGCATGATGGGTCTCGTATAGCATAACAGGTTTGGTTTAGCATGGGGAGACTAATATGGCAGAACAAGGTAGTTTGGAATAAAAGGACTGGATTGGCATGAATAGTTTGGTTAGGCACAGTGATGCTGGTTTGGCATAAAAGGGCTGGTTTGGCATGAAGTTCGTGATTTGGCATGAATTGGCCGGTGTGGCATGACAGGACTGATTTGACATGAAGTGGCTGGTTTGGAATGAAGGGGTACGTTTGGTATGAATAGTCTGGTTTAGTATCATGTTGTTTCTTTGGCATGAGAGTGATGTTAGCATGAAGAGGTTGATTTGGCTTTAAGGGGCCGATTTGACATAATAGAGTTGTTGGTACAAAGGGGCTGGTTTAACATGCTAGTTTGTCAGGCTGGCAGGGAAGGGGTTACTCGGATACCGGGACGGTGGCTTCGGTGGGGGATCACGGCTGGTCGGGTCCCGGTTCTGTGCCCTGGGCACTCAATGGATGATGGGGATGAGGATTAGGGGTTTATATGTGGCACCACCAGTGGTGTCTGGTAAGCGGTTACCAGCGCTGCAGGCGGCCGCTGAGGTGATGGTGTGGTGCAGCAGAGGTAAAGGTGGAGCTTTTCCTCAGCGCAGCAGGGTAGATGAGGGGAGTTGTAGTTCAAGGCCCTGTAATGCTGCAGATGCCTTTCGGGCAACGGATTAAATGAAGCCAGACACCAAATCAGCTCAAACAGTTCCTTTACTGGTACCAGATGGATAAGGTACATGATCCAGTCTGGCTCACCGGGGATTATAGCCACAGATTTTAGGATTCACCACAGAGTCCGTCAGAGGTGTCTCTCAATTAACTTTCTTGGTCTCTATCCACAATGGCTCTGTGCCCTCCCACGGTCTGGTTACTAGTCCCCAGGTCTGTTGTCTTAAGTCACTGTTACCTCTTGGCGTCTTGGACCTAGCTACGGGACAGAGGTTAGGCTTCTTGGTGGGTGTCGTGGCTCCCTTTTCAAGGCCCACAACGTGCTGGTCTGTGGTTTGGGATAAACCTGGTCAATCCGCCTCGGCTCCAGTTTACCGGTGTGACCTGGGCACTCCAGACGGCTCCAACCAGACCTGGAGTGTTCCCTTCTTGTCTGGGTCACCTGTGCTCCTTAAAGGTGCCCTCTCCTCAGGACAGCAGGGTCCCCTGCATCTATCCGTTCTCTCTCTCTGTCACCGTCTGACTGACTGTCAACTGTCACTCACATCTCCGCTCTCCTAAGCTCCACCCCCCTGGTACCTACTGAATTACAGTCCCCTGTGCTAGGGTGTCTGTGAGGGGTTTTTTGTGGACAGACACTGTAGTTTTCTCCCTCCCCCTATGACTACGGAGATACTACACCTTCTTTCTGGGTTGCAGTATCCTACTGTGGCATCCCGCCAGAGGGGCGCCACATTAGGGCTGTTAGCCTGGAAAGGATGCTTTGCCATTAAGGAGCTGGTTTGGCATGATGCAGCTGATTTGGCACAAAGGGTCTTGTTTGGCATGAAATGTCTAGTTTGGCATGAAGGTCTGGTTTGGCATGAGGGGGCTGGTTGAGCATGACAGAGCTGGTTTGGCATGAAGGGCATGGTTTGGTCTAGTTTGACAAGACAGGGCTGTTTTGGCACGAAGGGGTTTGTTTGGCATCACAGGGCTGGTTTGGCATAAAAAGACTGGATTGGCATGAAGAGTCTGGTTTGGTATGACAGGGCTGGTTTGGCATGAAAGGATGATTTGGAATGAAGGGGCTTGTTTGACATGACAGGCATGAAGGGACTGGCTTAGCATGACAGGGCTGGTTTGGCATGAAGGGTTTAGTTTGACATGACAGGGCTGTCTTGGCTTAAAGAGACTAGTTTAGCATGAGGGGGCTGGTTTGGCAGAAAGGGGCTGGTTTGGCAGAAAGGGGCTTGTTGGTATGAAGGGGCTTGCTTGTAATAAAGGGGCTGGTGTGGCATGAAGGGGATTGTTTGGCATGAAGGGTCTGGTGTGACATGAAGGGTCTGCTTTGGTATGAAGGGCTGGTTTGGCATGAAGAGTATGGTTTGGTATGAAGGGTCTGGTTTGGTATGAAGGGTCTGGTTTGGTATGAAGGGCTGGTTTGGTATGAAGAGTCTGGTTTGGTATGAAGGGTCTGGTTTGGTATGAAGGGTCTGGTTTGGTATGAAGAGCCTTTATGGTTTGGTATGAAGGGTCTGGTTTGGTATGAAGGGCTGGTTTGGTATGAAGGGCTGGTTGGTATGAAGGGCTGGTTTGGTATGAAGAGTCTGGTTTGGTATGAAGGGCTGGTTTGGTATGAAGAGTCTGGTTTGGTATGGAGGGCTGGTTTGGATGAAGAGTCTGGTTTGGTATGAAGGGCTGGTTTGGTATGAAGGGCTGGTTGGTATGAAGGGCTGGTTTGGTATGAAGGGCTGGTTTGGTATGAAGAGTCTGGTTGTTTGGCAATGAAGGTCTGGTTTGGTATGAAGGGTCTGGTTTGGTATGAAGGGCTGGTTTGGTATGAAGGGCTGGTTTGGTATGAAGGCTGGTTTGGCATGAAGGAGTCTGGTTTGGCATCAAGGGTCTGGTTTGGTATGAAGAGTTTGGTTTGGTATGAAGGTTCTAGTTTTGTATGAAGGTTCTAGTTTGGCATGACAAGTATGATTTGTGACACATCACACCACTTCCCCTTAATTTACACATATGTTTAAAAAAGCCCAATTCTTGTTCACAAATTGCAACATAGAATTTCCGCCACTTTGTCAATTGTAGTCAGAGACTAAACAAGTAATTAATGATCAAACGGCTTCAATCCTCCGACCTGGAGCAAAAAGATTCAGTTACATCAACAGCCATCCACATCTGCGGCCGCTCTCATAGGCCTCCTCGGTTTTGCTATGCTTGATCTCAATCAGGTGTTCCTATGTAGATACATGAGGGGAATCCCATGGAGGAGCGAGAGGGAAAATTACAGGGTAAAACCTTCAGGCTTGATTTTGGAAATTCAGGTGTGGCAGAACTGGATTTTGCCAATTAACCCTTTCAGGTTGCATTACTTCAGCATGTGATACATTTACCTGCCATCCTATGTGAAATCAATATAACACACTATAATATCAGTATGAAGCGCCACGCAGGAGATCAGCTCTGTTACATTGTATGTCATATACTAACTATAGCCCTGGATTGCAATTTGGACTGGGTGATACAAGTACAGTTGTGGCCAAAAGTATTGACACCCCTTCAATTCTGTCAGATAATACTCAGTTTCTTCCTGAAAATGATTGCAATCACAAACTCTTTGGTATTATTATCTTCATTTAATTTGTCTTCAATGAAAAAACACAAAAGAGAATGAAGCAAAAAGCAAAACATTGATCATTTCACACAAAACTCCAAAAATGGGCCAGACAAAAGTATTGGCACCCTCAGCCTAATAATTGGTTGCACAACCTTTAGCCAAAATAACTGCGATCAACCGCTTCCGGTAACCATCAATGAGTTTCTTACAATGCTCTGCTGGAATTTTAGACCATTCTTCTTTGGCAAACTGCTCCAGGTCCCTGATATTTGAAGGGTGCCTTCTCCAAACTGCCATTTTTAGATCTCTCCACAGGTGTTCTATGGGATTCAGGTCTGCACTCATTGCTGGCCACCTTACAAGTCTCCAGTGCTTTCTCTCAAACCATTTTCTAGTGCTTTTTGAAGTGTGTTTTGGGTCATTGTCCTGCTGGAAGACCCATGACCTCTGAGGGAGACCCAGCTTTCTCACACTGGGCCCTACATTATGCTGCAAATGTTGTTGGTCATCTTCAGACTTCATAATGCCATGCACACGGTCAAGCAGTCCAGTGCCAGAGGCAGCAAAGCAACCCCAAAACATCAGGGAACCTCCGCCATGTTTGACTGTAGGGATCGTGTTCTTTTCTTGAATGCCTCTTTCTTTCTCCTGTAAACTCTATGTTGATGCCTTTGCCCAAAAAGAGAGAACATTCTTCCAAAACGTTTTAGGCTTTCTCAGGTAAGTTTTGGCAAACTCCAGCCTGGCTTTTTTATGTCTCGGGGTAAGAAGTGGGGTCTTCCTGGGTCTCCTGCCATACAGTCCCTTTTCATTCAGACGCCGACGGATAGTACGGGTTGACACTGTTGTACCCTCGGACTGCAGGGCAGCTTGAACTTGTTTGGATGTTAGTCGAGGTTCTTTATCCACCATCCGCACAATCTTGCGTTGAAATCTCTCGTCAGCTTTTCTTTTCCATCCACATCTAGGGAGGTTAGCCACAGTGCCATGGGCTTTACACTTCTTGATGACACTGCTCACGGTAGACACAGGAACATTCAGGTCTTTGGAGATGGACTTGTAGCCTTGAGATTGCTCATGCTTCCTCACAATTTGGTTTCTCAAGTCCTCAGACAGTTCTTTGGTTTTCTTTCTTTTCTACACACAAGGACACAGGACAGAGGTTGAGTCAACTTTAATCCATGTCAACTGGCTGCAAGTGTGATTTAGTTATTGCCAACACTTGTTAGGTGCCACAGGTAAATTACAGGTGCTGTTAATTACACAAATTGAGAAGCATCACATGAGTTTTCTAAAAGTGCCAATACTTTTGTCCACCCCCTTTTTTATGTTTGGTGTGGAATTAGATCCAATTTGGCTTTAGGACAATTATTTTTGTGTTATTTCATTGAAGACAAATTAAATGAAGATAATAATACCAAAGAATTTGTGATTGCAATCATTTTCAGGAAGAAACTGAGTATTATCTGACAGAATTGCAGGGGTGTCAATACTTTTGGCCACAACTGTAGATTACATTCAAAGATTTAAGGTTAATTCATTATTTTTGGCCAATTATTGGTGTTTTTTGTTTTTAATATGTACCTTACTCTTTTTTAATTTGAGATTTTTTTTTTTAATCTATTGTATATTTGTTCTCTTGACTTTTTCTTTTATTTTTTATTACCCGTCACTTTCTGAAGTTTTCAGCTGATGCATCAATTTTAACTTTTTACAAAGTCAAAAACCTTTGTGCTCATGTGCGTCTGTCCCCTCCACCCCAGAGTGGCTTTATGTTTGTCTGAAGGACTGAATCCCCACTGACCCCCACAAACTTTGTAACATTTTAGGAGAACCCAGTGGCGTAACTACTTTGATGCGGGCCCCGGTGCAGGATTTGCTCCGGGGCCCCTCATGTGAGGAGCGGAGGGGGGGTGGTGCTAGTAGGAAGTTTTGGGTGATGAGCTTGGCCCCCCTGATATGAAGAGCGGGGGTGGGGGGTGCTATTGGAATTTCGCCGCTGCCTGTCACTTACCGCTGGCGCCGTAGGCCTCCAGCGTCCCACGGTTGGCAGTGAGGAGGAGAGGAGGGGTGGGCAGAGCTGCAGGAAGTGAGGTTTATCTCACTTCCCGTCCTCCCTCCTCTCCGGCCGGCGCTATCGCGGTCGCGGCGGCCGGCTGTAATTACGCCACTGGGAGAACCTGTAACTTCTTACACTAAAAAAAAATCCAAAAAAGGTTAAAGGGAACCAACCAGCAGGATTTTAACATGTAAAGTAAAGGCAGCGCAATACTGGTGCTAGGAGGGTTAACATATCTTCATGTTCCAAATGATGTGTTACTGCAGAAAACACTTTGCAAATGACCAGAAATGAGTCAGTGGTTGTTTGTGGCGGCTTATGTGGGTCGGGCCTGTCCTTATTGTTCCTCCCCTGTCTATGTTCCTTCCCCCCATTGGCACCATTACCATTATATCCGGTGCTTGGACATTAGAATGTTGAAGTATTTCTGTCACTTCTATGAAATGGCGCTAGGGTTGGCGCTTACGCACACCGCTATCTCCGGCGCCATCTTATTGAAGATGCTGTCCTCCGGCTTCTGGGGTGTCGGACGTTCATCTGAGGGCGGCACAAGCACTCTCACATCCTCTGCCCTCGTCCACACCGCAGGAGACTTGTCATAAGCCAGAGGACAGAATCTTCAATAGGATGGCACCAGAGATTATTATTATTATTTATTTATATAGCGCCATTATATTCCATGGCACTTTACATGCTAAAAGGGCAGACTAGGACAAGTAACATAGTAACAATACAAGTAACAATAAATGTTGACAATTCAGTTGTACAGAAACAAGAGGGGAGAAATCCTGTCCGCGAAGGCTCACAGTCTACGAGGGGCGGGTGGGGATACAGTGGGAGGGCGAAATTCCAGTCGTGAGGCGGTGTGTGGACCGGGTCTTATTGCAGGTGGTAGGCTTGGCGGAAGAGGTGGGTCTTCAGGCTTCTTTTGAAGGTTCCCAGGGTAGGAGAATGTCTGATGTGTTGGGGCAGAGAGTTCCAGAGTATAGGTCAGGGGCGTAACTACAACAGGTGCAGGGGTTGCGATCACACCGGGCCCCGGAGCCTAGGGGGGCCCCAAAAGTCCCTTTGGCCCATAGAAAATGACTAATACTATTAAAGATTTGCAATAATTGGGGGCCCCATTGGAGCTTTCGCATCGTGGACCCAGGGCCTGAAGTTACGCCACTGGTATAGGTGAAGCACGGGAGAAATCCTGTATGCGGTTGTGCGAAGAAGAGATGAGGGGGAGTAGAGGAGAAGCTCTTGGGAGGATCGCAGGTTGCGTGAGGGTAGGTATCGGGAGCCATGTCAGAGATGTATGGAGGGGACAGGTTGTGAATGGCTTTGTATGTCATGGTTAATGTTTTAAACCGGGATCTCTGGGAAGTAGGGAGCCAGTGAAGGGCTTGGCAGAGGGGGGAAACAGGGGAGTAGTGGGGAGATAGATGGATTAGGCAGGCAGCGAGTTCAAGATAGATTGGAGAGGTGCAAGGGAGGTATTGGGGAGGCCGGTGAGCAGGAGGTTGCAGTAATCGAGGTGGGAGATGATGAGAGCGTGAATAAGGGTTTTAGTAGTGTCGTGGTCAAGGAAAGTGCGAATCCTATAGATGTTTTTGAGCTGGAGTCGGCAGGAGGTGGCGAGGGCCTGGATGTGGGGATTGAAGGTGAGGGAAGAGTCAAGGATAACCCCGAGGCACTTGGCATGGGGGACTGGAGAGAGAGAGCAGTCGTTGACGGCTATGGATAGGTCAGGTAGTGATGGGAGCGTCTTGGGGGGAAGACTATGAACTCGGTTTTGTCCATGTTCAGCTTAAGGAAGCGAGCAGAGAAGAAGGATGAGATGGCGACAGGCAGTGTGGAATTTTGGATAGAAGGGAGGCGATGTCAGGACCAGACAGGTAGATTTGGGTGTCGTCGGCGTAGAGGTGATATTGGAAGCCATGGGACTCAATGAGTTGCCCTAGGCCGAGAGTGTAGATTGAGAACAGTAATGGTCCAAGAACCAAGCCCTGGGGGACCCCGACAGATAGGGGGTTGGGCGAGGAGGATGTGTGGGAGTGGGTGATGCTGAAGGTGCGGTCAGTTAAGTATGAGGAAATCCAAGAGAGGGCAAGGTCCGTGATGCCAAGAGATTCCAGGATCTGTAGTAGAAGGGAGTGGTCAACAGTGTCGAAGGCGGCAGGACAGGTCGAGGAGGAGGAGAATAGAGTAGTGGCGCTTGCTTTTGGCAGTCAGTAGGTCATTTGTGACTTTGGTTAGGGCTGTTTCAGTGGAGTGGAGGGATCGGAAGCCAGATTGCAGGCGGTCAAAGAGGGAACAGAAGGAGAGGTGAGAGGACAGCTCAGAGTGGACATGCAGTTCAAGTAGTTTAGAGGCGAAAGGGAGGAGAGATATAGGACGGTAGTTGGAGACAGTTGTGGGGTCGAGGGAGGGTTTTTTGAGGATGGGGGTGATCAAGGCGTGTTTGAAGGCTGAGGGGAAGGTGCCGGTGGTGAGTGATAGGTTGAAAAGATGAGTTAGGGCTGGGATGATAACGGAGGTGAGGTTGGGAATGACGTGGGATGGGAGCGGGTCGTGGGCGCTGGTGGTGAGGTGTGATTTTGACAGGAGGGAGGAGAGCTGGTCTTCAGTTAAGGGGGGAAGCAGTTGATGGAAGTAGAGGGCAGTATAGGTGAGAGGGGAGGCTGTGGGGACAGTGGATCAAAGCTGTCTCTGATTCTGTCAATCTTTTCTTTGAAGAAGGAGGCAAAGTCTTTTGCAGAGATAAGGGGAGAGGGAGGGGGAGCAGGCGGGCGGAGTAAGGAATTGAAGATTTTGAAAAGTTGCTTGGGATTGCGGGACAGGGAGGTTATTAGGGATAAGAAGAAGGTTTGTTTGGCGGTGGCAAGTGCAGTCTTGAAGGCGATGAGGGACTGTTTGAACAGCGCAAAATGCTCAGTGGAACGGGATTTTTTCCATCGCCTCTCGGGACCCTGGATACCCGTCTCAGGTCTTTAGTGAGGGTGGTGTGCCAGGGTTGGCTATTAGTGCGTGGAGCTTGATATGTGAGGGGGGCTGCTAGGTCGAGGGCCTTCGTTAATGTGGTGTAGTAGAGGGTGGTGGCAGTGTCTGTGTCACGTATAGATGTTATGTTGGCGAGGGGAGGAGGGATTCTGAGAGTGAGTGTAGATCAACGTGTTGTAGGTTTCTGCGGGGATGATCAAGTTTGCGGAGAGGAGGTGATGTAGTAGGGGAGGATGAGGGCGGAGAAGGTCAGCAGATTGTGGTCAGACAGGGTGAGGGTTGAGTTTGTGAGATTAGTAAGGGAGCAAAGACGGGTAAAGATGAGATCCAGCGTGTGGCCATCTTTGTGGGTGGCAGAGGAGGACCATTGGGAGAGCCCGAAGGAGAAGTCAGGAAAGAAGTTGAGAGGCGGTTTAATGGGCAGTGTCAATGGGGATATTGAAATTGCCCATAATGATGGTGGGGATGTCAGTAGAGAGGAAATGAAGTAGCCATTTGGTAAAGTGGTCGAGGAAGGTGGGGATGGATACAGGGGGGCGGTATATGACGGCTAGCTGAAGGTTACAGGGGGAGAAGATACGGACAGAGTGGGCTTCGAAAGATGGGAGAGTAGCAGAGGGGGGTAATAGAATAGGGGGAAGGAGCAGGTGTCGGATAGGAGTATGCCAATACCTTCGCCATGTTTGTCAGAGGGGCGGGTTGTGTGGGAAAGATTGAGTCCGCCGTAGGATAGTGCAGCAGGGGAGGCTGTGTCAGAGGGGGTGAGCCAGGTCTCTGTGATGCCAAGGAATGAGAGTTTATTAGAAATAAAGAGTTCATGGATGTCTGTGAGCTTATTACAGACTGAGCTGGCGTTCCAGAGTGCGCCTGGCAGGGAGATTTAGAGGAGCAGGGGCTGGGGGGATGGGTCTAAGGTTGGTCAGGTTGCGAGGGTGGGTGATGGTGGGGTTATGAGAGTTGGTGATGGGACGTGGGGGTGGGGTGTAGGTGGCTGTGGGGATGTGGCGGGGGGGGCCGGGATTAGGGGAAATGTCATCAGCGAGTAGGAGGAGCAGGGAGAGGGTTAGCAGGTGGAAGAATGAGAGTTTACGTGGTGGCCGTGCCTGATTGGAGATGGAGGATTGAAAGTGAAGGAATAGTTCAGAGGAGTGGGTGAGGTGGTTAGGTAGGGATGAGCGGGGGTAGCAGGAAGTGGAGAAGGATGGGAGTGAGAGTGCAAAGGAGGGGATACATTGTGGATGGTGATCGGGGGATGGGAGTAGCGTGGGTCAGATGCATCCTCCCTACTTTAATTTTCTGAGATAATGATCTTTGGGTTTTCATTGGCTGTAAGCCATAATCATCAACATTAACAGAAATAAACACATGAAATAGATCCCTCTGTGTGTAATGACTCTATATAATATATGTGTGTCACTTTATGTATTGAATTACTGAAATAAAGTAACTTTTTGATTATATTCTAATTCATTGAGATGCTCCTGTATTTGTCTTTCAGACTACATTGTTATTTATACCTCTTATTTTTATAGTTTTTATGGTGATTTCTGCTTGGTCTGTATTACTTTATTTAATGCATATGCATCATATAAAAGATAATTCGTCATTTTGTTTATTGAGGGTTTCTTAGTCCATACATTTTTTGGGCCAAGACATTGAGTTTCCTACCTTTTGGTACACACTACACCATGGGTGTACCCAGGATCAAAACTAGGGGGGGGGCAAGCCATGGTCGTTCAGGTTGCGCCCGCTTCTTGTACCATCACTGCGCAGCAGCACACGGGCCGCTAAGGGTCCCGTGTGTTTCACTGAGCCTCCTGCTATCCACTGCCGCCCCCCTGCTCTTCCTCTTACCACAGGGGTGATGCCATGCATTGCACAGTGGAACGCATAAAAAGCAGGAAGCACTACCTTCTCCTAGTGTGGACTAGGTGTCACTTCCTGCTTTTATGCGTTCCACTGTGCAACGCTCGGCGTCACCACCTCCTCCTGTATCTTCAATTTTGGGAAGCTGCGGTGAAACCAGGAGATGTAAGTACAGATTTTTTTTAAGGAGTACACGCTGGCCAGAGGAGTATGGGGGGGAAAAGGGGGTGGCTCACTGTGGCTGCATTATACTGTATGGAGAATTATGAGGCTGTACTGTGCTATATGGAAGGCTGTACTATGCTAAACACAGGACTGTGAGGGTGCATTAGACTGTATGGAGGGCTATATGGAGAACTATGGGGGTGCATTATACTACATGGAGGACTATTGATGGTGCATTATACTGTATAGAGGACTATGGGTGAATTATACTATATGGAGAATTATGGGGGTGAATTCTACTATATGGAGAACTATAGGAGTGCATTATACTGTATGGATTGGAGGTGCATTATAATGTATGGAGGCATATGAGGCTACATTATACTATATAGAGGATAGTGGGGTTGCATTATGATAATTGGATGACTATGGGGGTACCTTATGAATGGGGGACTATGGGGTGCATTATAATACATAGAGGACTATGGGAATACATTGTAATGTATGGAGGAATGTGGGGATGCATTATAATAATTGGAGGACTATGGTAGCTGAGGAGGAGGACCATATAAACCATGATGGGGGACATATATACCACGATAAAGGCCATATTCCAGGAGGAGGACCATATACAGCAGGATAAGGGACATTAATACATAATGAAGGGGGAGAGGGGTCAATTTGTGAGTATAGGATTTAGAATGTTACACGGGGCCCATACATCTGACCAACGTGCACGCGGAAGGTGGGGGTCCTACAATGCGCACCTGTGCCCATCAGACTTATTGCGCCACTGGGGAGCCCTATGGGGGCAGGGGCTGTATATGACATGGGCGGGCTGCCGTCAGGGGCCGGGCGAGATTAATATATTTAATATATTAATATATTTGCTCCGAACGTTGCACCCGGTCTTATTTTCAGGGGGTAGGCATACACACACAGGGGCATACACTCGCAGGGGCATACACTCGCAGTACGGTGGCTCAGTGGTTAGCACAGTATATGGTGGCTCAGTGGTTAGCACTGTATACGGTGGCTCAGTGGTTAGCACTGTATACGGTGGCTCAGTGGTTAGCAGTGTATATGGTGGCTCAGTGGTTAGCACTGTGTATGGTGGCTCAGTGGTTAGCACTGTATATGGTGGCTCAGTGGTTAGCACTGTATATGGTGGCTCAGTGGTTAGCACTGTATACGGTGACTCAGTGGTTAGCACTGTATATGGTGGCTCATTGGTTAGCACTGTATACGGTGGCTCAGTGGTTAGCACTGCATAGTGGCTCAGTGGTTAGCACTGTATATGGTGGCTCAGTGGTTAGCACTGTATACGGTGGCTCAGTGGTTAGCACTGTATATGGTGGCTCAGTGGTTAGCACTGTATATGGTGGCTCAGTGGTTAGCACTGTATATGATGGCTCAGTGGTTAGCAGCACAGTATATGGTGGGCAGGCGGTTAGACCAGGATGAAGGCTGGGGGGTGAGCGCAGGAGGACGGAGGCTGGAGGGGTGAGCGCAGGATGACGAAGGCTGTTAAGGTGAGGGCAGGAGAACAGAGGCTGGAGGGGTGAGGGCAGGAGGACGGAGGCTGGAGGGGTGAGGGCAGGAGGACCGAGGCTGGGGGGTGAGGGCAGGAGGACGGAGGCTGGAGGGGTGAGGGCAGGAGGACAGAGGCTGGAGGCCCCCATCACAAGCACAGTGCAGCCAACTTTATCTTTATTTACATTACATTTATTTTACACTCACTGTGATCCTCCGGCTGCTCTGTCTCTGCCTCCAGCCCCCCACAGTCCACAGGGCAGCTGCACAGGCTCTTCTGCTCCCGGGGCCGGCACTGCAGCTTGCATTGTGTAGCATTGCACACACACACATTGCGCACACACACATTGCACACACACATTGCACACACACACATTGCACCATTGCACACATTGCACGATTGCACACATTGCACACACACATTGCACACACACACATTGCACCATTGCACACACACATTGCACACACACACATTGCACATACACACATTGCACCATTGCACACACACACATTGCACATACACACATTGCACCATTGCACATACACATATTGCACCATTGCACACACACACATTGCACCATTGCACACACACATTGCACACACACATTGTACCATTGCACATACACACATTGCACACACACACACATTGCATATACACACATTGCACACACACACACATTGCACATACACACATTGCACCCACACACATTGCACATACACACATTGCACACACATTGCACATACACACATTGCACACACACATTGCACATACACATATTGCACCATTGCACACACACATTGCACATACACATATTGCACCATTGCACACACACATTGCACACACACATTGCACACACACATTGCACACACAGACATTGCACATACACACATTGTACCATTGCACATACACACATTGCACACACACACACATTGCACATACACACATTGCACACACACACATTGCACATACACACATTGCACACACTGTCACTCTGCACAGCACACTGCACCTTCTTTCCTTGGGGCCATTGTCTTCTTGTCGACTCTTCACTCACTCTGTCTTCACTTGTAGCTCGCCTTGAGAGCTCTTTGCTCCAGCCTCCCCCCTCACCACCAGGCCAGGCCAGCAGTGTCCCCACTCCCCAGATAGACCCCACTCCAACATGGGACTCGGCACTCTCAGTGCAGTGGTGATGTCACACAACACACATCACTGTTCTGAGTCCCCCTGCAGGCCTGCCAGACAGTGCCTGCCGAGCTGATCTGCAGTCGGCAGATACTGTCTGAGGCTGCTGATGCTGAGGGCACCCGGCGATGTGATCAGACACTGATCCACCCGGCGCCCTGCCTGCTGGGGGCTGCTGGGGGCTGCTGCAGCTGCCGGCCTGCCACCCCGCCGCCCCATGTCACACACGGGCGGCGCAGTGCGGCTATGCCGCTGCCGCTGACACTGTCATGCCACAGACTTAGTCACACTCTCACAGTAGGTGCCAGTTCCGGTGCGCAACTGCGGGGGGAAAAGCAGCCTCTTGGGGGGGGCACCTGCCCCCCCCTGCCCCACGCTGGGTACGCCCATGCACTACACTGATGAGGGGCAGGTACCCCGAAACGCAGCATCTGTAGTTTGGGGTTCTGATCTGGCACAAATCCCTTAGTTATATTAAAAGCTTGTAGGAAAGCGATTATGACTTTGAGGAAGCTGCTTAAATGTGGCACGGGAGTTTCTCAACTTCCTTAGTGAAGTGCAAATTTGCATATATGCATATATCTGAGAGGAGGGAAGTGGCTTACAATCTCCTCACCTACTTCGCTCTCTCCATAAGGTTGAGAGCAAGTTCCCATACCTTTTGGTAGTTTTTATTAATTCTAAGATGCCTCTCTCTTGGAGTTTTCTTCAAGGCGTTGTCCATTACTTTCCTTCTCATTCTTCATGTCTGGACCCATAAAAATAAAATACACTCACCTTCCATGCCGGCGCTGTTCGAGCAGTGACGGCACTCACTTCCCGAAACTGACATGCAGTTGTGATGTCACACGAGCCCCGTGGCCAATCACCAATGAGTTTTCTCTCGTCGCCTTCGGATGTATGAGTAATCAACAGAAAGAACTGGCTGCTCATGAAGTCAATGGTGATTGGCCACGGGGCTCATGTGACGTCACATCCACATGTGAGCCCCAGGAACACCGCTTGAACAGTGCTTACATTGGAGGTGAGTATAAGCTGTTTTATTTAATTGGGGCGGAATGAGAAATGGTTGTCCTAGTAGTGGACAACCCCTTTAATTGTTTTTTCTAATATATCCGATGTTCAGCTACTTATATGTGTGTATCATTGCTTCATTGTGATATATGTTGAAGAATTTGGCACAAAAAAATCAACGAATATCACAAGAAAAAAAGGGAGTGTAACAAAAAAAGCACATTATGAATCTTTAGATTTCTGCACTTTTTATTATTATTACTATACAACAGATACACACAGCAAATAAGATCATTATGCTGGATTTTGTATTAAATCACTAGTCGGACACTTTCCAAGCGTCTAGGACTGCGGTATATATATCGGCGAATGATGCGGGCAGAGCCCAGGAGGAGCCTTTTGCAGCTGACAGATTGTTATTTTGTCAACTCCAATTGTTTTCAAGTGCTGGCCAAGGTTTTTAGACCGAGCACCCTGTGTGCCGATTACCACTGCGACCACCTTCACTGAGCACCCAGTGTGCCGATTACCACTGGGACCACCTTCACTGAGCACAAAGTGTGCCGATTACCATTGGGACCACCTTCGCTGAGCACCCAGTGTGCCGATAACCACTGGGACCACCTTCTCTGGCTTGTGCCAGAGTCTTTGCTACTTTATTACTATTACTATTATTATTATTTATTATTATAGCACCATTTATTCCATGGAGCTTTACATCCGAAAAGGGGTTTGCCTAGAAAAGGACAATAATCATAAATATTACAAGGCACAGATAGGTACAAGAGGAGAGAGGACCCTGCCCACGAGGGCTCACAGTCTACAAGGGATGGGTGAGTATACAGTAGGTGAGGAGAGAGGACCCTGCCCACGAGGGCTCACAGTTTACAAGGGATGGGTGAGGATACAGTAGATGAGGAGAGAGTACCCTGCTCGTCAGGGCTCACAGTCTACAAGGGATGGGTGAGGATTAGGGATGAGCGAGTCTACTCGCTAGGACTCGTTACTCGGCGATTCTTAAGGGACTCGCTGGACTCGGGAATCGGCGAGTCTTTTAGCGAATACTCGCTCAGTAACGAGTCCAAATCCGGCGAGTCGGTTTGCGGCAGGCGGGCTGCTTCGCGGCTGGATGAGGTAAGGTCAGCTTTGATAGCCCCCCCCCGCTTTTCAAGGCCGCCGGGTCCCGACAGCACACCCCCCCCCCCCCGGTTCTCAAGGCTGCCTGGACGGTTCTCAAGGCTGCCTGGACCCGACAGCACCCCCCCCCCCCCGGTTCTCAAGGCTGCCTGGACCCGACAGCACCCCCCCCCCCCGGTTCTCAAGGCTGCCTGGACCTGCCACCCAGGGGAAGAGGCTCCAGCCAGCCCCTGAGTCCAATGCTCCGAATCCTAGCGAGTCTGCGATTCCGAGTCCTGTATTATCTATTCGGGACTCGCGAATCCATATTCCCTATTCTTTAACATTGGACTCGCTAGACTCGCCACGAGTACCGAGTCCTGGGCTCGGACTCGTGCGGGTCTAGCGATTCCGAGTAATTTAGGACTCGCTCATCCCTAGTGAGGATACAGTAGATGAGGAGAGAGGACCCTGCCCATGAAAGCTCACAGTCTACAAGGGATGGGTGAGGATACAGTGGGTAAAGAGAGAGGACCATGCTTGCGAGGGTTCACAGTCTACAAGGGATGGGTGAGGATACAGTAGGTGAGGAGAGAGGACCCTGCCCATGAGAGCTCACAGTCTAAAAGGGATGGGTGAGGATGCAGCGGGGGAGGGGAGAGGACACTGCCGACAAGAGCTCACAGTCTACAAGGGATGGGTGAGGATGGACTAGGTGAGGATAGAGGAACCTGCCCACAAGGGCTCACAGTGTACAAGGGATGGGTGAGGATACAGTAGGTAAAGATAGAGGACCCTGCTCACAAAGGCTCACAGTCTACAAGGGATGGGTGAAAATACAGTTGGTAAGGAGAGAGGACCCTGACTGCGAGGGCTCACAGTCTACAAGGAATAAGTGAGGATACAGTAGATGAGGAGAGAGGGCCCTGCCCACGAGGACTCACAGTCTACAAGGGATGGGTGAGGATACAGTTGGTGAGGAGAGAGGACCCTGCCTGCGAGGGCTCACAGTCTACAAGGAGTAAGTGAGGATACAGAAGATGAGGAGAGAGGGCCCTGCCCACGAGGACTCACAGTCTACTAGGGATGGATGAGGATACACCACAAAAACCCAAGATCACAATATTCAGATAGTGTTGAGCCCCAGGCCCTGGGGTACTCGGGAATCAGGCTCGGTGGGTGCTTTAAAAGGGATGTCACAGGTGGCAGCGCCTGAGCCCATGGCCTGGGTGACACTTCAATAAGGGGTTATGTACAGGGGATAAGAATTTGTCATGTGACGCCACCTGTAGTACATGGTGATGGGTCACCAGCGCTGCCTCAGTCCTCCGGAGGTTGATGGTAGTGCGGCTGAGATGGCAAAGCTCCCTACAGGTAGAGCTGGTTCTCCGGGGCAGCATTCCTGAAAACAAGCAGGTTTAGGGAGAAAACCACAAAAAAACAGAGTCACTTTCTCCCGGGTACTTTACTGTAAACGTCAGCAATAGAATACAGAGTTCACAGTTCAGCAAGATGGAATGCAAACAGGTAGCTCTACGGGTGGCTGCAAGTGGATCCCAGGTGGTATGGTGGAACCCGTGGTAAACCTTAGTTGACGAACCCGTGTCCTTTCTTCCCCACCTAGGATAAGTCTATACCCTTGTAGGTAGACTTGGGGCTCCCCTCCCTCATGGTGAAGAAGCAGGCAGACCGCTCTGTCTGGCAGGGTGCTGTGGTGATACAGACCACAGCAGCCAGTTGACGACTGCAGAGGTAAACTCTGACCATTTCCTTGGGTCCAGCATTCCCGTGGTGGACTGGGGAGTCCCCTGGAGTATGGTTCCCCCTTTCTCTCTAGGGCCCAGACTCCGTACGTCAAGCGCGCCCTTCCAGGATCCCCTCAGGATCTTCTTTCTCCTTTCCTCCGGATCAGCGTAGAGCCGTCCAGGTAAACCTTCCGCCTTGCTCCACACTCCTTCCCCTCTCCTTCTCCTCCGACTGTCCCGACCCTCAGACGTCCCTTGTCTGACTATTCTGTCCTACTCTCTGACCTCCTTTGTTCCCAGTAGAGGTGAATATATCTCCCTTCCGGGTAACCTCCCACTCCTATGCTAATGTGGGAGTGCAGGAATGGGTCCCACCCACCAACCTAGGGTCCACTTGCAGCTGGGGAAATTACACCTCTTTTACGGGTGCAATACCCCACTGTGACTGACTATGTGGGCGCCACAGTAGCTTCTAATTTGAAAAGCTGCATACAAAGAACACAGTTTATATGTATTGTCATTCCAGTCCATGGTCCAGTGATCTTTGTGGCAGTGGCGTAACTTGAAGCTCATGGGCCCCAATGCGAAAGCTCCAATGGGGTCCCTAATTATTACAAATCTTTAACAGTAATAAGTCTTTTTCTATAGGCCAAATGGACTTTTGGGGCCCCCTAGGCTCCGGGCCCAGGTGCGATCGCAATCCCTGCACCTGTTGTAGTTACGCCCCTGCTTTTTGGACCCCAGTAGTGTTGACATCCTGTTCATCAGTCACCTGACCCTGCAGCCAACTAGTGATAACAGTAGTTAAATCAGTGGTGAATGGTATGTCATCACTTCCGGTACAGAACAGAACACTGGAGCATCAGCCTTCAAGAACAGGATTTTTTTTAACGATCTCTTCACTCTTCGAAAGTCCTAGACAGTTCATTTAAATAAAACTCCCATACAGTGTCCACATATTGGAACGAACAGCAATGTGATATACTTTTCGCTCCTTCTTGGGGTCCTATTATCAGGGACCACTTAGAATAAGCCCTTTTAATTCCATGTCTTTTCCCAAACCTTGACATGGGTCTACACAACCTGGGTAGATGTCTTTGACTTTTTACAGCTGTATCATGTATACACGATATATATGGACCGCAGCTAACAGAATGGAGATCCATAGAGATGTAACAAGAGCACAGTTTAACGGAAAGTCAGGGCCGCCTCTACCTGCGGTTTCCTATTTGGTTTAGCAATAAGACTCTTGGTCAAAGGGTCTCCAGGAATTCCATTCATTAAGCAATTAGACGGCATGAAGAACAAGGGAAAGTATTCTATCATCAAACGAAGCCCCTGTTTAAAGCGAGACTCTCACATCTGGCACCGAGCATGCTCATGAGTAACACGAGGCACGCCAATACCACAAGGGCTGTTAACATACATAGGGAACCAATTAACAGATGTTTGAACAGCAGATTTTCTGCTCTGATTACAATTCTTCACTTTCTATGGCAGAACTGATATCCAGCTCAAACTTAAACATACAACTATTAGTTTACCGTATATGTCAGTATCTTGGGTACAGCTGTGCACTATATGGTACATTGTTATCGTTCTTTATGGCCAATTCACAGAACAATATTTCAAGAGCTCTGATATCATTAGATGGTAATTAGAGTTCAGCAAAAAGATCAGTAAGACTTACATTTTTGTGCAAATTTTGCAACATTTTAGGCAAGCATAATAGTTTTTGCTCTAAAAAGGCACCAAAAGGGCCTAATGTTGTTCCTAATTTATGAACCACATGTGCCATTTTGTAGAATTTGGCACAACAAAAATCAATGATTTCCACAAGACAAAAAAAGTGATTAAAAAAAAAAAGTGCACTGCACTATCTGTCAGTCCATGTCACTGTAGTGGGCTGAACAGTATCACTGTAAGAGTTAAGCAAAAACATTTGCAGGACCCTGGTCCATCGGTCCTATCACAGTGCATGGCCACCGGACGAGAGGCCTGTGTACCTCCTATCTGCCAGCATTACACGGCTCCTGTTTTGGATCTGGAGTCCATAATCCCCAGCCACAATGGAGATTATAAGAAAACAACAGGTGAACATATAAAAATACGTTAGAAAATAGACGCAAATTAAAAATTGTAAAATGCAAATAAACACCAAAAACTAGAGAGAGAAAAGGCCCAAACATAATGATGACATGTACAAAATACGTTTAAGTATCTAGACAATGGCAGCACCACAGTAATCCCATCAACTATGGGCTTAGTGGTGTATGTAGTAGAGAGCAGACAGGGGAAGATGTCCCTTTTTTGGCCAAGATTTATTCCAGCTCTGAATATATGACTTGTTAGACCAGTGATGGGTGACATGCCAGATCCTATATGGCGGTAATGAGGAGACTTATAGCCACAATGCTCCTCTGGGAAATGAAATATTCAAATAGTTTGTTCAGAGAGGAAGGGGACTCGAACTCTAGACAATTTGCATATTTCATTTCCCAGAGGATCTTTGGCGGCTCCTAAGTCCCCTTCTTACTGGCACGTCAATCAACACAAGGAGAAACCCTTACCCCTTAGACCCTGTCCTAGCCTCTCATACAGCCAGATCAGATCTCATAGTTTGCACTGA
The DNA here is from genome assembly GCA_033576535.1 of Allobates femoralis. Classification (NCBI taxonomy): domain Eukaryota; kingdom Metazoa; phylum Chordata; class Amphibia; order Anura; family Aromobatidae; genus Allobates; species Allobates femoralis. Next base: position 715,867,394 of record JARQOC010000002.1, on the reverse strand, counting down.
CAAGGGGCAGTACCCCGAAACACTGTGTCTGCAAATAGAGTTTCTGGTATGGTTTTAATCCTATATCAAATGACAAGGCTCGTTAAGGCGTAGATACTGACTTTTAGGACCGTCACTTCCAATAGATGGCACTAGAGTTCAAGACCTCTTCATCTCTGATGAGACAGACATAGACAGAACAAGGCTTCTATGCAAGAACAGTGTATGGGCCCCTTGAACTTCAATAGGTTTGTCTTTGAGAAAAGATATGTATGCTGATTTGGAGGTGAAGATGAGCTCCTTTTCTTCTTGGGCCTCTTTGGCCTCTACCATCTGCACAAATGGCATGTCTGCCCCTAGTCTATTCTTTTGACATCATCTCTGGTCCAGCTCAGGGTTGCACCTCGTGGTCATCTACAAAATACATGTATTACTCCTACATGACTAAAGTCTTTTAGTTTCCAGTATTATACGTATGATGGAAGAAAGGGTTGAACATGTCCATAGTCCACCAGCAATCCCAGTCTGTGAATGGCAGTTTGGACACAATCAATGATTTCTTTTTTTGACATATTCATATCTATTTTAGATAAGGTGGATTATGGTAGATGAGGAGATCTTCATTCTTTGTCCTTGATTCATAAAGGAAGGGGTTGGAGAACCACTTTAGGCTTTGCAAAATGGTTCTCAGAGGGTTTCCCAGATGAAGGTAACATATACTATATACACTGCAAATGACGTCAATGAGGGTCATATCTACTTTGTTCAGAGGGTTACATGTCCACTAATTAGTAAGTCATGGCATAGTCTAGGGGAACATCCTAATATCACTTGAACGTTCACCTCTAAAATCTCTGTTTATCGTTACCATTAGGGACGACCACACATAATATAAAATTGACCAACTGTCCATAATCGACTTCGAAAGCATTGGTTGTTAGGAACAAAGGAGTTTACTGTCCCTCCTTGAACACATGGGCTATGGTAGCAACCTCTGTGTTGGTACCCCTATACTTTCACACTTCTGCAAAGCTTCTCGTAGATATCACGTTTTATCTTTTCATTAGCAAACTCTGCCAATTTAGGATGGATCCACCATCCTTGGTAGACCCCTACATCTTGGGTAACACTGAAAGACAATGGGATATAACATGTTGGATAAAAGCCTCCAAGGTGTGTTATCAACCCCATATCCCATATTAGGCAAATAATTTTGTTTGCTGGCACTGGCCAAAGTCTACGGTCAACTTAGATGTCCCAAACCTCGCTAATTCTTGGCAGCGATGTCTAATTCTACCTAATGCTTCTTTCTCCCATTTATCATACACAGTTTATTAAATCTGTTTTCTGTTACATTGTATGTTGCAATTTTCAGACTGACCTCAAGAATTCCTCAACTAACTGATGTTCCAACGTTCTCCATTTGGGAGTTGTTTTACGAGACTCTTCTCCACGGGCTCCGCTATACCCAACTCTTGTTAAACTCCGCAAAGCAGTTCTCCTCGAAAGATAGGGAAAATCAAATAAAAGTGTCCAGAAACAACAACGTAGAGCGGAATACCTTACAGATGTCAGGGCGGTAATTTTTAATGGATAGCAGCTCCTCGCTGGGTAATGGAGATGTGTTTTTCTTTCCGATCACCTCCCATAATTCAACAACCTTCATGTCAGGTCATTGGTATTGGAACAATGATCTGCTCATAGAAAAATGAATCTGAGTTACTGTGAAGTTGTAGTGAATAATTGTGGTAAGAATCTCTTACGTGAAGCCAATGGGACATTCTCCAGGTTTTATATAAGATTCCTGGCAGCTCTTCTAGTGACCAAAATCATCATCATCATACCATGTTCTCCGTAGAACCCTAAGACCCCCCCTTAAAGGGAATCTGTCAAGTCAAGAATCCATATGTAACTGATATCATTTTCTAATTCCTCTGGTTAAACTCTCTCTATTCATGCATTTCTTTTATTTATGCTCCCCCTATCATCTGAAAACAGCAAATAAAGAGATTCTATGGTGCCCCTGAGGATTCAGTCACCAAAAAGGTACTGCACCTTAGTTAGAGGTGTGGTACCCCACTCTCGGGTAAGAAGGGGACAACGATTAGAACCCAGACACCCACACCCAACACCACACACCCTGGTAAGGGGATTCAGGCGGACCCTGTTTAGGGAGGGATCCATCCCAGGTTGGAGGGAAGTTAGGTAGGGGGTGCGGGTGGAGGAAGAGGACTAGGGGAGCACCAGGAAGTGGGAGTAGAAAGTTGAGTGAAGAGAGGGAAACAGACGGATGTAGAGAGAGACCAGTTGAGAAGAGAAACATGAGAGGAGCTGCGTGAGAGATGTCCTGGGGACTGGAGCTGGTAGGAGCTCGTCCCAGGACAAAGAACAGAGGGGAAGGGAAAGAGGAGCCGGTGAGGGGCCGACAGTGATCAGAGTCGGGTGGAGGGACCTGGCCCGCAGAGGGGGAAATCAGATCCCAAATAGTGGAGTGATAGACAAGAACTCAGTTATAGAAACCGGGGGTTGGGGTGGCTTCATGTGTAACAACCCAAATCCACACTTATTCGCTGGAAAGTGGTGAGAGGAACTGGGAATTCTCGTCATTAGTTAGAACCCATGGCTGCAGGAACGGGACACTGAGTGTGAGGCGTGGGGAAGGAGGGAGTGAGCCAGCGCAGAGAGACGACCCAGAGAGGAACCTAATAACGGGTCCCAGTTGTTCGTTTTCCCACATTATCCGAGAGTTGACTGGAGCACTGAACTAGAGGATGCAGCATCCCAACTGGTGACTTGCACTACAGTGAGTAAAGAACTTAAATACTGCAAAGAGTTGTGTCCTCCAGTCATTAGTCACATCCACAGTCCTGCACCCCACCGTTCCCTATTTCCTGTTTAGACTGTGTAAACTGCCCTGGGCCCTTGCTCTACCCGTGGAAAGCAGAACCACCTCAGCTGCATTACCAAGGGCCCCAGATGATCTGATTGCAGCGTTGGACATCCATCACCATTGCAGAAACCCACAGGTGGCGTCATGTTAAATTGTAGTTCCCATACAATTTTCCCTTTTATTGACAAAACCAGGGCCATGGAATGGGGTCCTGACCCCGTGACCTCCCCAAAGAACTCTTGACTTAGTTCAGAGTACCCCACGCTCCTAGGGGGTGTGTCAATTCATTCCATCTGTCAATCACACTGAGTGATCACTTAGTTCTCTGCTGAACACTCCTCAGGAAATGAATATTCATGTAGTGACCTCACTGCACACAATTAAACTTCAGTAAAAATCAGTCATATAAAGGGGGCTTTATCCTTCTCCCTGCACTCCCCTGTATGCAGCAAAACAAATGTTCAAATAAACACACAGAATCTCTTACAGACAGCACGGCTTCTGCTTAGAGAAATAAATGGAGGAGATTCCTTATCTGATATGTGACAGCTTGGCTAGGTATGTGCCTGCAGTCTCTCCCTCCCCCTCAGAATCACCATAGGAAAATTAAAATCAAAGTGAGACACATAGCACAGGGGAAGAGAGGGAATGTCAGCCTGGAAAGGAGTGAATAATAAATGCACATTTACATACTGTGGACTATTCATCAGTGAAAGTAATGAGCCAGACTAGTGAAGCAGCTGACTGCTGGGTGTGCAGGTGCCTATAGCAAGTGAACTACAGAGGGTACAGTAACGATTTTTACAGATTCTGAAAGGTCTGCTCGAGCAGTATTCAAGGGTACTATTAGCGTCATACTGAAAAGTGACCTGACAGAATCCCTTTAAAAAGTTACAACTGTGAAAGTATTAATTCTATTATGTTATCAAATATACAAAAAATTGAAAACCAATGAATGACATCAGAGATGAATCTAGGTTTTCAGGCACCTGGGGCAAGAATTCAGTGCTGCGTCCCCCTCCCCAAAAGTGCTGTTTGAGTGGTCATCATTTGCGATTTTAACACTGTAATGTGCCGATGAGCTTCTCTTTCTAATTCTCTCAACGTTCAGTAAAAAACTACGGCCTTTAAATTAGTGAGAGAAGCAGGAAGAAAAGCAAGTTGTCACATGACTGTAAGTATGAAAACTGCACATGAATGCAGTGGCCATGTGATCACTGCTGGAACCAGCAAGAGTTGAATCCTTACAGTGATTATATTACACAATATTAGCATGTGAGATACTGTCATGCTTATGACTCGCCCACCAGAACCATGGGGTACTCGGCTCCGTGGCCCTGGGCGGTCAATAAAAGGGGGACAGTTTTTAGGAATAATTGTGATGCCACCCGTGGTGTGCGGCTATGGGTAGCCGCAGCAGGCGGGACCACTGGAGATGGCAGTACAGCGAGGATGTTAAGCCCTCCACGGGTAGAGCTGGTCTTCAGGGCAACCGTGAAGTCTATGAATATGCAGGTTCGTCGGGGGTACAGAGCTCACAGTCACAGGCAGTCTCCTGCTGCCAGATCGCAGAATCAGTCTATCTTCCCTCAGGCACAATAATCACAGCCTCAGACAACATCGAGCTTTAACCAGGTTTTACTCTTTCTCAGCAGTTGGTAAAGTTCACAGACAGTACATTAGCAGCTCTGGTGTGGTCTAAGCAGCCGGGATGGTTCATCTACGTCACCACCTTTCGTGCCTCTTTCGGGCCTTTTCGGTCTGTCCGCACGCTAACTACGATCCAGCGGTCACGGGCTTTCAGTGGGTGACCTACCGGGTCCCCTAGCCCTAGTACGACAGCCTTCTTTTCGCTGCGCCAGAGGTAGGTTCTCAAGACATAAAGACCTCGCACCCCGCCGGGGTTCGTAGTTGGAGCATACAGCATCCTGGCCACTTCAGCAGATTCGCTTCTAATAGGACAAAGTACCTGGTGGTCCGAGCTGCTGTGTTGGTGTGATGGAAAAAACAGATACAGCGGTATGTCTGGTTATAGTAGTAGCTGTTTGAAAATAAACAGCTACTACTATACCCAGACATACCGCTGTATCTGTTTTTTCCATCACACAAACACAGCAGCTCGGACCACCAGGTACTTTGTCCTATTAGAAGCTTATCATGACCACAGTGACCTGTGGAGGTACGGTCCTGGCAGCATCTGTATTGTTCTGAGCAATCATGCCGGTTGTGTGCTACACAACCCTATCAGGTGAGCAGTTCCTAAGTTACGCCATTTCAAAACCTGTCTCCTAAGGATAAGACCCTATTTTGCGCATTCTCACCCCTTTCTTAGACTTCAGCAGATTCGGCACTCTGGTTCTGGCCCAGTCCCCAGTGTCCTCGCTCATTCAAGCACACCTGGACTCCTTCTTACTCTCACCACGGTCTACAGCCTTGGACCCAGGCTAGTCTCATAGCGGTACAGGCCACCGGGTCTGTGTCCTCCCAGTCCTGTCTGGTGGTGTTTCTCGCCTCTCCTTCTACTGACTGGACTTCTCTCCTCGACTTCTCCTGGCTGACTCTCCTCTCTGACTACTCCTCTGAACTTGGTGTTGTGTTGTTTTGTTCTGTTGTTACCTCCCCTAACCAGGTCATTCTCTAACTGTCCATTCTCCACCTAGCTCCTCCCGCTATCCCGTTGCTGTGCATAGCGTCCCTAGACTTAGGAACAGAAGTGTGTTGGGTGTGTGTGTGGGGAGACCGATTTACCAATCCCGGCTAGTGGCGACCGGTTCCGCAGGGGATCTACTACGGGTAATTTTCCTGTACGAGCTCGCATCAGATATGCTGGTGTACAATTGGTGGAACTCACTGGAATGTGGTTATACATGTCGAGTCGACCAAATCAGGCAGTTTTTCTGGCCACTGATTTCTTTCTTCCAACGGGAGGATTTTCAGCATGTCAATGACGATGTTATTCATTTTCTCACAGAGTCCATTAGTTTGAGGATGATACCGGGTCGTTGTGATCTTTTTGCACTCATACATCTGGCAAAACTCTTGAAAGATCTCTGCTTCGAATGCTGATCCTTGATCGGCTAGAATACGTTCCTAACGGTCTGCAGAAGACTTTTTGGAAGGTTTTTGCAGCAGTTGCAGCTGTCAAGTCTTGTACAGGGGCAACCGTTAAAAATCTTGAATAATGGTCCACCGTTGTCAAGGCGTAGATATAGCCGGATCTGCTTGGAGCCAGTTTTACATGATCCAAGGCGACTAATTCCAGAGGCTGCTTGGTTATGATGGGATAAAGTGAAGCTTTCTGGCTCTGTACATCTTTTCTTCTCAAGGTACAGGCTTGACAATCTTTGCACCATTTTTCTATGGATGACCACATACCGGACCAGAAGAATCTGTCTTTCAGTAGCACTTCGAGCTTCCTCCATCCGAAATGACCCGTTTTGTTGTGTTAGGCACTTAAGACCAAGGGGACATCTGATTTTGGCACAATGATCTGCCACGCCATTTCATGGGTTCTTGGATTTATATACCGCCGGCACAATTTATCTTGGTACTGGAATAATTTACCTTGCTCACTCCACAGATGTTTGGCATCAGACGGAGGATCTGTAGGCAGCTTCACTGACTCTCGTGTTATCAGTTGCTTGATTAGACCGACAGCCGGGTCTTGGTCCTGCGCCTTCCCCCAGTCGAAGTGGGATAATAGCTTCACTGTTTCCGTAGAAAAGTTTTGATAGGTCTGCTGGCATTGGGTTACTCTTACATGATGGAAGGCAGGTAACTCCACTTCTTCCAGCTCGTCTTCATTAACTCCCTCTTCGAATAAGTGAGGCATCCTGGATAGAGCATCCGCATTTCCGTTCTGGTGTCCAGCCCTGTATTTGATGGTGAATTGGTAATTGGAGAGCCTGGCCATCCATCTCTGTTCCATGGCTCCCAATTTTGCCATTTCCAGGTGGATGAGTGGATTGTTATCCGTATAGGTGGTGAACTTGCTAGAGGCTTGCTAGTGTAGAGACTTGCTAGTGTTTAAACCTCTCGGTGATGGCCCAGACCAAGGCCAGGAATTCCAGCTTGAAGGAACTGTAGTTTTCTGGGTTCATCTCCGTGGTCACAGCTTCCGGCTGGTGTAGGCAATTACCCTCTCCTTGCCGTCTTGCTTTTGGGAAAGGACGGCTCAGAGTCCCACATTGCTGGCATCTGTATACAACAAGAATGGCAGATTGTAGTCCGGGTAAGCTAGGATTTCTTCTCCTGTCAGGGCTTCTTTCATCATCTGGAACGATTCCTCTTGTTGCTTACCCCATCTCCATGGAGAATCCTTTGACTGTCCCTTTATGGGTTGGCCTACTAGGAGGTCTTGCAAGGGAGCAGCCTTCTTGGTGTACTCCTTGATGAACCTTCGGTAGTAGCCCACCAAACCCAGGAATTGACGTACCTCCTTGATGGTTTTGGGTTCTGGCCATTCTCTGATTACTGTCACCTTGTCTGGATCAGGACCAATGCCTTCAGCACTGACTATGTGTCCCAGGTACGGTACTCTTGGCTTTAACAGGTGGCATTTTGAGGGTTTTAGCTTCATCCCGTATTTGGCCAGAGCTTCGAACACCTCTCCTAGATTGGCGACATGTTCCTCGTAGGTCTTGGAGTATACGATCATGTCATCTAAGTATAGCAGCACTGTCTCAAAGTTTTTATGTCCCAGGCAACTCTCCATCAACCTCAGGAAGGTACCGGGTGCATTACATAGTCCGAAGGCCATGCTGTTAAATTCACATAGGCCCATAGGTGTTGCGAATGCCGTCTTCTCTCGATCCTCTTCGGCTACGGACACCTGCCAATACCCACTAGTGAGATCTAAAGTGGAGAAGTAGTTGGCAGACTTCAACGCAGCTAAAGATTCCTCTATACGTGGCAACGGATAAGCATCTTTGTGTGTTAGGCTGGTTTCACACTACGAATTTTTCATTTCCGATGCTGTCCGATAAAAATAGGGCAGCATCGGACCGATTTTGGCCCCTATGCAGCCCTATGGGCATCGGACTGAATCGGATGTGCACTAAATGGCATCCGATTTGGTCCGATCCGATTCTGTCCGATTTTGTCCGATTTTTGCACCGAAAATAAAATCGGACAAAATCGGATGCCATTTAGTGCACATCCGACCCAATGTTTTTAACATGGGGTCCTATGGAGCAGGGTCCGAGGAAACATCTGATGTGTCCTCGGACCCGATTTTACTGTACTGAGCATGTTCAGTACAGTAAAACTGCTCCTAACTGGGAAAGCAGGGGTTAAAAAAAAAAAAAAACAATGTATGCTCACCTGTCCCCGAGGCCCCCGCCATCTCCCGCACGGTCCCGCAGGCTCCCGGTGTCTCCAGAGGTCTTCTTCTTCTGAACAGGACCTGCTGTGACATCAGTCACATGACCGTCGGTTACACCATGTTAACAGGTGGTCACGTGATTGTGACATCACGGCAGGTCCTGTTCAAAAGAAGAAGACCGGGAGGACACCGGGAGCCCGCGGGACTGTGCGGGAGACGGCGGGGGTCTCGGGGACAGGTGAGCATATATTGTTTGTTTTTTTTATCAGCCCGGAGGGAGCGATTTTCTGCCGGAATCAGATGCCTATTTGGCATCCCATTCCAGGCATCAGAAGGGAGCCGATGCTGTCCGATTTTATCGGACAGCATCGGCTCCCTTGAAAATTGTAGTGTGAAGGTAGCCTTATGCAGTTTACCTATAGTCTACACACATCCTCATACTGCCATCCTTTTACCTGACTAGGACTAATGGAGCTGCCCAGGGACTACAGCTATCTCTTATAACCCCTGCGTCTTTCATGTCCTGTAGCATTTCTTTGGCTTTTTGATAATCTGCAGGTTGACTAGGCCTATACCGCTCCTTTATTGGTTGATATGTACCTGTGGGGATGTGGTGTTGTACCCCTTTTATCCTACCAAAATCAAGTGGATGCTTACTAAAGACTTGTTCAAATTCTTGAGCTACCCGGTACACACCTTGTTTCTCATACACAGGAGTGGTGTCAGTTCCGACATGGAGCTGCTGGCACCGGTCCCTCCAGTGGCCCAATTGTTTGATCAGGTTTTGCCCCTTTTTCTTGGGGTTCAGGTTGCACTGTTTGGATCTCGTTGTTACTGACTGTGTAAAATTTAACAACGGTTGTATACCTGGGTAATTTAAACTCTTCACTGCCACAATTTAAGATGCGATCAGGTACTCTCCCATTGTGTACAACGACCACCCCCCTGGCTGTCAACAGTGTAGGTCTGTGCCCTGTGCTGATGGGCTCCACTAACGCTTGATAGTCCTGCCCTCTCAGACCTATAGCTGCTCGACACCATACCATCATTTCACTCATTGGGGAATCACAATAGGTATCGGGTCTGTTACCCGTGCTGTACCAGTTTCACCACCTGTAATTGTTACCTGTTGTTGGTGTAAGATGGCTCTGATCTCACGTTGGATAATCTCCTCTGACCAGGTCTGGCAGTGTCTGCGATCTGTTGAAGCAAAGACAAAACTTCCTCCATGCAATTGCTAACAACATTTGTACCCTGTATACCCATAAGGATCATTTGCATCATTGGCTTCTGCTACTACAAGGACCCTCTGTAATTTCACCCTCCCCACCATTATGGGCACTTCTCTAACCTCCATCACAGTAATTGGTTCACCATTAGCTGCATGAAGGAAAAGGTCTATTTCAGGCTGTTTCAGTTCTGCATCAGCCCAATACTTTTTATAAAGGATATAGGGGATGGTGGTCACCTGTGACCCGGTGTCCAGCAGAGCAGGTGTCGGGATGCCATCCAGTACAATGGATAGAAACGGCCTCTGTCCGATGAAAGTCTTGCACCAGGTGGTTGGGCCCTGCTGATTTAGTCCTGAAGTTTGGCCCCGGCCCCCAGGGACTGCCCGCTTAAAGGACAGCGCCTGGCGAGGTGCATTACAGTTGCAGCAGACGGGCTCCCCAGTGGAGCTGTAGCGGTCGGTGGTCCTCCCTCGGTACGCTGTGGCTTGCTTCCCTCGCACCCAGGGGACGTCGTCCGGGCTGTCGGCAAGTTGAATCAGCGGCTGAGGCTTGGCTTGGGGTCTTGGTGCTGGCTGCTGGTTCTTCTGTAAGTGCATAGCGTCCATTAACTTGGAGATATTTTTGTTCATCTCCCGCATCTCAGCACGTATCTCAGTCCGCAAGGAGTCATATTTGTCAGGCTGAGCAGATTGTATGTTGTGCGTGGCTGCAGTCACAGGTACAGATTTTGGAGTAGCCTGCACCTCACCGTCGCACCACCTCTTTATTGCAGCTTCATAGGTCTCCACCGGCTTTAACCCTTTGATGGCTATTTCTTTCAAGGTGTTAAAATCAGCATCGGGATTGCTTAATGACCACCAGCGTACATTTTTACTGTCTACAGGGGATAGCAGGCCCCGTGTGAACTGTTCAATGAGCAGCTCGTTCTCATCTCGTGCACTGGCAGGGCTGACATGTATAAGGGCGCGTAGTGCTCTTTCCAGGCGCCAGGCATAAGCTCTGATGTCATCTCCCAGCCTCTGGTAGCAGTGATGGAAGTACTTGCGTATATCAGCCTCATTTCACTCCTCAAAGGTAACTCTCAGTTTATCAAATATAGCAGGGGCTGATCTGTGTTCAGCAACAGACCAGGACACACTTTCTTTTTCTGCTGCACCAGTTAACTGTCCGAGTACCACTGTAGCGCGTTGTTGGCCGGTCATAGCATACATATCCAGGACGCCATCAATCTTTCGCTTGAACTCATCCAGCGTATCAGGGCGGCCATCATACTGGGGCGACCACTTGGCCCCCGGGATGTATGGGAATGACATGGGCATTATAGGGGCGACTGTACCCGGAGTGCCGGAGGTGCTGGCAGTGCTACCAGAGGCAGCCATTAAGTGTCCAGTGTAGTTTTGGGGGTCAGCGTACTCAGCTTCGTCGTCGCTGGAGGAGGCCGACATGTTGGAGGCCCCCCTAGTGAACTACAGCCAGCTGTTGAAGGGTTAAACAGTTCGGGAGTTTCCGGACCACAGCGCTCGGGAATGCTCGGCTGAGCACGGGGCGGGTTTCAGTTTCGCGCTCTGCAGACTGGCACGCCCCCTTTCTTCCCGCTCTTCGGCGCAGTAATGGCGGCAGAACTTAAACAGTCACATGTTACAGTCAATAAAACGGCACACAGTACCCGGTAATACAGGGCACTGGATCCTGTTCATGACACCAGAAAGAGGCTGTTGTGACCCAGGGCATGGGGTACTCGGGTATCAGGCGGCAGTGAGGGGGTCAACTTTATCACGGGGAATGGCGGCCACGCCTGATCCCGTATCCTGAGGGCGATGCTCTTGAAAAAGGGTATTTACAGGGATTATGTACAAGTTAGTCATGATGCCACCTGCAGAACCTGGTGAGAGATCTCCAGCGCCGCTACAGTCCTCCGGAGGTCGGTGGTATTGCGGCAGTTATGGTATAGGCAGGACTGGGACCTCCGGGGCAGCATAGTGAGGGTGCACAGGTTGTAGCAGAGCTGAGATTGTGGAGGGAAAGTAAGAATAGTCTGTAGAGGGGCACTGTGAGTGAGAGGGAAGGATGCACACACACACAGAAGAAGTCTCTTTACCTTTTTACTGATGTTAGTCAGGTAAATAATCCAGGACACTGACGGGTGACCGGGCTGCACAGTGGGCTCCCACAGCAAGTGGATATAAGGCCTCCTATCTTTGTGAATTTGCTGAAGCACAGTCGATTATAGCCTGACTTGCCTCCACTCTCTTCCTTTTGCCTGTCACTTTCTCCTCCTATGCGGTCTCCGGGATAACCTTCTCATGGACACTGCAGTAACCTGCTGTTCCTGGCTCCCTGTCTTTGGCTCTCCTGGGAGACCGGGTAGCTGAAGCTTCCACGGTGTGATGGGGTTTTCTGTGGGCCTATAGTTCCCCCACTGATGCGGATCCCCAATATCCGGCTTTCTCCTGGAACGAATACTCACGTTGAGCTACTTGTTCCTTGCTTTTATTCCTGCTCTGAGCTCCCTGCCTTCAGTCCCACTTAGGGTTGTGGGACGCTGAAGAGCCACTCCGGGTCACTGCCTCGGGCCCTATACACAGCACCAAACACCAGGACTTTCCTGCAGCTCTTCTAGCATCTGCACACATTCTGATTAGCTCCTCCCCAGCAGCAGTATATATAGGGGATCTTGCCTAAGGGCAGCAAGTTAAGCTCCCCCTACTGTGACGGGGAGGAAGGTGTTGTTCCTAGTAAGTACCTGCTGTGGAAACCCAGCTGTGCATTAGAGAGATCGGTGGTTACCTGCATGAGCAGGGCGCCACACGTGCAGTCTGTATCACCGGCCGTGTCTGCTGCGGAGGGGTCTCATCCTGTGCAGTGTCTGACCCCACATAGAGGTCCTGGTTTCTACAGCACAGTCCTGGTTCCTGTAGGGCTCTGCCATGCTCTCCAGCACAGATTCGATGTCTTGCACCACACTGGCCCGCTGTATACCCAGTGTGTTCAGTCTCATGTCACATGCATCAGTGCACTCAGGATCAGTGGCTTTCATATTATAGAAAAATTCCATCTCCAGTTACAGCAATTCTTTATATTTCTACTAGATGGCGGCCCGATTCTAAAGAATCGGGTATTCTAGGCTATGGTTAGCAGGGTATATGGGGGCTCAGTGGTTAGCAGACTATACAGCGGCTCAGTGGTTAGCAGAGTATATGGAGGCTCAGTGGCTCGTAGTCTGCCTCAGGGCAGAGTGCAGTGGTCAGGGGCAGAGTGCAGTGGTCAGGGGCAGAGTGCAGTGGGTAGCAGAGTATACAGGCGGCTCTGTGGGTAGCAGAGTATACAGGCGGCTCTGTGGGTAGCAGAGTATACAGGCGGCTCTGTGGGTAGCAGAGTATACAGGCGGCTCTGTGGGTAGCAGAGTATACAGGCGGCTCTGTGGGTAGCAGAGTATAGAGGCGGCTCTAAGGATAGCAGAGTATGATGTGGCTGGAGGGGTGAGAAGAGGTGGCGCTGGAGGGTTGAGGAGAGGTGCGGCTGGAGGGGTGAGGAGAGGTGCAGCTGGAGGGGTGAGGAGAGGTGCGGCTGGAGGGGTGAGGAGAGGTGGCGCTGGAGGGGTGAGGAGAGGTCCTGCTGGAGGGGTGAGGAGAGGTGGCGCTGGAGGAGTGAGGAGAGGTCCGGCTGGAGGAGTGAAGAGAGAAGAGGCTGGAGCGGTGACATCACCACTCGGTACACCTTTCCTCCTCTAGGCTGCACACCTCTCTCCCTTCTTTTAGGCTGCACACCAGCTGGCTCCGTATCCTCAGGGCCACTTGGCCAACTGCTGGCAGTCCGGCACAGGGCTGACCCCCGGAGGCTCGGGCCAGACCAGGAGCGGAAGCCGGTCCATGCGGCCGCCATTCCGCTGAAAGCCATCAACAGCCCGGGCACCGGAAGTGAGGGGGAGGAGCCTGCACCTGTGAAACCGTCCGGAGCGAGCGCGAGGCACTCGGGAGACGACTGGCATCAGCCGGTCGTCTCCCGCCCGCCACACACCACTTCAGGGAGATTACCGCCTAATGCACTGCGCGGCTCTCATGTAAGGCCCCCGCTCCTCCTGTCTCCTACCCGCGCTCCCCCCCGGTCCTCCTGTCTCCTACCCGTGCTCCCCCCCAGTCCTCCTGTCTCCTGCCCGCGCTCCCCCCCGGTCCTCCTGTCTCCTGCCCGCGCTCCCCTCGGTCCTCCTGCCCTCTCCGCCGTCCCTACCCTCTCCGCTCCTGTTTTGGACAGTGTAGGGGCGGTTGTAAGCGTGGTGGGGCTGCCTGAGTCCCGCTCCCGCTTACGGCCGTCATCTTGGTTCACCCTGAAGGGGTGTAGGGCTCCAGTGACGTCACGTAGTCGAGGACAAAGTGACGGAAGTCCTGGCCAAGGTGACGGAAGTGGCCCTGGGCTTTTATATATTAGATAACTCACCCAGTGTATTGACCAGTCCAGGGATCTCATCCAAAAGCTGCAGCTCGGGTACACACTCAGGTTCAGGGATCTTAAACACAGACATGTCCTTGGTCTCCACCACGGATGGTCTTGGGCTCCAGTACTAGGTCCAGGCTCCGCAGCAGGTTTATCGCTGCCACCTGACTGTGACCTCGTGAGTCCTGCCATGTTACCTTGTTGTAGCAGGGTTTCCTGTAACATTTGCCTTTCCAGAGATGTCCTCCTGTGTCTGTGAGCTGATGGACAGGTGATCCGCACACCTGAGGCTGATGGAAGCTGCCTCACCTCCTGTGCACTGACTGGGGAGTTACAAGTCTTCACACTGTGCTGGATTCCAGGACTCACTGACATCTTGGCTTCTTGCTTCTCTCCCAAAACGTTGTTCACAGATACATTTTGTTCCTTCTTAGAACTTGTGGCTGCAGTCGCAGGTCTCATAGTGACTCTGGGTGTTGTATTCCCAATGGAAGTAGCCTGGGAGCCTTGTCCCAGAGCAGGCCAGGAAGCCTGGGCCTTGCCTGGGGGGCTTCCCCGCCCAGGGTGGCCCTGCCCTGGGCTAGCTCCAGACATGAGGAGAACACACAAACACAACCTCACAGCTTGGGGCAGTATTATAGTAGTTATATTCTTGTATATAGGAGCAGTATTATAGTAGTTATATTCTTGTACATAGGAGCAGTATTATAGTAGTTATATTCTTGTACATAGGGGCAGTATTATAGTAGTTATATTCTTGTACATAGGAGCAGTATTATAGTAGTTATATTCTTGTACATAGGGCAGTATTATAGTAGTTATATTCTTGTATGTAGGGGCAGTATTATAGTAGTTATATTCTTGTACATAGGAGCAGTATTATAGTAGTTATATTCTTGTACATAGGGCAGTATTATAGTAGTTATATTCTTGTACATAGGGGCAGTATTATAGTACTTATAATCTTGTACATAGGAGCAGTATTATAGTAGTTATATTCTTGTACATAGGGGCAGTATTATAGTAGTTATATTCTTGTACATAGGAGCAGTATTATAGTAGACATATTCTTGTACATAGGAGCAGTATTATAGTAGTTATATTCTTGTACATAGGAGGCAGTATTATAGTAGTTATATTATTGTATATAGGAGCAGTATTATAGTAGTTATATTCTTGTACATCGGGGGCAGTATTATAGTAGTTATATTATTGTATATAGGAGCAGTATTATAGTAGTTATATTCTTGTACATAGGGGCAGTATTATAGTAGTTATATTCCTGTACATAGGGGCAGTATTATAGTAGTTATATTCTTGTATGTAGGGGCAGTATTATAGTAGTTATATTCTTGTACATAGGAGCAGTATTATAGTAGTTATAATCTTGTACATAGGAGCAGTGTTATAGTAGTTATATTCTTGTACATAGAGGCAGTATTATAGTAGTTATAATCTTGTACATAGGAGCAGTATTATAGTAGACATATTCTTGTACATAGGAGCAGTATTACAGTAGTTATATTCTTGTACATAGGAGGCAGTATTATAGTAGTTATATTATTGTATATAGGAGCAGTATTATAGTAGTTATATTCTTGTACATAGGGGCAGTATTATAGTAGTTATATTCTTGTACATAGAGGCAGTATTATAGTAGTTATAATCTTGTACATAGGAGCAGTATTATAGTAGACATATTCTTGTACATAGGAGCAGTATTACAGTAGTTATATTATTGTATATAGAAGCAGTATTATAGTAGTTATATTCTTGTACACAGGAGCAGTATTACAGTAGTTATATTCTTGTACATAGGAGGCAGTATTATAGTAGTTATATTATTGTATATAGGAGCAGTATTATAGTAGTTATATTCTTGTACATCGGGGGCAGTATTATAGTAGTTATATTATTGTATATAGGAGCAGTATTATAGTAGTTATATTCTTGTACATCGGGGGCAGTATTATAGTTGTTATATTCTTGTACATAGGAGCAGTATTATAGCAGTTATATTCTTGTACATAGGGACAGTATTATAGTAGTTATATTCTTGTACATAGGAGCAGTATTATAGTAGTTATATTCCTGTACATAAGGGGCAGTATTATAGTAGTTATATTATTGTATATAGGAGCAGTATTATAGTAGTTATATTCTTGTACATAGGAGCAGTATTATAGTAGTTATATTCTTGTACATAGGAGCAGTATTATAGTAGTTATATTCTTGTACATAGGGCAGTATTATAGTAGTTATATTCTTGTACATAGTGGCAGTATTATAGTAGTTATATTCTTGTACATAGGGGCAGTATTATAGTAGTTATATTCTTGTACATAGGAGCAGTATTATAGTAGTTATATTCTTGTACATGGGGCAGTATTATAGTAGTTATATTCTTGTACATAGGAGCAGTATTATAGTAGTTATATTCTTGTACATAGGGGCAGTATTATAGTAGTTATATTCTTGTACATAGGAGCAGTATTATAGTAGTTATATTCTTGTACATATGAGCAGTATTATAGTAGTTATATTCTTGTACATAGGGGCAGTATTATAGTAGTTATATTCTTGTACATAGGGGCAGTATTATAAGTAGTTATATTCTTGTATATAGGGGCAGTATTATAGTAGTTATATTCTTGTACATAGGAGCAGTATTATAGTAGTTATATTCTTGTACATAGGAGCAGTATTATAGTAGTTATATTCTTGTACATAGGAGCAGTATTATAGTAGTTATATTCTTGTACATAGGGGGCAGTATTATAGTAGTTATATTCTTGTACATAGGAGCAGTATGATAGTTGTTATATTCTTGTATATAGGGGCAGTATTATAGTAGTTATATTCTTGTACATATGGGCAGTATTATAGTAGTTATATTCTTGTACATAGGGACAGTATTATAGTAGTTATATTCTTGTACATAGGGACAGTATTATAGTAGTTATATTCTTGTATATAGGGGGCAGTATTATAGTAGTTATATTCTTGTACATAGGAGCAGTATTATAGTAGTTATATTCTTGTACATAGGGGCAGTATTATAGTAGTTACAGTCTTGTATATAGGAATCTGTATTAAGGCAAAAAAGATGGTGTTTCATTATTTTGTATAACATTTGCATTGAATCAAAGTTTTGTATTTAGGGGTAAATTTCTGCACTGATTGATTTCTCAATACATCATTCTTTGTGTTAGACTAAGAGCTTCAAATCTACGGCAGTGTTATGGCTATAGATAGATTTCTGCCCAACAAGTACAGTAGATGGAGCTTGTAAGTTTAATGCAGACGGATGATATATTAAACCCTGTAATATAATTGTATTCTATATGAACTGTCGAGAATTATATGGTGTCATTATTGTACTATATGGATTTACATTTTTCATGGTCTCCACTAAGGAAAGATTGGAGACAGATGTATTATGAATGCAAAATGAAATCCTGACTGCAGTGAGCGCCCTCCAGTGGTGGCTGCATGCAGCTTCAATGGAATGATGTATTGAAACTTAATGTGAAAAATTAATGTACTTGTATTGTATGTATTGCAAATCATAATAGGGCAGATCAAACATCAAAAACAGAAAATATTGCAATCTACAAAGCATAAAAAACAAACGTCCCATAACATGGACAGCTGGGGGAGCTGTCAGATCTGCTTTCAGAACCTTATTTGACAGTGTAACAAGTTGATATCTCGCTGAGCGCCGGACACATGTGAATGATGGTGATGAGATCACCAGCAAAGAAGTCATCATAGAGATATTATCAATAAACTCATTTCACTCAATATGAGAGAAAGAAAGAAAGAAAGAAAGAAAGAAAGAAAGAAAGAAAGAAAGAAAGAATGAAAGATTCAACAAGAAGAGGTACAATGTATAGCGATAGATAGATAGATAGATAGATAGATAGATAGATAGATAGATAGATAGATAGATAGATAAGATGTGTATCACCCTTACATTGTATTGCTAAAGACTAGTACTGTTGTAGAGAAGATATGTTTGTGCTGTTTAGCATTGACAAAAGTAAATATCCTTAAACAGCAGAGGGCAGCAGTGAGATATTTTGTCCTATAGCCCCTGAGTTAATAGGATCACAGCAAACTGCTGAGTGATGCTCTGCTCACCTCATAGTTGCAGTCAGACTAAATGTCAGTAACTCACTTTGACCACATGCTAACAGAATAGTGAGTGCAGCTCTGGAGTATAATGCAGGAGGTAACTCAGGATCAGTAATGTAATGTATGTACACAGTGACTGCACCAGCAGAATAGTGAGTGCAGCTCTGCAGTATAATACAGGAGGTAACTCAGGATCAGTAATGTAATGTATGTACACAGTGACTGCACCAGCAGAATAGTGAGTGCAGCTCTGGAGTATAATACAGGAGGTAACTCAGGATCAGTAATGTAATGTATGTACACAGTGCAGTCATCAGCAGAATAGTGAGTGCAGCTCTGGAGTATAATACAGGAGGTAACTCAGGATCAGTAATGTAATGTATGTACACAGTGACTGCACCAGCAGAATAGTGAGTGCAGCTCTGCAGTATAATACAGGAGGTAACTCAGGATCAGTAATGTAATGTGTGTACACAGTGACTGCACCAGCAGAATAGTGAGTGCAGCTCTGGAGTATAATACAGGAGGTAACTCAGGATCAGTAATGTAATGTATGTACACAGTGACTGCACCAGCAGAATAGTGAGTGCAGCTCTGGAGTATAATACAGGAGGTAACTCAGGATCAGTAATGTAATGTATGTACACAGTGACTGCACCAGCAGAATAGTGAGTGCAGCTCTGGAGTATAATACAGGAGGTAACTCAGGATCAGTAATGTAATGTATGTACACAGTGACTGCACCAGCAGAATAGTGAGTGCAGCTCTGGAGTATAATACAGGAGGTAACTCAGGATCAGTAATGTAATGTATGTACACAGTGACTGCACCAGCAGAATAGTGAGTGCAGCTCTGGAGTATAATACAGGAGGTAACTCAGGATCAGTAATGTAATGTGTGTACACAGTGACTGCACCAGCAGAATAGTGAGTGCAGCTCTGGAGTACAATACAGAGGGTAACTCAGGATCAGTAATGTAATGTATGTACACAGTGACTGCACCAGCAGAATAGTGACTGCAGCTCTGGAGTATAATACAGGAGGTAACTCAGGATCAGTAATGTAATGCATGTACTGTACACAGTGACTCCACCAGCAGAATAGTGAGTGCAGCTCTGGAGTATAATACAGGAGGTAACTCAGGATCAGTAATGTAATGTATGTACACAGTGACTGCACCAGCAGAATAGTGAGTGCAGCTCTGGAGTATAATACAGGAGGTAACTCAGGATCAGTAATGTAATGTATGTACACAGTGACTGCACCAGCAGAATAGTGAGTGCAGCTCTGGAGTATAATACAGGAGGTAACTCAGGATCAGTAATGTAATGTATGTACACTGTGACTGCACCAACAGAATAGTGAGTGCAGCTCTGGAGTATAATACAGGAGGTAACTCAGGATCAGTAATGTAATGTATGTACAGTGACTGCACCAGCAGAATAGTGAGTGCAGCTCTGGAGTATAATACAGGAGGTAACTCAGGATCAGTAATGTAATGTATGTACAGTGACTGCACCAGCAGAATAGTGAGTGCAGCTCTGGAGCATAATACAGGAGGTAACTCAGGATCAGTAATGTAATGTATGTACACAGTGACTGCACCAGCAGAATAGTGAGTGCAGCTCTGGAGCATAATACAGGAGGTAACTCAGGATCAGTAAAACATATAAATCTGATATAACAGATAAGACAGTGGCTCTTGTATTGCTCATACTTTCATTATAAATACCATTAACACAACTAGCACTAAGACCTGCCTCCTCGCAGTCACAGTATAGCTGAGTCCCATATAAGGATGGCAGGAAATTTCCCTGAAAATGTCTTTAGTTCCTGTTCAGTTTTGCAGTTTCCAGAGACGCTTCCACATAGGAGCAGCAGCAAGGCTCAGTGATGAATGACTTCAAGGAACTGGCAAAAGCCTTTTTTCTTAGAAAGCCAAAGAACCCAGCCATCCTCCCTCTCGATAAGGTAAAAGAAGGAAAACGGGAGAAAAAAAAGTGCCAGATGTAGCAGAGCTGAGTTTGTCACCTTGTCCTAAAAGTTTTGTTGCATTACAAGAAACTACTTGTACATTATTAATTAATAATTTTACAACTCGCCGGGTCGGCTCTGCTACATCTGCGCACTGTCATACACTGTACTCAGAGGATTCATTCACTTAGGGCTTGTAATGTGATAGATTATTACAGCTCGTGCCAGTTCTCGGGGTTATTATTATTGTATCATCAGTACATATATCATGATTATACGCTATCGCCTCATTCCTCATACAGAGATACACTACTGCTTTACTGTTATGATTGTGTTGGATGTAGCAGAGCCGAACATGTCCTGCTTGTTCCATGCAGTACGAAAAGATATAGAATAGTGCGAATAATGAGAATAATTAGAATAATGAGAATAATAAGTATAATGCCGGATATTTTACTTCTAGTTCTGTGTGCGACCAAAGATAATTCAGACAAACTGCGCTCAGATACATGTTGTGTTTGGCTGCATTTTCTGTGCATGTTGACAGCTCACATAATGGGTATCTATCTATCTATCTATCTATCTATCTATCTATCTATCTACTTGAAAAAATTCTCTGCAGCACTCAGCTACTACCAATGATGCACACATTAGCGGAATATGAGGAAAAAATTTAAAAACTTCAGTTTTTTTCAAAAAACTCAAAATCTTATTTTTTTATTTTCTGGGGTTCTTAGTACACACATTGGCCAATGTCCGTTTGCCCATCAACCACGACAAGGTGACCCCAGGTCTGATGAGTCCTAACGCTGACATCCCTGTCCTCCTTTTCTCCCTATCCCACTACTAAATGGGTGGACACCATCTCAACCCCAGACCACCTATGGGTGATGAGGGTGCAAGTTGCAGTCATGGAGCCAGAAACTCCATACGTTATACACAAAACAGAAAAAACTGCACAGCACTTACAGACACAATGTGAACTGGTGTCAGCAGGGACGCTGGGTTAAACAACTAGAAAAAATTCTCTGCAGCACTCAGCTACTACAGTGATGCACATATGCTTTTGTGTATAACGTATGGAGTTGCTGGCTCCATGTCTGCAATTTGCACCCTCATCACCCACAGGTGGTCTGAGGTTGAGATGGTGTCCCCCACTTGAGTGTGGGACAGGGAGGACAAGGAGGACAGGGATGTCAGCGTAGGACTCATCAGACCTGAAGTCACTTTGTTGCGGTTGATGAGCAAACGGACATTGGCCAATGTGTGTACCAAGAACCCCAAAAAAATAAAAAAATTAGAATTTTGAGTTTTTTTGAAAAAAACTAAGTTTTTAATTTTTTTCCTCAAATATATACGCTTATTAGCATGTTTTGCATCATTGGTAGTACTGAGTGTTGCAGAGAATTATTTTTAGTTGTTTAACTCAGTGTCCCTGCTGGCACCAGTTCACATTATGTCTGTGAGTGCTGTGCAGTTTTTTCTGTTTAGTTTTTTGTTCTATCCTATCTATCTATCTTATCTATCTATCTATCTATCTATCTATCATCTATCTACTGATCTATCTATCTATCTTATCTATCTATCTATCTATCTATCTATTATCTATCTATCTATCTATCTATCTATCTATCTATCTACTGTCTATCTATCTATCTATCTTTATCTATCTATCTATCTATCTATCTATCTTATCTATCTATCTATCTATCTATCTATCTCTATTATGTATTCATCTGTCTATGTATCTATCTGTCTGTCTATCTAGAAATAAAAATAGCTAAACAGCACTCAAGGCATAGTCTGAATTGGTGTAAGCTGCAATACTGAATAATACACAGAAAAAAGTTCTCAGCAGCCCTCAGTTACTGCCAGTCATGTGTGTATACATACATATAGAAAGAAGTAAAAACACCTATGCATTTGAGAAAAAATATAAAAACATAGGTTTTTTAAAAAACTCAATTTTTGGATTTTTTTGGGATATTTTATTTTATGTAAACTAAGATTCTTGGTTCACATATTGACCAATACCTGTTTGCCCATCAACCAGCTTCAAGGTGACCTTAGATGTGATGGGTACCTGTCCTACCATGTCACACCTTCCTTGGGCTCAGTTTACACCTTGAGTGCTGTTTAGCTCTTTTTATTTCTATATAATTATTGTTGTTCCTGGCTCCACAGCTTTACTCTGGACCCCCATCAACCCCAGGTGGTCTTTGATTAAGGTGAGTCCTCACACTTAAATTGATAAAAATGGAGGCTTAGCAGAGCCAAGGAATGATGACATGGTAGGACAGGGACCATCACATCTAAGGTCACCTTGAAGCTGGTTGATGGGTAAACAGGTATTGGCCAATATGTGTACCAAGAACCTTAGTTTACAAAGATAAAATATCCCCAAAAAATCCAAAAATTTAGTTTTTTGAAAAAACGCATGTTTTTATATTTTTTCTTAAATGCATAGGTGTTTTTACTTCTATCTATATGTATGTATACACACATGAGTGGCAGTGACTGTGTGCTGCTGTGTACTTTTTTCTGTGTCTATCTATCTACCTATCTATCTATCTATGGGAGCCGTCACACACTACGATTTTGTGAGCGATGTCAGGGGTGCGACTCGTGCTCAACATCGTTAGTGAGGTGTCACATGTATAGATAACGATGTCAGGGGTGCGGCTCGTGGACACATGGTTAGTGAGGTGTCACATGTATAGATAACGATGTCAGGGGTGCGGCTCGTGGACACATCGTCAGTGAGGTGTCACATGTATAGATAACGATGTCAGGGGTGCGGCTCGTGGACACATCGTTAGTGAGGTGTCACATGTATAGATAACGATGTCAGGGGTGCGGCTCGTGGACACATCGTCAGTGAGGTGTCACATGTATAGATAACGATGTCAGGGGTGCGGCTCGTGGACACATCGTTAGTGAGGTGTCACATGTATAGATAACGATGTCAGGGGTGCGGCTCGTGGACACATGGTTAGTGAGGTGTCACATGTATAGATAACGATGTCAGGGGTGCGGGCTCGTGGACACATGGTTAGTGAGGTGTCACATGTATAGATAACGATGTCAGGGGTGCGGCTCGTGGACACATGGTTAGTGAGGTGTCACATGTATAGATAACGATGTCAGGGGTGCGGCTCGTGGACACATGGTTAGTGAGGTGTCACATGTATAGATAACGTTCAGGACGCAGCAGCGATGTTCCATGCAGGGATCGTTCCACAACCAGCGATTGATGCTTGTCAATGATGTGAATAGGAGAAATCGGTCAGGAGATGGTTATGGCGGTGTCACACAGAACGATGCAGCAGATTGGATGATCCACATCGTCTGATATGGGGTCCGGATCTCATATCGATCATGCAATCTGCTGCATGTGACACCTCACTAACGATGTTATCCAGGAGATCTTCGGTGAGATCCCTCACAAAATGTAGTGTGTGACGCCCCTTAACTCTATTTATCTTCACTCGTCACAGTTTATCCACCCGTTCTGTGATATGCTCCATTCTATCCGGGGATCCGCCCTCTATCTGCTGAGAGTTGTAGTTCCTCTGCAGCATTGTCCTGGCTGGTGGCTCTGGTGCTTGTTTTCCTGTAGATGTAACATTGTGTCAGTGTGAGCTGAGATACAATCCCCAGCAGGATACAATGTAACAGTGAGAGATAAGATCACATAGAGAACAAGCTAAATAAATTGTAGGAATCCTTGTTGCACCGCATGGATGCAGTCTGTCAAGCTGATGGAAGTCACACACAATATTAAATATGGCTGGGGTCACATTGTCGCCCCCAGATCCGGATGCGGTAACTGCAATTGCCTTCACACAAATTTTTTTGGGGAAAAATGTGTGCAGGAAACCGCAATCCAGTAACCGGATTGCTCTGGATGTGTAATCCGGATGAATGCGGTTTCCGTCCACTTTGTTCATCGCTGCTGCCGCAGGGATAAGCAGAGGGTTAAATGTGTATTAAAAGATTAAATATGAATACTAGCTGTGGGCAACATGTCTGTAGGGGGTGCCCACCCCCCCTCTGTAGGGGGTGCCCACCCCCCCTGTGGGCAACATGTCTGTAGGGGGTGCCCACCCCCCCTGTGGGCAACATGTCTGTAGGGGGTGCCCACCCCCCCCTAGAGACATGCTGTCCACTCCTCTCAGCATGTTAGGGGTTAATAATGCATTTACAGTAAGCCGGCTTTCCCCTGACACTAGAGCAGATACTGTACGTAATGTACGTATAGTATCAGCCGCTCTCCTTGGTCCTGTA
Organism: Allobates femoralis; assembly: GCA_033576535.1. Taxonomy (NCBI): domain Eukaryota; kingdom Metazoa; phylum Chordata; class Amphibia; order Anura; family Aromobatidae; genus Allobates; species Allobates femoralis. The sequence goes on along the minus strand of JARQOC010000002.1, from coordinate 715,843,141 downwards.
AGCAGTTACATTAGGTCTATGGGCAGTGCGCCGCCATACACCTAATGTTAGTGGTCCATGGCTCTAATGGCACCACAACTTCATTCACCAATGTTATGCAACATAGATTTGTATTTTCAGTTAATTATTTGTTTGAATATCACATTACTTTCTGTGAGCGGCAAAACTTTTGTCCTGCCAAAATCTGACCATTCTGTGTTCATTAAATGATCAATATTTCAGCATTGATGACAATTTTATTTTCTTAACCTAAACCACATTTGTGAGGATTTCAGTTTTCAAAAGAATAATTTATACAACCAATGGATGAATTTAACGTCAGGTTATAAGCTTTTATTTACATAACATGGATAAGCGACAGAACTTCTGTCAGGGAGTGTATGTTATTAGTTACCTTTAATTAATAACATTGCACCAAGTTTCAGTCTGCAATCCTTATTGACCTCTCTGATTCCTTCATATGCAGTTTGCAGCTGTATCCAATTTCAACACTTGTTTTCATATGGGAGTGTCTCTCCCAGTAATATAGGCTGGATGTGAGCTCTGTGTGTCTCTCCCAGTAATATAGGCTGGATGTGAGCTCTGTGTGTCTCTCCCAGTAATATAGACTGGATGTGAGCTCTGTGTGTCTCTCCCAGTGATATAGGCTGGAGGTGAGCTCTGTGTGTCTCTCCAAGTAATATAGGCTGGATGTGAGGTCTGTGTGTCTCTCCCAGTGATATAGGCTGGAGGTGAGCTCTGTGTGTCTCTCCCAGTGACATAGGCTGGAGGTGAGCGCTGTGTGTCTCTCCCAGTGATATAGGCTGGAGGTGAGCTCTGTGTGTCTCTCCAAGTAATATAGGCTGGATGTGAGCTGTGTGTGTCTCTCCAGTAATATAGGCTGGATGTGAGCTGTGTGTGTCTCCCAGTAATATAGGCTGGATGTGAGGTCTGTGTGTCTCTCCCAGTGATATAGGCTGGAGGTGAGTCTGTGTGTCTCTCCCAGTGATATAGGCTGGAGGTGAGCTCTGTGTGTCTCTCCAAGTAATATAGGCTGGATGTGAGGTCTGTGTGTCGGTCTGTGTGTCTCTTCCAGTAATATAGGCTGGAGGTGAGCTCTGTGTGTCTCTTCCAGTAATATAGGCTGGAGGTGAGCTCTGTCTTTTCCAGTAATATAGGCTGGAGGTGAGCTCTGTGTGTCTCTTCCAGTAATATAGGCTGGAGGTGAGCTCTGTGTGTCTCTTCCTGTAATATAGGCTGGAGGTGAGCTCTGTGTGTCTCTTCCAGTAATATAGGCTGGAGGTGAGCTCTGTGTGTCTCTTCCAGTAATATAGGCTGGAGGTGAGCTCTGTGTGTGTCTTCCCCATTAATATAGGCTGGAGGTGAGATATGTGTGTCTCCAAGTAGTATAGGCTGGAGGTGAGCTCTGTGTGTCTTCCCCATTAATATAGGCTGGCTGTTAGCTCTGTATATTACTCCCAGTAACATAAGCTTAATATGAGATCTGTTTGACTCTTACAGTATTATAGGCTGGAAGGGAGTTCTGATTGTCTTGCCCAGTAATATAGGCTGGATGTGAGGTCTATGTGTCTCTCCCAGTGATATAGGCTGGAGGTGAGCTCTGTGTGTCTCTTCCAGTGATATAGGCTGGAGGTGAGCTCTGTGTGTCTCTCCAAGTAATATAGGCTGGATGTGAGGTCTGTGTGTCGGTCTGTGTGTCTCTTCCAGTAATATAGGCTGGAGGTGAGCTCTGTGTGTCTCTTCCAGTAATATAGGCTGGATGTGAGGTCTGTGTGTCGGTCTGTGTGTCTCTTCCAGTAATATAGGCTGGATGTGAGGTCTGTGTGTCGGTCTGTGTGTCTCTTCCAGTGATATAGGCTGGAGGTGAGCTCTGTGTGTCTCTCCAAGTAATATAGGCTGGATGTGAGGTCTGTGTGTCGGTCTGTGTGTCTCTTCCAGTAATATAGGCTGGAGGTGAGCTCTGTGTGTCTCTTTCAGTAATATAGGCTGGAGGTGAGCTCTGTGTGTCTCTTCCAGTAATATAGGCTGGAGGTGAGCTCTGTGTGTCTCTCCCATTAATATAGGCTGGATGTGAGATATGTGTGTCTCCAAGTAGTATAGGCTGGAGGTGAGCTCTGTGTGTCTTCCCCATTAATATAGGCTGGCTGTTAGCTCTGTATATTACTCCCAGTAACATAAGCTTAATATGAGATCTGTTTGACTCTTACAGTATTATAGGCTGGATGGGAGTTCTGATTGTCTCGCCCAGTAATATAGGCTGGATATTAGCTGTGTATGTAATATAAGCTAAATATGAGATCTGTTTGACTTTCCCAATATTATAAGATGGATATGAGATTAATACAATTTCACTAAGTTGCAGTCTGTAATCTTTACTCCTTCATTTACATTTCTGATTCCCTGATATGCAGTTTGCAGTCTTATCTTATTTCAGATTTGTTTAATGTCGGAGTGTCTCTCCACGTAATATAGGCTGGATGTGACATCTGTGTGTCTCCGCGTGCGGCAATGTTACAGGCGCCATCGCCGCTGGAGTGTCCACAAACCCCAGCGGCGGTCCTGTAACATGGGAGCTTATGGCTCCCATCGCCTGCAACATCGGCGATCGCCATGTTACATGGGGCGATGTGTACACATCACCCCAGAGTGCTCGCCTGGTTTCAGAGCAGTGCTGAGAAACCAGGCGACCACTCTAAGGCGATTTTTAGTGCTGACATCGCCTCTTTACACTAGGCGACGCACCGGCGCTGTCGCTGGCGATAGGCCACGCCCCTGCGTCGACTATGAAATCGCCGCCGATGTGGCCAGGTGTGACGGTACCCTAAGACTCTGAGATTCTATAGGAAATTACTGACTTTTCCATGTCTCAATGAAGAGCCTTAAATCCATATCTTTACCAATTCCTCCTCTAGACAGAGACGTGAGGTTCTTGGTAAGTCAGCTTTGATGAATTGATGAAAACTTCATCAAAAAGTGCTAAAAAGCCTAAAAGACATTGTACGAAGCCTTCAGAAGTGGAGGATACCCACAGTGCTGATTCCTGAATATTGTTCTGGATCTGCCGAGGACACAAGATCTCTCCATATTTCTATTCCCATTTTTTCCAGCTCAATAAGATTGGAAGGATCAAACGCCGAGCACTGGGAGATGTAGGGGCGCAGTGTAGCCTCCTCCCCTCCACCTCATAGACATAAGATTGATGTTGAATCCTGTTTAGCAAAATGATTTACCCTCTTTGTGGTTCCTAAGTTAATAGAGGGTTCCCTTGTGTTATTCCTCAATTCATGGAGTAGAACGTGGTTAAAAAGAACATATATCCTTCTGGGGGACCTGCATAATACAGACATCAGATTAAGGGGTAAGCTTTTCTCCTTGTGGAGAGTGACTGTCACGGGTGTATGAGGAGCCATGGATGAGGCTGTAGGGCCACTCGCAGAAGGTCGCAGCGTCTGGCCAAACAGCCAAAATCCTGAAATGTGGTTCTGTCCCTTTAAGAGGTATTTCTCTGCTTGATGATAGATGGAGGTCACTAGGACCCAGCTGGTCTCATACCTGCCTACCTTCAGCTGTCTCTATTCATACCCTTTGGCTCCCATGATGCATTGCTGGTGATAGCGTGTTTGGAGTTAGTGTTGCTCCCTGGCTCAGCAGTGCATCGTGAACCTCCTGGGTAGTTTGCTGTCTGACCCTCATTTCAGCTAAGTATTTCTCTCTCTCCCCTTTGTTTGTTTCCCTGGTGTTTTCCTTTAGTTGTTATCTGGGTTGACCAGTGTCCACCCTTTCTGATCCTTAAGTAGTCTTAGTTTAGGGACAGACAGGGATGAGGTATCATAATCGGCGACAGTGCAGAGAGTGTATAGAATTGTTAGGGGAGCCAGGTGTCAGCGCTAGTGTTTCTAGGGGTCACCATCTTCCCTTTGCCATTAGCATCAGCAACCCCTTCTCCCCCTCCTCATCCTGCGCTGGGTGTCTCCGTACGCCCAGCGAGACAGTGACATCTCAGTAATAAGGAGACTTAAAACCACAATGCTCCTCTGGGAAATTAAATACACAAATTGTCTCTTCAGAGAGGAAGTAGACTTGAACTCTAGCACCACCTATTGCAAGTAGCAGTTCTAAAAGTAAAAAATGATCCTTTGACAATATATCACTTATGGTTTATACAAGATCAGAATCTCTGTTTGCAGACACGGTGTTTGGGGTAATTGCTCCTTGTCAGTGCAAAGTATGAGATATGATCTGGCTGTATGAGAGGCGAAGTGGGGTCTTAGAGGTAAGCTTTTCTCCCTGTGGAGAGTAACACATTAATCTGGCATGCTATTAATAAAAACACTTAAAGCCGCAATGCCCCTCTGGGAAATAAAATATGCAAATTGTCTTTTCAGAGAGGAAGTGGACTCAAACTCTAGCGCCACCTATTGGAACTAGCAATTCTAAAAGTTAAAAATAATTCTTTAATGAGCCTTATCATATGACTTAGGATTTATACCAGCTCAGAACCTCAATTTGCAGACACTGTGGTTTGGGGGTAATTGTCCCTCGTCAGTGCAAAGAAAGATATCTGATCTGGCTGTATGAGGGGCTACGAGGGGTCTAAGGAGTGAGCTTTTCTCCTTGTAAAGAATGTCACACCAATCCGGCATGCCAATAATGAGGAGAGTTAAAGCCGCAAGGTTCCTATGGACAATATAATACACTGTGTGCAGAATTATTAGACAAGTTGTATTGTAGAGGATTACTTTTATTATTGATCAACAACTATGTTCTCAATCAACTCAAAAGCCTCAAATATCAAAGCTTAATATTTTGGAAGTTGGAGTGTTTTTTTTAGATCTGGCTATCTTAGGATATCTGTTTGTGCAGGTAACTATTACTGTGCAGAATTTTTAGGCAACTTAATAAAAACCAAATCTATTCCCATCTCACTTGTTTATTTTCACCAGGTAAACCAATATAACTGCACAAAATTTAGAAATAAACATTTCTGATATGCAAAAACAAAACCCAAAAAAATGAGTGCCCAATATAGCCCCCTTTCTTTATGATGACACTCAGCAGCCTCCATCCATAGATTCTGTCAGTTGCTTGATCTGTTTACGATCCACATTGCATGCAGCAGCCACCACAGCCTCCCAGACACTGTTCCCAGAGGTGTGCTGTTTTCCCTCCCTGTAGATCTCACATTTTAGAAGGGACCACAGGTTCTCTATGGGGTTCAGATCAGGTGAACAAGGGGCCATGTCATTATTTTTTCTTCTTTTAGACCTTTACTGGCCAGCCACGCTGTGGAGTAGTTGGATGCATGTGATGGGGCATTGTCCTGCATGAATATCATGTTTTTCTTGAACGATACCGACTTCTTCCTGTACCACTGCTTGAAGAAGTTGTCTTCCAGAAACTGGCAGTAGGTCCAGGAGTTGAGCTTCACTCCATCCTCAGCCCGAAAAGGTTGATGATCCCAGCCCATACCAGTACCCCACCTCCACCTTGCTGGCGTCTGAGTCGGAGTGGAGCTCTCTGCCCTTTACTGATCCAGCCTCTGGCCCATCCATCTGGCCCATCAAGAGTCACTCTCATTTCATCAGGCCATAAAACCTTTGAGAAATCAGTCTTCAGATATTTCTTGGTCCAGTCTTGATGTTTTATCTTATGTTTCTTGGTCAGAGTTGGTCATTTTTCATCCTTCCTTACCTTGGCCATGTCCCTGAGTATAGCACACCTTGTGCTTTTTGATACTCCAGTAACGTTGCAGCTCTGAAATATGGCAAAACTGGTGGCAAATGGCATCTTGGCAGCTTCACGCTTGATTTTCCTCAATTCATGGGCAGTTATTTACCACCTTTTTTGCCCTCATGCTTCTTGCGACCCTGTTGGCTATTTGCCATGAAACACTTGATTGTTCGGTGATCACGCTTCAAATGTTTGGCAATTTCCAGATTACTGCATCCCTCTGCAAGACATCTCACAATTGTGGACTTTTCATCAAATCTCTCTTCTGACCCATTTTGCCTAAGGAAAGGCATTTGCCTAATAATTAAGCGCACCTTATATATAGGGTGTTGATGTCATTACACCACACCCCTCCTCATTACAGAGATGCACATCACCTGATTTACTTAATTGGTAGTTGGCTCTCAGCCTATACAGCTTGGAGTAGGACAACATGTACGGTATAAAAAGTATCATGTCATCAAAATACTCATTTGCCTAATAATTCTGCACATAGTGTATGCAAATTGTCTCTTCAGAGAGGAAGTAGACTTGAACTCTAGTGCCACCTATTGGAAGCAGCAATCCTAAAAGGTAAAATTACCCTTTAACCAACCCTGTCATATGACTTAGGAGTTATGCCAGTTCAGAACCTCAATTTGCAGACACGGAGTTTTGGGGTGTTGTCCCCCAAGTCTACTTCCCATCTGAAGAGACAATTTGCATATTTTATTTCCCAGAGGAGCATTGCAGCTTTCAAGTCTCCTCATTACTGGCATGCCACTCTCCTCAAAGAGAAACCTTACCCCTTAGACCCCACTTAGCCTCTCACACAGCCATATTAGATCTCATACTTTGCACTGACGAGGGGCAATACCTAGAAACACTGTCTGCAAATTGGGATTCTGAAGTCATATAACATGGCTCGCTAAAGGGTCCTTTTTGACTTTTAGTATTGCTACTTCCAATAGGTGGCACTAGAGTTCTAGCCCTCTCCGTCTATGGGGAGAAAATTTGCAGTCATCGGATGGTAAATGCTTAATACCTCATTTCTCCTCTGGAGGCAGTGTAGATAAATTGAACATCTAGTGACAGGTTACCGTTTGATGATTATTGGGGATACAATGAAGGGGACACTCTGTGATCACCTTCATGTGAAGGGATCGGTCTTGCAGGTAGTGGTTTTGGAGAGAATTTAGGGATCATCTGAATCTCAGTCCTTACATCTGTCATATTTAGGACATATAAGAAGTAACATAGTAAGAAGCCGAGGATAGAAAACACTTCAGAGAAATATAAAGGTGAATGGAAACCGATAAAGAAACTGAGCTATTTCCCGTAAATGTGGCAGGAGGCGTCGAGCCGCGGTCTGTAATAATATAATTACATCATGGGAGGCTGCCGATAGCATGATGACTTCAGCCTGGTGCTAATTCTATGACATTACAGCTTCACATGTGACACGGAAAACACCTTATTCATTCAGGTGCTCTGACCGTCTGTCTGTCCATACTGGATTTAAAGGGAAAACCCAACTACATTGGTAAAAATGTGAGGCTGAATGTGTAATAGAGAGACATCCGAGGAATCAGAAGTCACAGATAAAGGACCAGAGATCAGAGGTAAAGGACCAGAGATCAGAGGTAAGGGACTAGAGATCAGAGATAAAGGACCAGAGATCAGAGGTAAAGGACCAGAGATCAGAGGTAAAGGACCAGAGATCAGAGATAAAGGACCAGAGATCAGAAGTAAAGGACCAGAGATCAGAGGAAAAGGACCAGAGATCAGAGGAAAAGGACCAGAGATCAGAGGTAAGGGACCAGAGATCAGAGGTAAGGGACTAGAGATCAGAGGAAAAGGACCAGAGATCAGAAGTAAAGGACCAGAGATCAGAGGAAAAGGACCAGAGATCAGAGGAAAAGGACCAGAGATCAGAGGTAAGGGACTAGAGATCAGAGATAAAGGACCAGAGATCAGAAATAAAGGACCAGAGATCAGAGGTAAACGACCAGAGATCAGGGGTAAAGGACCAGAGATCAGGGGTAAAGTACCAGAGGTCAGAGATAAAGGACCAGAGATCAGAGATAAAGGACCAGAGATCAGAGATAAAGGACCAGAGATCAGAGGTAAAGGACCAGAGATCAGAAGTAAAGGACCAGAGATCAGAGGTGGAGGACCAGAGATTAGAGGTAAAGGACCAGAGATCAGAGATAAAGGACCAGAGATCAGAGATAAAGGACCAGAGATCAGAGGTAAAGGACCAGAGATCAGAGGTAAAGGACCAGAGATCAGAGATAAAGGACCAGAGATCAGAGGTAAAGGCCCAGAGATCAGAGGTAAAGGACCAGAGGTCAGAGGTAAAGGACCAGACATCAGGGATAAAGGACCAGAGATCAGAGGTAAAGGACCAGAGATCAGAGGTAAAGGACCAGAGATCAGAGGTAAAGGACCAGAGATTAGAGGTAAAGGACCAGAGATTGGAGGTAAAGGACCAGAGATCGGAGGTAAAGGCCAAGAGATCAGAGATAAAGACCAGAGATCAGAGGTAAAGGACCAGAAATCAGAGATAAAGGACCAGAGATCAGAGGTAAAGGACCAGAGATCAGAGGTAAAGGACCAGAGATCAGAAGTAAAGGACCAGAGATCAGAGGTAAAGGACCAGAGATCAGAGGTAAAGGACCAGAGATCAGAGATAAAGGACCAGAGATCAGAGGTAAAGGACCAGAGATCAGAGGTAAAGGACCAGAGATCAGAAGTAAAGGACCAGAGATCAGAGGTAAAGGACCAGAGATTAGAGGTAAAGGACCAGAGATACAGGTAAAGGACCAGAGATTAGAGGTAAAGGCCAAGAGATCAGAGGTAAAGGACCAGAGATCAGAGGTAAAGGACCAGAGATCAGAAGTAAAGGACCAGAGATCAGAGATAAAGGACCAGAGATCAGAGATAAAAGGACCAGAGATCAGAGGTAAAGGACCAGGATAGAATAAGGCGAGATAAGTAAAGGACCAGAGATCAGAGGTAAAGGACCAGAGATCAGAGGTAAAGGACCAGAGATAGAGGTAAAGGCCAGAATCAGAGGTAAAGGACCAGAGGGTCAGAGGTAAAGGACCAGAGACATCAGGATAAAGGACCAGAGATCAGAGGTAAAGGACCAGAGAGTCAGAGGTAAAGGACCAGAGATCAGAGGTAAAGGACCAGAGATCAGAGGTAAAGGACCAGATGAGTAAGGACCAGAGATCGAGAGGTAAAGGCCAGAGATTCAGAGGTAAAGGACCAGAGATCAGAGATAAAGGACCAGAGATCAGAGATAAAGGACCAGAGATCAGAGGTAAAGGACCAGAGATCAGAGGTAAGGACCAGAGATCAGAGTAAAGGACCAAGATCAAGGTAAAGGACCAGAGATCAGAGATAAAGGACAGAGATCAGAGGTAAAGCCAGAGATAGAGTAAAGGACCAGAGGTCAAGGTAAAGGACCAGACTCAGGATAAAGGACAGAGATCAGAGTAAAGGACCAGAGATCAGAGGTAAAGACAGAGATCAGAGTAAAGGACAGAGATAAGGTAAAGGACAGAGATTGGAGGTAAAGGACAGAGACGGAGTAAGCCAAGAGATCAAGAAAAGACCAGAGATCAGAGTAAAGGACCAGAAATCAGAGTAAAGGACAGAGATCAGAGTAAGGACAGGATCAAGGTAAAGGACCAGAATCAGCAGTAAAGGACCAGAGTTCAGAGGTAAAGGACCAAGATCAAGTAAGGACAGAGATCAGAGATAAAGGACAGAGATCAAGGTAAAGACCAGAGATCAAGTAAAGGACAGAGATCAAAGTAAGGACCAGAGATCAAGGTAAAGACAGAGATCAGAGGTAAAGGACAGAGTTAGAGGTAAAGGACCAGAATACGGTAAGGACAGAGATTGAGGTAAAGGCCAGAGATCGAGGTAAAGGCCAGAGATCGAAGGTAAAAGAATAGTAGTAAAGACAAGATCAAGTAAAGCAACAAGTAAAGGCCGAGTCATAAGACAGGATTAGAGAAGACGATGAGTAAAGACAAGTCGGTAACCAGATCAAGTAACCAGATTAAGGTAAGGACCAGAATAGAACAAGACAGTAAAGCAATCAAGTAAAGGACAAGTAGAGGAGACCAAATTAAGTAAAGGACAGTAGTAAGACAGGATCAGAATAAGACAGAGTCAGAAGGACGGTAGTAAGGCAGGATAGAGTAAAGGACAAATCAAGTAAAGCGGATGGGTAGACCAGAGCAGAGTAAGCGAATCAGATAAAGACAAGTCAAGTAAGGCCAATCAAGTGACCAAGCAGAGTAAGAATGTAAGACCGATGAGAAGACAATCGAGAAGGCCAGATCAGATAAAGGACAAGTAAGTAAAGACCAGAATGAGTAAAGGACCAAGATAGGAAGCATCAGAGTAAGACAGATCAGATAAGACAGATCAGAGGAAGCAAGATCAGTAAAGCCAGAATAGATACCAGAGATCAGAGGTAAAGGACCAGAGATCAGAGGTAAAGGACCAGAATCAGAGTAATCAGAGTCAGTAAAGGACCAGAGATCAGAGTAAAGGACCAGAAAGAGAGAATCAGTAGACAGGTAAGTAAGCCAGAGATCAGAGGTAAAGGACCAGAGATCAGAGGTAAAGGACCAAGGAAGGACAAGATCAGAGTAAAGGACCAGAGATCAGAGGTAAAGGACCAGAGATCAGAGGTAAAGGACCAGAGATCAGAAGTAAAGGACCAGAGATCTAGTAAGGACAGAGAAGGATAAAGGACCAAGATCAGAGGTAAAGGACCAGAGATCAGAGTAAAGGACCAGAGATCAGAGGTAAAGGACCAGAGATCAGAGATAAAGGACCAAGATAGAGTAAAGGACCAGAGATCAGAGGTAAAGGACCAGAGATCAGAGTAAAGGACCAGAGATTAGAGTAAAGACCCGAGTAAGATAAAGGACCAGAGATCAGAGGTAAAGGACCAGAGATCAGAGGTAAAGGACCAGAGATCAGAGTAAAGGACCAGAGATCAGAGGTAAAGGACCAGAGATTAGAGGTAAAGGACCAGAGATCAGAGGTAAAGGACCAAGATCAGAGTAAAGGACCAGAGATCAAGATAAGGACCAGAGATCAGAGGTAAAGGCCAGAAGATTAAGACGGTAAGAAAGGACCAGAGCATCAGATAAAGGACCAGAGATCAGAGGTAAAGGACCAGAGATCAGAGATAAAGGACCAGAGATCAGAGAAAGGACCAGAGATCAGAGGTAAAGGACCAGAGATTAGAGGAAGATCGAGTAAGGCCAGAGATCAGAGATAAAGGACCAAGATCAGAGGTAAAGGACCAGAGATCAGAGATAAACAGGATCAGTAAGACAGATCAGAGGTAAAGGACCAGAGATCAGAGGTAAAGGACCAGAGATCAGAGGTAAAGGACCAGAGATCAGAGGTAAAGGACCAGAGATCAGAGATAAAGGACCAGAGATCAGAGGTAAAGGACCAGAGATCAGAGTAAAGGACCAGAGATCAGAGTAAAGGACCAGAGATCAGAGGTAAAGGACCAGAGATCAGAGGTAAAGGACCAGAGATCAGAGTAAAGGACCAGAGATCAGAGGTAAAGGACCAGAGATAGAGTAAAGGACCAGAGATCAGAGGTAAAGGACCAGAGATCAGAGGTAAAGGACCAGAGATCAGAAGTAAAGGACCAGAGATCAGAGTAAAGGACCAGAGATCAGAGTAAAGGACCAGAGATCAGAGTAAAGGACCAGAGATCAGAGGTAAAGGACCAGAGATCAGAGGTAAAGGACCAGAGATCAGAGGTAAAGGACCAGAGATCAGGGATAAAGGACCAGAGACCAGGGATAAAGGACCAGAGATCAGAGGTAAAGGACCAGAGATCAGAGGTAAAGGATCAGAGATCAGAGATAAAGGACCAGAGATCAGAGATAAAGGACCACAGATCAGAGGTAAAGGACCAAAGATCAGAGGTAAAGGACCAGAGATCAGAGGTAAAGGACCAGAGATCAGGGATAAAGGACCAGAGATCAGAGGTAAAGGACCAGAGATCAGGGATAAAGGACCAGAGATCAGAGGTAAAGGACCAGAGATCAGGGATAAAGGACCAGAGATCAAGGATAAAGGACCAGAGATCAGAGATAAAGGACCAGAGATCAGAGATAAAGGACCCTGCAAAGGTATTGATCTAAGAAGTAAGAAGCTTTCAAAATAGAAATGTTAATAGTTCATTTTTAACATTTAAAATGCAAAATGAAAGAGAAAAGAGAAACCTGAATCCCATCAGTGTTCGGTAGAGAGTAGAGATACAGAGATCACAGATTTAGAGAGCAGAGATACAGAGATCACAGATTTAGAGAGCAGAGATACAGAGATCACAGATTTAGAGAGCAGAGATACAGAGATCACAGATTTAGAGAGCAGAGATACAGAGATCACAGATTTAGAGAGCAGAGATAGAGATCACAGATATAGAGAGCAGAAATACAGAGATCACAGATATAGAGAGCAGAGATAGAGATCACAGATATAGAGAGCAGAAATACAGAGATCACAGATATAGGGAGCAGAGAAAGAGAGATCACAGATATAGAGAGCAGAGATACAGAGATCACAGATTTAGAGAGCGGAGATACAGAGATCACAGATATAGAGAGCAGAGATACAGAGATCACATATTTAGGGAAGAATAGAGAATAGCGGAGATCACAGTTATAGAGTGCAGAGATCACAGTTATAGAGAGCAGAGATCACAGTTATAGAGTGCAGAGATCACAGTTATAGAGTGCAGAGATCACAGTTATAGATAGAGTGCAGAGATCACAGTTATAGAGAGCAGAGATCACAGTTATAGAGTGCAGAGATCACAGTGCAGAGATCACAGTTATGGAGTGCAGAGATCACAGTTATAGAGTGCAGAGATCACAGTTATAGAGTGCAGAGATCACAGTTATAGAGTGCAGAGATCCCAATTATGGAGTGCAGAGATCACAGTTATAGAGTGCAGAAATCACAGTGCAGAGATCACAGTTATAGAGTGCAGAGATCACAGTTATAGAGAGCAGAGATCACAGTTATAGAGTGCAGAGATCACAGTTATAGAGTGCAGAGATTACAGTTATGGAGTGCAGTGATCACAGTTATAAAGTGCAGAGATCACAGTTATAGAGTGCAGAGATCACAGTTATAGAGTTAGAGATCACAGTAATAGAGAACCGAGATAATAGTTTTAGAGTGCAGAGATCACATTTCTAGAGTGCAGTTGTTGCAGGTTCGGGGTACTCGAGACCGGGCTGTACTGTCTCTGGGGTGTCAGGGTGCCGTGGCCCAGTCCCATTGTCCTAGGTGCGGCAATAAAAAGGGAGAAATAAAGTGTAATGGTGATGGCACCCGTGGGTTGTGGCCAGAGGTGCACCAAGCCCCACTGCCGCCTGAGCCGCGGCAGTGATTACCGGGGGGAAGGGGTGCTGGTGAAGCCCAGCGCTGCCGCCCCTTCTGTATTGGATCCCCTGGCGGGTCGCCACTGCCGCCTGTGCCGCGGCCGTGATTCCCGGGGGGGGAGCGGGGGGTGCTGGTGAAGCCCAGCGCTGCCGCCCCTTCTCTATTGGATCCCCTGGCGGGTCGCCACTGCTGCCTGTGCCGCGGCCGTGATTCCCGGGGTGGGGGGGTGCTGGTGAAGCCCAGCGCTGCCGCCCCTTCTATGTGTTGGTCCCCCGGCGGGTCGCCGCTTACCTGCGGTGAGCAGGGTGAGCGGCCGGCGCCATGACAGGGGGAGGCTGTGTGCATGAGGCGCCGCCCCCTTCTGCACTGCCGCTCCCCTGCCTCTTGCTGCCTGAATGACAGGGCTCACACTGTCCAGTGGATGGTGCGGCCCTGGTTGTGGCCAAGGTGGCCACCGCTGCCGTGGGGTCTGCCGGGGACAGTGGTAGTGGCCACAGCTGAGATATTAAGCCCTCCACGAGTAGGGCTGGGTCCCCGGGATGAGGGAGAGATCCTGCGCACCTGGGATGCTGCTCTTCTCCTCTTCTCGCAGCTCCTCCAACCAGGGCGTGCAGGCAGCAGGAGTATGGCCAAGGTCAAGGGCACCAGCTCTCGTCCGATGGCTTTGTCCTACTCCATACCGGTAGTTATGTGGCACCCCAGGGTTCCGATGGTATGCCTGGAAGCAAAAGAGGGCTTCCTCATTCAGTTGGTGCAGCATCCAACACTTTCTTGCCTCCAGACCAGAAGGGAGAGCTGTAGAACCCAGCTTGAGGGGAGCTTCCATGTATATAAGTTCTGGCAAGAGGGGGAGTGAGAGCAGAACAGCCATGGAGTGAGTCTGAGGAGGAAGGAGAGGAAAGCCTGAGGGATACGAGGAGTGTCGTACTCGCCTCAGAGGAGAGCGCAGAGAACGGACACCAGGTCCGAGACTGTGCAGGGTTACACATCCCGGCAGTCAATACCGGAGGGTGGGGAATTCCAGATTTCCCAGCCACACAGTGTCAGGAGGCAAATCCGCGCATAGAGTTCAGCAACACTGACGCCCGGGAACAGGGTAGAGAAAGTGAAGGACTCGAGCTGCCTGTCATACAGCACATGCAGGAGAGAGAGGGCAAGCAGCTTAGCTTCAAGCAGCTGCAGGAGCCACAAAGTACAAGCGCAGAAGGGAGGCCTCTAACCCACCCAGCTAGTTGGATTCCCCGATTGCTTCCAGGCCACCTGGGTCCCCAGTAACATCTAAACTGTTGCTCCGGACTGTGCCCGTAACAACAGACCAGTAATGGTAAAGGAAACGTTTACAGCTGTGGACTCCAGTTATTTATGCGCCTGTTGACCTGCGCACTGTTCATAGACATTCCACACTGCCCCGGGGATCGGCTTTCCATCCCCAGCTGCCATCCATCATCCCCGGAGGTTCTGCAGCAGCGGTGGTCAACACTGACCACATCCCACAGGTGGCGTCACGACAAATCCCCTGTAAATACCCCCTTTTCAACTGAGCTCAGGACATGGGGCCGGGTCACGACCACCGTGATCCCCAAGACACAGCACCGGCCCGGTTCTCGAGTACCCCACGGCCTGGGGGCCCATCAGGTCTCGGGGACTTGGAATTCCCGCATCCGCCAGGTGTCTCATGGTTAGGGGCATAAAGCGTTCCCGGCCACATCGACAGAGCCGGCACTCTGGTTTCTCTAGCCACTAGTGACCTGGGTTAGTTGGGCTCACCTGGCTCTTTCTATCTCTCACCGGTGTCAGCTTGGGTTCCCAGCTGGCCATCAGTGGTGCAGGCCGCCAGGCCCCAGGTGGTTGCAGTCTAGTGCTTATGTTGCTGCAGTGCTTGTTGTCGCGGTCACTCTCTCACTCTCCTGTGTGTCCTCCCTTAGTGTTTCTGGGTTTTGTCTGCTTTTCTCCATCCCTTTGTCCGGTTCTGTCTACTTACCACCCACTTGTGCTACTCCCGCCAGCCCTCGCGTGACCTGAAGTGATATGGGCTCAGGGTCGGAGTGTGTGTGTGGGTGTTGTTTTAAATTGACCGTCTTACCTGTCTCGCTGCAGTTCACCCTGTGGCCGCCTGGTCGCAGGGATGCCACACAGAGATCACAGTTATAGAGTGCAGACATCAGTTATAGAAAGCAGAGATGATTTATAGAAAGCAGAGATCACAGTTATGGATAGCAGATGTCAGATATAGTTGAATCAGAGAGATCAAAAACAGAAATCAGTGATAGAGATAGCAGACATCATAGATCAGAGTCAGCTCTTGGCGAAACAATCCTTTTGACCCGCCCAAGGGGTCTATGGGAACTCGGTACCCGGGTGTTGCTGCGTCGCCCCTCAGGCTTTGGGGTACTCGGGTATCAGGCCCCACAGATGCGTTCCTGTTGTCACGGGGAGTAGTGGCCGCGCCTGATCCCGTGTCCTGAGGGACTGATCTTTTTGAAAAGGGGATTTATTTACAGGGCATTATTTACAAGTCTATAGTTGTCGTGATGCCACCTGCAGTACCTGGTGAGATGTCACCAGGGCCGCCACAGTCCTCCGGAGGTCGGTGGTATTGCGGCTGAGATGTTGTAGTCCTTCGCAGGCAGGACTGGGACCTCCGGGGCAGCGATTCCTGTGAAAGGAATGAGTTCATGGAAAGAAGATGCAGCAGAGTCAAAGTCACTTCACCCGGGTACTTTACTGGAACTTTAGCAGCGTTATTACAGTCCTCAGTGCAGTTAGATGTTAAATGACAAGTTGCTACGGGTGGCTGCAAGCGGATCTCTGGTAGCTGGACGGAACCCCCAGCGTGTACCTTTCCTGTTCCAATTCTTTCCTGCTTCCCAGTAGTTTGGTGTGAAGTCTGACCCCATGAAGCGGATCTGGCCTCCTGCTGTCTCTTACTCTCTCTTACTCCCGTCAGGCAAACGTCTGCTGAACACTGCGGCTTTGCCTGGCTGTGTCTGGTCCCCTCTCTTGGTTGTTCGAGATTCTGGGCCGTATATATATATATACCCCAAGTTCATCGGATTCTCTGTGGTCCTTGGAGGATCCCACAGATGTGGGCTCCGGTACCCGGTAAGCTGCCGGGGTTGGACTCCTGAAGTCCCTCTCTCCCCCAGGTTAGCTGTCTGTGCCTGGGAAGCTTTCCTTCTCCTAGGTCCTCAGCCGAGGAACCCTCCTTCCTCCCTCAGGCTCCCTGCCTGGGACTAACTCCGACTCCAACTCCGAGCTCTGAACTACTCCCCCTAGAGGTGGTTTTGTACTCCCTCCCGGTTACCTCCCACTGTGTGATCTAGTGTGGGGGTGTTTGTGTATGGGTTCCACCTATCATCCTGAAATCCACTTGCAGCTGGGGTGACTACACCTCTTATACGGGTGCAGTACCCCTCGGTGGCACCTACACAGTAGGGCGCCACATTGCTGCTGGGGATGTCACTGCTGGCCTGCCCGGACCCGTACCCTGAGGTCACTGTGAAAAGGGGGAAAAAAAAAAAAACGGGAAATAATAAAGTCTTGTGACGCCACCTGTGGATTCTGGTGAAGGCACCAGCGCTGCTTCAGACCTCTGGGGATGATGGGTGGGCAGCTTGGGTAGTACAGCTCCCCACAGGTGGAGAGGGGTGCCCTGGGCAGTGATGAGGTAACGGAGATTTGCACAGGGAGGTGAGTAGGCAGCCGGGCCGCTGTGACTGTCTCTAGGCCGGACGGGTTCAGGGATGGACAAACTGACACACACACTGTGGATCGTTTCTGTACCTTTACTGATGGTATTGCAGGCACTGTCCATGATACATTCCAGGTGTTTGGGATGGCACTTCTGGATTTCCACAGTGTGTGATGGATAAGGCCTCCTTGTCTCTTTTCCCTCGTTGTAATTCCCTGACCTGTGTAGAACTAGGCCTGACCTCCTCTGTCTCTCTCTCTCCCCCGTTCTGTAGTGTTGAGAACTGTTTGGTGTCTACCACTATGACTTCTCCTGCGGTCCCTGGCTCCCCTATTGGTTGCGTGACAGATGTCCTGGAGACTGGAGTCTCCTCGGTGAACCGGTATTTCTGCTGGTCTTGATGCTCTCCTGTAGACTCGGACTCCGGTGTCTGGGTTGCTTCCTGGGATGAACCGGTATGGCTCCTCTGCCCCCAGTCTGCTCCTCTACTCCTTGAGCCTTGCCTTTGACCTCACTTTCAGGCCTTCACTGACTAGGCTGGTCAACTGGCTTGACACACCAGGATGTCTTCACAGTTCTCCTAGCGACTGCACACTCTGACTAACTCCGCCCCCAGCACCAGTATTTATAGGGGATCTTGCTTAAAGGCAGCAGGTGGGGCTCCCCCTACTGTTCAGGGGTGGAAGGTGCTGTGTGTATGTGGGTTACCTGTTGTGGAAATCCATCCATGCTGTAGGTGGTCCTGTGGCTACCTGTAATGGCAGTTCTCTGCCTCTGACAACCTGTTCCTTTTGCGGGTCTGCATCTGATCTTGGCTGTTGCCTCCGCATTGTTCCTTCTGATAACAGTTCATCACGTCCATTATATGGGAAACCTTACAGTTGTCCAGAGCCTGGAGCGGACTCCCCCTACAGCTATTAGAGGCGCTCCTCCATCTGAGAACATTACATGACCTTCTGTAGCCTGAGAACATCCCGAGCACAACCCCAAACCCATTAAACCAGCAATAACCTCCTCTCTTGTGCCGTACAATATACAGAGATATCTTATTGTTTCCGTCTCTGCAGGTAGAGGAGAAGACATGGTTACAATAACAATGTCCCGCTGTGTAACACTGATGTCATTGTCATAAATCATCATCAATAAAGACATGGTGTAATATGGAGACAATTCCCATCTTCAGGTTTCCGGAAAAACAAGTTTCTTTCCTCGACTGTTGGAAATTTCTCGTTACCTTTAAGACGTTTATTTTTCTTGGAGTGATTGTCACACCCCACCTTCATCATGGATACTGCTTGTTGTGAATCAGTAACAGGTGCCTGGTCCGGCCCCCAAAACCCACCCAAAAATGCATTATTCATGTTGCTGGGGAATTTATCATGGGAAAAGATTCAGCCATATTTTGGACTCCTCTATCACATGACCTTGCTCTCAGCTCCCTGCACTGTGTTGATGCTGTATAACTACCTTGTGTCTTGTTGCTGCACTCAGTCTTGCCATGGTTTATGTAACATGAACCCCATCCAAAAATGTATTATGGATAGTGTTGGGGTAGTTATCATGTAAAAAGATTCAGCCATATTTTGGACTCCTCTATCACATGACTTTGCTCTCTGCTCCCTGCACTGTGTTGATGCTGTATAACTACCTTGTGTCTTGCTGCTGCGTTCAGTCTTGCCATGGTTTATGTAACATGAACCCCATCCAAAAATGTATTATGGATAGTGTTGGGGTAGTTATCATGTAAAAAGATTCAGCCATATTTGGACTCCTCTATCACATCACCTTGCTCTCAGCTCCCTGCACTGTGTTGATGCTGTATAACTACCTTGTGTCTTGCTGCTGCGTTCAGTCTTGCCATGGTTTATGTAACATGAACCCCATCCAAAAATGTATTATGGATAGTGTTGGGGTAGTTATCAAGTAAAAAGATTCAGCCATATTTTGGACTCCTCTATCACATGACCTTGCTCTCTGCTCCCTGCACTGTGTTGATGCTGTATAACTACCTTGTGTCTTGCTGCTGCGTTCAGTCTTGCCATGGTTTATGTAACATGAACCCCATCCAAAAATGTATTATGGATAGTGTTGGGGTAGTTATCAAGTAAAAAGATTCAGCCATATTTCGGACTCTCCTGTCACATGACTTTGGGACAACCCCAAGGGCACAAAGCCTATTCTCTACCAATAGGTGGCCATGTATGGTGCAATTTACTGCCCAGTCCGATGTTCAGGGTAAAAAGTCGGCAATATGAAGGCTTATTACTATGTACTGGAAATTGTAAATGTTTCACACCCATGTTGGAATATTGCCTTAAGAATGAGGGACATGGTCTCCAACAATGATCAGAGCAGAGAGAGGCTACAAAAAGCATCTCTCTCTGGAGGACTAATCATTACTTAATCATGTAAATGCTCCATTCCCCTGTAGGGGCACTGCAGAGAAATGAAATCACCTACTGGCTACAGGTGATTACTGGGGATCCCAGAAGGACATTCTATGATTAGCTCATTTTAAGGAAGTCATAATAAGACATCCCTTTAAGGAGATAACCTATAGGAAGAATATCTCTGGGCAAATCGAATGAAGTCACTGGACAAGGACTTCACATCGAGGAACATTGCACTGGTGGTGAAGACACGGCTCGTACATAGTCTGTGTGCTGCTGGAGAAGGATATCAATACCACATCACTACTGGAACAAATCAAGCCAGACATGTCACTGGAAGAAAGGATCGCCAAGATACGACTTGTCTAAATATCATACGAAGAGGCAATCACTGGAGAAGACATCATGAGAGAATAGAAGAACAAGGCAAAGAGGAGGAACAGCAACCTGATAACTTGACACTATCAATAGAACAATGGAGAAGACCCTGGTGGACCTATCTAGGCTTGGAGAAGACTCTGGTGGATTTATCTAGGCCTGGAGAAGACTTGCTGGACTTTATCTAGGCTTTGAGAAGACTGTGCTGGACCTATCTAGGCTTTGAGAAGACCCTGGTGGGCCAATCTAAGCTTGCAGAAGACCCTGGTGGACCTATCTAGGCTTTGAGAAGACCCTGGAGGGCCAATCTAGGCTTGGAGAAGACCCTGGCAGACCTAGCTTGGTTTGGGGAATACCCTTGTGGACCAATCTAACCCTGGTGGATCTAAATAGGCTTGGAGAAGACCCTGTTGGACTGTCTAGGCTTGAAGAAGAACCCGGTGGACCTATCTAGGCTTGGAGGAGACCCTGGTGGACCTATCTAGGCTTGGAGAAGACCCTGATGATCTATCCAGGCTTGGAGAAGACCCTGGTGCATCTATCTAGGGTTGGAGAAGACCCTAATGGACCTATCTAGGCTGCACAAGATTGATCATCCGACAGAGCATTCATCCATCAACTCACCATGCCTCGACCTTAGGCTGAAGGCTGATAAATAACAATAATAATAACAATAATGTAGTCACTTTCAGTTATAATTCTGACTGACAAGCAGTGATGGGAGAAGTTGTGCCTCCCATACAGGTTGTCTATGTGTATAAGATAAGTTTGGTTAAACACTCATTGGACTGACATGTATAATGCCTGATTACTCCATACCGTGCACGCTCAGCTCAGGCTAGTGTGCATGTGTTCTCAGTAGGACAGGGTGTAAGCCTCTGCCAGACACTTTGTCGGTGTCCCCAATATCAACTTTCAGTGGAATCAACAAGTGACACAGAAATTTTAGACATATTTGTATTGGGGTTTAATATCATCAACTTTTCCGCTGTGCATACCCCCAGTGTGTCCTCCAGCAACAATAACCTACAGATGCTACACTGTCTCACCTGGCGGAGCTGACCATGGATAGCCCCACAGTACACCATGCGGCCCAATATTCTATACCCTGTGTGAACATTTTCTACATTCTCCCCTCTGGTACTTTCTTCACAGGGATCCTTCCTGGCAAGGAAGGGTGGAGACTCATACATGTGACTGAGTTTTTCAACCTAAACTGTGTGAGGTTCATATTGTATATAGGAGGCTATGTGGGGCTCAAAATGTATATAAGAAGCTATGTGTGGCTCATGATGTAAATAGAGGCTATGTGTGACTCATAATGCATGTAGCGAGCTATCTGGGGCTCATAAAGTATATAAAAGGCTATATGGGACTCATACTGTATATATAGGCTATCTGTGGCTCATTATGTATGTAGCTGGCTATGTGGGGCTCATAAAGTATATAGAAGGCTATGTGGAAATCATACTGTATATAGGAGGATATTGTGGGTCATAATGTATATAGTAGGCTATGTGGGGCTCATAATGTATGTAGGTGGCTATGTGGGGCTCATAATGTATGTAGCGGCTATGTGGGGCTCATAAAGTATATAGAGGCTATGTGGGATCATACTGTATTAGGAGGACTATGTGGGGCTCATAAGTATATAGTAGGCTATGTGGGACTCATATTATATGGTACGGGGCCTAATATGTGTGGGCTCATTAATGTATGTAGCAGGCTATGTGGGGTCATAAAGTATATAGAAGGGCTATGTTGAGGATCTCATAATTATATAGGAGGCTATGTGGGGCTCATAATTATATAGTAGGCTACGTGTGGCTCATTATGTATGTAGCGGGCTATGTGGGGCTTTATAAAGTATATAGAAGTGGGACTCATACTGCATATAGGAGGCTATGTGTGGCTCTATCATGTATATAGGCTATGTGGGGATCATATACATATAGGCTACTGTGCTCATTATGTAGGAGGCTATGTGGGGCTCATAAAGTATGTAGATAGTGGGACTCATACTGTATGTAGGAGGCTATGTGGGGCTCATAATGTATGTAGGGCTATGTGGGGCTCATAAGTATGTAGAGGCTATTGGCTCATATGTATGTAGGAGGCTATGGGGGGCTCATAATGTATGTAGGAGGCTATGGGGCTCATAATGTATGTAGCGGGCTATGTGGGGCTCATAAAGTATATAGAGTATTATGTCAGACTCATACTGTATATAGGAGGCTATGGGGGGTGCTCAGACTGTATGTAGAGAGGCTATGGGGTGGCTCAACTGTATGTAGGGGTATGTGGGGCTCATAATTAATAGAGATATGGGACTCATACTGTATATAGGAGGCTATGGGGGGTGCTCAGACTGTATGTAGAGAGGCTATGGGGTGGCTCACAATGAATATAAAAGGGGTATGTGGGGACTCACATTCTACATAGACAGGGGCAATGTGAGGACTCACACTGTATATAAGGAGCAATGTGTGGGCTCATTCTGTATAAGGGGCTATGAGCGGGCTCATACTGTATATAGGAGGGATGAGTGGGGGTTCATACTGTATATTGGGGGTGCAATAAATGCAGTACAAATGCGCTCACATTGCAGAACTTGCATCTCCATATACAGATAAAACATTAATAGTTTGATGACACTATAATAAATCTGAATAATGTATGTTTACATTGTGAGTCACTTGTGATTTTCCTGGTGACTTACTGACGAATACCTTGACTTTAATGAAGCTGATATTCTATGTCACCTGGAAATCACCTGAAATGTTCGGGACGTCAGCTGTGAAACCTGATCATGTCACAAGGGAACAGGTGAGAGCGCACATGGGTATCATAAAAGGAAACAAAAGGAACAATGGTGCGCCTCGTGAGCAGCGGAGGGAGGATTGGGGGTGCAGAAGCTACACCTGTGTCCGGGCCCCTATATCCTGGGGCGCACTGATCTTCTGCCAAATTAAACAACAGCATCAAAGAAACAATGACTTGTGCCCGGGGCTTCTAGTTACAGTCACTTTAGCAAATACATATACATTTATGGAGAAAAAAAATCTTTTCAGCGAGCAATAGAATCCATGATGAGCAAAAGGGTAACAATGTTTTGACCTTTTGCCTTTCCGGCTCCATATCGCATCATTCACTGCAGCTTTGAGCGTGAGACTACCTTCATTTTATAGACAATCATCTTGGCTATGTCATACATAAATGTGACGCGCAACTATTTACCGTATCATATGATTAGTTATGTCATTGCTTGTCATGTCACTGCATTGTTACTGTTTTGCTTCTAAGACTATAAATTTTAATGATTATTTTGTTACTATTTTGTAAATCTCCTTTGGCTTTCAGCACTGCCTGAATCCTTCAGGGATCTTGATCAGATTCCAGTATGTCTCACCCAAAATCTGATCCCAGGTCTCTCTATATGTTCCCAATGTTGGTGCACACTGGTCGCCTCTCTTGGATATGTACAGCTTTATCTTCACCTCTACCCACAAGTGTTGGATTGGGTTGGGGTCTGGGGACTGTGGGGACAATCCAGCTCCTCTACTTCATTGTCACTTAACTATTTCTTAACCAATGTCGTCGTATGCTTCGGGCCATTGTCCAGCTGAACACTAGGTCGTCCTTTTCTTACACCCAGTACCCAGGTGTATGAAGTAACCCACCTTGTAGGATACTCACCATTGAGACCACCATCGATCCTGGTCAACTATTCAACACCTTTGACTGTGAAACAACCCATATCATCAGGCTTCCTCCACGAACCTTGACAGTTCCTTCAATAGCTCGAACAATAGCCCCCTTTCCCCTTGTTTCTTCCAGACCCATTTGCCCCATCAGAACCTTCTATTGACTTGTGTCTCATCGCTCCAAATCACCCGATTCCAATCGTCAGCTGTCAGCTTTTTGCAAACTCGTGATAAAGGTCATAAGGGCCCAACCCAATTATCCACTTTGTCCCTTTAACCATATTCCCAGCAAATAATAGCCAGGACACTTAGGACAATGAACAGAATAAACTAAAACCTAGAGGGAGGGTGGTCCTCGAAGCCCCAAGCGCCCTTGTCACGGGTGACCTCAAGCAGGCTGAGCTTTACCTCTAGCCGATTAGCACCAGCTCAGAGGCACCTATTGCCAGACTTTTTACTCTCCATCCTCCACAACCACTTTTTCCTCTTAGAGGGGTCTAGAATCTCATGGGCTCACCCCACCAAAATTGCACTGATGCCACATCCACCAACATTGAGGACCTTCTCCCCCTTCACCAAGCTACTGTGACAGAAAAAACACAAACAGTTAATTAAAATAACTTTACCCCAACCTTTAAAGATGGTCAAGACGAACTTCCCCACTCATAATAATAAAGAAGGGCGAGTGGGAGTTTCTACAACTTTTCTCTCCCCCAAAATGGCTGACCCCTAAAATGGCTCCTCTTTTATAGCTCCCCATAACCCTCCTCCCCTATATTTAAAAGATGCCCCCTTTCTCTTAATTCTGCCTACTAAATCCCCTATGCCATATTAGCCCTTTCCCCTCCTGCCCAAAAATCCTTACTATTTGTCCCTCTACTCCCTCCCTAAACCCTGTCATGTTGGCCTCCCTCAATGGGGCTTCAGCCCTGTCTGGCCTTTCTAGACAGCGCTTACTATGACAATATTGAAGTCAAGGCTTCTCGACCTTTTTATGGGCCACCATTCCACACTTGTGTAACGTGTGTTGCACGGTGGTTGCATGGACTTCTGTGATATCACTATTCTAAAGCAGATGAGCCTCCTTCATTGCCGGGTGTCACCAGATCTGATAGACCTTGTGATGATCCTCTCATATTTTGCTTGGACGTCACCTCTTGGCTTTGGAATAGATGGAGGGACTTCATTTCTTATTCTTCCAGCTGTCATGGCCTCACATGATGCAGTTTGGCAATTTCCTTGGCTGTGAGAATAGACTCCTATCGATGAGCTGGAAGATGCTGATCCTCTTTTCTTGGGAAATCTTCTTCATGACGGCTCCTCGATTCAAACCAATGACTTTTCACTCGGGAATCAACCTAATAACACACTGAGCTATTAGGGAATGTGTGAACAGGTTGTGATTTGTAGTATACAGGAAGAAAAAGAATTTTCAAACACCAGGAGCAAAACTGTAACACTGCAGTGATATGACAAAAATCTGCATAACTAATCATATGCTAAATAGTTGCAAGTTAAATTTAGGTATGAGATAGCCAAGATGATTGTCTATAAAAATGAAGGTAGTCTCACACTCAAAGCTGTAGTGTATGATGAGATATGGAGCCTAAAAGTCAAAAGTTCAAAACATGTTACCCTTTTGCTCATCAGACAGTCAGCGTGTGCACGTGGCCTTGGTTGTTCACAGTAAAGGATATAGAAAGCATTTTCTGCTAATACACAATGTGCTTCTATTACTTTATCGCAGAATATCATCAATGTATCTCTACCTGCTTGTAGACGTGCAAGATAACATTTCTTATACAGTGGATATAATAAGTCTAGACAACTCGGTTAAAATTCCAAAAATTTGACCTGAACTTTTTAAAGCTTTCTGGTCACCCATAATCTGTATAAATCCATTAAAAAACTGAAATATGTTCAGGTGGAAAAGAAGACTAAGGAACTAAAATAATGTGGTTGCACATATCTGCACACCTCACACTAATACTTTGATACTTTCCTTGCAATAGCTCCACACGCATGAGATCTCCTGTGTAGAGCGCCCACTTCAGGTCACCCACGGATATTAAATTGGATTCAAGTATGGTCTCTGGCTGAGCCATTCCAAAACCCTGATCTTCTGGTGAAGCCATTCTTTTGTTGACTATGGGTATCAGGGACAGTTGCAGGTTTTTGTGGGCCCCTTTAACACATACCACAATACCCAACGCACTGACAGAGCATAGAAATATAGATATAGCACAATGCCAAAAGTTTCCCTTCTTTCATTACATGAGTGACATCTGTTGTAAATTGTACTCCCAGTGGGCCCAGCCTATACAGACAAACAAAGCTCGGATACATGAACACTACATACCCAGCTCTGCTACATGTATGATACATGCACATACAAAAACACAAAGCTCTGCTACATGCACATACAAGCACATGCAGCTCTGTTACATGCACATACAGATACACACACAGCACTGCTGCATGTGTACATACAAACACACACAGCTCTGCCACATGTACATACAAACACACACAGCTCTGTTACATGCACATACAGATACACACACAGCTCTGCTACATTGACACTATATACTCAGCTCTGCTACATGTACAATACATGCACATATAAACACAGACAGCTCTGTTATGTGCACAATACATTCACATACAGATACACACATACAGATATACACATAGACATATACACACAGATATACACACACAGACACACATACAGATACACACACACACATATACAGATATACACACACAGACACACACATACAGATATATACACATGCAGATATACACACATACAGATATATTCCCACATGCAGATATACACACCTGCATACATGTGTTCAGACACACATACAGATATACAGACACACATAGAGATATACACACAGACATACAGATATACACACACTTTCAGATATACACACTCACTTTCAGATATACACACACACATACAGACACACATACAGATATACAGACACACATAGAGATATGCACACAGACATACAGATATACACACACTTTCAGATATACACACTCACTTTCAGATATACACACACACATACAGACACACATACAGATATACACACAGACACACACATACAGATATATGCACACACATACAGATATACACACACAGACACACACATAGGTCAGGGCCACACTTGGGAGCCTGCGTCCGTCTACTGGATGCGTTTATGGATCCAGTTTTTTAAGTTGTCATTTTTTAGCCATTTTTAATGCCTGCATTAACATTTTTGACAAAACACCAACAACCGTTACAGACCCTACAGAGTTACAGAGTCTATGGGTGTGTTAACACATGCGTTTTTCAACATGTCAAAATCAAAAAACTGGATGCAGTAGCAGGATTGCAGACGCAAGTGTGGCCCTGGCCATACAGATATACACACACACACACACATACTGTACTGTACAGACAACATACATACACATACATACAGATACACGCACACATACAGATACACACACATATTACCTCAACCAGCTTTTCTTGATCGGTGCAGAGCAGGAGAGAGGAGCTACTGCGGCTCCATAAGTTGAGCTGCTGCAGGTTCTTCCAGGAGCTTGATTTCAGTCATGTGATCAGTCACATGACTGAACTGGAAGGTCCTTCAGCCTCAGTTCAGCTCCTGGGGCTTTCTCTCCTGCTGTGTACTAATCACATTGATCAGTGCCGAGCAGAAGAGAGGGAGGGAGGGCAGGTCTCCTCAATGCTTCGGCTCACAGATAGTGTTTGGGCCCTCTCTCTTCTTCAGGGCCCCGGCACCTGCCCAGGTGTGCCGGGTGCTGGCGCCGGGCCTGCACACACATACACTATACATTACCACATCTTACAGTTCTTGATTGGTGCAGAAGAGAAGCCACTGAGAGCTGCAGAGAGGCTGCAACAGTTGAGCAGCTTGCAGGACCTTCGAATGTACGTCACATGACACATGGCTTATATTGAAGGTCCTTCAACTTTATGGCTCATGCAGACTCCGTTCAGCTCCTGGTAAGTTTTCTCTTCGGCTTGGTACTGATCACATAGATCAGTGCAGAGCAGGAGAGAGGACTGCTCTCAGTTTCCCCTCTTTGCTTTCACTGACACTGTGGGTCCCCTGATCTGTCCAGGGCCCAGGCACTTGCCCAGGTGTGCCAGGTGCTGACGCCGGCCCTGATGGGTATGATGATCCTTTGGTGATGCACGGTGTTGGCTTTATGCCAAACTTACCCATTGGAACTATAGCAAAAAAAATCCATCATTTACTTCATCACACCATAACACGTTTTCTCATATGCTTTTTACAGAATTGATGTAGGTTTTGGCAAAACATAGCCGGGCTTGAATGTTTTTCCTTGCAAGAAAAACATAACTGTAAAATGCAACTAAGAAAATGTCAGGAAAATCCTAATAACAAAATTTCATATGGGGTTAATCAAAATCCCTTTAACTGGTGCCATGAGCTGACTACTATTTACCATATGTGTAAATGTGATTGGCTACTTCTGAACTCAACCACCCCTGAACACAAGAGGGTGTTCTCAATTATGCATCCACATTATTTTAGTGTTATAATTTTTTTCCTCCCTTAGAATAATTTCAGTTTGTTTCTTAAATTATGGGTGAAAATGGTAAAGGTTCTGACTTGATTCTTCTTAGTAGGGTTCTCTTCCACAAAAAATCTGGCATTTTTACAGGGGGTGTAGCATTTTGTTTCTACTGTAGTTCTTTTGTTAGTTGCAAAAAGCCTTTTGAGGCTCCTCTCCGAACCTTTAGCCCCATGACTGCAGGATATGGCATACAGGATATATAAATGTCTGTTTTATAGGATATTGCGGCCATAGGAGATCATATAGGGCACATCCTGTTCACCAGGTACAGGATCCACTTCTATTTAGATGGCACAGACTAAGTTAACCATTTTCATGTTAGGGGTCAGTAGAGACCCCATTGCAGTACCCTGTGTTCAGTGTATAAAGAAAGGATAGGAGCTGTCCTTCTATGCCAAGTAGCTTCAATGTGGAGCTTTAGTAAAGACTGGCAAGATTTGTAGATGAGCTTGACTCATAAGAGGTTCAGACCACTTCTGGTTATTCAATTCCTTATGTTTTTTGTCATTTTGAGCATTTTCAAAACAGGAAACTTCTTTGGTTTAGCTGCCGAAAAGAAAGCAAACATGCAGATTGTCTTTTGTTGGAATGCTGAAGGAAATGACTGTCCTCTTTGGCTTAGTTGGTGTGAACACATTTCACTGGGAAGATATCTCCCCACCAGTCCAAGGGTTCCTGACTCTGCTCTCTGGAGTATTGGGGGGGGGGGGGTGTCCAGGGCCGTATATGGCCCTCATGCTGCCCCAGGCACTTTTCGTGGTCGCGCCCCTTACTGATGTCTCACACTGAATCTGTGCACATGACATTTATTTAAGGCAGATCTACCCCATAAAACGCTTTGAAAAGCGCTAATTAAACAATAAAAGAATGAACGTCTGCACTTGCTGCGCTCAGGTTCACTCTTTTGAGCGTTTCTTTAACATCTTCAGCTTTTCAAAGTTATCAAAAGAATAAAATAGGTGACCTAACCATTGTTTCAATGAGGAGAGGCCTAGTGATATAGAGACACGCTGTCTGCTCATTCACCCCTCCTCTTTACTGAAAGTGTTCAAAGGGAAGCCAAGAGCAGACAGGTCTCAGGCGTCAGAGTGAGCCTGCAGCACAATGTGTGCACCCACACTGACACTTGGAGTGTCAGAGCGAGCCTGCAGCCATATTGTGTGTACCCACATTGACACTTGGAGCGTCAGAGTGAGCCTGCAGCCACAATGTGTGCACCCACATGACACTTGGAGTGTCAGAGCGAGCCTGCAGCCATATTGTGTGCACCCACACTGACACTTGGAGCGTCAGAGTGAGCCTGCAGCCACAATGTGTGCACCCACACTGACACTTGGAGTGTCAGAGCGAGCCTGCAGCATATTGTGTGTACCCACATTGACACTTGGAGCGTCAGAGTGAGCCTGCAGCCATATTGTGTGCACCCACATGACACTTGGAGCGTCAGAGTGAGCCTGCAGCATATTGTGTGCACCCACAATGACACTTGAAGCGTCAGAGTGAGCTGCAGCCATATTGTGTGCACCCACACTGACACTTGGAGCGTCAGAGTGAGCCTGCAGCCATATTGTGTGCACCCACAATGACACTTGAAGCGTCAGAGCGAGCCTCTATTCATTCTCTATGGGGCTTGCGGTCGGTTGCGGCAAGTGCGGTTTCACTGGATCTCGCAGATTCGGCCGCGAAAAAAAAAACGCTGCTAGCAGTGATTTTATTTCCGGCCCTGAAGTGCCTATGGGCAAATATGGCCCTGAGGGGGTCATATTCATATGACACATAGGAAAAAATCTCAAAAACTGTGTATAAACCAGGGGACAGTCCCAGACAGGAAGAAAGGGGTAGGGAAGGATGCCCAATAACTAAAGTAGATAGATAACAGATGAAGAAATAGAGATAGATAATAGATACATACATAAATAGATAGATAGATAGATAGATAGATAGATAGATAGATAGATAGATATAAAAGATGAGAGATAGATAAATAGGATAGATATTGGATGAATGGATAGATAGATAGATAGATAGATAGATAGATAGATAGATAGATAGATAGATAGATGGATGGATGGATGGATGGATGAAGGATGGACGGAGAGATGAATGGATAGAAAGATAGATGGATTGATAGATGGATAGATGGATATATAGTGTACTTACGGTAGATTGTTGTTGCACATTCTGTCCATGTTCCACTCTTTCCATCAGCCTAAGGCTAATTTTTGATTAAAGGGACTCTTTCACTTAGTTTTTGCAATGTCATCTGTGAGCAGCATAATGTAGAGACAGAGATCCTGATTCCAGCGATGTGTCACTTACTGGTCTGCTCAGTGTAGTTTTGATAAAATGATTGTTAAACCAGCTGGAGATTATCATTAGGGGACTACTCAAGTAGTCCAGTCTTATTTAGGAGCTGCCAAATCTGCAGCAGAGAACACAGTAATTTTATCAAAATGACAGCAAGCAGCTCAATAAGTTCACATCGCTGGACTCGGGGTCTCTATCTCTACATTATGCTGCTGTCAGATGGGAAGACAAAAACTGGTATTAGAGTCCCTTTAATACTGGATCCTATCTGCCCATAAATGTGCTGTCCTTTAGCCTGGGAAAGGCATGCTATTAGGTTTGAGCATGCATTGGCCAATTTATGCGCTTAGTACCTTCATTATCATATGTATATTCTATATAGCAGTAATGCAATTCATATGTGAAATGTGCAATGTTTGCTTTTGCCTTAAATATCAAATTGAGTCCTTAAAGAGGGCATGAACTGTAAAGCTCACACACAACGACGCACCAGCGAATCTCGACAACGATAACGATCCTGTAGGGGTCGTTGGTGCGTCGTTACTGGTCGCTGGGGAGCTGTCAAACAGGCAGATCTCCCCAGTGACCAAGGAGCCACCTCCACATCGCTGGTAACTATGACAAACAGCGGGTATCTAGGCAGCGCGCGCTGTCTAGATACCCGCTGTTTATCATAGTTACCAGCGTCCTCCCTGCTTAGCGCTGGTAACCATGATAAACACCGGTTATCTAGGCAGCGCACGCTGCCTAGATAACCGGTGTTTACAGTGGTTACCAGCCTGTGAGGTCGCTGATCGTTGGTCTCTTGCTATCACACGCAGCGATGCGTGCTGGCCAGCGGGAGACCAACGATCATAAAAATAACCCAGAGCACTTTGTAACAATCAGCAACCTCACAGCAGGGGCCTGATCGCTGCTAAGTGTCACATGTAGCGAGGTGGTTAGCGACATCGCTGTATCGTCACAAAACCTGTGACGTTACAACAATCTCGCTAATGATCTCGTTATGTGTGACAGGGGCTTAACGCCACCTATTGGAATTAGCAATCCTAAAAGTCAATATTGACCTTTCAATGAGCCTAATCGTATGACCAAGTATATAAAACAAACCAGAATCTCTATTTGCAGACACATGCAAAGTATGAGATCTCATCTGGCTGTATGAGAGGCTAAGGCTAGGGTCACATTTAGAATGCAAAATGCGGTTACAGCATCCAGATCCGGATGTGGTAATCTCATGTCCCTTCAGACACATTTTGCATTCTAAATGTGTCCCTAAACCCGCATCCACTAACCGGTTTGCTCCTTAATGTGCAATGCGGTTGCCGGATGCTTTGTTCATTCCTGCTGCTGCGGGGATGAATAAAGGGTTAATCTGTTAAATATATGTAGGCAACATGTCCCCAGGGAGTGTCCACCCTCTCTAGAGACCTGTTGTCCAAATCACCGTGGCACGTTAATAGTTAATAATTACTTTATCGACCGCTATTGTCAGCTTTCTAAACTTCTGAATGAAAGCCGGCGGCTCCTCGGTGTAAGCAGGGGTATCAGTACGTAATATGCATAAGCACAGTACGGGCAGCATCCTCAATAAGGAGCTGTCATTGGTGCTTACACCAATTGTGTACTATAGCCCAGCTATCCATGGTGCTGAAGCCTTAAACACCAGTTCTATGGCCGGCGCACAGGCTTCAACACCATGGATAGCGACAATAGCGGCGATAATGTAATACAACGCAACCTATTAACCATTAACATGCCACTGTATTTGGACAAGTCTCTAGGGAGGGTGGACACTCCCTGGAAACATGTAGCCCACATATATTTAACAGATTAACCAACAACAGGGATGAACAAAGCATCCTGCAACCGCAGGCATTCACATGTGTCTTGCAGTAGCCAGATGGGCTCCCATAGGCTCCCATTATAGCAATCCTGCTGCTGTTTTGAAACCGCTCCGAAAAATGCAGCCTGCATGATTTTTCACGCAGACTGCAAAATCCAGATGCGATAACCGGATTGCATTAAGTGCAATCCAGTTTTATAATGGGCTCAGGGCCGCACCCTCCATTGGACAGTGTGAGCCTTGAGTCTCAGGCGGCAAGCAGGCATGGGGAGCGGCTTTGTAGAAGGGGGCGGTGCCTGCACCACACAGCGGCTTCCTGTGTGATGGGCACCGCCGGCTGCAGCATGGTAAGAGGCACAGCCTCTCCCTCTGCCTATGCAGCAGCCCTCTAACCCCCCCCCTGGTCATCACTCGAGGCTGGCACATCAAAACCCTACCCACCGCGTGGCCAGCGCTCCATCACTAGCACCCCCCCCTGTTCCTCACCCCCATGGGCTGCGGATCCTGATCCAGTTTTGAGCATTTTTACAGCTCAAACCTGATCAGGATCTGCAATCCCAACCGCAAATGTGACCCCAGCCTAAGACTGAAATCTAAGGGGTTGAGCTTTCTCCTTGTAGAGAGTGACATGTTAGTATGAGGACCAAGGATAGAAGCTCATGTCACTTTACATAAGGAGAAACCTTACCTCTTAGATCCCAGTCTAAAGGCCCAGTTAGGCTAGGGTCACACATGCGTTGTTTTTTTTAAATCCTGATCCGGTTTTGAGCTTTTAAAAGCTCAAAACTACACTAGGAAACGGATGCTTTACAAGAAATCCGGTTACCGGCTCCGGCTCTGCAGCCTGCGTGAAACATCATGCAGGCTGCAGTTTTCTGAGCGGTTCTAGCCTCTGCAATGCGGTAACCGGGATAAGCAAAGTGTTAAACTGTAAGATAGTCCTTTAATATTAATAATAATTGTGCCCTTCATGTCTGTAGGGGGTCCCCACCCCCGCTAGAGACATACTACCTACTCAGGTGGCATATAATGTGTTAATATCTTATGTACAGTAAGCCAGCTCCTGTCGGCTCTGTACAATTTTATGAATGAAGCCGCAGCTCCCCTGTGAGCTGCGCGCATACTATACGTAATGTACATATAGTACGTGCGCTGTCCGAGGTACTGTAGGCTTTTACAGTAGATCTATGGCGCTGCGCAGCCAATAGATCTACTGTAAAAGTCTTACAGGACCTCGGACAGCGCACATACTATACGTACATTACGCAAGCCGCGGCTTCATTGATAAAAATGTACAGAGCCGACAATAGCCGGCTTACTGTACATCACTTATTAACACATAACATGCTGTCCTGAGTGGCCAGCATGTCTCTAGGGGGGGTGGCACAATTATTATTAATATGTAATCATTTTTTACAGATGAAACACTTTGCTCATCAGATGAGCAAACTATACGGTAACCGGATTGCAGCTTCAGCAACACATTTTGCTTGCAAAATGTGTCTGAAGCAAATTGCATTCACCAGACCAGGATGCGGTGAACGCAATTTCAGGACCAAATGTGACCCTAGCCTTGGAACCGCTCCGGAAACTGCAGCTTGCATGATTTTTCACGCAGGCTGCAGAGCCGGATGCGGTAACCGGATTGCATGTAATGCAATCCGGTTGTTATAATGGGCTCCTATGAGGAGCATTTCCTGATGCGGTTTTGAGCTTTTTGAAAGCTCAAAACCGGATCAGGATTAAAAAAAAAAATGCAAGTGTGACCCTAGCCATAGATAGATAGATAGATAGATAGATAGATAGATAGATAGATAGATAGATAGATGTAGAGTATACAGATGGTTGCTGTATACTCTGTTACTCTGGAATTCACTGCCGCATTCTAAGCAAAAAACAAACAATGTGACTTCCTTCTGGCAGGACGTCTGTATAAGAGATCCCGGAGGATAAAGTCTCCTCACTTCCGGGATGATGGCACACGCTGTGATAATATCTTCTATATCACTGATTTGTATCTCTTCAATAATCTCCAACCTAAATGTTTTGTGTCTTCTTCACAGAGCCATGCTCCTATACCTCCCTCTACTACTGATAATGGTGAATGAAGGCTCCTGCACCTACCGCGCCCATGACAAGCCGCCCTGTGTGATATCGGTAGGAGCTGCCATTGTTTGTACTTTGTGGATACAATCATTCCTGTATAGTTTTCTTCTTCCAGATGTGCTGATCACACAAGAGCTCGGAGGGTACAGGAGGGTCTGACCTCTCCGATATACCAAATCCCGAGCCGGTGTGACCATCATATGCCCAGGACCGGTGTCTATGCCATATAAGCTTACATTCACTGACTATACGGATAAGAACACTGGAGAGACAAAGGTGCACATAGGGTCTTATCCTTATACTAGATGTTGGCCCGATTCTAACACATCGGGTATTCTAGAATATAGGGATTGCATGGGAAGGCGGTGAGGGCTGAATAGGGAGGGACTTTGAGGACGGAGTGGTGGGAGGAGGACAGCGTGGCAGGGGGGGAGGATGGAGGGGCACAGGTAGGGGGAGGACGGAGTGGCGGGGGAGGAGGGAGGACAGAGCGGCAGGGGGGAGGAGGATGGAGGACGGAGGGGAGGAGGACAAAGGAAGGAGGAGGAAGAGGTGGGGTGGGGGAAGGATGGAGCAGCGCAGGCAGCGGGAGAATGGAGCTCAGAGTGGCGGGGGGGAAGAGGACAGAGGACAAAGTGGCGGGGTAGGGGAGGACAGAGCAGCACAGGCAGGGGAAGGGTGAGAGGCGGAGGGGAGGAGGACAAAGGTAGGAGGAGCAAGCGGAGGGGTGGGGGAGGATGGAGCGGCACAGGTAGGTGGAAAAAGGAGCGGCAGGGGAAGGAAGGAGCACAGGCGGCAGGGGAGAGGACAATGGAGGACGAAGCGGCGGTGGAGAGGCCGGAGCAGCAGGCAGGGGGAGGACTGAGGATGGAGTGGCGGAGGGGGAGGAGGACAAAGGAAGGAGGAGGAAGCGGTGGGGTGGGGGAGGATGGAGCGGCACAGGCAGGGGGAGGACAGAGCACAGAGTGGCAGGGGGAGGAGGACAGAGGACGAAGCGGCGGGGTGGGGGAGGACGGAGCAGCGCAGGCAGGGGGAGGACGGAGGATGGAGTGGCGGAAGGGAGGAGGACAAAGAAGGAGGAGGAAGCGATGGGGTGGGGGAGGATGGAGTGGCACAGCCAGGGGGAGTACGGAGCAGCAGGGGGGGGACGAGCACAGAGCTGCAGGGGGAAGGAGGACAGAGGACGAAGCTGCGGGGTCGGGGAGGACAGAGCAGCACAGGCAGGTGGAGGACGGAGGATGGAGTGCGGAGGGGAGGAGGACAAAGGAAGGAGGAGGAAGCGATGGGGTGGGGGAGGATGGAGTGCACAGACAGGGGGAGTACGGAGCTGCAGGGGGAGGACGGAGCACAGAGCGGCAGGGGGGAGGAGGATGGGAGACGAAGAGGCGGGGTGGGGGAGGACGGAGTAGCACAGGCAGGGGGAGGACGGAGGATGAAGTGGCACAGGCAGGGAGAGGACGGAGTGCACAGGCAGGGGGAGGATGGAGTGGCACAGGCAGGGGGAGGACGGAGCACAGAGCAGCGGGGGGGACGGAGACGAAGCGGCAGGGGAGAGGCGGGACAAGCGGCACAGGCAGGGGAGAAAGGAGCAGACTCACACCCACACACAGAGTCACACCTAGACACAGACTCACACCCACACACACAGACTCACACCCACAGCCAGACACACACACACCCAGACACACACAGGCTCTTACCTCTCCGTCCCCTGGCTGTCCCAGTGCTGGCCCTCATGCTGGCGTTGTTCTGCAGAGTAGGTGTGGAGGAGGCGGGCCCAGAGGCGGCGGTGTGCAGGATGATCCCGGGTGTCATGTGCTGCTGCCACCCAGCTGCAATGACAGGAGGCGGACACCCGGGATCATCGTATGGCCGCACAGTCCATGACAGCTAGCGGCCGCCACCTTTTGTTCTCTTTCTGTCTGTGTACCGAAATCGTGCGCTAGCGCTGATTGGTCCGCCCGGCCGGGCTCCACCAATCAGCGCTAGCGCGCCATTTCCGTGGCAGACAGAGAACATTAGACGACTATATAGTAGATGATGTATTATCAATGTATTATCAGGAGAGTCTTGGATTGCTCACCTGAGGAGGATGTGAGACAGTCACACCATGGAAGAATATCACAATCAGGAGAGAGGAAGGGGTTAAACCCTGCGCTGCCGTGGAGAAAGATGAGCGAAGCGGAATCTCATCACAGAGATGTTATTGCGACAAGTTTCGGGGAGAATACCCGCCTTCTGCAGGAACACAAAGCAGAATTATACGTCTGAAGAAGGCGGGTATTCTCCCCGAAACTTGTCGCAATAACATCTATGTGATGAGATTCCGCTTCCCTCATCTTTCTCCACGGCAGCGCAGGGGTTTAACCCCTTCCTCTCTCCTGACTATAAGCCAAGATCATATCAGTAATATCAATATAATATGTATAAAGAAATCTAATTTGTTAAAATTGTAAGATCTTTTTCACTAAAATACTGGAGATATCTATCTATCTATCTATCTACAAGGGCCTCTTTCTTCTTCTCTTCTTCTTTCTTCTTTCTTTCTTTCTTTTTCTTTCTTTCTCTTTCTTTCTTTCTTTCTTTCTTTCTTTCTTCTCTTTCTTTCTTTCTTTCTTTCTTTCTTTCTTTCTTTCTTTCTTTCATTTTCTTTCTTTCTTTCTTTCTTTTTCTTTTCTCTTTTTCTTTCTTTCTTTCTTTCTCTTTTTTTTCTTTCTTTCTTCTTCTTTCTTTTCTTTCTTTCTTCTTTCTCTCTCATTTTTCAGATCTCAGTGTCAACAAAATCAAAAGATCACAATGAAAGGAAATTCCCATGTTGTACAGCTGGTGGCACAAACATAGCTCCGCTCCGCCCTCCTCTCCCCGTATGGAGTCCGCTCATGTCACTCTTCCATGGAAGTTAAAAACTGGTTTTGTGACCTGCTATTAAACCATTTTTCATTTTAGTTCCATCCCCTTCTTTCTTCCGCCTCACAATAAAGCAAAGCGTCCTGCTCCTTCACAACCTACCTCTGCCGCTGTCGGTGATGGAGACCTGCCTATCTAGTCTCCAGCAGGACAGTAGACACGTACATCATTGAGTTGTACCTTCCTAATTGTAGTCAATCTGCTGATCATAGTTGTAGAGACTGATCAATATACAGCAATATATAAAAAAAATTATTACAAATATATTATTAATATATATATAATATATTAATATTATTATTATTTATTATATAGCACCATTAATTCCATGGTGCTGTACATGAGAGGGGTTACTTACAGAATTATAGATATAGTTTCTAGTAAACTAATTAACAATGACAGTCTGGTACAGAGGGGAGAGGACCCTGCCCTTGCGGGTTTACAATATGCAGGATGATGGGGAGGGGATGGGAAGTCAGGGGTACAGGAGCTTCGATGGTGGGGGTGAGATAGCTGCTCCGGTGTGGTAATATAGCTGCTCCGGTGGTGGTGAGATAGCTGCTCCAGTGGTGGTGAGTTGTCTGATACAGTGGTGGTGAGGTGGCCACTCCTGTGTGGTGGTGAGATGGCTGCTCCAGTAGTGATGAGGCAGCCACTCCAATGGTGGAAGGGGAGATAGCCACTCTAGTAGTGGTGATATGGCCTCTTTGGTGTTGGTGAGGTGTCCGATACAATGGTGGTGAGGTGGCCACTCCGGTGGTGGTGGTGGTGGTGAGTTGACTGCTACGGTGGTGGTGAGTTTGCTGCTCCAGTGGTGGTGAGATGGTTGCTCTGGTGGTGGTGAGGTGTCTGATACAGTGGTGGTGAGGTGGCCACTCCAGTAGTGTGGTGAGATGGCTGCTCCAGTGGTGATGAGGCAGCCACTCCAATGTTTGGAGTGAGATAGTCGCTCTAGTAGTGGTGAGATGGCCTCTTTGGTGTTGATCAGGTGTCCGATACAGTGGTGGTGAGGTGTCCACTCCGGTGGTGGTGAGGTTGCTGCTCTGGTGGTGGTGAGGTGGTCGCTCTGGTGGTGGTGAGGTTGCTGCTCTGGTGGTGGTGAGGTGGTCACTCCGGTAATGATGGTGGTGAGATGACCATTTTAGTGGTGGTGGTGATGTGGCCACTCCGGTGGTGGTAAGGTGCTTGCTCTCCAGTGGTAGTTAGGTGACCGCTCCAGTGGTGGTGGTGAGGTGGCCTCTCTCGTGGTGGTGGTGAGATGGCCACGTGGTCATTACAGGCTGTAGATTTCTTGAAGAGATTGTTTTTTAAATACTGCCTAAAGGATCTGAACGTGGTGGTGGATAATCAGACGTGTTGTGGCGCAGAATTCCAGTGGATGGGGGATATTCAGGAGATGTCTTGGAGGTGATTGAATGAGAATCGAATAAATGTGGAGGAGAGGAGGAGGTCTTGGGAGAACTAGAGTTAATGTGTGGTAGATATTGAGATATTAGATTAGAGATACATGAAGAAGACTGATTATGGACGGCTTTGTAGGTCAGTGTTAGTAGTTTGAATTGGATTTGTTGGGAATTTGGGAGCCAGTGGAGAGATTTGCAGGAGGGAAGAAAGGCGAGGAGAGAGGTGGATTAGTCGGGCAGCAGTGTTGAGTACAGATTGGAGAGGTGCAAGAGTGTTAGCAGGGAGGTCACAGAGGAGGAGGTTGCAGTAATCAAGGCAGGAGATGATGAGGGCATGTACAAGCATTTTATTAGATTGAGGGCTGAGGAAAGGATGGATTCTGGAAATATTTTTCACCTGGAGGTGAAAGTTTGGAGAAGTTTTACTATATATCCTATAGAATAAGAATGCATAACAAGATATAAAACACCGCCACCTACCTAAAAATACTCATAGTAGGAGAATGCTCTGATAGTTTTGCAGATAATATCCGATTCCGGGGTTTTATCTCTGGGGAGTAAACATTTCCCAGCATATTGAACCCATTATTAACTACATTTACAACAACACATTTTTGTAAGCCCAGGAGGGGATACGATCCGCGTCCTCGTACACATCGGGCATTGTCGGCCTCTGGACACTGCTGTGTGTATTTCTACATCTCTGGAGGACTTTCTTCAGTGTAAATTGATTAGTATGTGATCCATGACAACAGGATTGTGCAAGCCGTAAAAATGAATTAATACCAAACAGCAATAGTCCTGTAAGAAGAAGAACGATGCAGATTCATAAATTACTATGAAAAAGTCAACATAAAACAACATCTGTTGCTGATTTTATTCACTGTGCTGCAAGTCATGGGCGTCCATTACTGAACATTGCTCAATAGTTTACTGTGTAAATCAACAGCTAAAATTAATCCTGGACTGACCTCAAGTTACATTCTCACCTCTCACATGGCAATCACATCTAACACATGCCTGAGAGCAAATCTGCAACATAAACATCATTGTCACCTTCTATAGTCATT
Source organism: Allobates femoralis (assembly GCA_033576535.1). Taxonomy (NCBI): domain Eukaryota; kingdom Metazoa; phylum Chordata; class Amphibia; order Anura; family Aromobatidae; genus Allobates; species Allobates femoralis. The sequence continues at coordinate 715,803,552 of JARQOC010000002.1, read as the reverse complement.
GTTCTCTCCAAAAATGCAGCTGAATATGCTTAATGCACGAGAACCAACTTCACTAATAAAAACGCCTATAATAAGGAAAGGAATTACAGCTATGTACAAAAGTATACTGTAACTACCATAATAAAGCAGCCTATGTACAGGAATATAAATACTATAATACTGCCCCCTCTATATACAAGAATATAACTATGATAATACTGCTCCTATGTACAAGAATATAACTACTATAATACTGCCCCTATGTACAAGAATATAACTACTATAATACTGCCCCTATGTACAAGAATATAACTACTATAATACTGCCCCTATATACAAGAATATAACTATATAATACTGCCCCTATTACAAGAATATAACTACTATAATACTGCCCCTATGTACAAGAATATAACTACTATAATACTGCCTCTATGTACAAGAATATAACTACTATAATACTGCCCCTATTAAAGAATATAACTACTATAATACTGCTCCTATGTACAAGAATATAACTACTATAATACTGCCCCTATGTACAAGAATATAACTACTATAATACTGCTCCCTATGTACAAGAATATAACTACTATAATACTGTCCCTATATACAAGAATATAACTACTATAATACTGCCCTATATACAAGAATATAACTACTATAATACTGCCCTATGTACAAGAATATAACTACTATAATACTGCCCCTATGTACAAGAATATAACTACTATAATACTGCCCCTATGTACAAGAATATAACTACTATAATACTGCCCCTATGTAGAAGAATATAACTACTATAAATACTGCTCCTTTAGATATACTAAAATATAACTACTATAATACTGCCCTATGTACAAGAATATAACTACTATATATGATACAGCTATACCTTATATGTCCAAAATATAAACTACTATAATACTGCTCCTATGTACAAGAATATAACTACTATAATACTGCCCTATGTACAAGAATATAACTACTATAATACTGCCCCTATATACAAGAATATAACTACTATAATACTGCCCCTATGTACAAGAATATAACTACTATAATACTGCCCCTATATACAAGAATATAACTACTATAATACTGCCCCTATGTACAAGAATATAACTACTATAATACTGCTCCTATGTACAAGAATATAACTACTATAATACTGCTCCTATATACAAGAATATAACTACTATAATACTGCCCCTATGTACAAGAATATAACTACTATAATACTGCTCCTATATACAAGAATATAACTACTATAATACTGCCCTATTATAAGAATATAACTACTATAATACTGCCTCTATATACAAGAATATAACTACTATAATACTGCCCCTATGTAGAAGAATATAACTACTATAATACTGCCCTATATACAAGAATATAACTACTATAATACTGCCCCTATGTAGAAGAATATAACTACTATAATACTGCCCCCTATATACAAGAATATAACTACTATAATACTGCTCCCTATGTACAAGAAATATTAACTATCAAAATAACTGCTCCTATGTACAAGAATATAACTACTATAATACTGCCCTATGTACAAGAATATAACTACTATAATACTGCTCCTATTACAGAATATACTACTATAATACTCTCCTATGTACAGAATTAACTACTATAATACGCCCTATATACAAGAATATAACTACTATAATACTGCCCCTATGTACAAGAATATAACTACTATAATACTGCCCCTATATACAAGAATATAACTACTATAATACTGCTCCCTATGTACAAGAATATAACTACTATAATACTGCTCCTATATACAAGAATATAACTACTATAATACTGCCCCTATGTACAAGAATATAACTACTATAATACTGCTCCTATATACAAGAATATAACTACTATAATACTGCTCCTATATACAAGAATATAACTACTATAATACTGCCCCTATGTACAAGAATATAACTACTATAATACTGCTCCTATGTACAAGAATATAACTACTATAATACTGCTCTTATGTACAAGAATATAACTACTATAATACTGCTCCTATATACAAGAATATAACTACTATAATACTGCCCCCTATGTACAAGAATATAACTACTATAATACTGTCCCCTATATATAAGATTATAACTACTATAATACTGTTCCTATATATTTTTGAGTACTTATTTTCCATGCTCTGGTATTCTGAAGATATAACAATACACAGATCTGAGCCAAATTCCTGTAAGAAAAGGAATCTGTAGAGGAGCTGGGAGTAGTTCATCCGGGAAGCTCTCGGCCGCTCTTTGCTTCTGCAGATTTCGGATCCTTCCATAGTGAGGAAATGTCCAGCAGGACCTGGAGTGGATTCTGCCAGGTTTTCAGAAAAGTAATAAACTCCAAGAATCTGTCATGTGTCAACCTCCTGAAACTGCGCAGAATGGAGCCGACATCCTGAATTCTAGGAAATCTCTGCAGCTGAAGAGATACAACGTCACGAGAAACAAGTCGTTACATTGTTACCTCCATGTACAGGGAAGTATGTGCTCTGTTCAGGGTAAAATACAGCTGTAATGCAACAACGGAGAGTTATTGGTGCATTGACCCTCTAAGGCCCCGATTCATCATTGGCTTTGGGCCCATTTTTGGCCCAGTTTTGATCTTTTTTTCAATGTGTGCTCCAATCCATTATTCTTTTTGCTCCTTTTTTGTCTATTTTATATATGTTTGCCTGTATTGTTTTTGTTTAATGCTTTGTGGGTAAAGTCTAGCAGTTCCATATACCATATTTTTCAGATGGTAAGACTCACTTTTGTTACCCCAAACTGGGGAGAAAACGGGGTGCATCTTACCATCCGAATCCGGTGCTTCAGGGGTGCATTTACTATGTGCCTGCATTACATTACCAAGATGCAACTGGACACTAGAGGTTGAGACTTCAATAAAATGGCCACGGAGATCCGTTTCTCTGTTCGGTTTCGGAGTTTGGGTGCTTTGTGTATTAAAACCCATGGAGCGAGCATCACTATCCTCGGGTACAGTCAGTGCTTGGGTACACTCGATGCTTGGGTACACTCGGTGCTTGGGGTACACTCGGTGCTTGGGTACACTCGGTGCTTGGGTACACTCGGTGCTTGGGGTACACTCAGTGCTTGGGGTACACTCGATGCTTGGGTACACTCGGTGCTTGGGGTACACTCGGTGCTTGGGTACACTCGGTGCTTGGGTACACTCGGTGCTTGGGGTACACTCGGTGCTTGCGGTACACTCAGTGCTCAGCTACACTCGGTGCTTGGGGTACACTTAGTGCTTGGGGTACACTCGGTGCTTGGGGTACACTCGGTGCTCAGCTACACTCGGTGCTTGGTGTACACTCGGTACTCGGGTACACTCGATGCTCAGCCCAGTGCGAGCCACTTAGTGTTTGATTGGCCACACTAGAGGTAAAATCTGTGCTGCCGGATGTAATGTGTACAAAAAAATTAATTAATTAAGAGAAAATCCACCCTCCCTCTCCAGAAGTGCTTTTTTTAATGACTGGCTATATGGGGGTGGAGAGCCGAAATGCCCAATCAGTATCTTGCAATTAGGTTCAGGTCAAGTTCGAGTCCAGAACAGAACTTTATATAAAGTCCATCTGAACCTCCAGGACTGGGCTTCCAGGTCCGCTCATCTCTAACCAGGACCTTAAAGTGAACCTGTCACCCCTATACGCTTTGGTCACCCCCAGTACGCCCATATATACAACATTCTACATACTTATATAAGCCCCAGACTGATCTGTATAACAAAACAGCTTTTATTATACTCACCTGTCGGGTGGTCCGGTCTGATGGTGTTGATCCGGTGCTTCCCCTCTTCTTGCGATCACCATCCTCCTTCTCTGCTTTGTTCAGTGACTCGTCCTCCTCATCCACACAGTCTCCTCTACTGAGTTCCTGCGCAGGCGCACTTCTCTACTCCCTGCTGAGGGCAGAGCACAGTACTGTAATGTGACGGTACAGGGAAAGGTCAAAGAACGTTTGCATTGGTGGACACTCTTTGATCCTTCCCTGCACCTGAGCATTACAGTACTGTGCTCATTTTAATGTATCGAAATTCATAAAGGGAGATTATTCCTATATAACGACGCTGCAATTGGTGCTTTACAGGGAACAAATAAATGCCAATTAAAGGCGTAATATTAAATTACTGATTCATAACAACATTCGTAACAGTGGTGCTGTATGCTGAAATAAAAGTAGTGATATCTTGTGTAGTAGTGGATTGACAACTGGTTTACACTGTCCAAATTACCATGCCAGTCCATGCAGAATATTATGCATTTCCAATAGGAGCTGCATGATACTGGGTGTCCTGGACTTGAAAAACTGCACTATACCTGACGACAGGTCGTATTTCATGTTGGAACCTAGCCCCATCACTTACACAGAAAAGGTGCAATACCACTTACAACCTGTAGACCAGTGTGGCACTATTTCTACAAGAAAGCAGCCATGGTTTATTTCTCTAACTCCAGTATACTACTTTAAAAATGGGCATGGCCGTGTACAGTGGAGCTGGAGGATCAACCCTTCATGTGTTGGGTCCAAGATGACACAACAGTTCTATCTTAGCCAAAAAAATGTTGTATTCCCAGTGACATGAGGCAGCAGCAGTCTCCGGAGAGTACTTAGGAAGTGTTGCTCTTGGAAAGTAAAATCAATCTTCAATGGAAATATTTATCATTCTTTAACTGCAGCAGATTACTCCCAGCATCTGTTCTCTGACTATAACCTCAACCAGAGAACATCAAAGTGTCTCTACACAAACATGGACTGTAAGAATGTGCTTCATGTCCTGCTGGAATCTTGTAGAGCTGAGACTTCTCCTACTGAAATCGAATATAGCAATTTATATGTCACATAACCAATACACACATGGTCAAAATTGTTACCGTTTCCCCGAAAATAAGACAGTGTCTTATATTAATTTGTGCTCCCAAAGATGCGCGATGTTTGTTCTTATTTTTGTACCTGGCTCCCACATACTGTCTGGAGATTTTAACGATCTCCCATAGCAGCTCCATTTGCAGCTCCCAAAATTCCTATCATACCCCTTGCAGCCCCCATCATCCCCTTGCAGCCCTCAATATCCCCATCCTCCCTTGCAGCCCCCAATATCCCCATCTCCCTTTGAAGCCCCCATAAACGTCTTGCAGCCACCACTATCCCCATCATACCCTTGCAGCCCCCAATATCCCGATTATCCCCTTGCAGCCCCCAATATCCCCACCATCCCATTGCAGCCCCCAATGATCTCATTGCAGTTCCTGCCCAAAAAAACACACACATCTGCAGTACCATACACACACACACTTTTTCTCACCGATCCTCTACAGTTCATTCTTTATTCCGGGTGTCCCCCTGAGCTCTCTGGCTCAGCTGCTATACATGTACGGTAAGCCGGTAGCCAATCAGAGGCCAGCAGTTGCCGGCTGATCAGAGGCATGTGACATCATGCGCCGATGTTAGCTGCTGGCTTTTGATTGGCCGGCAGCTGCTCGTCTCTGATTGGCCGGCGGCTTACCGTACATCTATGGCAGCTGAATCAGAGAACTCAGAGCGGCACCCAGAATAAACACAGGGTGGTCACCTGAACAATGGCGGTGGGCTACTGTACGGCAATACCGGTATGAATCACAGCAGCAAACCCTGGTCTTCTGGTGGGTGGGCATGCTGCAATAAAAAAATCACTAGGCCTTACTTTTGGGGAAGGCCTTATATTGGGCAGTGTAGTAAAACCTCTACTACGTCTTATTTTTGGGGATGTCCTATTTTCGGGGAAACACAGTGATATCTTCTGTTAAAGTAAAAAAAAAAGCACCATGGTCACAGAAATACCTTGAAACTAATAAAAGTAATTTTCAATTTAATTTTCTTAATATCAACAAATGAAAATCAGAATTTGCTACTGAGTTGTGGTTCAACAGAAAACAAAATATTAATGAAAATAGCTTGGACAAGAATTATGGCTCGCCTAATATTAAAAACAATAGGAATATCTTAAACTAATGTGTGTCCTGTAATTAGGATCACAGGTGTCTACAGACCAGCAATCAGTCAGTCTGCCAATTTACTGGGTGAAAAGTAGTCAATGTGCTGTTTGTTATCATGGTGTAAACCACACTGAACATGGAGTAAACAAAGCTTATGTTAAAGGAAAGTCTGTAAGACTTCTTCAAACAGTCTGATTTTCCTGTTATTACAGCTGCACACACTATTCAGAAGTTTAAGATCTATGGAACTATAGCTCCCTGGACTTGGAAAAGTGGTAATAAATTGAAGAGACAGTGATTAGTGCTACAAAAGGGAGCCATCATTTTTGTCCAGGACATTGTCATTAGTTTGATTTTTCGCTCCTTACTAGTTTCATATTCAGTAAATTTGCATTGAAAATTACTTTCGACACTTCAAGTTATTTCAGCGACCCTTCGGGGTTTCTTACTTCAACAGAAGGTACCAACAACGTCCTTCATTCTGGTTTCCTTGGAGGACGATGCAATGTAATGCCTCATATGTCCTGTGGCTCTACACTCTGGATATAGAAATACAGTATACAGATAAGGATAGTTCTACTTAGAGACATGGAAGAAAATCATGAAAGGAAGGAGAGGATAGATTTGGGGGATTTAGCTTTTCTACCAGGTTTGGTCCCGTATTAGCCAGTTAAGAAATGATTGATTGCTCTCAGTGGGAGAAACACAATAATGATCATGTAGTTCTGATATCTTTTAATGGCTGATAACCGGTTGTACGTATATGAATTTGTGTTTCTTCTAATATCTTGTCATACTATGCATGATGACGACACATAAGCAGTCTCGGGACCTCGCTTTGTTACATCATTACTTATTTTTGTTAGCCATTAAAAGGTATCACAACTACAAGACTATTTTGTTTCAATCAATCATTATTCTGCAGGTCGCCCTCTCTTCCGTGGTGCGGTAAGGAACAGCTTATAATCTGATGATCTAATGATTGCTGACTACTTATCGAAGGAACGTTTGTCCAAAGATGAAAGGCTAAGTCCCAAATATTAGCATACAAGGACGAAGTGTCGTATGATCCGCGCTGCTACCAAAGGAAGACCAGGACAATAGATCGTCTGGTTGAAGTTATTCTTTAATCCGACGCGTTTCTGAGCTATTTCCCAGCTCCTTCCTCGCTCCAAAACGCGTCGGATTAAAGAGTTAACTTCAACCAGAAGATCCATTGTCCTGGTCTTCCTTTGGTAGCAGCGCGGATCATACGACACTTTGTCCTTGTATGCTGATTCCTGACCGCGGGGATTCATGGATGTGTGGATCCAGCAGCAGCTACCGACTAATGGTGCCGTCACACAGCACGATGTGGCCAGCGATGTCGGAAGTGATGCGCGGGTGCATCGCTGGCAAGCTGTCACACAGCATCGCTGCGGCCGGCGACACCGCAGCGATGCGGGCGGTGACATCGCTCGCTGGGCTGGGCCCAGCCCAGCGAGCTATCCGCAGCAGCGCTGCGGTATAGGCTGGATCGCCGCCGACATCGCTCTGGCGATGTCAAACGGCGCGATCCAGCCTTATCGCAGGTCGCCAGTTGACAGGTTTACGGTTCTTCCCGCAAACCTGACAACCTGCGACCAGCGATAAAACGCGGTCGGCCCGCTCGTTTACACAGCGAGACGTCGCTAGCGACATCGCTGATACGTCACTTTTTCGGCGATGTCGCCAGCGACGTCGCCAGGTGTAACAGCACCATAAGCGTTCATACTGGTTGTGGGTTTACACAACCAGATCAGGTGAGCAGGCCCTTGACACCATACATATACCTCTATATATTAGAGATAAGACCCTATTGCGCATTTGTCTCAGTCCCAACTATTGTCCTCCATAGTTAACATCACGTGCAATGCTACCCCTCCTTTCCCTGAGCTCTGTCCATTTGGATAGCTGGGTTACTGTACAGAGGATAAAATGGAGCAGGACCACCCGAAGTTGGTTTGTCTCGGAAACCAGAGCAGCCACCACGTCTGTTGGTCCAAGAGTCAGAATGGCTGTCCACAATGGGTAAGGGTCCTTGCTCTCAATGCTCTCCAGACAGCAGGACAGAAACAGGAGGTTCCGGAAGAGACAGAATGACAAACACACAAGGTTGATGATCCAAGATGCTGTAAATGTAGAAGGTAGCTACAAGTGGGTGTTGTCCTCTACTGGGAGAACCTCAGCTCAATGCCAATTAAGATATAAACGATTGATAACTTGGCGATGTTGGTGCCCGGAGAGTGACTTGACTTGTTGTGTCATGTGTCGGCTGCATCTAATGAGGGGCCACTCGTCAGCTACAGCCCTTATTATTTTGGCCGAGCAGATGTCCACACTGATGGAATATTGATGAGCTGCAGCCAATCAGGGTTTGCCTATTGGCTGCAACCGGCATGTGAGACAAGTCATGTCACTCTCCAGGAACAGCGGCACCCACCCTTGTCTGCATTGATGTCAGAACATACTCATTGCGAGTACAGATGATGGCAGTGAATGGTGAGCTCAGCCCCTGTCTCCTCCCCTGATTGTTCTACTGACCGGAACAATCTCCTGCAGTAGCTTCTCACAGGATCTGAGCTGACCCTCACTGCTATCATCTGTACTCCAAAGGAGTATATACTGATGATAGTTCAGCTGAAGGCGGGAAAATAGACTGTGGAGTACAGATGATGGCAGTAATGGGTCAGCCCCTGTGTCCTCCCCTGAGTGTTCTTCTGACCAGAACATTTTTCTGCAGCAGCCTATCCCCAGATGTAGTAGGGAGCTGACCCATCACTGCCATCATCTGTACTCCAAATGAGTATGGATGGATATCAATGCAGCCGAAGGCAGGAAAATAGAATAGGAAACAGCTACTTACATGCATTATTAGTTACTCTTTTAGGATTTGCCCTCCTGGTAAAGTGGTTCTGATCATGTTTGCTTCAACATCAGGTATACAAACTGTCAAATTTCTTGTTATGCCATCTTCAGGTTGGTAAAAGAGTCCACCCCCAGTGTGTCCTTCACGTTGTGACTTCCCCTTTAAATCTCTTATGGTGGGTTTACACGCCGCGATATCGGCGTCCAACTCCGACCCAACTCCGACAAAAAGTCACGTGGGTCGCAAGTTGGACCCGATATCGGGCGCGCGTTGTACGGTTTCAGTGTACAATGCGATGCTGGAACGATGCCAAAACGATATCGGAGTTGAATAGCAGAGCTATTCAACTCCCCGATATCGCATGGCCGTTGTACCAGCATCGCAGCGTGTAACAGCCCAACTCCGATGTGTACTGCCACGTCACCCATTCACTCCCATGTTAACTGGTCGTTCCTGGGTTGGTGGGCGTAGACATCGGAGGGACGTTGCATCCCGATATCGCGGCGTGTAAACTGGCGATGCGATGCAGGGAGAAACGTGCACTAAATGCGCCCTCCCGCGTCGTTACCTCCGATATCGCCGCGATATCGGGACGTGTAACCCCACCATTAGCCATACAGTGCCTTGTGAAAGTATTTGGCCGCCTTGAACTTTTCAACCTTTTGCCACATTTCAGGCTTCAAACATAAAGATATAAATTCTAATATTTTTGTGAAGAATCAACAACAAGTGGGACACAATCGTGAAGTGGAACCAAATTTATTGCATATTTTAAACTTTTTATACAAATAAAAAACTGAACAGTGGGGCGTGCAATATTATTCGTCCCCTTTACTTTGATTGCAGCAAACTCACTCCAGAGGTTCAGTGAGGATCTCTGAATGATCCAATGTTGTCCTAAATGACTGGTAATGATAAATAGGATCCACCTGTGTGTAATCAAGTCTCTGTATAAATGCACCTGCTCTGTGATAGGCTCAGGGTTCTGTTTCAAGTGCAGAGAGCATCATGAAGACCAAGGAACACACCAGGCAAGTCCCAGATACTGTTGTGGGGAAGTTTAAAGCCGGATTTGGATACAAAAAGATTTCCCAAGTGTTAAACATCTCAAGGAGCACTGTGCAAGAGGTCATATTGAAATGGAAGGAGTATCAGACCACTGCAAATCTACCAAGACCCGGCCGTCCCTCTAAATTGTCATCTCGACCAAGGAGAAGACTGATCAGAGATGAGGCCAAAAGACCCATGATCACTCTGGATGAACTGCAGAGATCTACAGCTGAGGTGGGAGAGTCTGTCCATAGGACAACAATCAGTCACTGCACAAATCTGGCCTTTATGGGAGAGTGGCAAGAAGAAAGCAATTTCTCAAAGATATCCATAAAAAATCTGGTTTGAAGTTTGCCACAAGCCACCTGGGAGACCCCAAACATGTGGAATAAGGTGCTCTGCTCAGAGGAAACCAAAATCAAACTTTTTGGCCAAAATGCAAAACGATATGTTTGGCGTAAAAGCAACACAGCTCATCACCCTCAAAACACCATCCCCACTGTCACACATGGTGGTGGCCTGAAAACACCATCCCCACTGTCACACATGGTGGTGGCAGCATCATGGTTTGGGCCTGATTGTCTTCAGCAGGGACAGGAAAGATGGTTAAAATTGATGGGAAGATGGACGGAGCCAAATACAGGACCATTCTGGAAGAAAACCTGCTGGAGTCTGCAAAAGACCTGAGACTGGGACGGAGATTTATCCTCCAACAAGACAATGATCCCAAACATAAAGCAAAATCTACAATGGAAAGGTTCAAAAATAACCGTATCCAGGTGTTAGAATGGCCAAGTCACATCCAGACCTGAATCCAATGGAGAATCTGTGGAAAGAGCTGAAAACTGCTGATCACAAACGCCTCAATCCAACCTCACTGAGCTCCAGCTGTTCTGCAAGGAAGAATGAGACAAACCCCAAGAGACTGCAGCTGTAATCACAGCACAAGGGGGCGCTACAAAGTATTAACTCAAGGAGCCGAATAATATTGCACGTCCCACTGTTCAGTTTTTTATTTATTAAAAAAGTTTAAAATATCCAATAAATTTGGTTCCACTTCATGATTGTGTCCCACTTGTTAGAATTATAATTTATATCTTTATGTTTGAAGCCTGAAATGTGGCAAAAGGTTGAAAAGTTCAAGGGGCCGAATACTTTCACAAGGCACTGTATATAGGGGGCCGAATACTTTCACAAGGCACTGTATATAGGGGGCCGAATACTTTCACAAGGCACTGTATATGGGATAGTCATCGCAACCACTAAATGTATTCATGCGTTATGATGGGAATATATGTAAATCCATGGAGAGACACATGATTGTATTATGCAATTCCATCTGGCACGCCGGCGATGTTTGCCGGACTCATGTGAAGCAGATGTCTCTCCACAGCTACAGCAATTAACACAAACTCCCACAGCTCCGGTCACGGGGAGAGTTCTTCCATCCTTTGGTGGATTTGCCAAGTGGACGATGTATTGAAGACGGGGCTGTGATAGATTAGCCCAGCCGTGCTATTATCTGGAGAATTAGCCGCTCCGGGTGCAATTTGTTAATAAGCACATTTAGGGGAAACATAATGAAGAGCAGCGCTACACTGAACTCCAGTACACTGCGGAGGAGGAGGTGGAAGGGTTTTGCATCATCATCTATCCCATCGTTCAGGTTCCTTTAAAGATCAATGAAAGGTGCAAAAAATGAGGCAAAAGGCAATTTACAATAGCTGGTAAAAGCAAAGTGGTTTAACCCATAAAGACTTCACTTGCATTTATTATGGCGCCCAACGCCAACGATGACTTAATCATGGCAACCCAATATTACCCAACTGTGTGTACCTTCCCAGCAATGATGTAAAGAGCCAAAATATCACCTGAACTTACATCATTCCCCCTACATGTCACCTGATCTGATCAGCGATCTTATTGGAGCTGTTAACCCTTTGGATCACGCTGTCAGTCAATGCCAAGCACTGCATGGGGGTCGTGCCGTTTTACGCTGGCATTGGAGATCCCATGATGCGATCATGGGACCTCGATGTGTTCCCATGACATACCAGGGTCCTGTGATGACCCTGGATGCTTATTGCAATCACTTCCTGTAGATGCCTGGCGAGCACCGACATCCCCAAAAAGTGAAGATTTCTCCTGTGCACAGGTGTGCAGCAGCTCATCTGTCCACAGGAGAAGCAATTAGAGTGTGCAGCACTGAGGCGCCCTAGGGGGCAGTGTAAAATAAAGAAAAAATAAAAAAGTTTTAAAAAATATAAAAAAAAACATAAAAGTTTAAATCTCCCCTTTTGCCCCATTTGAAAATAAAAGTATTGACAAAATAAAAAATAACACACATATTTGGTATCGCCACATTTAGAAATGCCCAATGTATAAAGTGTAAAATCAGTTAATCAGATCTGTAAACTGTGCAACGGAAAAGTCCAAATTATGTTATTTTAGTCGTCGCAACATTGCAATAAAATGCAATAACGGGCGATCAACATATCCTATCTACCCACAAATGGTATCATTAGAAACGTCAGCTCAAGACGCAAAAAATAATCCATCACAGCCCCAGATCCCGAAAATGAGAACACTACAGGTCACAGAACATGGCGCAAAAAGTGCAATTCTTTTTCTTTAAAACTTCTGAATTTTTTTCACCACTTAGATAACAGTAAAAGTAACATGTTTGGTATCTATGAACTCGTACTGACCTGAGGCATCATACCGACACATCAGTGTTACCATATAGTGAATATGGTGAATAAAAAAAACCAAATATTTAAATACACTTTTTTTTTTTTTTTTAAATTCCCATTTTCCTGTACACTATATGGTTAAATAAATTATTTAATTAAAAAGTACAACTCGTCCCGCAAAAAACAAGCCTCATATGTCTATATTGACGGAAAAATACAAAAGTTATGGGTCTTGGAAGAAGGGGAGGGAAAAACGAAAACTGGAAAATCGCCCGGGGGTGAAGGGGTTAAACCATAAAGACTTCCGTTGCATTTATTCTGGTGCCCCACGCCACCGATGACTTAATGATGGGAAGGTTCCAGCTTTGGCACCACAATATTACTCAATTATGGTTCAGTCCACTTTACCCTCCCAGTAATTATGGAAAAGAGGCAAAAATAAGAGCTTCATTTGGCCACTCACTGAAAGGGGTTGCCTGGCATTAGACCACATAGAGTGACTACAGACTGGTGAATCCTCACAGTGAGCACACTCCATGCTCCGAGGACTCCCCCAGTGTTGGGGGCATGCGGTTTGAATACTTCTAGCCACTTTCCCACTAGACTGTATCCAGTCTCGCTCAATGCCCTTTAATTGTAGGAGGTCACACTCATCTAGTCAGCACATGAGCGCATGTATACATAGTATATATTTACTCTCCCAGAGCTCGCACCGGAGAAATCTCATAGCGTGGAGTGCTGTAAGGATTCATATAGAGTGAGGACTTGTTGCATAAGGCAGGACATCACCTTTAAAAGGATTGTTCAATGAATCCACAGGATAAATGTGTTACTGTTGGGGATCCAATAACGAGGTGCGCATGCGCAACCGGCTTTACATTTACTTCTAAGGGTCTATGTGAGTGGTAGAGCGGCAGTCCTTGATTATTGTAGGCTATGAATGGAGTGGTGGTCTTATCGCTCAGTTCACAAATAGAGCATGGGAACTCCATTCTCCAGTGGGGACCCCATAGTCGTATAACTCTAACAATACATTTTTTTTTATCTATCTGAGATGGTTGTTGGTGGAGTTACCCCTTTAAAGGGATTGGGTCAAACCCTGTATTTCAGTTTGTGGACGCCATATTGGGGTGGTCTAGGCTTAAGCAAGGAAGAAGCATCTCTGAGTAACATGAGCTTCTACAAAGTCCAATTACAATATATTCTCGTTCTTTCATGCAAAAAATTCTATTTTTTGTTTGTAACCCATCCTGTTCTCCATGGGGAAGCATTAAAAGACACATAGGGTGATTTGTTTTTTAACTCAAATGCATAGGTTTTCACCAATAAATAATTTTTGCAATTATTATCATTTAAGTGCCTTTGGCTTGATGCTGAAGCCGTGATGACTTGATGGATCAACGCTCTGTAGGAAGGTCGATCTTGTGTAGCCTAGATAGGGGTCTACTCCAAGCCTAGATAAGTCACCAGAGTATTCTCCAAGCCTAGATAGGTCCAGCAGGATCTTCTCCAAGCCTAGATAGGTCCAGCAGGATCTTCTCCAAGCCTAGATAGGTCACCAGTGTCTTCTCCAAGCCTAGATAAGTCACCAGAGTCTTCTTCAAGCCTAGATAGGTCCAGCAGGATCTTCTCCAAGCCTAGATAGGTCCAGCAGGATCTTCTCCAAGCCTAGATAGGTCACCAGTGTCTTCTCCAAGCCTAGATAGGTCCAGCAGGATCTTCTCCAAGCCTAGATAGGTCCAGCAGGATCTTCTCCAAGCCTAGATAGGTCACCAGTGTCTTCTCCAAGCCTAGATAAGTCACCAGAGTCTTCTTCACGCCTAGATAGGTCCAGCAGGATCTTCTCCAAGCCTAGATAGGTCACCAGGGTCTTCCCCAAACCTAGATAAGTCACCAGGGTCTTCTCCAAGCCTAAATAGGTTCACCAGTGTCTTCTCCAAGACTACATAAGTCCACCGGGGTCTTTTCGCTGTTATCTTCATTATATGAAGCCATTATGTTGCTGGTTTTCCTCTTCGCCTTGGTCATTCTATTCTTCCTACCATGATGTATTCTCCAGTGATTGCTCTCTTTTATGATGTATAGACAAGTCGTAGATTGGTGATCTTTGCTTCCAGTAACATGTGTGGGTTGATTTGTTCCAAAATTGATTTGTTACCTTTCATTAAACAGTTTTATTCTTACAGGATCTTTGTTTCCCTGCACATTGCCGGTTGTAGAATATGAGCATGAGTTAAATGAGATCCCATCATTGATGTACAAGGGAAGAAAAGAGCGTGTATAAGCCCAACAGTGCAAAATGTTTAATCTAATCCAAATACAAAAAAATTATCATTTTTAATCCAAAATACATGAATTTTAAGAGGTTGTTCACTACATTAACATCAATGACCTATCCGTAGGATAGGTGTTCAATGTCTGATAGGCCGGGGTCTGATCAGCTCCTCTCAGTACCAGCGGAGGCAGCAGATGGCTGGAAATGCTCAGTACCATAGCTGCTCTGTCTTCTGATAGTGGCTGTGGCTGGGTACTGCATATCTGCTGTGCATTCAATTCAATAGGGGTCAGCACCCCTCCGCGGCCACTTTCTGAAGACAGAACAGCTCCGGAACTGAGCACTTCTGGGCACAGGCTTCCACCCTCAGCACCGAGAATGACTGATTGGCGGTAGTGCAGAGTGTTGGACCCCGGCCTATCAGACATTGATGACCGATCTTAAGGATAGGCTACCAATGTTACAATAGTAGACTACCTCTTTAAGTTGAAAAAAAATGTTCTTTAACAAAAAGTCAAAAAGCCTAAATATTGTTAAAATGTTTTCTATAAAACTCTTCTGCACCTAATTTCATATCATGTTGCCCCCTATTAATTCTTTTCTCTATCCTCTTCTTCGACAGATAAACACGGTGGCACACTGTCAGAACAAATCTTTTCAAGAGATTCCACTGGGGCTTCCCGTGAACATTAAGATACTCTACTTGTCTAAGAATGACCTACGCAACCTCACCAAGACCCCACTGACTCTATATTCCTTTGTGGAGACCCTTGATGTAAGCAGCAACAAGATACAATATATCCAGCCAGATACCTTTGTGGAGATGGTCAATTTGAAGGAAATCAATCTATCTGATAACTATTTGGACAGAATTACAAGCTATGAATCACCAGGCGTAGGTCTCATACCCAACGTCCAAAAGTTGGACTTGTCGAAGAATAGCTTGTACACCGATATGATCGGATACCTTTTAGAAAATGCTCCTCATCTTCGTTACCTCTCCCTTTCAGAAAACAGCATCACAATGATTTCTCCGGAAATGTTCTCAGGCACGCCATCTCTAGAGGAACTTGACCTTCATAACAATATCATCATGGACATCGAAGAAGGTTCTTTTGAGCATCTTGTTCATCTCAAAAAAATTGACCTTGCCATGAACTCCATCACCTGCATCTCCCAATTTAACCTCCGACAGCTCGAAAGTCTAAACCTCAGCAAAAACAGTCTACAATCGTTCTACACCTTTGAGTCCGACGAAGAATATCAATTGAGATACGTTGACCTGAGCGACAACAAACTAGTACGTTTTCCGGTTTTCCCGAATGTCAACCATATCGTTTTCTTAAACTTATCCATGAACTTCATCCGGTGCGGAGAGGAGACATCTCAGAAGGAATACAGCTGGTTGGATGAGGATGGTGGGAGGAATGCAAGTATGGTTCATTTACTAAAACTTACCCATCTAGACTTGAGTTACAATAATATCCAGTCCATCACCGAAGACTTCTTTACCACCATGCCAATGCTGAGATTTGTCAACCTGAGTAGAAATTGCCTTCAGTCTTTTCAATTTGGAGACACAGTTAGATTGAAGTCTTTGGAGGAGTTGGACTTGAGCGATAATTTGATACAGAACATGTCACTGGGTACAGGATCATTACCGTCTCTGCAAGTCCTTCACTTACAAAATAACCAACTTCAGGTGGTAGAGTCTAGAACCTTCCAACATCTTGCCAGCATTGCCACCATTGACCTTCAAAACAATAACGTTGACTTGTGCGGCATGAACCTGGAAGTAGCAAGAAAAAAACCAGGGACTCACTCTTGTTTATTTTTTTAAACATCCCGACTTTACAATATCTAAACCTCCGGCAGAATATGCTGGAGGCTCTACCGCAATACGCGTTTTTCGGCACTCCGCTGACTTTCCTTGACATCTCCATGAACCTTGGTCTTATTATTAATCCAAATGCCTTGAAGGGATTGGAAAGTTCTCTTGAGGTTCTTCACATCGAAGATAATTCTCTTGTTCAGCTGAATGTTGATTTGCCTCTTTTAGTCCAACTTAGGTATCTAAACCTCTCCGGGAACCAGTTGACGTGGCTTCCATCGTGGAACAAGAACTGTCACTTGGAGACGCTAGACTTGAGTAATAACAGTTTCAGCAATCTGAAGGAAAGTAATATACCCATTTTGGAAACACTTTAAAAAATCTTTCCCTATACGGGAACCCTCTTAGCTGCTGCGCAAACTCTTGGATCACCCATATGGTGAGAAGGAACATGGCGAGCATCGTAGACCTAGATGCCACCATGTGTCAGAATTCTGATGGGGAAAAGGTAGAGATACTTCTAGGTCAGAACGATTCTGACGACTGTGAAGAAGAGGAGATGAAGGAGACCAATGTAGTCGTTATTATAACTATAGCCCTGGTCTTATTGGTCACTGCCATCGGTGCGGGATTTTTGGGTTTCTACTGCAAACAAAAAGTGACCCAGCACTTTAAAGCTTAATATGAAGGATCTGTTTGAGGACTTTTCGAAGGTGCTATACAGCAGCCGCTTGACCTCGAAATACAATTACAGCATTGGAAATGACTTGATTAAAATACTCTTGTGACCAAAACACTAAGGAACTTTGAATGTTCTTATCACCACCATGGTTGGTGATTGTCCCTGGACTATGAAATATTTTGCATATCTGCAGAAAAACACTAATTTTTGGAGAAAATCCTTTATTTTGTACTTCCTATGGCAGGTTTCAATATAAAGGAAACATTTATATATACAGTTGGTGGTTCTGTTTTATTTCTCTAATATTACATAAAGTAAAAAGGACATAAAACACATTGTAGAATTTATTGGGATTTGGTTTAGGTACCCCTAAATGTAATTTGGTAATCATGGTATTATATTATGATGTATGTAGCTCAAATGGCGATTACGGTGGCCTAAAGTATAACGAGCTGCTGCCACTGGTTCCTGACCATTTATCCTAAACTATATGGAAACCATAACATTAGTGGTAATGCCAGAATAGCAGACAATACACAATGTTTTCCTGGCCGTCATTGTTTCGCCTGCATTTCACAGCCCGGGGGTAGAATACATGGACCTCCTGAAGAGGCAGTAGGGTTTCATTGCCATTTCTTGACATCAACGTCAAGTTACTGTAACCTGGTTTTTTTTTTAAATAAAAGACCATCTTCCCCTTAGCATTGAGTCTTTAGGTTCCTGTTCTGTTCCGTGTTAGGTTGTTCTCTAGACTGTATCTCCTGACCATTGTATGTCTACCCATCTGCTGCCCACCATTGAACCCACTGTGTCTAACCAGAAACCGCCAACTAACAAACTTCATTCTGAAGTAAACTTCCCTGTGATACTCAAAGGGGTAATATGTCACTTCACACTTAAATGTTGGATGGTGTGCAGGATCAGTGATGTTATTTCTATAGATCCTGTGTTATCTACTGTATATAGAGGTGTTATCAGTCATTGTACAGGAGGAGGTGAGCTGTGATATCATCTATTGTGAATGGTGGATCCTGTGTTATCTACTGTATATAGAGGTGTTATCAGTCATTGTATAGGAGGAGGTGAGCTGTGATATCACCTATTGTGAATGGTGGATCCTGTGTTATCTACTGTATATAGAGGTGTTATCAGTCATTGTACAGGAGGAGGAGGTGAGCTGTGATATCACCTATTGTGAATGGTGGATCCTGTGTTATCTACTGTATATAGAGGGGTCATCAGTCATTGTACAGGAGGAGGAGGTGAGCTGTGACATCACCTATTGTGAATGGTGGATCCTGTGTTATCTACTGTATATAGAGGTGTTATCAGTCATTGTACAGGAGGAGGAGGTGAGCTGTGATATCACCTATTGTGAATGGTGGATCCTGTGTTATCTACTGTATATAGAGGTGTTATCAGTCATTGTACAGGAGGAGGTGAGCTGTGACATCACCTATTGTGAATGGTGGATCCTGTGTTATCTACTGTATATAGAGGTGTTATCAGTCATTGTACAGGAGGAGGAGGTGAGCTGTGATATCACCTATTGTGAATGGTGGATCCTGTGTTATCTACTGTATATAGAGATGTTATCAGTCATTGTACAGGAGGAGGAGGTGAGCTGTGATATCACCTATTGTGAATGGTGGATCCTGTGTTATCTACTGTATATAGAGGTGTTATCAGTCATTATATAGGAGGAGGAGGTGAGCTGTGATATCACCTATTGTGAATGGTGGATCCTGTGTTATCTACTGTATATAGAGGTGTTATCAGTCATTATATAGGAGGAGGAGGTGAGCTGTGATATCACCTATTGTGAATGGTGGATCCTGTGTTATCTACTGTATATAGAGGTGCCATCAGTCATTGTACAGGAGAAGGAGGTGAGCTGTGATATCATCTATTGAGAATGGTGGATCCTGTGTTATCTACTGTATATAGAGGTGCCATCAGTCATTGTACATGAGGAGGAGGTAGGCTGTGATATCACCTATTGTGAATGGTGGATCCTGTGTTATCTACTGTATATAGAGGTGTTATCAGTCATTGTACAGGAGGAGGTGAGCTGTGACATCACCTATTGTGAATGGTGGATCCTGTGTTATCTACTGTATATAGAGGTGTTATCAGTCATTGTACAGGAGGAGGTGAGCTGTGATATCACCTATTGTGAATGGTGGATCCTGTGTTATCTACTGTATATAGAGGTGTTATCAGTCATTGTACAGTAGGAGGAGGTGAGCTGTGATATCACCTATTGTGAATGGTGCCTGTGTTATCTACTGTATATAGAGGTGTTATCAGTCATTGTACATGAGGAGGAGGTGAGCTGTGATATCACCTATTGTGAATGGTGGATCCTGTGTTATCTACTGTATATAGAAGTGTTATCAGTCATTGTACAGGAGGAGGAGGTGAGCTGTGACATCACCTATTGTGAATGGTGGATCCTGTGTTATCTACTGTATTTAGAAATGTTATCAGTCATTGTACAGGAGGAGGTGAGCTGTGATATCACCTATTGTGAATGGTGGATCCTGTGTTATCTCCTGTATATTGAGGTGTTATCAGTCATTGTACAGGAGGAGGAGGTGAGCTGTGACATCACCTATTGTGAATGGTGGATCCTGTGTTATCTACTGTACATAGAGGTGTTATCAGTCATTGTACAGGAGGAGGTGAGCTGCGATATCATCTATTGTGAATGGTGGATCCTGTGTAATCTACTGTATATAGAGGTGTTATCAGTCATTGTACAGAGAGGAGGAGTGAGCTGTGACATCACCTATTGTGAATGGTGGATCCTGTTTTATCTACTGTATATAGAGGTGTTATCAGTCATTGTACATGAGGAGGAGGTGAGCTGTGATATCACCTATTGTGAATGGTGGATCCTGTGTTATCTATTGTATATAGAGGTGTTATCAGTCATTGTACAGGAGGAGGAGGTGAGCTGTGATATCACCTATTGTGAATGGTGGATCTTGTGTATTCTCCTGTATATAGAGGTATTATCAGTCATTGTACAGGAGGAGGAGGTGAGCTGTAATATCGCCTATTGTGAATGGTGGATCCTGTGTTATCTACTGTATATAAAAGTGTTATCAGTCATTGTACAGGAGGAGGTGAGCTGTGATATCACCTATTGTGAATGGTGGATCCTGTGTAGTCTACTGTATATAGAGGTGTTATCAGTCATTGTACAGGAGGAGGTGAGCTGTAATATCGCCTATTGTGAATGGTGGATCCTGTGTTATCTACTGTATATAGAGGTGCTATCAGTCATTGTACAGGAGGAGGAGGTGAGCTGTGATATCACCTATTGTGAATGGTGGATCCTGTGTTATCTACTGTATATAGAGGTGTTATCAGTCATTGTACAGGAGGAGGAGGTGAGCTGTGATATCATATTGTGAATGGTGGATCCTTTTATTAGCTGTGTGATTCTGTCTATGATGAAATGACAGGAAGTATGAGCCCCAGTATTCACGTGATGATTGCAAGATTGCACGTTTTTTTTAATAAGACATGGTGAAAAAGAAACCACAAAGATAAATACATGTAACACGAAAACCTGAATGAAACATTGTCATTTTCTGCTGAAAGTTCTTCTTTAATGAGTAACAGTGAACCATTTACTATTTATACCAAAATCTTTCCATTACGCCATCATCATGCCGCCTCCAGTGGACCATCACAGACCTTATCACCAATATTTTCAGAGCGGTATCCCTTGTGCATTTCTCTAACCAGATGTATAATAGGCAATACAAGCAAACTCCAAGAAAATGTCTGAGGTTTCGGAAAAGTTCTAAGCACAAGACGAAAGTTCTCTTCAACAAACCAGAGCAATGGCCTCCTCCTAATGTATACACGGCTGACAGCAACATAGGAGAAGTGGGATTTCTGGATTCAGGCCAGCTTGCTTCTCTGAGTATATATACAACCTCACTCTAAGATTACATAAAACTAATCTCACTCCCTTAAGAAACAATTTGTGCAGTTTTTTTTTTGTGCCGTAGATCTTCTTCAGATATAGACCCTTCAACTCCATGTTAACTCGTGGTCGTCTGTAGAGGATCAAGATGATCAAATGTATCCATCTATATCTTCCCGGCATGCTGCAGTGCAAATCACAACCACTGGGTTCTAATATTGACACATAGTATAAACTGGGAGTTTTGGGAAAAGCTGCCCAGTAAAGCAGCTGAGCAATCACTGGAAAGATAGAACACCTGAGCAACTCGGCCCCTCCCAGAACCAGAAGAGAAGCCTACACTGAAAGTCAGCATACTGAAAGCCCCAAGACATCCAGGTCACAGCGTAATCTCTGTAGCGTCTTAGATGCACTGCGCAGAAGGATCATGACAGAAACAGAGCCTGTAAAAGATGAAAAATGTTCATACTACCCAAATGCAAAAATGCTATTTAGCTCCCCACACATGCATTTAGGGAAAAAAATTGTCCCCAATGATGGACAACCCCTTTAGGAAGGAATCAATAGTATAAAGATAGCTAACTCCAGAGGTCTATTGAATACTTATCATAATGGCAACCCAGGCATGTACTACGACAATTGATGGGTGAGCACTACCATGCTCGGGTGTTCAGTACTTGTAACGAGCAGTTGGACACTCGGATGGGTTTGGCTCATGTATCGAGTCAATGGGGAACCCAAAAGATCTGCTGGAAAAATGCATGAGTTCCCTTTTGACTTCCATTATCCATTATACTTGGTAATTGAGTCACACCCAGTCGAACATCTAACTGCTCGTTATGACTACCGAGCATCCAAGCTTGGTAGTGCTCATTCATCACTATCACCCCTTGGAGATAAGGGTTCAGCTCCACAGACACTAAAGTGTGAAGAAATGTCTCACAACTGTCTCACAACCTTAAACAGCTATTCAATACTTTTATCTCTCTCCTCCGTCTTCTAGCACCTCCTCCCTCTCCTCTCACGTCAGCTGAGACCAGTTTTAGCCCACAGTCCCAACAGCCCCATCATAACTCCTCTGCCTTCCTCCTCTAAAACCAGCTTCTTATCCATGATGGAAGATCAGCTTTCCACTCTACTTTCACATCTCACCACCTGTGCTCTTGACCTGCGCCTGTCCCACCTCATCCCCAACCTCACCACGATCTTCATCCCAACCTTAACCCATCTCTTCAACATATCACTAACAACTGGTGTCTTCCCCTCATGCCTCAATCACACCCATCATCAAAAAGCCCTTCCAGGATCTGTGTTTAGCTATCGCCCCATATCACTTCTCCTCTATGCCTCAAAACAGCATGTCCATCTTGAACTGTCCTCCCACCTCTCCTCCTGCTTCCTCTTTGATAGGTTACAATCTGGCTTTCGACTGCATCATTCAACTGAAACTGCCCTAACTAAGCTTACCAATGACCTAATAACCGCCAAGAGCAAGCGACACTACTCTGTCCTGTCCTCTTTCTCCTGGACCTGTCTTCTGCCTTCAACACCGTGGATCATTCCCTCTTGCTACAGATTCTCTCATCTCTTGGCATCACAGACTTGGCCTCACCTGGATCTCGTCATATCTAACAGACTGGACATTCAGCATCTCCCTCTCCCACAGTACCTCCTTCTTTTGCCCCCTATCTATTGGTGTCCCTCAAGGTTCAGTCCTTGGACCCCTGGTCTTCTTCATCTATGGCCTGGGACAGGTCATAGAGTCTCACAACTTTCAATACCATCTCTACGCTGATGACACACAGATCTACCTATCTGGACCTGATATCACCTCCTTACTAACCAAACTCCACAATGTCTGTCCGCTATTTCATCCTTTTTCTCGGCTCATATTCTAAAACTGAACATGGACAAAACAGAATACATCATCTTTCTTCCATTTTACTTTACCCCTCCACCAGACCTATTCATCAAAAACAATGGCTGCTCACTCTCCCCAGTCTCGCATGCTCGAGGCCTGATCCTCGATTCCGCCCTCTCTTTCAAGTCACATATCCAAGCCTTTGCCCCCTCCTGCCGACTCCAACTCAAAAGTATTTCCCAGATTTGTACATTCCTTAACCAAGTATCTGCAAAAACACCAGTGCATGCCCTCATCATCTCCTGCCTCAACTACTGCAAGCTCCTGCTCTCTGGCCTCCCCTCTAGCTCTCTTGCACCACTCCAATCTATCCTAAACTCTGCTGCCTGACTAATCCACCTGTCTTCCCACTATTCCCCAACCTCTCCTCTCTAACAAGTCATTCACTGGCTTCCTATTGCCCAAAGACTCCAGTTCTAAATCCTAACTTTGACATACAAAGCCATGTACAACCTGTCTTCTCCATATATCTGTGACATGGTCTATCGGCACTTACCTGCATGTAACCTCCAATCCTCACAAAATCTCCTTCTCTACTCCTTCCCACAATCGCATACAAGATTTAATTTTCCTCGTGCATCCCCCATACTCTGGAACTCTCTAGATCAACATATCGGACTCTCGCCCATCATGAAAATTTTCAAAAGGAACCTGAAGAGCCACCTCTTCTGACAAGCCTACAACCTGCAGTCAGCCTCAGTCCACCGAACTGCCATATGACCAGCTCTTCCCTCACCTACTGTATCCTCACCCATCCCTTGTAGACTCTGAGCCCTCGCAGGCAGGGTCCTCTCCCCTCACCTACTGTATCCTCACCCATCCATTGTACACTGTGAGACATCACAGGCAGGGTCCTCTCTCCTCACCTACTGTATACTCACCCATCCCTTGTAGACTGTGAGCTCTCATGGGCAGGGTCCTCTCTCCTCACCTACTGTATCCACACACATCCCTTGTAGACTGAGCCTCGTGGGCAGGGTCCTCTCTCTTCACCTACTGTATCCTCACCCAACCCTTGTAGACTCTGAGCCCTCGCAGGCATGGTCCTTTCTCCTCATCTACTGTATCCTCACCCATCCCTTGTAGACTGTGAGTCCTCGTGGGCAGGGTCCTCCTCAACGACTGTATCCTCACCCATCCCTTGTAGACTGTGAGCCCTCGTGGGCAGGGTCCTCTCTCCTCACCTACTGTATCCTCACTAATCTCTTGTAGACTGGGCCCTCGAGGGCAGGGTCCTCTCTCCTCACCTACTGTATCTTCACCCATTCCTTGTAGACTCTGAGCCCTCGTGGTCAGGGTCCTCTCCCCTGAACTATTGTATCCTCACCCATTCCTTGTAGACTCTGAGCCCTCATGGGCAGGGTCCTCTCTCCTCTCCTACTGTATCCTCACCCATCCCTTGTAGACTGTGAGCCCTCATGAGCAGGGTCCTCTCTCCTCACCTACTGTATCCTCACCCATCCCTTGTAGACCGTGAGCCCTCGTGGGCAGGTCCTCTCTCCTCCTCTACTGTATCCTCACCCATCCCTTGTAGACTCTGAGCCCTAATGGGCAGGGTCCTCTCTCACCTATTGTATCCTCACCCATTCCTTGTAGGCTCTGAGCTCTCGTGGGCAGGGTCCTCTCTCCTCACCTACTGTATCCTCACCCATCCCTGGAGCTTGGAGCTGTTGCCATTACAGGGCCCAGATATTGTGAATATTGTCCTAGATTAGTGGAAGGTGATCCTATCCTAATGGCCAAGGAACACTTGACATTTCTCCATCCATAACACTGTTCCAGTAGGGATAAATTGTTTAGAAAAGTACAGAGCTCACACCCATCCCATAAAAGTACCCATATACTGTCTTCTGTAAAAATAACCTTTTCGATCTACCTGTTGCACAAATGGGACAAGGCATAAGTACCACCCATTTTACAACCTTATCACCCATGCCGGATGACAATAGTAAGGTTTATGTTGCTGGCGGTTCCTGTTAGCTAGGTGGGCAGATAATAATAATGCTGAATAATTTTAGTTTTAGTTTAAAACATTGTGGGTTTCAACAGTGGAATAACGTAAAGAACTTGGGTCCTAATGCAAAAGCTTTAATGGCGCCCCCAATTATTAAAACCCTTTACTAGTGTTGGTCTTGTCATACCGGCCATAGAGGCCCAGGTGTGATTGTGACCGCTGCACCTACTGTTTTTACGCCCCTGGGTATGGATGTTTCCAATAAGTGATTTTTAATTCACCTCTATAGTGTTTGGTGTCGATTTTTTCTGATTTTACTACTATTTGACATCGTTCTACTCTTGGTTGCGTTGAGTGGTCGTAACATTCTAATTCCTGTAATACAAATACCACCGGGAAGCAATATTTCACCTATCGCACCCCCGCGTGATTTGTCTTTCAGGGTTCAGCTAGAAAACCACCTTCTTGGAGCAGTATTGTAATGCTTTGACTAGTGTATGTCTGATGCATGTGGCAACACAGAGGTTACAATGGGATGTTTAAGTGAGATAGAAAACGAGGGATGGAACACCTCTGTCTAGGCCCTGAGCTCCCCTAACATCCCTAAGTAGATCCTTCCCCATGCCACTGTCACACACCTAGTCTATAACTGTCACCAACATGCATCCTGGCTAGTGCAAAGGCTGGTGAGTGCACTAGACTTCACCCCTGTAATAAGGGAGGACGACAAACTGGGATAAGATAGACAGAAAAGGATAAAACTCCAACTCCAAGGATGGACACCAGGACTGCAAACAATGGCTAGGGACTAGGTACGTGGCAGTAGGGGGGGGGCGGGGAGGACCTGCTTAGGAATGTTAGGGGAGCTCAGGGGCCAGACAGAGGTTAATGTCAGGAGGTGTCAAATTCACAGCTCACTATTATAAGGGTCTTTCTCTACCTTTCCATCCCACTATTGAAACCTATGTGTTGCACCATATGCTAGACCTACCTTGATCCCAAGCATGACAAGATGGTCAGTAAAGAATGAATCTATTACCAGCGTCAGGTGATTGATTATGTGACTATTTAAAGAGAATGGGAGTGGTCACAATCCAGCATCACCTGAACCAGAAACTTCTATGAAGGAAAATGTCATTAACTCTCGCTGCACCAAAAGAAAGCAACTATGTTTAGAATCCAGAGTCTCATAAGACAACGGGAGACTCAAATCCCAAACCTGTCACAAGTCTCCCAAGGACGGGAGACTGCAGGGAAAACTGTGGATAGGAATGAATTAGACTGGATTTAATCTTAGACCTTGTGAGCAGCTCCAGGACCTCTGATTACAAAATGTGTTTGTTTTGGTAACGTTCCCCCAGACAAACATCAGACGCATTGTGAATCCAAAATCTCCCAACGACGATGACGACACAACGAGAAGAGAAAAAGTCACCACTGGCGATCCGTGACTCATGGGAAACGACTCCCGGCTAAATATAGTGAAGTGCAAGTATAAATGGAGAAGATCATTCTGTGGATTCATAATGAAAGAGAACAGTTTAATTATGCAAAAAATAGAATGGACAACAGATGTCCCGAATCCTCCGCGTGGAGCCGAGGCACGAAGGCAAAGACGTGTATTTATACAACATTCTTCCCTGGAGATCTTTGGTTTGGGAGTCAGGGTCCCTGCCAATCTCTGTTACTAATGGTCAATTGTGGGGGGATGAGTTATATAAAATCGTGTGTCCTTCTATATGTGACTATATATATTTTCTATGTATTCTTAACCTCCCATGAGTAAACATAAGTGAACTTTGAAAATGAGTTTTTTGACTTTTCTCATAATGCTTCAAAGATGGTCAGAATTATCCTAGGTCACTCTCAAACTATAAGCAGGGCCGCACCGTCCATTGGACAGTGTGAGCCCTTACACTCAGGCGGCAAGCTGGCAGGGGGAGCGGCTTAGTAGGAGGCGGCGCCATATCGACACAGCGTCACCCTGCCATGGCGCCGGCGGCCAGGCGCAGGTAAGACCCTCAGAGCGCGCGGCCCTCCACACCACCGATACAGGGGCGGCGGTGCTAGCTTCTGACAGCACCCCCATATCCCCCCCCTTCCCCGGTCCTCTACTTGTGGCTCAGGCGGCAGTGGCACCCCTGACTATAAGAACACTATGAGAATGACCAGAACTTAAAGAGAACCTGATTACGTGTTGATCACTATAGAGTAAATGTCGCTGTGATACGGATTACACTGATCCCTGCGGTGAAGGATCCGATCTGTGGTTGCTGAATGATCTTCCTCTAAAGTTTCCACCTAATGAAGTCTTCTGTGCATCACGGTGGGTTTCCAGGGTCTTCTTCATCTCCGCCTGCCTCCTGTGTTTCATGAAATTCTACGCCACCGCCGCCATCATTAAGGAGTATGATTCTGTCAGCAGTCCGCATGTCTTCAATAAATGGCGCTGAAGAGAGCACATGCACAAATCCAAGATTTCAGCTTAGGCCGGCATCACACCACGGTGTGATCCGGTCCAGGGCTGTCCAATGTGAATCGGACAGCCCCGGACCGGATTTGCAAACAGGTCCGCTTTGCAGCCGGATGCCTCTGATCGCAGCCGCAGCTGCTGAAATTTCAAGATCACAGCTAGCAGGGATCTGGCCGTGGTCCTGAAAACTCAGCAGGGGACAGCTGGTGGTGCTGGAGTTTAGCAGCGCTTTCTGCTACACTTCAGCAGCCGGCATCCGGTTCCCGGATCCAATGTTTTTGTCGGACCGGGGCAATCCGGCACTATGGACTCCCATGTTAGGGAGCCCCAGATCGTCCTGGATCCGGGAAGATCTGGGAGGATCCAATTTGGGCAGATTTTCGCCCCAAACACAAAAACGTTGCAAGCGATGTTTTTGTGTCCGGGGGGAAAATCCGAATACACCCGGATCCTCCCAGACAGATGGAAACCGGTTGGCACATAGCTGCCGTCCAGCTCCATCCGGCCCCAGAGGGCTGTATTATGTCAAAATCCGGTCCGGGGCTGTCCGGTTTAGACCGGACAGCCCCGGACTTGATCACACCGTGGTGTGAAGCTGACCTTAATGGATATTTCATTGAACTGAAACTTCAGAACTGCCATTATTAGTAAACACAAGACTTCCAAAGGGTATAAGGTCATCTCCAAAGACCTTGGCATCCCTGGTTCAACAGTGTGCAATGTCATTAAGAGGTTTGCCAAGTATGAAACCGTCAAGAACCTCCCTTGACGTGAAGAAAGAGGTAAATTGATAATTGTTGTCTTCGTAGGTTGGTGCAAATGGTGGAAAAAACACCAGGTCAAACAGCTAATAACCTGAAGGCCAACCTGGAACAGTCTGGGGTCATGAATTCAACAAGTACCATATGATGCACACTTAACCAAGCAGAGCTTTATGGGCGAAGGCCAAGGAAGAAACCATTGCTGAAGAGAAGACATAAAAAGGAACGACTGATCATTGCCAAAGACAAACCACACTCCTTTTGGAAAAATGTTCTGTGGACCTACAAAATAAAAATAGACCTTTTTGGCAACACAAAGCAACAGTTTATTTACAGATGACACAATGAAGCTTATAAGGAAAAGAACACCCTACCAAGAGTTAAGCATAGTGGAGGACCCACAATGCTATGGAGTTGCTTTTTTGTGTCTGGTACTGGAGGCCTTGACCGTATCACAGGAATCGAGAAGTATCAAGAGATTTTACAGTGAAATGTCCTAACCAGTGTAAAAAAAACTTGGTTGGGTTAAAGATCATGGGTCCTCCAGGATGACAATGACCCAAAACCCATCCAAAAGTGCACAGGAATGGTTGAAAAAGAAAATATGGACTGTTCTAAAATGACAGCAATGAGTTCTGACCTCAATCCCATAGCCAATCTTTGGGGTGAGCTCAAATCTGCCATTGGGAAAACAAACCTGCAAAAATTCAAGAACTTGAATAAACTACAAAGGAAGATAAAATACAGGTGAGAAGAGCAAGAAACTTCTAGATGACTACAAGAAAAGTCTGGAGGAGTCATCAATGCCAAAGGGCAAAACCAAGTATTAATCAGGGGCCTTTATTGCTGCACATGATGTTTAATCTGTTTTTTCTTTGAAATTGCAACATATAAGTTGACAAACCATGTTTTCTTGTTGTATGGGGGGTTAAAAAAATATTGTTTACTTAAACTAAAGGATTTATCACCTGGTGATTATCATTACAGGACTATTTTGTCATTCAAGCAGCACTCTGATACACCCCCAGTTGTGATTGACACCTCACAGAGAGTCTGGTGTAGGCAGCTCTCAGCTCTGTTGTGTTTCTAAACCTAAATTCTTTGATTGTGTGAGAACGGCTGCAGCCAGTAATCTAAGTGATACATCGTTGGATTCAGGGTTTCTTTGCGTACATTAAGTTACTCTCAGATGAGGTAGCCAAATCCTGCTGATAATTGTGGATGTGGGGAAAGGGTGATAAACTTTGTAAATCCAGATGAGCCGGAGCTCTATACCGCACTGTCAGTAAATCTGCCGTGTTCTTGGGTAGGCTACGTCTATTCGATGAAGCTATAATGAACCTTTCATCTCAGTTTTGACATTAGGAGAATGCGGCAGCGTAAAGTAGGAAATGCTGCAATGAAGAAACTGTTTCTTCCTGTACAAATTGTGCATTTTGTCATTAGAGGATCCGTGGCGCCCTCCGCTTTGTGCCCATGAAAACAATGGTAAGGAATGGTAACAGGATGAGGAGGGAGCCTCCGGTCCAGGCCTTTCTTTTTGGATACTGCTGACCTGTGGATGAACTGTGAGCTGAGAAGCTAAAGCCTAAAGGGATTAAGACATGACATACAGATGGGAAACATCTCTATTCCCAGGGCCGGCCATGATGTGGACATGTGAACAACATTATAACATGCAAAGTCTGCACAAAACACACGCCGACTGAGCCACCATCATGTCTCACTTGGTGAGGTGGATTCTTGAAGTCCTCACTACAGTAGAGCACAAACGGATGACGCTGTTCCAGCGGGATGAACAGAAAGGAGGGATAGAGGTTGTAATGGCTGGATGGAAACTGGTGGAGTAGAATAGTAGACCGCAGTAAAGTCTTGTGGGCCCAAGTCTGCTTGTGATTAGCATCTCACTGTCTATAGACTTTGTATACAGAGCCTGTTGTGGGTAGTAGCAGAACTTTGAGGTCTGCTGTAGGTAAACCACTCCACCCAGTTATCTAAGTGATACATCATTGGATTCAGGGCTTCTTTGCCTACTTCATGCTGCTCTCAGATGAGGTAGCTAAAACCAGCTTACAGATTCCTTTCACAGTGTCTAATTATTGTCACATTGTCGGGTGCTAAAAGGAGCTCATAGCCATCCTACCGCTATTTGCAATGAGTTAATGTTTCAAAGGTGTTGTCGCTCCAAAGTATTATACTCACCTCTCAAGGATCCAATGCCGAGTGCTCTGTTTCTCTGAGGCCATGGCCACCCCACATGTTCCTGTGACATCACCTCAGACTTTTAGCATAGATCAGGCAGATGGATGTCAGCAGCACCTGAGAATTCAGGTAGTTGTTGTCTTCAGAAATACTGTTGACTTTACTATACTCAGTTGTGCCGCAGTCATGTGTTGACTGCTTTGCAGCTCATGTGTGCTGCTGCTGTAATTTAAATCTAAATGTATTTTGTTTGCCACATCCAGAGTTAATACCAGAAAGCTGCTATGTGGGGCTCTGCATGTGGTGGTGGAGGGGTGTGTCAGAGCATTCAGATCCCTCCCTCAACCTTGAATTAGTTCTACTTCCCTCCCCCAGACGTCGCAGATAGAGTTCAATCTCTACTTGAACCCCTTGCAGTGAAGATGTGTTGTGCTATGCTAATGTACCCTTCCATAGGAGCTGCTGGATTTTCCTGGTCCGCAGGTGGAGGTAGGGGTTCTTAGCCTAGGGCTGATCAGGAGCAAAGGGCAAGGGTGGCAGCCTGGACATCTGGTTTTAGGGTTATAACTCTGCTACTCTTGTTACTGCTGCTTCCCTCCTTATTTATTTTGCACGTGACTCACCGTGGCCAGGACTCCGGTTTAGACAGGCAGTAGCTGCTTCCTCGTTGTCATGGGTGAAAGCGCGCCTGCCGGTACTGAGGCCCGGTTGAGTGCAGATCAAAAAGTTGAAGACGTCTTGTGGGAACAGATTAAGGGGTTAATTTGTCGTGACGCCACCTATGAGTGATTTCGGTAAGTCTTACCGATGCTGCGGGGCCTCCGGGGGATGGAATGTAGCGAGATGGAACGCTCCCCACAGGCTAAGCGATGATCCCCGGAGCCGTGAGCTGCTGAAGATGTTGTGCGGCAGCTGCGGTCACCTTGAAGTGCGGACAGACAGTTCATAAGAAAGCACGGACACTGTAAGTCTCTGTAACGGGTGCTTTACTGTAACCAGCAGGCAATACATGTTATACAGTTGTAGGTAGCAGACCGGGTGGACTCAGCAGTGATAGGTGTCCCTCAGAGATCCGCGGTGTTCCTCCATTCTAACTAAGTAAGTTGCCGTTGTGGCCCAGGAATACCAGGTCGGGTACAGGGAGGCTGCTTGAATGCCCTATCCAGGGTATATGTTCCGGATGCTTTGGGGAGCCTTGGGTCCCTTGGTGGGTACACCGCTGGTTAGACGACTGGAATTTGGCAGGTGGTGGGGTGCTCCTGTAAAGCTGTTCCTCCACGCCTCTGGTTTGCATAGCAGAACTGAACTGCTGCTAGCTTCGGTACCAGCAAACCGGCTGTATACGGGCACGGGATGATTTTGAGCCCGCATTTTGACGCCCATAGTCCGGTTGGTAATGCACCGGGAGTAATGGTGTTCAACCGTGGTGACGGTAGGGAGATGGCCGGTAGAAGATGGCCAGGGGCCGCACGGAACTGTGCAACCCCCTCTCCTAGGTTGCAGATCTGGGATCCTGCAGAGGGTCTTCTAAGTTGCTGTTACTCCTTCAGCCCTCGAACTCCAACTGTTCTAGGCTTTCCACTACACACTACCCTTGCACTCCGCCCACCAGGACCTTGATTGACCCTCTGTGCTAAGTGATGCATTCAGGGTATGGATCTCTGAGTTAACCATATGACTGCTGGGTCAGAGAATATTGCTGCTGCATTTATGGCTGCAATACCCTCCTGTGACGCACTCGTTGCGGGGCGCCACACACGGTTCCAGTTCCACTCCTCCTGTTGTTGTCCGACTATAACTGGAACCTGCACTGATGCCATCAACTTGCATCAAAGCAGCTTTTCGCTGTTGCAGACCGGAGCTTAGAAGATCCATCGTCTGCAAGTGAGACATAAGACTCATCTGCCGCCATACTCCGTGCTGGACACTTCTTATTGCTTCATTGATGATGAGCCACAAAGTGAAGTTTATAAACAACATAAAACCAAAGAAGAAGAGCAACAACAATAAAGAAAGTCCTATATGCCCCAGAAATGTTACCACCGAAAACCACAAGTCGTCCCACAAAATCCCAGCCCCTACCCAGATCTCTGGAGAAAAACATTGCAAATGTATTCTCTGCGCTAAAATTATAAAACATAATACGATCTCAAACAGGGGCGGACCGTCACCCCCGGGGGCCCTGGTGCAGGAGAGGACCGGGGGGGGCGGGGCTACTGGCCGTCGGCGCGGCCCGGGGGGGAGGGGTGCCGCTGGCCGTCGGCGCGGCCCGGGAAGGGGGGGGTGGGTGCTGCTGGGAGCCGCAGGGAGCCACAGGGAGCCACAGGCGCGATGCTCTCCTACCTGGGAGCCGCGCCAGATGTATGCTAGGGGCCGGAGGAGTTGAGGAGAGGCGGGATCAGGCAGGGGAAGCAGGAAGCTCTCTGCTTCCCTTGCCTGACCCTCCTCTCCTTTGACGGCGGCTTGCGGGGGTCGGCTGGGGGCCCCCCTCCAGGCTTGAAGGGGCCCCCAGCCGGTCGGGGCCCTGGTGCAGCTGCACCAGCTGCACCAGTGTAGTTCCGCCCCTGATCTCAAACCTTCAGCTTCACCATGATCGTGCAATGAATGCCATAAAAACAAAACCCCAATAAATAATGGCTGAAAATGTTTTTTCCCCTCCCCTTCAAAGATGTATAAAATGTATAGAATGAAAGCGAAAAGGAATATGAGGCCATCACATTTATTATTATCAGCTTTCAGATCAATCTCGAGCCATGGCGACTTGATGAATCAACGCAATGTAGGAAGATCTTGTGCAGCCTAGATAGGTCCATCAGGGTCTTCTCCAAGCCTAGAAAGGACCACCAGGGTGTTCTCCAAGCCCAAATAGGTCAGCCAGGGTTTTCTCCAAGCCTAGAAAGGTCCACCAGGATCTCCTCCAAACCTAGAAAGTTCCACCAGGGACTTTTCCAAGCCTAGATAGGTCCACTGGGGTTTTCTCCAAGCCTAGATAGGTCTACCTTTTCCAAGACTAGATAGATGGGTCCACAAAGGTCTTCTCCAAGTGTAGATAGTTCCACCAGGGTCTTTTCCAAGCCTAGACAGGTCCACCAGGGTTTTTCTTCAAGCCTACATAGGTCTACCAGGGTCTTCACCAAGCCTAGAGAGGTCCACCAGGGTCTTCCCCTGGGCTAGGTAGGTCCACCAGGGTCTTCTCTAAGCCTACATAAGTCTACCAGGGTGTTGCCCAAGCCTAGAGAGGTCCACCAGGGTCTTCCCCTGGGCTAGATAGGTCCACCAGGGTCTTCTCTAAGCCTGGATAGTTCCACCAGGGTTTTCTACTCCATTATTTTGATTGTATCAAGCCATCAGGTTGCTGTTCTTCCTCTTCCCCTTGTACCTTCTATTCTTCTTACTATAATGTCCCGCTCTTGTGTTTTTTCTCTTCGTATGATGTGACCAAAGTAGACACGCTTCCTCCCCCACAACCGTGGGATACTCTGAACCGGCCTGCAGTACTGCTGGGGAGTCACGGGGTTGAGACCCAGCTCTGTGACCCTGGCGGTGTCAATAAAAATTCGGGCGATTAAGGTTTTTGGGATAAAGGTTGTGGGTACTTAGCCAGGGATGGCCGACACTGCAGTTCAGACCTCCGGGGCAGATGACGATGCAGCCAGATGTTGTCGCTCCCCGTAGGTGGTGCGGTATCCTGGGGCAGGTGTAGAGGTCAATGGTGTAGATAGTGGTGAATTAGCAGTGCAGGGCAGGGGACACCAGAATAATTTGAGGACACAGCAGTTCCACACTTTTACCCACGGGTTTCAGGTGCTGTGTCCTACAAGCCAGGGTCCAGCCACTCCCAGGTAGATGGAAAACACTTAGTTGGTACCCCATTCTGTGTACCTTTTCCGATTCGTCTCTCTTGTGCTGGCTGTCTCCCACCTGCCCTGCATCTCACGCTCAGTATCCTGCGCCAGTGGCCTCAGACCCTACTGGGCGATGTTCTCTCTGTCCCCTTTGGCCATATACGGCCACCTTTCAGTGAATGACGTGGATTTGGCTACTGCTCGTGGAGATGTAGCAGCCTCCGGTTAGCTAGCTGAGGCCTCAAGTCCCCTCTACTAGTCTAGGCCCGGTGACCCTCTGTGGCCCTGGTCCCTCCACTTGCCTGCGATCAGCAATGGATGAGAGCCCCACAGGTGGATTTCACACTTCCCGTGCCTCTGGTACCCCTTCTTTCTCTGGAGCTCCTGCCTGGCTCCCTCCGTCTCTCCCTCTCTCCCAGGGACGAGCTCCTCCGGCTCCAGTCCCCTGGTCTCACTCATTTCCAGCTCCATGACTGAAGCTGCTCAACCTTTCACTCTGAACTCCTTCTTAGGACTGTCTAACTACTTCCTGTTGTTTTCCTTTCTATCTCGCCTCCTACTTACAATGCTCCTCCTTCCTACTGTTCCACCCATTTCCCTGTCTAAGCCCCATCTCCAGCCAGGGATGAGGGTGTTGCCCAATCCCTCCATCCTCCTGGCCTGGAATGGCTAGTGTTGGATGCAGGTGTGTGGGTACCGGTTAGTGTCCCCTCCTTACCTGGGGTTGGGGGTACCACACCTTCGGCTAAGGTGCAGTACCTCTGTGACCACTGGACCCGCAGGGGCGCCAAGGGTCTTTCTGCCCTCACAGGAATCAGTCTCAAAAAATGCACACCAGAAGATTTTTGGTGAGCACATTTTTTTTTAGCAGTATTATTGCTCACAGTAAGTTTTACCACCTATTGTCACTTTTCCTCAGCTCTGCAATGAATGACAATTTGCTCCTCTATGGAATCAGGACTGAGATGATTTGTCAGTTTGGTGATTCACAGCTCAGTCGTCCAATCTAGTGCTGGGGCAGAGCTATCGGTATGTTGATTGACAGTTTAGCCATCCAATCTGAGACTGCTAGGCTTCTTGAGGCGCTCCCTGTTCTCTGTGATTGTCAGCTACTTAGCTGAGCAGTCAGACCCAGATCTCTGCCAGTAGTAGCATCTTACTCAATGGTGCATGTTGGCCTTGTTTTTCATGTGCTCTGTGTTCTGATGTATTGCTTCCAGACCTTAGACCTCCTCTGACCATCCGTTTGCCATGTCCCTTTGCTTTGACCTGCTCTCCTCCTGGTATTGTGACTCCGGACCATGACCTGACTACACCTTTCTCTATTTCCTTAGTTCACGACGTGCTCTCCTGGTATCTGAGCTCGGAACATTTGACTCTCCCGCCTTACAGCTTGTCCGTGATGTGACTAGCATCACATATACTGTATATTACTGTGAACAATACAGGAATAAACATTCTGCTGGGTCCCCACATGGGTATATTTAGGTATATAGTCTTTGTTTGGACGGTTTGACACCTCCGCTCGATATATGCTTGGATCATGTTTATTCATCTACCATGCACATGATAGATGTGATATATATGTGTATACTGTATCATATATTTATGAATTTACACTCCCCCTCAGCATTAAAATCAACACCTGAAGCAAAAGTTGTTAAATTATGGAAATCATAGAATGGACAGACAGGTTACTTATGATGGATGGATGGAAATAACAATTTAAAAATCTCTAGACTTATTCAGTCTGGAGTATGGTCCATGTGCAGAAATCCCGGCACTTACAGGCTCGGCTGCCATAACTGAGGCTATTAATGGTCGCCTGAGGAAGGTTCTTCCATGCTGAATGCACTTTGGCAAATCATTAAGATCCTCTGCTGGCAGCTCCTGTGTAATCACCAATGACGACTCAGATATCATCTATGGGAGACACGTCTGGAGATGCTGTAGCCACAGGACACAAGTCTGGAGAAGCTGCAGCCACAGGAGACAAGTCCAGAGACGTTACAGCCACGCAGCTATGGGAGACAAGTCCGGAGACGCTGCAGCCATGGGAGACAAGTCTGGAGACGCTGCAGCCATGGGAGACAAGTCTGGAGACGCTGCAGCCATGGGAGACAAGTCCTGAGACGCTGCAGCCATTGGAGACAAGTCTGGAGACGCTGCAGCCATGGGAGACAAGTCCTGAGATGCTGCAGCCGAGAGAGACAAGTCAAGAGATACTGTATACTATGGGAGCAGGTTTAGGCTACACAGGCTGCTCACAGTAGCACCAGCAACATGTGTCCTGGTGTTGTCACATCGAGTAAATGGCTTCTTGGTGTCATGCGTAGAGTTGATGAGGGTAATGAAGCAGGAAGGGATAACAGGCATGGGCAATTGGGAGACTAGCCTGGTCCTGGACTTGGGGACCCTGACTACCCCTATTCCCAAAGGTACCTTTGAAGGTGAGGAGGTTGGGCCATCACTCTTTCCCTCAACTCCTCAACCTGCCCTCTGCTAAGAGCCCCTACCCCCACCCACGGACCAGGAAAAGGACACCACTCCAAAGGAAGGGGACAGCAGTTGCTCCAGCATCACGTCTGCACATCACGGGTCCTAAATGAGAATTAACTCAATCTGCGACACCTACTGGAGGGAAGTGGAGCTATTTCAAGGCTGATTGAGTGGAGATATAAATACTAAGGCACACCCCACCACCTCCACCTGAGCTATGACTCACTCCTCCACCTGCAGAGCCACAAACAGAAGAATAAGGAAAAAAACTCAGTTTAATAGCACAGCAGTAACACTCCAGGACTGCAAAGCAGTAAACACATGACACTTGGACACTTTGGAGAAATGGCCGCACCACTGGTTCCAGGAGTGAACCATTACACCTTTTATCAGCCTGCCAAAACATTTTCATTTCAATATTGCCTTTACTCTTGGACATTTTTCCTACTTTCTTTGACTTTAAGACTGTCTGTTTATGCCTCATTTCTCAAAGGTCTCATTGGCACCAGATATTCATCATTGTCCATTTCACCTGTCATTGCTTTCAGAGTATGTTTTTGAGCATGGCCAAATTTGGATTATATTTTTTTTGCGATTCTGCCTGATATTCAAATAATCAAATATGACTGAGCTGCAGTACCTGGCACAACCACAACTAATGCATGGTGCTGTGCCTGGTAGACAATGAAGCATTCCCTTCCTTGTACTCTTTTGCCCCACCAATGATAATCCAGTAGTAAGACCTACACAGTCTAAACGCAACTTGAATACCTCTTATTACAAAGCATCATTGTCTCCAATTTAAGCACCAGGAATAATGTATTTATGATAGGAATTTAAAGGGAACCTGTCATGTCCCTTTCTGTTCTTGAACTGCCCCCAATGTTTTGTAGATCATGTAGTGTTCATTAGTAAACTTTTTTTTCAAATCGTTATATTCACCCCAAAAAAGCATTTTATATACTTACATATTTTCATTAGCTAGCTGGGCGAATAGTCATACAGTCATCTGGCTGGATAACGGTCAACAGATGTCACTGAACTGACCTGTGTGATGTCAAGACCATGTAACCATAATGGACAGGGCTAAGTGAGCTAAATCATTAAGGTCTATGTAGACTTATCTCTGCCTATTACAGTCACATGGTCGTGACATCACACAGGTCCTTTCAGCATTTTC
Source organism: Allobates femoralis (assembly GCA_033576535.1). Classification (NCBI taxonomy): domain Eukaryota; kingdom Metazoa; phylum Chordata; class Amphibia; order Anura; family Aromobatidae; genus Allobates; species Allobates femoralis. The sequence continues at coordinate 715,765,352 of JARQOC010000002.1, read as the reverse complement.
TGGAATTTCGGAACTTATACAAATGCCAAAAGGACCTGTGTGATGTCATGACCATGTGACCGTAAAGTAATGCATGGAGCTAAGCAAGCTACAAGCTAGATAGTTGAGGTCTATGTAGACTTAGCTCCGCCTATTACAGTCACATGGTCGTGACATCACACAGGTCCTGTCAGCATTTTCTGGAATTTCGGAACTTATACAAATGACGAAAGGACCTGTGTTATGTCATGACCATGTGACCGTAAAGTAATGTATGGAGCTAAGCAAGCTAGATCGTTAAGGTCTATGTAGACTTACCGTAGCTCCGCCTATTACAGTCACATGGTCGTACTGACTCACCGCGGCCGGCTGAGTCCGGTTGATACAGGCGATTCTTCTCCTTCCTTGTCACGGGTGGACCGCGCCTGCCGGTAGTGGGGCCCGGTGTAGTGCAGATCAAAAATTGAAGACGTCTTGCGGGAACAGATTAAAAAGGGGTTTAATTTGTTTTATTCGTGACGCCACCTATGAGTAGATTCGGTAAGGGCTACCGACGCTGCGGAACCCCCGGGGGATGGACAGCAGCAAGATGTTACGCTCCCCACAGGCTGAGCGGTGATCCCCGGAGGCTGGAGCTGCTCAAGATGTTGTGCGGCAGCTGCGGTTACCTTAGTGTGCGGACGGATAGTTCATAAGGAAGCACGGACACAGATAGTCTCTGCAACGGGTCTTTACTGTAACCAGCAGGCAGTACATGGTATACAGTGGTTGAGTAGTAGACCGGGTGGACTCAGCAGTGATAGTGTTCCTCAGAGATCCGCAGTGTTCCTCCATTCTACCTACTTAGTTCCTTCTTGCCAGCGTCGCCCAGGAATACCAGGTCGGGTACGGGGAGGCTGCTTCAATGCCCTATCCATGATGTACGTTCTGGATACTTTGGGGAGCCTTGGGTCCCTCAGTGGGTACACCGCTGGTTAGACGACTGGAAACTGGCTGGTGGTGGGGTGCTCCTATAAAGCTGATCCTCCACTCTTCTGGTTCGCGTGGCAGAGGTGAACTGCTGCCAGCTTCGGTACCAGTGAACCGGCTGTGAGTTGTGGGCACGGGAGTCTTTTGGGAACCCGTGTAGATATGCCCAATCCCGGTAGTTAAGGCCTCAGGTGCTGACACCCGACCGGTGACGGCCCAGGGGCCCGCACGGAGTGCGGAGCCCCCGCTCCTCTCCAAGCTCTGTGTTCTAGGTTCTAGATTCCTTCTCTCTCGGTGTTCTAACCGTTCTCTTTTAGATTATTGTGTGTTCTACTCCACTACCCTAACACTCCACCCACCAGGACCTAGGATTGGTCCCCTGTTCTAGGTGTTGCATGTTGGGTTGGATCTCAGAGTTAACTATTTCACTGCTTTGTCAGAGAATATTGCGGCTGCAATACTCCCTTGTGACGCACTCGTTGCGGGGCGCCACACTCCCCCTTGGTTAAATCAGCTTGTCCCCAAGCGTCAAACTACTCACATTACACAGGTTTTTGTATTTTTATACATATATGACACACTTTTATTAAAATGGAAAACAGGTAAAGGTATGCTTTGGTGACATAAGCAAAGAAACAGGTAATCACTTTGTGCGGACCCGGCGTGCGGTCGGCTGTCCTTTAACTAGAGTCCAGGCTGTAGCCGCAAGATCACACAGTCAGTGATTAACGGGAACAGAGTCATTGAGGAAGTTCAAGTTTTAAAGTCACTGGCTCTGAGGGTGATGGCGCACCCGGATAGCGAACCACCCATCTGCACAAGCGTAGCGCTCGTAGGTGATAATATCGCCCCGGTATAGGTCGCGATCGGGATGTCCTCTTGGCAAGTTTGACTCAACGTCCCGGCGCCCCACAAACACCTCCTCATTCAAACCCACCTCCCAAGCGAACCCCCACCCGGTATGTAAGTTAAAGGTGGAAATTCTACCTTCACGGCGGAGTTCATCAGGCAGCGGCGACTGGCGGCGAGCCTCGGCACGGGCCTGCATGTTGGCGCGTTCTCGGGCTTGCCACTCCTCTCGTCGTCTCTGGCGTACATCTCCGTCGTTACGGCTCGGGGTGTAGAGATGAGTAACGGAGCTGGTGGTTTGGCGGGAAGCTTGAACTTGGCGGGCTGTCTGTATTGGAACCCGGTGGAACGGCACAGGGGAAGGTGTCGGCAGTGCACCCGACCAGTGTACCCGAGCTGTATGCCCGGTAGGAAGTTCCTTGTTGTCTCCCCAAGCGAACCCGGTGTCGAAATCCTCAGCGGTGCTGTGGGTCTCGTCGTCATCCTCTCCGACCTCTTCCTCGATGACCACATCAGGCTGCTCAATGGTGAGAGATGTTGAAGCTTGTTCCGTTGTACAACAGGGCGGTGGTGCTGCGGATCCTTCCGTAGGGACGTCCTGCAGGGATTCCAGGCTGCCTGCCTCTTCATCTGTTTCCGCAGGTAAAGGTGTTTCAATCCCGGTTACCAGGTAGGCCTCGGCAATGGCAAGGGAAGCCTCCGGTACGGGGATAAAACAGGCGACAGTCTCTATACTGGTGAAACATGTCGCGGGTTCCTCAGTGGGAACCTGGTAGAGATCAAGTTCTTCCATGGAGCGTGTTATGAGCTCCGGCTCAAGAACGGGATCGGTTGCGATATTGGTCGCTGGAACGGGTCGAGTTGCGGCCTCCACCGGAATGACACAGTCTATTGGCTCTGGTGATGAAGCTGGACAGGTGGTAGGCGACGGTGAGGCGGTCGAGAAGCTGGTGACGTCGTCTGGGCTTGGAGTAGCGGTACCCGGTCGGCTCTGCTGCATCGCATGGTGTAGTCGTCTGCCTAGGGTCGCGCTCCAGCTGCGGATCGTCCATTCCACTGTCTCTAATAACCGCACCCGGAGGTCTTGTAGAGCCTCCAGCCAGAAGTCGGGACTGCCGTCTATGGTAAGGGCAGGATCCGGACCCGGTTGACTAATGGCTGCTCTGGCCTCCGCCTCGACCTCCCGCATCAGGTCTTGGAGTCTCATGCTGGCCATTCTTCTTGGAGGGAAACCACACCCGTTCAACCGGTAAGACGTTCTGGTTGAGCTGGTGAAGAAGTCTTCTCTCTGTCTCTGACACTCCCATTTCCTGTGGGCTTTTGTAGTCCAATGGTGGGAAAAGTCTTTGGGGTCCGCCCCCATGGTTGATTCGAGCAATCAGGGCGGACAAAGAGTTTGGCGCCTTTTGTCTTTATCCCTCCCACGATGAGGGGGGGGTTGACTCACTCCTGGGCTTCACGTGGCGGCTTCTTGTGGCGGGAACGCCATCTTGGGCGCCATCTTGACCCAATGGTGTAAAGGCGGGAAAGTTCTTTTAGGGACGAACAAAGTCCAATTGTAGACAATAAAGTCCAGTTTAAGCACAATATACCCGTTGGGTAACGGGCCTGCTCGTATCCTGTTCGTGACGCCATTTTCTGACTCACCGCGGCTGGCTGACTCCGGTTGATACAGGCGATTCTTCTCCTTCCTTGTCACGGGTGGACCGCGCCTGCCGGTAGTGGGGCCCGGTGTAGTGCAGATCAAAAATTGAAGACGTCTTGCGGGAACAGATTAAAAAGGGGTTTAATTTGTTTTATTCGTGACGCCACCTATGAGTAGATTCGGTAAGGGCTACCGACGCTGCGAAACCCCCGGGGGATGGACAGCAGCAAGATGTTACGCTCCCCACAGGCTGAGCGGTGATCCCCGGAGGCTGGAGCTGCTCAAGATGTTGTGCGGCAGCTGCGGTTACCTTAGTGTGCGGACGGATAGTTCATAAGGAAGCACGGACACAGATAGTCTCTGCAACGGGTCTTTACTGTAACCAGCAGGCAGTACATGGCTTACAGTGGTTGAGTAGTAGACCGGGTGGACTCAGCAGTGATAGTGTTCCTCAGAGATCCGCAGTGTTCCTCCATTCTACCTACTTAGTTCCTTCTTGCCAGCGTCGCCCAGGAATACCAGGTCGGGTACGGGGAGGCTGCTTCAATGCCCTATCCATGATGTACGTTCTGGATACTTTGGGGAGCCTTGGATCTCTCAGTGGGTACACCGCTGGTTAGACGACTGGAAACTGGCTGGTGGTGGGGTGCTCCTGTAAAGCTGATCCTCCACTCTTCTGGTTCGCGTGGCAGAGGTGAACTGCTGCCAGCTTCGGTAGGTCGGGTACGGGGAGGCTGCTTCAATGCCCTATCCATGATGTACGTTCTGGATACTTTGGGGAGCCTTGGATCCCTCAGTGGGTACACCGCTGGTTAGACGACTGGAAACTGGCTGGTGGTGGGGTGCTCCTATAAAGCTGATCCTCCACTCTTCTGGTTCGCGTGGCAGAGGTGAACTGCTGCCAGCTTCGGTACCAGTGAACCGGCTGTGAGTTGTGGGCACGGGAGTCTTTTGGGAACCCGTGTAGATATGCCCAATCCCGGTAGTTAAGGCCTCAGGTGCTGACACCCGACCGGTGACGGCCCAGGGGCCCGCACGGAGTGCGGAGCCCCCGCTCCTCTCCAAGCTCTGTGTTCTAGGTTCTAGATTCCTTCTCTCTCGGTGTTCTAACCGTTCTCTTTTAGATTATTGTGTGTTCTACTCCACTACCCTAACACTCCACCCACCAGGACCTAGGATTGGTCCCCTGTTCTAGGTGTTGCATGTTGGGTTGGATCTCAGAGTTAACTATTTCACTGCTTTGTCAGAGAATATTGCGGCTGCAATACTCCCTTGTGACGCACTCGTTGCGGGGCGCCACAGTACCATTACACAGGTCCTTTCAGCATTTTCTGAAAAATTCGCATTGCTACAAGTTCAGTTAACTATTAACCTGCCGGATGACTGTATGACTATTCGTCCAGCTAGCTCATGAAAATATGTAAGTATCTAAAATGCTTTTTTGGGATGAATACGATTCTTCTTCAACGATTGCTAATGCACAGTACATAATCTAAATAACATTGGGGGTGGTTTAATAACAAAAATGGACATGACAGGTCCCCTTTAATAATATTTATGAAGAAATGTGACCAGGAAGGTCTGGAGGGAAATTATCCAAACTTGTAGATCCGCTCGCCCTCCCTGCGTCTCCTTCTTTCCTCCCTATCACTGTTTCAGTTTCTTCCAGGAGGGTTGCACATTTTTGGGGGTGACTGAACTGTCTTTCTAGGGAAAAGGGGTGAATGGTTTAAGTAGCCGGTCATGGATCTTCCTGGAGATGTGTAGATCACGTGGCTTTTGTGTGCATTAAAAGTTTAGATCTTGAGTGGAACTTGTGGAATGAGGCAGTGACAGGGAACGTCTGAGACACATGGACGGACAGCAGGGAACGCGGAGCAGCTGACAGCTGTTACTGAGCGCTGCAGAGCTGCGCCAGGGGTGTGCATGGGAACTCGCAAATTGGGCTTCTGTCAAGGATAATTACTCATGAGATATTACTTGAATATATTTAAAGGGAAACATCATCAATATATATTACAGTGGGGGTGCCATATAGTACAGTACAGGGATAATACACACAGTGATGTCACAGTACAGGGATAATACACACAGCGATGTCACAGTACAGGGATAATACACACAGTGATGTCACAGTACAGGGATAATACACACAGTGATGTCACAGTACAGAGATAATACACACAGTGATGTCACAGTACAGGGATAATACACACAGTGATGTCACAGTACAGAAATAATACACACAGTGATGTCACAGTACAGGGATAATACACAGTGATGTCACAGTACAGAGATAATACACACAGTGATGTCACAGTACAGGGATAATACACACAGTGATGTCACAGTACAGAGATAATACACACAGTGATGTCACAGTACAGGGATAATACACAGTGATGTCACAGTACAGAGATAATACACACAGTGATGTCACAGTACAGGGATAATACACACAGTGATGTCACAGTACAGAAATAATACACACAGTGATGTCACAGTACAGGGATAATACACACAGTGATGTCACAGTACAGGGATAATACACACAGCGATGTCACAGTACAGGGATAATACACACAGCGATGTCACAGTACAGAGATAATACACATAGTGATGTCACAGTACAAGGATAATACACACAGTGATATCACAGTACAGGGATAATACACACAGTGATGTCACAGAACAGGGGTAATACACACAGTGATGTCACAGTACAGGGATAATACACATAGTGATGTCACAGTACAGAGATAATACACACAGCGATGTCACAGTACAGAGATAATACACATAGTGATGTCACAGTACAGGGATAATACACACAGAGATGTCACAGTACAAGGATAATACACACAGTGATGTCACAGTACAGGGATAATACACACAGTGATGTCACCGTACAGACATGATACACACAGTGATGTCACTGTATAGACATGATACACACAGTGATGTCACTGCACAGACATAATACACACAGTGATGTCACAGTACAGAGATAATACACACAGTGATGTCACAGTACAGGGATAATACACACAGTGATGTCACAGAACAGGGGTAATACACACAGTGATGTCACAGTACAGGGATAATACACATAGTGATGTCACAGTACAGAGATAATACACACAGCGATGTCACAGTACAGAGATAATACACATAGTGATGTCACAGTACAGGGATAATACACACAGAGATGTCACAGTACAAGGATAATACACACAGTGATGTCACAGTACAGGGATAATACACACAGTGATGTCACCGTACAGACATGATACACACAGTGATGTCACTGTATAGACATGATACACACAGTGATGTCACTGCACAGACATAATACACACAGTGATGTCACAGTACAGAGATAATACACACAGTGATGTCACAGTACAGGGATAATACACACAGTGATGTCACCGTACAGACATGATACACACAGTGATGTCACTGTACAGACATGATACACACAGTGATGTCACTGTACAGACATAATACACACAGTGATGTTACAGTACAGGGATAATACACACAGTGATGTTACAGTACAGGGATAATACACTCAGTGATGTCACAGTACAGTGATAATACTTATAGTGATGTAACAGTACAGGGATAATACACACAGCGATGTCACAGTACAGGGATAATACACACAGTGATGTAACAGTACAGGGATAATACACACAGTGATGTTACAGTACAGGGATAATACACAGTGATGCCACAGTACAGGGATAATACACACAATGATGTCACAGTACAGAGATAATACACACAATGATGTCACAGTAAAGAGATTTGCACACAATGATATCAGAGTACAGAGATAATACACACAGTGATGTTGCAGTTCAGGGATAATAAGCACCATAGCTCTCAACCTTCCCGGATTAATCGGGACTGTCCTGATTCGAGGGTACAGTCCCGCTGTCCCAGCAGTCAGAGCATTTTTCCCCAATTTTTCTCATCTCTCCTCTGTAGCTCCTTCTCTTCGGGGTAGATAAATCACATTACCATTTCTTCTCTTATCTTCTGGTCTCGTCTAGTCTACACAGGCCTCAAATTCGTGATCTCCTTGTCCATAACAGCAACTCTACCAATGAGCCACTGTAGCTACCTTACATTACCTCAGGTCTCCAGTCCTTTGATGAAATAATAAGTGGGCTGTCAGTGTGATGCGCTCAAACCTTCAAAAAATTATGGAATTCCAGTTTTCAGCAAACCTTCACCCTGCGGTTCACAGGCAAAGGATATTATTATCATGTTTCCCATCATGAATTTACCTGTTCATAGATAGGAAACATGACATATCTGGTATCAACTAACTAGCTGATATCCATTTGCTGGCATTCTGACCATCGCCCAGTGAAGCAAAATGGTGTTTTGCGTTCACAGTTCCGTAAGGATTTCAACAATATAATTTTCATATCTTTAACACTAACACTTTACATAAAATCTTAGTTCATAGTATTTTAACCCAGGAGACAAAGGGATTTGAATTTACAGTTCTTTGCATATGCTCTTATCCCACAATTTAGGATGTGTACTGGTACCCTCCCCTTGCGTACACCAACTACCATCTGGCTGTCAGGACAGTGGGCCTACTGTCTGAGTACACAGGCTCTACCAGGGTTTGGAAATCTCGCCCTCTAAGGCCTATTGTTACCCTACAGCAAACCAACCTTTCACTTTTCGGGTGTATTGCAATGGGCAGCGGATTATTTGTACACTGCCGAGTTCACCTCTGGACAACTCCACCTGTTGTCTCAACATCAGTGCTTTTATTTCTTTCTGCAGGACTCGTTGCTGTCCACTGTTGGCAGTCTCGATAATCTGCTGTAACAAGACAATAACCTCTGCAAGACAATTTCCTATCACATTAGTGCCTAAAGTGATCATTGAATTATGTTCATGCCGATAAACATCAACAATTATCAATCCCTGGGACTTCAATTCCACCCGCCCCACCTTTATGGTCACTTCCTTAAACTCAATTTATGGCACAGGTTTACTGTTACTAGCCAATATAGTAAAGTCATCATCTGGGCCATGCAGAATGTCAGAGTCTGCCCAGTACCTGCTATAAAGGATATATGGTATCGATGTCATGGGGATGCCATCTAGCACGACAAGTAGGACCGGACGTCATCCCACGTACCTGTCACGCCATCTTGGTGAGCCTGGTAGTCTTAATCCTGAGGGGCAGCCCGCTTCCCCAGGATATTCTCATTTAAAGTACACTCCCTGGCAAGGTGGCCTGGTATGTCGCAGCTGCAGCAGATGCAGATGGGCTTTCCGTCAGGATCATAGCGATTGCTTGGTCGTCCTTTGGCCATTGGGTACCTCCTCTGTCGCATCCACAGGACGTAATCTCTGCTGGAAGCCAACTTGATCTTCTCCACCGGCTTGGATCCTTGCATCTTTTGCATATCCTTAGCCGTCTCAGCTACGCTCATAGTGCTTCAATCTTTAAATTTAGAGCCTCATTGGTGATAGGCCCCATAGTCTGTGCACTTGCTCCTGCCGTGGCCTGTGGCTCCTGCGCCCCCTGCTGACGGTAGATGATGGCCAGACGTGGTGCAGGCTTGGAGTCACGGTGTGCTTCTTCTTGCAATATATGGATAGCCCTGTCCTTAAACAGCACAAAGTCCAGATCAGGGCTCTGTATAGCCATCATGCGCAGTTGCACCCTATGGGCAGGGGATAGGAGTCCACCAATAAACTGGTCAATCAGCAATTTATTTTCTTCTTGCACCAGAGTAGGGTCTGTCTGTTTCAATGCCCTGAGCGCTTCCTGTAGATTTAATGCAAAATCCCGTGCGCTCTCCTGTGGCCTTTGTCTACACCCAGAGAATCTCATCTTAACCTTTGCAGCGGTACGGGTATCAAAAGTAACTTTCAGCCTGGTTATTACATGCTTAATAGTGTCTTTATCAGTGTCCGGCCAGGACTTTACCTCTCACTGGGCTGCACCGATCAATGTACTGCATTAGGAATGGCATTACCGGAGACACGGCTAGCACCGCAGCAGCGGCTGGTGCTCCGTCTATTACTGGAGCTGCATTTGGTACTGCGGGCTTGGCTGCGACCGCCTCCTGTGTGGGCTCTTCTCTTTCCGGCTCTGACATTTTCCTCCCCCATAGTGAACCTTAACTCTCCTGGTCCTTCACTTCTGTGGCGATGTTCAACTTTAGGTTCGCCGGTGGGACAGGGTTTCTCGTCTCCACCGGATGTTGTCAGAGTGCAGGTCAGGCCTTGCTTCGCGCTCTTGTGAGGGTACCGCCCATGAAGACACTCCCCCTCGGCTTCCCGCGCGTCTCGTGCTTCAGTAATGGCGGCAGTCAAAAAACACACAGCTCAATAAAGTTTGTGGCACACAGTACCCGTATACGTCGGGCATGGGATCCTGTTTGTGATGCCAGAAGCTGTGTGACCCCAGGGCCATAGGATACTCGGAACCAGGCTATGGTACAGTTCCGGAGGAGTCACAAAGGGTTGAGACCTGGCTCCGTGACCCTGGGTGTAGCTGTTGAGGGGGTTCTGGGCTTGATAGGAGAGGGGATACTGAAGGGGTAGGTATTTGTGACGCCACCCGTGGTTTGTGGCTATTGCTGGCCACCGCTGCTGCGGAACCTCCGGGATGATGGACGGGCAGCTAGGTTGGAGCGGCTCCCCACGGGTGGAGCAGATCCCCGGGGCAGTGGATGTAGTAAGTGGGTGTAGGTTGATGGGCGTAAAGCAACAGACAGACTCACAGCTTGTTGGTTCCTCAGTCCTTTTACTGGTGCACTGTAATTTAGGGTTCTCCATCCCCGGCAAGTTTTGAGGCCTTCCTGCTGCGCTTTGCAACAGGTGTAGCTGCTGCTTAAGCTGAGCTGCTGGCCCTCTCTCTCTCCTGCTTGGTGCTGCTATTGCAGGCAACTCGAGTCCTTCTCTAGCCCCACGTCTTGGGTGGCTGTTCCTGGGTTCAGTGCACAGTGTGACTGGGACACTTGGAAACCTCCACCTTCCGGTATTGACTTGTAACGACACAGGGTATGGGAACTCGGATGTCTGGGCCCTCTGCTTCGTTGGGGGATGACACGGGTGGCGCACCCAGATCTGTGGCCCCGGGGAACAGCCCCAAAAGAAAGGGGGGTTTTAGTATTTACAAAGAGATTTGAGTCTTTGTCTCGTGACTCCACCTGTAGTACCTGGTGACTAGACACCAGCGCCACCACAGTCCTCCGGAGGGTGGTGGTATTGCGGCTAGGGTGGTGCAGCTCCCTACAGGTAGAGATAAACCTCCAGGGCAGTGTTGATTGTGAGGAATGGAGCAGGGGTTTGGCCAGGATTAACGGGATAGTCTCTGCGGGTAGCGGGGACAGGAGGTGAAGAATGCACACACACGCTGTTGAATGTCTCTTTACCTTTTTCTGGTGGTATATCAGGTAAAAGTCCGGAACTCTGTCGGGAGACCAGGAAACACAGTTGAATCTCCACAGTAAGTGGGTGTAAGGCCTCTGTGTCCTCTTTTCCCTGTGTTGAAGCCCCTGCTCCGTGTAGAACTTGTCTGGCCTCCACTACTCTCTCTCTCTCTCCACCTGCGCTGTCAACGGGACACCTCTGATGACTACCGCCGTTTCTCTCTCCATGATGTCTGGCTCTCTGAACGGTGATTATGCATGCAACCGGGTGACTGGAGTCTCGAAGGTTTGTCAGGTTCTCTGCTGGGCGTGTAGCTCTCCTGCAGACGCGGACCCTGGTGTCCGGTGTGTTATTTGCGGGAACCTATTCTGGCTCCTCAGTTCCCACTTCTCCTCCTCTTTCCTCTCCTTGCCTTCCATCCCCACTCTTGGGCCTCGCAGGACTCTTCAGAGGCTGTTCAGGGTCACCGGTTCGGGCCTAACACGGCACTGATCACCAGGACGTATCCGCAGCTCTCCTAGCATCTGCACATTCTGACTAAACTCCTCCCCAGCATCAGTATTTATAGGGGATCTTGCCTAAGGGCAGCAAGTTGAGCTCCCCCTACTGTTCTGGGGTGGAAGGTGTTGGTTGTACTGGTGTACCTGCTGTGGATTTTCATCTGTGTTCTAGGAAGGCCTGTGGGTACCTGTGGATGCAGGGTGCCACAGACTGCTAGGTGTTAGGGCCTTCACAGCCTCGGACTCCGGTGTCCGTCCTTGGCGCTGTTCCTCCTGGGTGAGCACGACACCGCTCGGCTCTCAAGCTCCTCTCCACTTCCTCAGACCCCTGCCTTGGGTCTCTCAAGCTAGGCTTAGCTACCCCGGGACGAGCTTAGCACTGCTCCCAGTCCACAGGATGTCTTCCTCAGTCCTCCTAGAAATGAACTGACTGACTCCGCCACAGAACAGAATTTATAGGGGAGCTCACCCTGAACTCGGTTTAGGTCCCCCCCTTCAGGCTGGAGCCAGAAGGGTGTTGTGTGCTTTGAGTTTTGCCTGGTATGAAGGTGCTCTCAAGCATGACACTACCACCCGGGGGCGATAATGACACTGTGGCACTTGGACCCTGGGGGTGCCACAATTGTACACAGTGATGTCACAGTACAGTGTTAATGTGTCTACATAAACGGTAAGAAACAACCTGCACATACAGTGATCCGAAAAACAGAGTCATTGTGCCCAAATAAACAGTGACTTCAAAAGGTGAACGTGCCCCCATATGTTTATTCCATAAATTGTGGTAAACGTTCCTCTAACAATACTAGCCAAAGAAGAAGTGAGGAAGGGTTAATATTGGCTTAGTAAGATGAAGTGGGGTTAGTAGTGGCTCAGTGAGCAAAAATAGGAGAGGGTTAACTTACTACTGACTTAGCGAAGGTTTAGTCTACTGGCTCAATAAGTATTGAAGGACGGCCCCGTTTCTATCTTGGATATTTTAGTCCATTCTCTTTTATTTTCAGCAATGACAAAAACTAAAAAAAAATTTTGTTGCTGATGATCCAAACAACAAAAAAGATCAATGCCTTTGTCCTTCATTTCTTCTGGTGGAGCAGATCAGTCCAGCTGTGGTCGCGGGTCCAGGCCCGGAGATCACACGGCTCGGTGCATTATATGATAAGGATCTGTCATTAAATTTGCAATCACAGATTCTATATCCAAAATCTCAGCCCCGGTTAAATCTAATCAGTGTGTTAACATCGCTGGCAAAGACTTGAAACGCGCCATCACTTCTCCGCTGGGTCCAGTGAGTCATGTGTGTCCTCTACACACGTGTTACCAATCACATCTGTAGTGCAATGAAAGGAGTCTTGAGGCCTCCTCGGCGTCACAAGGAAATGCCAAAGAGTCTATGTCAGAAACAGGCTTAAGGGATTACATTGCTGTAAGGAGGACTTTACAGCTTCTGTTCCGGAGTGAAAGTTTCCCTTCTCCCTGACTGTGGACCTTACAGAAGACACTCAGATAATCCCACGACCTTCCAGACGTCTCCCACAACATTCAAGATAGATTTCTCCTCTCACTCTTATAAGTTTGCATGTTCTTCGGAATTTCTGGCCTAAGTTATAGAAAAGCAATGAAGTCATTGCCTAGGGGTCTCCCGTAATACGGAGACTTACAGGGCCACCACTCCCACACTGCCATCCAGGCAATTTACAGGGCTGATGCCCCCATGGCACAAGGAAATGCACAGGTCTATGTCCAACACTAAGGCCATCAAGGAGGACTTACAGGCCTCCAGTGAGTCCCACCTCCATCCACGGAGACTTACAGGTGAATCCACCCAGAGTCCACACCATAGCCACAAGGATGACTTTACCAAGGGCAATAACTCACTGCCTACCAGGGGGACCATAAGGAGACTTACAGGGCCCCACTGCCCACCATGGCCATCCAGGAGACTTACAGGGCCCGACTGCCCACCATGGCCATCCAGGAGACTTACAGGGCCCCACTGCCCACCATGGCCATCCAGGAGACTTACAGGGCCTCCACTGCCCACCATGGCCATCCAGGAGACTTACAGGGCCACCACTGCCCACCATGGCCATCCAGGAGACTTACAGGGCCACCACTGCCCACCATGGCCATCCAGTAGACTTACAGGGCCACCACTGCCCACCATGGCCATCCAGGAGACTTACAGGGCCATCACTGCCCACCATGGCCATCCAGGAGACTTACAGGGCCACCACTGCCCACCATGGCCATCCAGGAGACTTACAGGGCCACCACTGCCCACCATGGCCATCCAGGAGACTTACAGGGCCACCACTGCCCACCATGGCCATCCAGGAGACTTACAGGGCCTCCACTGCCCACCATGGCCATCCAGGAGACTTACAGTGCCACCACTGCCCACCATGGCCATCCAGTAGACTTACAGGGCCACCACTGCCCACCATGGCCATCCAGGAGACTTACAGGGCCACCACTGCCCACCATGGCCATCCAGGAGACTTACAGGGCCACCACTGCCCACCATGGCCATCCAGGAGACTTACAGGGCCACCACTGCCCACCATGGCCATCCAGGAGACTTACAGGGCCACCACTGCCCACCATGGCCATCCAGGAACCTATTGAATATGAGGACCAGGTATTTATATGATGCCTACGCTTGCTCTTAAACAGTGGCCCCATAACTATGCCACTTGAAAGGGCTCAATTAATGATTTTAAACAATGCCTGAGCCCCCATAAACAGTGCCAACTATGGTGAGCCTCTATTAACCATACTCCATCTACTTACATAAAAGCGCTGTGCTGTCTGTCATCAACTTCCAGCATCAGGATGTCTTCATATCACACACCGTGGCGTGGTAAATACGGTGCCCACTCGCGGTACTAGCCCATTGTGCAGTACCGCCAGCAGTGCCGCAGATGCACGCACCCGCCGACACCCGCCACCATCATCAGTAACCGTCACTACACTTCACTGCTGCCTGTGTAACTGCCCATGCACGTACCCAGCGCACACATGCGCATTTATTCGGTGGCTACAATCTTTAGACGCCTGGGTGTCCAAACATGATGGTGGACTGTGTAACTGCGCATGTGCGCGCTGGGCATGGTAGCATCAGGCCCCCATCTAGTAAACGGTATAAGAGTGCTGATCAGCTTCTGTCTTTTCTCACTTACATTCGACCAGAAAAAGACATTAGAAGAAAATCAACCTGGGAACACATGCGGTATTATCAAGACATAGCGTGCGCTGGGCTCTGAGTAGTATTTAGAATTTGTATTTCTGGGTAATGATCATAAACTGGTGACCAGGAGAGACTAAAGACCAGTGAAGAGGACGCCTACAAGACATATAGTAATAATCATACTTGACTACTATTTGGAATGCTCATAGAATTATCAAGCAGGGGCTGGCTGGCCCAAGGGGCAGGGGGGCAGGAGACGCCCAGGCCAGTGGTCAAGCAATAGTTTTGGGGCCGCCCAGCATCTGTCATGTTGGTCTGGGAGGCCGCTGTGCCCATGAAGCTCACTGCTCATGGGCCACTGCTGTGTGCTTTCCCCCAGGCTGAAATTTGCCAGCCTTATCAAGAATGACTCAAGTCCATATTTGTTTTGCATAATCACATCCATTTTATATGTAATGCTCCTTAATTTCCAAGAACCATTTCTAGCTCCAGAATATCCTCTGAAGGCCAGGGTTTAGCTCAGTGATGAGGCATGCTGGTGCAGCAGGGACATTGGCTTTCAGGTAGATGGTTGGCAAGTATGTAATAATTCCACCAACGCTAAAGGCTGGTGTACCCTTCACTTGTAAAACTTTAAGGAATTGTCCACTATTGAACAACCACTTTTGAAAGCTCCCAGTGCCCTGGTCCAGACTAGTCCGGTCTTTTCAGTATACCTGGACAATGAAGAAACAAGACAGAAAAATCAACACATTCAAAATGTGGAGCTGGAGAAGGAGGTTATCAATACCATGGAGGGCAAGAAGAGAAACACATCAATACTGGAACATATCAACCCAGACATGTCACTGGAAGGAAGGATTGTTGTACCCCAGAGTCATAGTGCCACAGTGTCACCATTGTTAGGTGTCACCAGAGAGCAGTAAAGGGTATTCCACTCAGGCAACACTCAAACAACACCAACACCTCCCAGACAGGAGGGGGAGACCAAGCCCGTCTTAGGGTGAGCTCCCCTATATATTCTGGTCTGGGAGGAAGCGAGTTCAGTTCAGCTCCTGGGAGGGCTGTGAAGAGGCAGGTTCTGTGCAAACTGTGAACCAGACCTGGGTGTAAACGAGCTGTGCCAGGCTCATCCAAGGTCCACTGCTGAAACCATGAGCCTAAGGCTAGGTTCTGAGGAAGGAGGGAGAGATAGAAACCTACCGTGAGGCTGCATCACTCCATGCTTTCCTTCCCTGAGAGGAACAATGCCAGAACGGACACTGGAATCCAAGACTGTGCAGGTTCACACACACCGACAGTCAACATTGGAGAGTGGGGGACTCCAGATTCTCCAGCTACACTGTACCAGGGGCACAGCAACATACAGAATCCAGTAACACTGACTTCCGAGAGTGGGGCAGAGAAGCGAAGGACTCGAGCTGCCTGTCATACTGGTAGATGCAGACAGAGACAGGGCCGGCAGCCTAGCTTATATAATTGCAGGGGCCACCACAGAAGCACAGTAAGGAATGCCAACACGACCCGGCCGGGTGAGGAATACCTTGAACTGCTCTCCAGGCTCCAGGGAAGGCTTATAACATCTGCGTTAACTCCAGTAAACAGACTGAGAGTCTCAGGAGTCTGTGTGTGTTAATTACGTCTATTGCCCTGTGCCCTGTAACGGAGACTTATACCTGCAGAGCTACAGCAAAGTAAGTGACTGTCTGAACCGTAATCCCTCACCATGCCCCATCATAGACTATTACTCTTGCTCTGGGGACCTCCAGCCCTACCCGGAGAGGGCTTGCCATCTCAGCTTGCCCTAAGTCACCGTCTCCAGCTGCAACCAGGCAGCGGTGGCTCCATTGACCACAACACTCCAGGTGGCGTCACAACAAATCCTCTGTAATTACCCCCTTTTTGGACTGATCCCAGGCCACGGGACTGGGTCACGACTACCTGATACCCCAGTGAGATAGCACCAGCCCGAATCCCGAGTGCCCCATAGCCTGTGGGCGCATCAGGATCACCAAGCTACGACTTGTCTGCACATCATACAGAGAGACAAAATACTGCAGAAAGACATCATGGTCGGAAGAATAGAAGGAACAAGGCGACGAGGAAGACCAGCAACCCAATGGCTTGATACAATCAAGGTAATGGCTAAGAAGACACTGTTGGACCTATCTAGTCTTGGAGAAGACCCTGGTGGATCTATTTATACTTGGAGAAGGCCCTAGTTGACCCATCTAGGCATGGAGAAGACTATGTTGGACCTATCTAGCCTTGTAGAAGACCCTGGATTGTTGCAGCATGTTGCTAAGTCATAAGTCCAAAGAGATATCCATCTGCCCATCCTTGGAGGCTGCACAAACTCAGCTTAGGTGTCACTCTCTTCACTGCTACATCAACGTCCCCACTCCTGGTTCCTGTCCCTCCATTGTCCAATAATAACCTGCAATAAAGGTTTCTGTTGCGTTCAAAGTATTTATTGTTGTTAGAAAATAATCATGACTTATAGTAAAGCAAACTCGCAGACATAGAACAGTGCATGGCGCCTGCAGCAGCTCCGATATATAATTACATCGTGTTATATTGAAATAACGGGACTTTCCTTAATTAGGAACATTTCCCACATGTTAATGTTGCTATAATGTATTACAGGACCAGTCCCCTCTGCAGCTCCGGGTAATAATTTCTTCCATTAAACACAAACCAAATTTCTTTCATTCCTCCGGCTTCTTTGTTCTTTAAAATAAGTTTTCAGCTTTTATTTAATTAAACCTACTCTGTGTAAATGAGAAGTTGTGCAACTTTCTAATATAGTTTGTGGTTCAGTTCTTCATTATTTCTTGGATCTCTGCTTTCTGTGAGTGACTTGAAGGTAGATAGACAGATAGGATGCTTCCTCCTTTAGCGGGACATGCAGCAAAGATTTGTGTGCTTTGTGGAACAGCGTTGTCTAATATCATTGGAGGGTATGTTTAGTGTTAATAAATGGGAAAATGAGGGTTGTCAGTGTGTTTTATTTCTAATAAAGGAATTTTCTCTCAGTGTATGCTTATTTACTATTCACTTACCAGATTGGTAATGGGTGGGTATCATAGACACCTGACCATTACCAATTTGGGCTTAAAGACAAGTTGTCAATGCTCATAGTAACAAGAAGCGGCAGCACTCACCGGTCCATGGAGAATTTCTTCATTTACAATGAAACTATTACATGGCAGTTTTCACAGGTTACATAGCGGGGGTGCAGGGATGCGGGGGGAGGATGGGGGGCCTCAAGTCATCAGTTGTCACTGCTCAACTGTCACTAACCCCTTCTATCACCCTGATTTCGCTGCACCAGGGCATTTGGAAGAGCCGAGTAAAAGCACCAGGAATTGGCGCTTCTAATGAATGCTCCAATTTCTGGGGCAGCTGCGGGTTACTATTCTGTAGACTGGGGGGCCCTATAACTATGATCCTCACCATGCTGAGAATACCAGCCCCCAAATGACTGGTTTTACCATGGCTTGCGATCAAAAATAGGGTGAAGCCAATACATTTTTATTTTCATTATTTATTTAAGTAGTTGAAAAAAAATGATGGGCTGCCTTGTATTTTTGATAGCCAGCTAAGGTAAAACTAGGCAACTGGGAGCTGCAGCCCGTAGCTGGCTGCTTTATTTGTGCTGAGAATGAAAAATATGGAGGACCCTGATGCAATTATTTTCCATTAATTATTTATTTTACACACTATGACAGCAGGTTGCTTGCAATACACTTATGTATATAGCAGCCAAGCTCAGGCACTGGTACATATTGCGGGGCGCAGTCTGAGTGCAACAGCCAATCACAGATGCTCTCACAGAGAGTCAGTGTCTGTTATTGGCCATTGCAGTACTGCAGTGAATATTTATAAAGCCTAATGAGCAGCACTGAAAGCAAGCAGCAGAAGAGTGGGAGAAAACTATCAGAGATGCTAATGTTTAGCTACACTGAGTATAATTGTATGTGTTCCTCAGTTGAATCCAGGACTAACTATGTACAGGATTACTGTCTCTGAATGCAACTATGATCAGGTTAAAGAGGTTTTAAGAGGTTAAAAGAAAACTCTTTTGCCACAATGATCAGGCACATGTGGAGAAAAGGGCACAGAATTTAAGGAAAAGAACATCTCTTCAACCATTAAGCATGGAATGAATCAATTATGCTGTGGGGTTGTGTTGCAGCTAATGACACATTAAGCATTTCATCAGTACAAAGAAGAATGGATTTAAGAAATTTCAACAAATGCTTGGTGCAAACATAACACCATCTGTGAAAAAGCTGAAGTTGAAAAGAGAATGGCTTCTACAAAAGGTTAATGATCCTAAACACATGTCAAAATCCACAATAGAGGACCTCAAAAGGCGCAGACTGAAGGTTTTACAATGGCCCTCACAGTCTCCTGATCTGAACATCATTGAAAATCTGTGGTTAGACCTCAAAAGAGCAAAGCATGCAAGACAAGCCATTAATCTCACAGAACTGGAAAATAAGCCAGGAATCTCACAGAACTGGAAGAGGAGCCAGGAATCTCACAGAACTGGAAGATGAGCCAGGAATCTCACAGAACTGGAAGATGAGCCAGGAATCTCACAAAACTGGAAGAGGAGCCAGGAATCTCACAGAACTGGAAGACGAGCCAGGCATCTCACAGAACTGGAAGATGAGCCAGGAATCTCACAAAACTGGAAGAGGAGCCAGGAATCTCACAGAACTGGAAGACGAGCCAGGCATCTCACAGAACTGGAAGATGAGCCAGGAATCTCACAAAACTGGAAGAGGAGCCAGGAATCTCATAGAACTGGAAGACGAGCCAACAATCTCACAGAACTGGAAGATGAGCTAGGAACCTCACAGAACTGGAAGACAAGCCAGGAATCTCACAGAACTGGAAGACGAGCCAGGAATCTCACAGAACTGGAAGATGAGCCAGAAATCTCATAGAGCTGGAAGATGAGGCAGAAATCTCACAGAGCTGGAAGACGAGCCAGGAGTCTCACAGAACTGAAAAATGAACCAGGAATCTCACAGAACTGGAAGATGAGTCAGGAATCTCACAGAACTGGAAGATGAGCCAGGAACCTCACAGAACTTGAAGACGAGCCCGGAATCTGATAGAACTGGAAGACAAGCCAGGAATCTCACAGAACCGGAAGACGAGCCAGGAATCTCACAGAGCTGGGAGACGAGCCAGGAATCTCACAGAGCTGGAAGACGAGCCGGAAATCTCACAGAACTGGAAGATGAGCCAGAAATCTCATAGAGCTGGAAGACGAGTCAGAAATCTTACAGAACTGGAAGACGAGCCCAGAATCTCACAGAACTGGAAGTCGAGCCCGGAATCTCACAGAACTGGAAGACAAGCAAGAAATCTCACAGAACTGGAAGATGAGCCATGAATCTCACAGAACTGGAAGACGAGCCAGGAATCTCACAGAACTGGAAGACGAGCCAGGAATCTCACAGAACTGGAAGACAAGCCAGGAATCTCACAGAACCGGAAGGCGAGCTAGGAATCTCACAGAGTTGGAAGACGAGCCGGAAATCTCACAGAACTGGAAGATGAACCAGGAATCTCCCAGAACTGGAAGACGAGCCAAGAATCTCACAGAACTGGAAGATGAACCAAGAATCTCACAGAACTGTAAGATGAACCAAGAATCTCACAGAACTGGAAGATGAACCAGGAGTCTCACAGAACTTGAAGATGAGCCAGAAATCTCAAAGAGCTGGAAGACGAGCCAGGAATCTCACAGAACTGGAAGACAAGCTAGGAATCTAACAGACCTGGAAGACGAGCCAGGAATCTCACAGAACTGGAAGACGAGCCAGGAGTCTCAAAAATACTTTTTTCAAGGAAGAATGGATGCAAACACTTCAAACAAGAATTGACAAGAAATACTTTTAAAAGGTGTTTACAAGCTGTGATACTTGCCACAGGGTTAGTTACTACTAGGTACTAACTATGCAGGGTGTCCAAACTTTTGTATCAGAGTATTTCACTTTTTGTAATTTTTTAAAATGTTAAAGATGAAAATCTTTTTGTTTGCCTAAAATCCAAAGGAAATGTATCATATTTAACTTCATGCCTTTTACAGATCATTTCATCTTTTGCTTAACTGTTCACAATAACAGTAATTTTGACCAGGGGTGTCCAAACATTTACATGCCACTGTATACCAAACATCCTAAAGTGTACATGTACCCCGCCAAAATGACAGGAAGGCAATTGTAAGATAAAAATGGGGAAGGATAAGCAACATGAAAATATATAGTTTAAAAAACCACAGAAGTGACTATTATGGAGGCCACAGACGGGGCGAAGATCTTTGGTTACCCAGACATCCGGCTGAATTTGATGCAGCTTTGGTGGTGACTGTATTTAAAATGCAAAGCTTTCTCTCTGCGCCTGGTTTATCATAACGTCCAGCTCTATTAAGATCCAGGAAAGGTCTTGTGAAATCCTAAAATGTTCCACCTCCATCATCTGCAGACCAGCGACTCACAGGAGATAGAGGATGGCAGATCACCACCTGCTTCTATGGAACAAGGCTCTAAAATTGCTGATTCTCCTTAAAGTAAAACTTATATTACATGAAACCAGATGAGACTTCAAAAGAGCAAAAATCCTAAACTAACTACTTCTAAGATATTCAGTCTATTAGAAGAGACATAGACTGCCAGACCTGGGGAACGTCAGCAAGAAGGAAGGAAGCGGAGACATCAAGGGCATTGTGCAGGAATTCCATAAAGTCTGATGATGACTCACATTATACCAGTCATACGTCCTCTAGAATAAAGTTACATGGACTATGCTGGTATAACCTGGGCATCTCCTGTATATAATTATATCTGTACAGCTGGTATAACCTGGGCATCTCCTGTATATAATTATATCTGTACAGCTGGTATAACCTGGACATCTCCTGTATATAATTATATATGTACAGCTGGTATAACCTGGGCATCTCCTGTATAGAATTATATATGTACAGCTGGTATAACCTGGACATCTCCTGTATATAACTATATATGTACAGCTGGTATAACCTGGACATCTCCTGTATATAATTATATATGTACAGCTGGTATAACCTGGACATCTCCTGTATATAATTATATATGTACAGCTGGTATAACCTGGGCATCTCCTGTATATAATTATATATGTACAGCTGGTATAACCTGGGCATCTCCTGTATATAATTATATATGTCCAGCTGGTATAACCTGGGCATCTCCTGTATATAATTATATATGTACAGCTGGTATAACCTGGGCATCTCCTGTATATAATTATATATGTAAAGCTGGTACAACCTGGACATCTCCTGTATATAATTATATATGTACAGCTGGTATAACCTGGACATCTCCTGTATATAACTATATATGTACAGCTGGTATAACCTGGACATCTCCTGTATATAATTATATATGTACAGCTGGTATAACCTGGGCATCTCCTGTATAGAATTATATATGTACAGCTGGTATAACCTGGACATCTCCTGTATATAATTATATATGTACAGCTGGTATAACCTGGGCATCTCCTGTATATAATTATATATGTCCAGCTGGTATAACCTGGGCATCTCCTGTATATAATTATATATGTCCAGCTGGTATAACCTGGGCATCTCCTGTATATAATTATATATGTCCAGCTGGAATAACCTGGGCATCTCCTGTATATAATTATATATGTACAGCTGGTATAACCTGGGCATCTCCTGTATATAATTATATATGTCCAGCTGGTATAACCTGGGCATCTCCTGTATATAATTATATCTGTACAGCTGGTATAACCTGGACATCTCCTGTATATAATTATATATGTACAGCTGGTATAACCTGGGCATCTCCTGTATATAATTATATATGTACAGCTGGTATAACCTGGACATCTCCTGTATATAATTATATCTGTACAGCTGGTATAACCTGGGCACCTCCTGTATATAATTTTATATGTACAGCTGGTATAACCTGGGCATCTCCTGTATATAATTATATATGTACAGCTGATATAACCTGGGCATCCCCTGTATATAATTATATATGTACAGCTGGTATAACCTGGACATCTCCTGTATATAATTATATATGTACAGCTGGAATAACCTGGGCATCTCCTGTATATAATTACACTGGGGAACACAATTTTTTAGGAGTTAGGTCAGACAACTGTTCTTAATTAATTTTTGGATGCTGAATCCAGAAATGATCTCAGTTTTTCTCCATCACGTCAAGTTTTTGAACTATAGGATTTTTGTCTTCTCAAAAATATGTAAACTACTGTACCTAAAAAGTGTTTTGTTTTTTTTTAAATAGTACAAAAAATGAACAAAAAATGAAATATATAAGAAATAGGCATGACAAATATGTTTTTTAACACTATCATATGCCACGTAGCTCTATATGCGTCGAATTGTAATCAGATAACAAGTCTTATTACAGATATCAGTGCAATTGTGTATTTCTGGCAGGCAAGTTGTGGAGGAAAAACTTGACGTGCTAGAAAAAAAACTGACTACATTTTTGGAACCAGCATGCCAATTTTAGTATAAATCAGCTCAAAAACCTGACTCAACAGAAATTTTTTTCAAATTGTTCCCCAGTGTTATATATGTACAGCTGGTATAACCTGGGCATCTCCTGTATATAATTATATATGTACAGCTGGTATAACCTGGGCATCTCCTGTATATAATTATATATGTACAGCCGGTATAACCTGGGCATCTCCTGTATATAATTATATATGTACAGCTGGTATAACCTGGGCATCTCCTGTATATAATTATATATGTACAGCTGGTATAACCTGGGTATCTTCTGTATATAATTATATATGTACAGCTGGTATAACCTGGGTATCTTCTGTATATAATTATATATATACAGCTGGAATAACCTGGGCATCTTCTGTATATAATTATATATGTACAGCCGGTATAACCTGGGTATCTCCTGTATATAATTATATATGTACAGCTGGAATAACCTGGGCATCTCCTGTATATAATTATATATGTCCAGCTGGTATAACCTGGGCATCTCCTGTATATAATTATATATGTACAGCTGGTATAACCTGGACATCTCCTGTATATAATTATATATGTACAGCTGGTATAACCTGGGCATCTCCTGTATATAATTATATATGTACAGCTGGTATAACCTGGACATCTCCTGTATATAATTATATCTGTACAGCTGGTATAACCTGGGCCTCTCCTGTATATAATGATATATGTACAGCTGGTATAACCTGGGCATCTCCTGTATATAATGATATATGTACAGCTGGTATAACCTGGGCCTCTCCTGTATATAATGATATATGTACAGCTGGTATAACCTGGGCCTCTATATTTATATATTTGGCCAAATATTAATGTTAGAATGTATTTCTTATTTCACGCAGGTCCATTAGATTGAGTCTGACGGTCCAGGTAATGTATAGCCATGGATGTATGGTAAGTTTACAGCCCTATACACAGTACAGCTCTGTTATAACACACCATGGGCCATTATAAACACATTCCTTATGTAATGTATTGGAGACGTCTCCGGCATTCTCGTGGCTACAGGATCCAGGTGAAGACTTAGGCTCTGATTCATCAAAGTCTTTATACCAGAAAACTAGTGTAAAACACTTTGCAAAGTTTGCACATATTTGTGCGGTTTACAATCACATAGAGCCAAACCTGGAGATCCCCTTTAAGCAGATACCTGCAGATGCAGAGACCATTTCTATACATACCTCTCTTTTTCCTTACCTCTCTGCTGACATCTAGTGGCTATATTGATTGCAGCGCTCTGGAGAAACATCTCATTTTACAGCCTGCTGTGAAATTAACAGCGAACAGATCACTCTCACTACAAGGATTCATGACAGAATGAGAATATGGGTGAACATACAGCAAGTCTTACAAAGTGTTAAAATTCTAAAAGTAAATAGAGATAAATATAAGTGCATTAATGAACGCGAAACTGAAAGAAAATGAGCACAAAAAAATAGAAAATGCAGCAAATAGATAATAAACTATAACAAAAAATAACGTAATTAAAGTAATAGAAGCACCAGGACCAAAGGATGTCATCATGGCGCAATTGCAAAACCAAGACTTTCAAATCCAAAGGGTTAAATAAGAGTAAAAACAGTGAAAATAACATAAAAGACAGCAAAATACTTATTGTAATAAAAAAATGATGTCACACACAGTGAGGAGGTGCGCTTATATGTGCAGGTTGGTGATGTGACACAGGGGTGTAACTACAATAGGTGCAGGGGTTACAATCACACCCGGGCCCTGGACCTCTGGGGGCCCCAAAAGTCCTCTATAAAAAAGGACTATTACTATTAAAGATGGTCAGTAATTGGGGGACCCTTTGGAACTCTCGCATCGGGGTCCAACAGCTTCAAGTCACACCACTGCACAGAGTGATGAGGTGCGGTTATCTGTGTAGAGGTGCAGTTATCTAAGTAGAGGTGCGGACAAGGTCATGTGATAAGAGGAACCATGGGAGAAGGTCATGTGGTCAGATGAAACCAAAATAGAATTGTTCAACCCCAAGAACATCATCCCAACTGTGAAGCATGGGGGTGGAAACATCACACTTTGAGGTGCTTTTCTGCAAAGGAGATATGAGGATTGCACCTTTTAGAAGGGAGGATGGATGGGATCATGTATCCCAAGATTTTGGCCAATAACCTCCTTCCCTCAGTAAGTGTATTGAAGACGGGTCGTGGCTGGGTCATTGACATTACAATGACCTGAAACACACAGCCAGGACAACTAAGGAATGGCTCCGTAAGAAATGTTTCAAGGTCAAGAGTGGCATAGCCAGTCTCCAGACCTGAATCCAATAGAAAACCTTTGGAGGAAGCTGAAACTTAACGTTGTCCAGCGAAGCCCCAAAACCTGAAAGATCTGGTGAGGATCTGTATGGAGGAGTGGGCTAAAATCCCTGCTGCAGTTTGTGCAAACGTGGTCAAGAACTACAGGAAATGTCTGACCCCTGTAATTACAAAGCTTTCTGAATGAAATATTAAGTTCTGTTTTTCTATTGTATGAAATACTTTTTTTCATGCAATAACATGCAAATTAATTATGTAAAAATCATACAATGTAATCTTAAGGATTGTTTTTAGATTCTGTCTGACAGTTTAAGTGATACAATTACAGGCCTCCCAACTCTTTGATGGTGGTAAAACTTGCCAAATTGGCAGTAAATCTAATAAGTATTATCCCCAATCTATATATATATGTAACCCATAGAGCGTTGGGTGTCGTATAACTCTTCTTTCTTTGGAGGTACCTTTTTCTGCTTTTTGTGGCCCAAATATTAGAAGCCATAACTGAATTGAGCAGAGGGTTCCCAATAAACCTTGTATTAGGTGCAGAGTGCATGGAAGGGGGGGTAGAAAGATTGTATGGTGCAGTTTCAGCCAACAACTGCAAAGCAGGAAGTGATGTCAGAGAGGGGAGGAGCATATTCACAACCAAGTAACCTGCCACACTGGTTGTTAAATCCTTGGGTGTAAGAGTTTTTATTATATACGAGAAAAGAAAACTCGTACAAAACTGATCTTTGAGAGAATGAAACATGTATGACCCCAGTATATCACACAGCACTCATGGCTCTACTTGATAAATTTGTCCTGGAGTGTCCCTTTAAATAAGTCATTTTTGGCACTCGTGTCCTTTTCAGTCTCATAATTGAGGTCATTGGCGACGTTTCCCTAGAGTGCAGTCTTCTTAATGGAGAGGTCGCAGGTCTGCACGGAAACAGATGACAAAGCAGAAAATGTGAGAGAACCTTCCATGAGTCAGAAGTTTTCGTGAAACTTTTCCTATCATCAACCGGAGACGCAGGACGGAGACGTTCACCCGAGAGTCACTGATTTATATGACTGCCGCTCTTAAAATAAACGTATGAGTTTTATCAGGGGCCAAGAGCTGACTAAATCCTGGATCTTTTCAGTCATCGACATCCTCCCTTTCCTGCTGCCGCGGGACATTGATCAGAGGTGATGACTGCAGAGATGATTTATCCTAAAAGCAAAAATATTCTAAAAATTCACCATACATAAAATAATAACAGAAAGCAGATACATACTCCCAAAGTCTCTTTACTTAAAGGGGGATGTGAGCTTTTCTAATCCAAGGGTCACCCCGTCAGATCGTGCCACTCCCTCCCAGTAATACTTAAAGGGGTTTCTCAACATCATAAAAGGACTATCTAAAAGGGATTTTCCGTTCTCTTGATTCTCGTTAATCGTCCCCATACTCATGGCCACTTTACACGTCCCGACGTCGTTTCGATATTGGATCCGACGCCGCGGGAGCGCGCTTTTTCTGCCCAGATTTCCAAGATCGCATAGGAGATGTTACACAGCGCGATATCGGCAGGCAACGCCACTACGATGTGTACGCCCCCCTTGTACGGCCGACCCAGGAACGACCATTTAACATGGGAGAGAATAGGGGACGTTGTACTCCACATCGTAGTTGGGCTGTTACACAGCACGATTCGGCCACAACACCCATCTAATATCGGGCCGTTGAATAGCACGCTCATTTGATCCCCGATATCGTTTTGGCATCGTTCGTGCATCGTATTGGACGTTTAAGCCATACAACGCACGACCGATATCGGGGCCAACGCACGAACCACGTGACTTTTGGTCGGAGTTGGACGCCGATATCGGGACGTGTAAAGTGGTCATAACTCATTTTAAACAAAACAACTGCTTTTGACTTGGTTTAAATGGCCACGGAACCTTTTATTAAGAATTAACATACACAAACTAGGCAACCACAATAATGCCGCTCACAATAACATTATAAACATTAAACACTATATACAAATAACAGCTGATATATCCAATCCAAAGGCAAAAACTCACAACCTTATCCCCTGGTCGTAACACATCACCCCATGGGTGGGGTATTACCATCCCCTGACCTTGAAGGATCTACGCCCACAAGTTTCTATGGTCTGTACCAGAAGCTCCTATTCCCCAATAGTGGCCTCCTAACACCAGGACAAATACCAATGAACCAGCCTCTGAACAAGACCTGTCCCACACCACAGGCCTGACCACGTGACAGCTTATGTGACCCGGACCCGCTAAACCCTAAAGCTTGCTCGGTACCGTCTCTGGAACCCAACATTCCTAAATCTCTATGGATCGCATTAAGGTGAACCTTGTCCAACCTCAGGTTTCTCGATGGCTTTTCCAACTTTCTACGTGTCAACACTAACCCGCCACTCCTAGCAACAAAGCGACCATAATTTATTAACTACACTACGTTCAAAAGTTTGGGGTCACCCAGACAATTTTGTGTTTTCCATTTATCAAATGAGTTGCAAAATGAATAGAAAATATAGTCCAGACATTGACAAGATTAGAAATAATGATTTTTATTTGAAGTAATAATTTTCTCTTTCAAACTTTGCTTTTGTCAAAGATTGCTCCTTAGCATTCTAGCTGTTAATTTGCTGCACCCTTTGCAGCAATTACAGCATGGCATGGCATTGCAAAATGGAGTGATAGCCTTCCATATTCAAAATCCCTTTTACCTTGCACAAATCTCTCACTTTATCAGCACCAAAGCAACCCCAGACCATCACATTACCTCCACCATGCTTGACAGATGGCGTCAGGCCTCTTCCAGCATCTTTTCCGTTGTTCTGCGTCTCACAAATGTTCTTCTGTGTGATCCAAACACCTCAAACTTTGATTTATCTGTCCATAAAACTTTTTTCCATTCTTCCTCTGTCCAATGTCTGTGTTCTTTTGCCCATACTAATATTTTCCTTTTATTAGCCAGTCTCAGATATGGCTTATTCTTTGCCACTCTTCCCTGAAGGCCAGCATCGCGGAGTCGCCTCTCCACTGTAGACATTGACACTGGCATTTTGCGGGTACTATTTCATAAAGTTGCCAGATGAGGAGCTGTAAGGTGTCGATTTCTCAAACTAGAGACTCTAGTGTTCTTGTCTTGTTGCTCAATTGTGCAGCAGGGCCTCCCACTTCTCTTTCTACTCTGGTTAGAGCCTGTTTGTGCTCTCCTCTGAAGGGAGTAGTACACACTGTTGTAGGAAATCTTAAGTTTCTTGGCAACTTCTCGCATAGGATAGCCTTCATTTCTAAGAACAAGAATAGACTGTCGAGTTTCACATGAAAGTTCTCTTTTTCTGGCGATTTTGATAGTTTCATAGAACAAACAAATGTAATGCTCCAGATAGCTCAAAGGAAGTCCAGTTTTATAGCTTCTCTAATCAGCCAAACTGTTTTCAGCTATGCTAACATATTGTTATAATAGTTTTCTAGGGTTTTCTAAACATCCATTAGCCTTCTTACACAGTTAGCAAACACAATGTACCATTAAAATACTGGAGTGGTGGTTGTTGGAAATGGGCTTCTATACACCCATGTAGATACTGCATTAAAAAACAGACGTTTGCAGCTAGAATAATCATTTACCACATTAACAATGTATAAGGTGTATTTCTGATTAATTTAATGTTAGTTTCTAACTGACCCCAAACTTTTGAACGGTAGTGTACTCCACACGTGCCACGATGTCTGACCAAACATTAATTAATCCCAGATAAAACAAGAATAAACTCCACCAGTCAAACTTTACATATGATTAGCTCCCAAGATGAACGGACCCCAGGTAATTACCTCCCACATGTAAAACCATCAAACTCCCCCAAGTCATACTGCATATTACAATCCATCTGATCATCGCCTGGACCCAATTTGCTGGCCCTCAGGACAAACACGTTAGCCCATAATGCTCCCCAGAACATGTACAAATGCCCCATTATCCAGCTTAAGCACCTATTAAATATATATACCAACGATCAGTACCCCCATAAATTACCAACAGCCAATCTCATCAAACCAGTCCAACCTAATTAGGTAGACAACATGTGAGGGCAAACATAACAACTAAAACGAGGCGACTCACAAAGCCCAATCCGCCAAACTATCTCATCTCCCAGACCCCAACACAAAGCCTCAGTCACTGATTTTTCTCCAATTCGCAACAAACTGAAATCTTGAAAGAAACAAATCATCATCGTGTCTCAGTAGTGAACTTAAATAACCAACATGAACCTCCAAAAACAGTTTTACTATACTGATACGCCACAAATTGTGTCCTGGAATCGCATAAACTATCACCAGCCTACTCCAGCCAACCTGATCCGGCTTTGACTGCTCCCTAGTTCAGCCACCTTCCCCAAGATGTGTTGTGTGTTCGGCCACAGCTCCTGTTAGAAGTCTAGGGCCTCCGGGCATAAAGTATCCACACCGTGTTCAGGGCGAGGTCCCTGTGTCATCCACCACCCCCTATGTCTCCTCAGATTCGGGCGTACGGGGAATTGATGTTTCTTCCGCACCCCTAGGGTTCTTCTCTCTCCATCAGTCAGTCTTTCCCTCACGTAGGCGAGCGGAGTGGCATTGCTCCAACCCACGGGAGTTGGCACCACACCGTCTCTACGCTCCTGACTACCACTCCTCGATGGTCAATGTTACTCC
Source organism: Allobates femoralis (assembly GCA_033576535.1). Lineage (NCBI taxonomy): Eukaryota > Metazoa > Chordata > Amphibia > Anura > Aromobatidae > Allobates > Allobates femoralis. The sequence goes on along the minus strand of JARQOC010000002.1, from coordinate 715,735,210 downwards.
TCCGGTCTCTTTCTACTCTCTCCCTAACACTTCCCTGCCCCCCTTTTCTGGCCTGGGTTCTTCCTCAGGGTCCACCCACTGTCCCGGGGGCCTGCTACTGTGTGTGTATGTGTTTTCCGGGCACAACTGCACCTTCCCGACACCTAGAGAACAGGGGCACTACACTCCCTAACGGCGGGAATGCACTACCTCTGGTGGCGGCTTACCCGGTGGGGCGCCACAGTAGCTAACAACAGGCAATCAATTCTCAGGCTCTTCCACACCAATTGCAAAGGCTCGAAACAAATTTGTAATTGTCCATGGAATTAACTAAAAACTTAATTTTTCTTTCTCATCCTTTTCCTTCCTAATAAGTAACTAGGTTTAACCTTGTCCAAGTTAAACTTTTTTTTAAAGGAGTAACAGAAATATCTTGACATATTCACCCTTCCAAATCTTGTCCCTATTCTCTTTTTTAAATGCGGACCTTCAAAACACACATATACCTTGCTCCTAGCCATGTCATCTAAACATACCATTTCATCCTCCTTCTCTATCTCCTTTCCACCGTCGCTTTTCTCAGCCCCTACCTCTGATGAGCTTCTCTGCTGCTTGACCTTGACCCTAGTCTGCGAACCTGCCACACTCTGTACGTCACCTGGCCCAGAGCTCACTGGATCCACCCAAAACCTCGCTGGAGAACCCAAGTCTATAGATACCCAATGTTCTGCTGCTTAGCCCAGAAACATCCCTAACAATTGATCTCATAACTAAGCCCACCTGTACCCGAAACCTGGCTAACACTAGAAGCTACTGCCACACTACCCCCGAAGCATTACAACAATCCCCAAAACAGGTACATTTTTAACAATCAACATCATCTTATCAGGCTGCCTCAGAGAGATTCTTGGACCAGCCACAACAGTTTCTTCAGGGGGTTGTTTATCAGAAGACGTTTCTACAGATGTCACTCTCTCCTCTCTGCTGTACTTCGAACTCTGGGTGTCGTCTTCTGGCCTAGAGGGACCTCCGTAGGCATAGACTGCCGCCGTCTACAGTCAACCGCCTTGGTCACAGCACCCTGGTCTTCATTCACAGCTGCACAATTCCTTCTTTGATCCGTATGCCTAGGAGTTCTGCATGGCGTGGAAACACAGCAAAACCCAACTGGATCCACAGTCACATGTTGAGCGGCGCCCACCTGCAGTGAGTGTGCTGACATCAACTTCCCCCGCCAACTGCAGGGAGGCGCTCATCACTTGGCAACTGCCGAGTTCGGCCCCACAGCCCTTCCATCCCCATCACTGCCCAGAGCCTCGGTCATCTGTGGCACCCCAGAGTCACAGTGCCACAGTGTCACCATTGTTAGGTGTCACCAGAGAGCAGTATTGGTACCTTTACACGCCGCTACAGAAGGTTAGAAACAACCGGGTGCCTCACGTGCACGAGCACGTTCCAACGGTTCCTAACGGTACCTGATACCGCCTTTACACGCCGCTACAAGGTGCTCTACAGAAGGTTAGAAACAACCGGGTGTCTCATGTGCAAGAGCACGTTCCAACGGTTCCTAACGGTACCCGCACCGCCTTTACACGCCGCTACAAGGTGCTCTACAGAAGGTTTAATCTATCTCTGGAGGCACCTTCTGTAGAGCACCGTCCCTCATTTACACGCCGCTACAGAAGGTAATATGGGAGGACCTGGGGCAGCAGGGACAACACATAGGCGTGCCAGAGTTGTGGATTACAAGACGCTCGTACGGTGATTGGACAAAGCAATAGCATCATGATTGGCCAGCCAGTGCAGGAAGGCTGGCTAATACATGATGCTATTGCAATTGTGTAGTGTGACTGGTCAGCTCCTTAAATATGCTGCCCTGTGCAGAGACAACCAATCGCAACGCAGGAGATTCCACCAATGATTGCTGAAGGGGGCCGGTATCCCTGTCACGCCCCAGGGAGATCACTAGGTGACGAAAAAACCTTCCTGTTCCTCATTTACACGCCGCTACCATCGGGTTGAAACCAACCTGTTTTAGAGCACTGCTGAAAAACAGGTGTCGACAGTGACAGGTAGCAATAACCTGATTTACACGGCGCTACCTCGCGGTCTTTTGACGGTACAAGATACATTTGTCTCCGACACCCGGTTGTTTCTAACCTTCCGTAGCGGCGTATAAAGGTACCATAAGGGGTATTCCACTAAGGCAACATGCAAACGACACCAACACCTCCCAGCCAGAAGGGGGAGACCAAGCCCGGTTTCAGGGTGAGCTCCTCTATATATTCTGGTCTGAGGAGCAACAAGTTCAGTTCAGTCCCTGAGAGGGCTGTGAAGAATTCAGTTCCTGTGAGGACTGTGAAGAGGACAGGTTCTGTGCAAATTGAGAGCCAGACCTGGGTGTAAATGAGCTGTGCCAGGCTCATCCCAAGGTCCACTGCTGAACACCAGGCCTAAGGCTTGGGTCTGAGGAAAGGAGAGAAAGAAACCTACCAGGAGGTTGCACCACCCTGTGCTTCCCCTCCCCGAGAGGAACAACGAAAGAATGGACACCGGAGTCCAAGACTGTTCAGGTTCACACACACCGACAGTCAACACCGGAGAGTGGGGGACTTCAGATTCTCCAACTACACGGTACCAAGAACACAGCAACATACAGAATCCAGTAGCACTGACCTCCCAGGGTGGGGTAGAGAAGTGAAGGACTCGAGTTGCCTGTTATACTAGTATGTGCAGACAGAGACAGGGCCGGCAGCCTAGCTTAAGCAACTGCAGGGGCTGCAACACAAGTGCAGTGAGGAAGCCAATATGACCCGGCCGGGTGAGAATTACCTCAAAATGCTCTCCAGACTCCGTGGACAGTGTATAACATCTGCCTTAACTCCAGTAAAGTGACTGAGAAAACACATATCAGTGAGTCTGCCTGTTGATTGCTCCTGTTGCTCTGTGCCCTATAACGTTTTTTTGTAAAACAAACATACGGTTAAGACTCGTAAGTGTGAGGGCCCTTGGCGTGGGTTACGAGCTTATGTATTTTGGCCAAAATATCCACTAACACCTCACATCTTCATCTTTCGTGTTTATTGCACCTTTTTATCTCTTGCAGTTTGTGGCTGAGCCCTCTGGGGGGCGTCTGTCATTTGTGATGCGGGTATGAGGTTTGGAGCAGCCCGCATGATCCTGTCAAACTAATCTGATAAGCTTCTATGAAGAAGTAAGTTCTGGACTGGACCAAGGAAATGCAGTGGATGTGGTGTATATGGACTTTTCAAAAGCTTTTGATACGGTGCCACACAAAAGGTTGATACATAAAATGAGGGCAATGGGGATAGGGGAAAATATGTGTAAGTGGGTTAAGAACTGGCTTAGTGATAGGAAACAAAGGGTGGTTATTAATGGAACACACTCAGAATGGGTCACAGTCCACTCGCGCTGCGAGTCAGTGTCGTCATGTGGATACGCCCGAAGCATTGGCCGCGCAGCGGCCATTGCGAGCAGTTCTAAGGCGACTCGCTATGCCCGCGCAGCGGGCATGGCGAGTCGCCTTAGCAGCGCGAAGCATTGGCCGCGAAGCGGCCATTGCGAGTCAGAGACTCGCTCTTCTAGAATCCCGATGCATGTGCATCGGGCACCCAGCTAGTTTAATATATTTATTAATGACCTTGTAGGGGGCATACAGAGTAGAATCTCAATATTTGCAGATGACACTAAACTCTGCAGGGTAATCAATACAGAGGAGGACAATTTTATATTACAGGAGGATTTATGTAAACTAGAAGCTTGGGCTGATAAATGGCAAATGCGCTTTAATGGGGATAAATGTAAAGTTATGCACTTGGGCAGAGGAAACAAAAGGTATAATTATGTGCTTAATTGTAAAACACTGGGCAAAACTGTCACTGAAAAAGACCTGGGTGTATGGGTAGATGACAAACTCACATTTAGTGGCCAGTGTCAGGCAGCTGCTGCAAAGGCAAATAAAATAATGGGATGCATTAAAAGAGGCATAGATGCTCATGAGGAGAACATAATTTTACCTCTATACAAGTCACTAGTGCGACCACACTTAGAATACTGTGTACAATTCTGGTCTCCGGTGTATAAGAAAGACATAGCTGAACTAGAGCGGGTCCAGAGAAGAGCGACAAAAGTCATTAGAGGACTAAGGGGTCTGCAATACCAAGACAGGTTATTAAACTTGGGGTTATTTAGCTTGGAAAAACGAAGGCTTAGGGGGGATCTTATAATAATGTATAAATATATGAGGGGGCAGTACAGAGACCTTTCTAATGATCTCTTTACTCTTAGGCCTGAGACTGGGACAAGGGGGCATCCTCTACGTCTGGAGGAAAGAAGGTTTAATCATAATCACAGACGCGGATTCTTTACTGTAAGAGCAGTGAGACTATGGAACTCTCTGCCACATGATGTTGTAATGAGGGAGTCACTACTAACATTTAAGAAGGGCCTGGATGCCTTTCTTGAAAACTATAATAATACCGGTTATACATACTAGATTCTTTGATAGGACGTTGATCCAGGGAATTAGTCTGATTGCCGTATCTGGAGTCAGGAAGGAATTTTTTCCCCCAATGTGGAGATTAGTGTTGCCACATGGGTTTTTTTGCCTTCCTCTGGATCAACATGTTAGGCTATGGGTTGAACTAGATGGACTTAAAGTCTTCCTTCAACCTTAAAAACTATGTTACTATGTTACTATGTATGTAATAGCATGGGCATGACCAATAGGCTTTAGTCTGACAGTCTGCATCATATATCAGTGTGACTGATACTCAATGGTAACCTTGTACCTACATATACCACCAATCACCTCCCTGCTAGCATAGCTGGTCGTAGGTGCTACAACTGCCCCCATCGCTTAGGTTGCAGGAGATTGAACATCGGTATTCAGACACTTGTGCTACCTCTCAGTGGAGCTGGCAGGCTCCTGCTAGGTGCAATGGATATTTAACATGGCTAATTTTTGGTGAGCTTTTTTCTGGCTTATCACCTCACTTCATTTATCTACGGGTGCTTTCACAAATGCACTCCGGTATGTTATGCAGCATTGCGATAGCACAGGTGGTAGTGCGGTGCAAGCGCAGTCGGACACACCGGAGTGCAATTGAAGTGCTGTGCGTTACCTCCTCCATTATACCGTAGCAGCCAAACAGAACCCAGAAGTGCAAGTGTGAAGAGGGGTTGTTGGAGAGCGCATGCTCTAGTCTGGACGTGCAGGAAATGCATCCGTACTAGCGCATGCACTCTGCAATAACCCCTCTTCACACTTGCGCTTCCAGGTTCCGTTTGGCTGCGCTCGCCCATACGGTATAATGGAGGAGGTAACGCACAGCGCTTCATTTGCGTTCCGGTGTGTCCGACTGCGCTACCACCTGCCAAACGCACCGGAGCGCAGGTGTGAACTGGGCCTAATTGTTTCCCTTACAATATTATCTTCCAAACCTGGCCTTCGGTTACCTGTCCACACCTTCCATGCATTTTACAGCCCTTTATCTGTACTTGTACAGATCCTGGCTGGTGACCAGTTCATGCAGCATTATGTGAATACCCTATTTATGATATTGATGGCTGGATCATATACAGTATGACGGCACTTAGTTGGAAGCAGGAATCTGACTTCTCTTGTTATCTATGGAATTATGTAGGGGGATGACATAAAAACTGGAGAAACATCTCTAGACAGAAGTTTTATTTGTAAGGGATGAACCAAATGTATCAAACATTGTGCAACACTGTGATAAATTCTTGCAAATTCCGACAATACAACCAGAAGGAAAAACACAGATTTAAAGAATTCCCCTAATGATGAATCCCTCTTTGTCGCTTCCTTCGCTGACTCCGGTTCAGACTGATGACATCTGGACGCCAAGATAATCAATGTCGCATCAATACGGGTGAGATCGAAGCCACTTGACTCTTCAGACTCAGACAGAGGACCCGAGTCCTTGTACATATCAATCGGTGAAGTGGAAGCAAAGCTGCATCAACATGAAAGACAATGAGCGGACGGAGCTGTCGTCCTTCCAGACGGAGATGTCACTTATATGAGATCTTGGGTCCGAAAAGCAAAAAGAACATTAGTAAAAGCGCCGGCCCCGTCCATACTGAGACATCTGTGTTTAGTTAGGATGAAGACTCCCATCGTCCATGGTAGCAAAAACAATTGTGCTCTCTTAGATGTCTTTAATCAATTCATTCCTGGTGTTTAGAAGAGACGGGGGAGTCTAATTTGAAGACATGTGGATGTCTTAAGAAGAGGCTATAGTGGGGGCGGATTCAGACATTGGTTTGGCTCCTCTGACGACCAGACTATAAAAAAATAAGTTTTCTTTGGATGAACATTTTAGTAAACAGTCACCAAACAAGTCAATGTGGAGTCTATGAAGCCCCGGACACATGTAGGAGGTTTAATACCAAGTCAAAAAAGGGGTCAAATAATAGAGGTTTGACCACCCAATATGACATAGGCTCCCCCTTTCCGTCGTTTGAGGTTCTCAATTTGAGCCAAGACTTTGAGCTTTTAGACTGGGGGGGTATTTTGCCTCCTGAGAAAGCAGAATACACAGCAATAAGATGGAGGGATGGTGCAAGGTGCAACAACAGAAGAAAGTCAATGTAAGAATAAACTTGATGACCTGGGAATACGGGACCATAGACCAACAATCCAAAGACTTTGTAATGGAGAGAAGGCAGACATTGGCACTTAGTCCCAGCCAAGGACATAGATCACAATATGGTCAGGCAGAATTAATCATCTGGTACTTTGGAGTAGGCGAGCCAGTGGCCAAGTAATGGAGTTTCGGCAAATCTGGGTGTGTGGTTATGTGGGATAGGCAGAAGAGTTCTCCAACAAGCCTGAGGTCAGGAGGAATGGCTATGAGATGATACTATGGAGCAGGCAGGAACATAGCCCACATGTCAGATAAAGCGATCAGATTATGGGACACCACTAAGCAGGCAAAAGTGTGGTCCAGAGTTTAGGTAAAAGGTCCAAGCAGAACTGGGTATGTGATACCATGGAACAGGCAAGAGCGTCGTCCTACAAAACAGAGGTAAAGTTAGAGAGGTCAAGTGAGAATATAGTCTGGAAATCAGGTAAAAGGGTCAGACAGAACTGGAGCAGTCAGGAACGTAGCCCAGATGTTACGTAAAGGGGTCTAGCCGAACTGGGTATGTGATACTTTGTAGAAGGCAAGAGCACCGTCCTACAAGACAGATGTTAGGCTAAAAGAGTCAGGCAGGAATGGACTATGGTGGAAGGTAAGAATTAAGTCAAAGAAGCCCAAAGTCAGGCAGAATAAGACATGGGACAATAAGAATGTAGATTAGGCAGGATCATGGTGTAAGCAGCCAGTGGTCAGACAAAAAGGGGTCAGGCAGAATGGGATATACGGCAATATGCAATAGGCAGCATAGTAGTCAAATAAGCCTGGGGTGTCAGCCATGCTTCTACCATGTATCCAATTGTGGCAGACAGAACTAGGTATGTGGCACCATGGCATAGGCTGAAATATTGTCCAACAAGCCATAGACCAGATAAAACAGAACTGACAATGGATATAAAGGTGGAAGCTCAGTCGGCAGAGCCTAGTATGAGGAGCCATAGAGTAGACAGAATTGTGACCGGGGATCAGATAATAGAGGAGTGGCAAAACCAAGTATGCCATACAGTGGAAAAGTTATGGAATATGCCGAAAAGGTGGTTGTCATTGCCACATGTGCACTGCCTGTCATTACTGCATCGTTAGAGGTGACCAAGAGGAGATAGATCAGCCTGTTTGGGTTATTTTCCATAAATGATAATCCTGACTGTTTTCTCCAGCAATGGTCAAATAATCCCATACATCCATTGGGGTTTAGGTTATTCATCCTTGCCCCTACTTAATGCCAGGCTATGCCTAGTATTGGTGTTTACAATGAAGTTAATTTGTATTTTTTTTAATGGAAAAGGGACCAGAAACACATAAAGTAAACTAGATGAATGTACCCTGGAGTGCGGAGCGCTCATCATCTACTGCAGCATGGTCATGTAGAAACGCCTATCCTCCACCCTATATCCATTACAACTTTAGACTGACTCTCACGTGTCCACACAATGGATATTTTATTATGGGAGACGGTGAAAGAGCCACCCTGGAAGGAACCTGTATGAAGTCTATACAGATATTAGAACGGCCTAAACAGAGTAAATGAAGCAGATGACCTTGAGCTCCAAAATGCAACTGGATGCAAAGCCAATCTGGTTTTCTACAGGCCATCTGAGATAGATAACAGAGTTACCTGGACCCTGATGTTACTGCCACCTCTAAACACCAGGCTGAAATATGACTGATTGATGTTAAAGGCGCTAAAAACAATGTTAATTATCAGTGTTATAATGTTCTATGTATACAGCTCCTATTCAGACATATGGACTTCATGGTCAAAGACATTCAAACAAACTCTACACAGTCAGATCCTACTCCATGCCCTCTTCCGTATGTTCCACAAAATTAAGAGTCAGTCGAACGGGAGGCAGATTTTAACAGATGGACAGAAAGTATCAGACTATATAGGATTTGTTTGTAGTCTGTATCCTGAGACACATATACCAGCACGGGAGCTGCAAAATGGATGGAGGTTTTTAATCAAGACGTTTTACAAAGTTACCTATTCTTGTCTTTTAAATGGAGATGCTACAAACTGTGGAAAGCATCTGACTATTGTGCTAATACCTCATGCTATTAAATACTGCTGAAGACTTTACAAAGACGGCTACAGCCTTACTGTGACAAAGAGTCGCTAGAGGAACAAGCAGGGTTCAGAAAAGGCAGAGAAACAAGAGATATAATTGCTACCATAGGAAGGATAATGGAAAAGGCCAAAGAATACAACGAGAAGCTCTATTGTTGCTTCATAAACTACAGCAAAACCTTCAACTTTGTTAATCAGCAGAAACTTTGGAATACTATGAAGCATATGGGTTTGCCGAATCATCTAATCAGCCTCATTAGGAACCTTTACGTCGACCAAGAAGCAACAGTCCGAAAACAGCACGGTGACACATCATGGTTCAAAGTAGAGCCAGACGTCAGACAAGGCGGCATCCTATGACCATTTCTCTTCAATTTATAAGCACAAGCTATTTTCAGGAAGGCTGGACTTGCTGAAAAAGAAGAATGAATCAAAATTGCTGTAAGAATCATCAATAATATCAGATATGCAGATGATATAGCACGGATAGCAACAAGTGTAAATAGAATGAAAGATTTAAAATGGGGTGTCAAGATGGAAAGCTCATACATGGGTCTCCTACTCAACACAAAGAAGACAAGCAGGTATGACAAGGATATATTTGAGATGGACGGTAAAGTACTAGAAGTGGTAAAGGACTTCAATGTCCTAGTTGGATCAATGATCATTCAAGAGGCAGAGATGACACTGGAATTTAATAGGAGAAAAGCTATGGGAAACTCAACAATGAAGTCACTGGACAAGGTCTTCACATCAAGGAACATTTCACTGGTGATGAAGACACGGCTCGTACATAGTCTGGTCTTTACTGTAGCAATATGGATGCAAAATCTGAATGATAAAAAAACAAGACAGAAGAAGCATCAACTCCTTCAGAATGTGGTGCCTGAGAAGGATGTTATCAATACCATGGATGGCAAGAAGAACATCATCAATTCAGGAACATATTAAGCCAGACATGTTACGCCAAACAAAGATCACCTATGACTTGCCTACACATCATACAAAGAGAGCAATCACTGGAGAAGGACATCATGGAAGAATAGAAGAAACAAGGTGAAGACTATGACCAGGAACCCGATGGCTTGATACAATCAAGATAATGGCGGAGAAGACCCTGGTGGATCTATCTAGACTTGGAGAAGACTGTGGTGGACCTATCTAGAATTGGAGAAGACCATGGTGGAGCTATCTAGACTTGGAGAAGACTGTGGTGGATCTATCTGGAATTGGAGAAGACCGTGGTGGAGCTATCTAGACATGGAGAAGACCGTGGTGGAGCTATCTAGACATGGAGAAGACCGTGGTGGAGCTATCTAGACATGGAGAAGACCGTGGTGGAGCTATCTAGACATGGAGAAGACCGTGGTGGAGCTATCTAGGCGTGGAGAAGTCCCGGGTGGTCCTATATAGACATAGAGAAGACCTTGGTGGAGCTATCTAGGCGTGGAGAAGTCCCGGGTGGACCTATATAGACATAGAGAAGACCTTAGTGGAGCTATCTAGGCGTGGAGAAGTCCCGGGTGGACCTATCTAGGTGGCACAAGGTCTATTTTTTCATACAGAATGTTCATCCATCAAGTCGCCAAGGCTCAAGATCAAGCTGCAGGCCATTAAATAATTATAATAAAATGCATTCAAACTATTTAGGTTGCAGACATGCCTTTAAAAAGTAAGTATTATTTTTTGCATAGCGCACATACCTTATGGCTTATATAATGAGGTGTTCTTAATCAGAATTATATAATAAATGGAACTTCTAGTCAAGAATGTAGTGGGAGTCCCATCACTTCAATGTACAATTACCTGCAAATCCTTAAACTCACCAGACCAGGGGGCACGGACTCTCAGTATGTAAGGAATTCTTCACATTGAATACAATGAGACATGGAGGCTCTGAGGGCGTACCTGGGGAAGAAGTGCAGATCAGAGTCTGGGAGGACAGGCCGGCCATGCTCAGGACAGCTCTTTGAAGATGAGACCATGTAAATCATCCGGTCAGGACACTTTAATGGCTGAAAGATTGTGTTTTATACTGGTAAAACTAAATAATCATGAGAAAGACTTCTGCTTCTTACTCCTGCCTGCTGACTGATCACAACTGTTCAAGAGCATTAAATACAAAAAATTAACACACTACTGTGGCGCCCCACTGGTCATAGCGCCACTATAGGGGTACTGCACCCAAGACAGTGTGTGTGGTATTCCAGTCATCAGGGTATGTAATGGACTTTGGGGTCCTCCATTTCTGCAGTCATGCACTTAGAGGTAGGGGACCGTGTGGTTAATCCGTTGCTAGGCAACCAGTACTGGTGGGAGGAGCTAGGTGTAGAAAAAAAGTGGGAAGAGTGACAGTTGAGTTAGTTTGAGTCAGGCGGAGGAGATTGCTGAGTCAGAGTCTGTCAGGAGAGCGAGTGAAGTCAGGCTGAGGAGAGCCTGGGAGAGGGGGCCTGAAAATGACGGCTACCCAGACAAGTAAAAGGGGGTCCTTGGCTTGTGTAAGCCCGGAGACCAGACTATAGAGAAGAAAGTCCAGAAGGGAACCCAGTCCAGACCGGGGAACCGGCTCCGAGGGCGACTCAGGCAAGTTCAACCCTGAGCCGCCGATACCGGTGAAGTCGCAGGCCTGTCATGCAGCCCCAACTTAGTCCGACATATGCACGACTCCACCAGAAGCACTAAACAGGGTTGAGCCCTCCCTGGTGGCCAAAGGGGGATCCTCATCACACTCGATGGGCCTGGTAGTAAGAGGGTTCCGTGCAGGACAGCACAAGGATAGAAGGAGCGTGCAGACATAGAGAGAGGACAGTGAAAGATTAAAGGAGGAACATCTTCAAGAGCCTCAGAGTCATTGCATCTTCTGGTGACTACCCGGCCAGCTACCCGAATTGTAAACCTGTGAACTGCTCTGAGAACTGCCTTGCTGTGACAAGTAAAATACTCGTGCAGAGGAAGAAGGCCTCCGGTGTTTTATTTCAGCTGAACTGTTAAACTGCCATTCCTCCAGTTTGCAGAGACTGCACTGCCCCATTCCTACTACGCTGTCCTGGGGACACAGCTCCACCTGCAGGGAGCCACATCACCTTGCTGCCAATTTACCGTCCCCAGAGGTCTGCTAACAGAGCTGGTGCAATCACCAGACAACTGCAGGTGGCGTCACAACAATAACTTTAATCCCTGTAAATAACCCCTTTCAGCTAACCACTAGGGCACAGATCCGGGCACTGACCACCGCCAGTGACAGAGAGCCCATACAGACGCCCAGCATCCAAGTACCCCTGCTCTGGGTGAGTTAACTTTAGCATCACGAACAGAATTGAACCAGCCCGGTAAAACCAGGTAAAGTTTGCCTATTGACTTTATTAATTATTGAACTGTTAAATTGGGCCGCCATTGCTGTACCACAGAAAATGAAACTGCGTCACAAAGTGGGAATGAAGGGGGCGTAACAGTTAAAAAGAGTGCCAAGATAAGCCCCGCCCCTTCGCTCTGCTGAGGACTGACGAAGCGCAGTAGCCAGATTTGGAAAGACCCGAGCACTGATTGACTGAACTTTTTCAAACAAGCAGGTCTAAAAATGTAAAATACAATGTGCTGGCCCGGGGGTGTGCCTCGACCCCCCATCGTGGGAGACGCAAAAATGCCTGCCTGCCCCAGGTGCTGAGGAAATTCCAAGGGAGCAGACTGGTGATGAAAGCAGCCCGCCAAGATGTTAATGGGAGCATGAACTGAGCTGTGCGGAGGAGTTCCAGCTACCAGGAGCTCGAACTGGGAGCAAGAGACTGGTCTGCGGTTGAGCACCCGGTTACCACCAGCCGAGATGCAGCCCATTATCACTAGTGCAGAAGTCGGAGCAGAGCGAGATTACCCTGAGGTCCTACCTGACAACAACGGCAGCGAGACCAGAGCAGAGTCTGAAGAAGCTGAGGAGCCGTCCAGCCAGGCAAGCCCTGAGGAACAGGAACTGGAGAAGGATGACTGAGTGAGCTGTTAGAGACATGCGGGGCCCCGTGGATGATGCGCCCTGCATGTACACAAATGCGATAAGTAGACTGCAATACCCTGGTCCTGTTTATAGTTGTTAAATGTGAAGACTGCTTTTCCTTTTGCAAAACCCATAGACTTTCATGAGGACTTTGCTTAGATAGGAACTATTTGTAACGTTCTAAGAAATGCACTTCCCGGACGGGAAGAACCAAGAAAAATGTTGTTATTAAAAATGTTTTATATTTGTTTATTGTTATAATGCATATTGAAAATTGCTCTGTACTGGGTAGGTGTAGAGACACTTGCGGACAAGTGTATTTCACCAAGGAGGAATGTGGCACCCCACTGGTCATGGCACCACTATAAGGGTACTGCACCCAAGACAGTGTGTGTGGTATTCCTGTCATCACGGGATGTAATGTACTTTGGGGTCCTCCATTCCAGCAGTCATGGACTTACTTAGAGCTAGGGGACCTTGTGGTTAACCAGTTGCTAGGGAACCAGTCTCAATGGGAGGATCTAGGTGTAAAAAAAAGTGGGAAGAGTGACAGTTGAGTTAGTTTGAGTCAGGCGGAGGAGAGTGGCCAAAGGGGGAATCCTCATCACACCCGACGGGCCTGGTAGTAAGAGGGATCCGTGCAGGACAGCGCAAGCATAGAAGGAGGGCACAGAGATAGAGATAGGACAGTGAAAGATTAAAGGAGGAACATCTTGGAGAGCCTCAGAGACATTGAATCTTCTGGTGACTACCCGGCCAGCCACTCGTAAACCTGTAAACCTGTGAAATGTTTTGAGAACTGCCTTGCCGTGACAAGTAAAATACCCGTGCAGAGCAGGAAGGTCTTATTTCAGCTGAACTGGTAAACTGCCATTCCTCCAGTTTGCAGAGACTGCTCTGCCCCATACCTACTACGCTGCCCTGGGGACACAGCTCCACCTGCAGGGAGCCACATCACCTTGCTGCCAATTCACCGTCCCCAGAGGTCTGCTAGCAGCGCTGGTGCAATCACCAGACAACTGCAGGTGGCGTCATGACAATAACTTTAATCGCTGTAAATAAGCCCTTTCAGCTAACAACTAGGGCACGGATCCGGGCACCGACCACAGCCAATGACAAAGAGCCAATACATACGCCCGGGATCCGAGTACCCCTGCTATGGGTGAGTTACTACCATTCAAAAATTTGGGGTCGCTTACAAATTTCCTTATCTTTGAAAGAAAAGCACTTTTTTTTTTCAATTAAGCAAACATTAAATTAATCAGAAATACACTCTATACAATGTTAATGTGGTAAATGACTATTCTAGCTGCAAACGTCTGGTTTTTAATGCAATATCTACAGTACATAGGTGTATAGAGGCCATTTCCAACAACCACCACTCCAGTGTTTTAATGGGACATTGTGTTTGCTAACTGTGTAAGAAGGCTAATGGTACCTTTACACGCCGCTACCCAGGGTAGCAACAGGTAGGCACCGCACGTGCAGGCGCGCGTTTTCAACGGTTGCTAACGGTACCTGATGCCGCAAATACACGCCGCCACAAGGTGCTCCACAGAAGGTACTTTCATTCCCTGGAAGTGCCGACGGGTGCCGCAGGTTACCTTCTGTGGAGCACCTTCCCTGATTTACACGCCCCTACAACAAGGGAATCTGGGCGTACATATTATGCGCCGTAACTACATAGGCGTGACAGAGTTGTGTATTACGCGGCTCTCGTACGGTGATTGGACAATGCAATAACATCATGATTGGCCAGCCAGCGCAGGGAGGCTGCCTAATACATGACGCTATAGCAAATGTGTAGTGTGACTGGTCAGATCATTAAATATGGCGCCCTGTGCAGGGACAGCCAATGGGTACACAGTAGTCCCCACCAATGATAGCTGATGGGGCGTGGTATATATGACGCTGTAGCACACCCCAGGTAACTCAAATACCGTGCCTGTGCCCCGATTACACGCTGCCACTATAGGGGTTATACCTGCTTGTTTTTCAGCACGGCTGAAAGACAGGTATCCAAAGAGACAGGAAGGTACAACCTGAATTACACGTCGCCACTTCACGGTGTTTTGAAGGTAAAAGGTACAATTGTCTCCGACACCTGCCGGTTTCTACCTCTCGGTAGCGGTGTGTAAAGGTACCATAATGGATGTTTAGAAAACCCTTGCACAAATATGGTAGCACAGCTGAAAACGGTTTGGCTGATTAGAGAAGCTACAAAATTGACCTTCCTTTAAGCTACAGTAGTTGAGAAACTAAAGCAGTCATTACATTTGTTTGTTATATGAAACTCTCAAAATGGACAGAAAAAGAGAACATTCATGTGAAACTCAACAGTCTATTCTTGTTCTTAGAGATGAAGGCTATTCCATGCGAGAGATTGCCAAGAAACTAAAAATTTCCTACAACGGTCTGTACTACTCCCTTCAGAGGGCAGACAGGCTCTAACCAGAGTAGAAAGAGAAGTGGGAGGCCCCGCTGCACAACTGAGCAACAAGACAAGTACATTAGAGTCTCTAGAATGAGAAATCGACGCCTCACAGCTCCTCATCTGGCAACTTTATTAAATAGTACCCGCAAAACGCCAGTGTCAACGTCTACAGTGAAGAGGCGATTCCGCGATGCAGGCCTTCAGCGAAGAGTGGCAAAGAATAAGCCATATCTGAGACTGGCTAATAAAAAGAAAATATTAATAAGGGCAAAAGAACACAGACATTGGACAGAGGAAGAATGGAAAAAAGTTTTATGCACAGACGAATCAAAGTTTGAGGTGTTTGGATCACACAGAAGAACATTTGTGAGACGCAGAACAACAGAAAAGATGCTGGAAGAGGCCTGACGCCATCTGTCAAGCATGGTGGAGGTCATGTGATGGTCTGGGGTTGCTTTGGTGCTGGTAAAGTGAGAAAATTATTATTTCAAATAAAAATCATTATTTCTAACCTGGTCAGTGTCTGGACTATGTTTTCTATTCATTTTGCAACTTATTTGATAAATAAAAGTATGAGTTTTCATGGAAAACACAAAATTGTCTGGGTGACCCCAAACCTTTGATCTGTAGTCTACATTTAAAGGGAAGCTCTGGCAGATACATAAGATCATACACACCATCCCTTAAAGGGGCTGCCATTCAAATTTCAGAACATTTATGTAAATACATATTTTTTCAATAAAAATAATTCTTTAATTTTGATTCTTTCCATGCTGTAATGTCCGACCGTTGGTTACTCCGTAGGCCCTTTGTCTCCGTGCTTCCCTGTTTGCCACGGCTTCTTTCAGTTGCTTGTTGCTTATTTCTGTGTCAATCTTGATGGTATCCAGTCAACGAGCCTTTGGTTCCTCCTATATCCTTTTACCAATGACATTTCTATTTTCATTGGCTTTTCTAGTGAATGATCTGCGCTCATCATGTTACCAGTATCGGCCAGTTTTTGACTGGTGGTCCTGCCGTCCAGGGACATCTTTGGGTTTATATGATGAAGAACATCTCTGTTGGTAATTAGTGATGGGTGAAGCCGCCACAATGTTCAGGCTCAACAAACTCACCCAGACATTTTTTTAAGGTTTGGGATCAAAAATGGTTCGAACTCGAGTGCGAATCCCGAACTTGGACTGTAAAGTTATGGGATGGGGGCTAGAAGGCTGTAAAAGAAAGAAGATAGTTATTAAACAGCATTATACTCATTAGTGTCCACCTGCTTGTACCTCATCAGTGTCCACCTGCCTGTACTTCCAGGGCCGCTCATTAACTTCCTGGATATTCACTGCAGAGGGACCCAATCACAGATGCTGCCACAGACAATTGGCGCACCAAAACCACGATGTGATTTTGCTGCGGATTTCTTGCTCTTTTGGTGTAATTTTGGCACAAAACTGCATGTGTTATGTTCAATGTGTTCATCTGCTCCTCCTGGCCCAAAAAAGCACCAAACCCACTATGCAGTTTTTGCTGCGGATTTCATGCTTTATCTATATCATCTGTATCTAGTGGCCCAAAAAAAGTATCAAAACCCCAACGTAGTTGAGCCCTTTTTATAAAGTTATTCCTTGAGATAATTAAAAAAAATGATTTGGGGATTCACTGTATATTTGTATGCCAGCCTGGTACAGACAGCCCACTAACCCCAGCTGCCTATTATTACCTGACTGGAAACCATTAATTTATAGGGAAATACCTTTTTTTTTTAATTATTTCATGAATTTCATGAAATAATTTTAAAAAATGTCATGGGGCTTGGCCGTATTTTTGGTTTCAATACAGGTATAAGTAGGCAGCTGGGGAGGGGGAATCCTCAGCGCAGGGTGGCCCATCCTTTCTGACCCCCACACACACCACCGGTGTGATTTGCAGCCCGCAGCTGCCCCAGAAAATTATGCATTCATAGAAGCACCATTTTCTGGCACTGTACCCCAACTTTTCCAGTGGCCCTGGAGGCGTTGGCATGCTGGGTAATAAAGGGGTTAATGCCAGCTTTGTATTGGCTGCTGGCACTAAGCCCGAAATTAATAGGGACTTCCACCATAGAAAGTTATGAGGCCTCCTCTGTCTTTGTGCTCTGTTGTGTGGGATGAGTCCTACCTGAGTCTGAACCCACCGCTTCTTCTCCCTCTCTGGGCTTTGTCCTAAACTGGCAATGAGGTCCTTCTGTGGGTCCCTGTTCCTTCTATGGCCCCTGGTCCTATACTTGGTCAATTTAGTGTCTCTTACTTTGTTCTCCTCAGGGATGAACTCCTCCTGAGTCTGCTGGGCTTTACCTGTAGCACTAAATACTGGCAGCTTCGGACTCCGGTGTCCGGGTGTACTAAAGGGCTGTAGTAACTGGTTCCCTTACTTAGTTCCCTGCTTTGTCCACTTGCCTCCGACCCTTTCCTTAGGGTGCAACACATCAGTCAGTGGTACCTGGTCCTGGGCCTGAATCTCTCCCAGTGACCAGCTCCTCCATCTCCTCTCTCTTCCCTCTCCTCACAGGAACTGACTTCAGACTCAAATTGAAACTACAGGGACTGACTAACTCCTCCCCTCAGGCCTGGATGTTCTTAAAGGGGAACTGACTTAAAGCAGCCAGTAGAGCTCCCCCTTCAGGTCTGGGGTGGAAGGTGTGGTGTGCTGTGTGAACCAAGGTGTAATTCCCTCCTTGCACCGGTGGAACCTGTGGCAATCCCCCGCAGGGGTGCCACATAACCAATTCAGCACAGGTAGAGCTTACTCTGGTGCTCCCTCTTTTCTATGATCCATCACAAATTAGTGATATGATCTCACATACATCTGCCCATACAGAATCCAGTTTACGTATCAGAAAATTCTCCATCAAGGATGTTGCCAAGATTTCTTATTGATCTTTAGAAGGTTCATGTTGGTATGGAGGATCAGGGTGATTGTTCTTTGGTTGGCACAATCCTCGGCAGTGGGATGAAAACTGAACTTTTATTTGAGTGTAGGTCCTTCAGCTCTTCTGGAATAGTGTTAGTGTGGCTCTTGGACCTGGTTTAAGCAGCTCTGCAGGCATAACAGCAAAGCCATGTGCTTGGCATCCAAAGCTCTTCACTTTCCATTAGGTCTAGTTTTAGTTCCTCTTGGCCTCTCTCCTCTACTCATGATGGTGGTTCTGGTATATAGTTTGTCTGTATTCCTTGCATCATTGTTAGATATCCTACTGTTGCCAATTGCATTCCCATCTATGTATTTGACGGTTGTTTGGCATACTAAGGAAGGCTTCTTCACTTGTTTCACCTGTGCAAAAAAATCCAAGATGTTACCAATCTTAAAGGCTTCTTTGATGTTCATGCATTGGGCGTTCAGGAAGTTGCTCGGTTCTTTCCTGGGTTATGTTTGGAAGTCGGAATTGAGTTGCCTCACTGCATTCAACCTGCCCTTAGCCTTTGCCTCTCTCCTGTTACCACTGATCTGGAGACTGACTGCATTTAACCAATTCCACAGATTGACTTAGTTGTAGAGATGAGCAAGTACCGTAATATTTGTACTCGCTATACTCACGAGTCAGATGGCCAATCAGGTGGTGACACGTCACAACCACGTGATCGCTAGCGGCCACCTGATTGGCCAGTTTGCAAGGTCCTAGTTGTACTGTCAGGACCTTGCAATCTGGCCAATCAGGTGGCCGCTGGCGATCATGTGGTTGTGAAGTGTCACCACCTGATTGGCCAGATTGCTATCGGTCATCTGATTGGCTGGTAGTCACAGGTCCTTGTCCGGTGATCGGATGTCTTCTTTGCCGGTCCCGGTGCAGGCGTCGAACAGGTGAGTGTGTAATTTTATTATTTTTAACAACTTTTAATCACTTTTAGGCTACTTTCACAGTGTATCTATAGATACACTGCGAAAGTATGAGGACTACTTGCTACTCCCGAGTACACATAAGATACTCGGAGAGTAGCGAGTGGCCGAATACCGAATAGTAGCGAGTATACTTGCTCATCCCTACTTAGTTGATATGGTTCCAATGCTGTACATTTGAGGATCTCCAGGAGCAGAGGCGCCACTTTGGCCAGTGGAGAAGGTGATGGAGACTCTAAGCTTGTTTTCATGACAGAACTGCAAAGGCCGTCCACTACTTTATTTCTGTCCCCTATGTCGTATCTGTCGACCAATCCGGCATCCTTTCCTTCTCCAACTTTGGCTTTGCCCATAATGTAGATGACGTCTGTTCTTTGGGTTCTGTTGAGTGAGACTTGAACCTGGGTGCACAAGTCTCCAATGTCCAGCTGTAAAGTATCTGCTGTTGGTCCATAGACTTGGATGATGTTCATTCTCAGAGGTTTCCCACTAGCGCAGGTATAATTGATGCTTTTGGGGCTCTGAAGACACCTTGTGATACTTTGTTGTGTCAATGACAACTCCCTTTCTCTTTTTTATCTTGTCACATGACCTAAAAGTAGTTTAATCATCTGAGCTAAAGTCCCCAGATCGGATTCAATGCAGTTCACAGACTCCCACTAGGTTCACACTCGTTCTGTCTCTTCCCACTTGTTAATCTCCATCCTTCCAATGCCCATCCTTCTCACATTAGTATATTATTTTATGCACCTCTGGTAGACCTTTCCATCACAAACTAAATCAGCATTTGGGCTCCATCTGAGTATCCTCCTCTAGCATCATCCTTGTCCGGACTACTCTGGATCTGCCTTCCCTCTTCACCAGTTGCCTGAATTATGCTGTCCAGCCCAGGGGGAGCAACATATCTAAAGCTAAGGGAAACATAAACACCTCACTGCTCTATGTTGTCATATGAAATTCCCCTGGGTTTCCCCTTACAGCTTCTTCTGGTGCATTCCCCACTGGGCTCCAGAAGAAGCCATGAGGCGAAACCTTTGGTCAGGATTGTGTTCGTTGTGCTTTTTTTCATAATATTATATGCTGAATTTATGTCTGGTGAGTATAACGAATAATCCTTGCTGGAGATCCAATCTTGAAAATAATTTTGCACAATGTACATCTTTATTTGTTAAAACAGCTGATGATTAGGCAGAAACCCTAACAAAACACTGAAAAGAAGCTTGATCGTGCAATGATTTATTTTAGAATCCATCAGTGATCTGGTTCTCATGGCCTAATAGGAGAGTTTCTAGCACTTTTTTTCTGTCTTTCTGCTGATTGTTGACTACAGACCGCACCAAAGTTAAATCTGCATGGAAACAAACAGGCCGGAAAAAGCAAAACAGTGCAAAAGTGTTATTGAAACCTGATTGGAAAAATACCTTTAAGCCCTAAATACATGCATTTAAGTTACAAATAAAATTCCCCAAAAGTGGGCGATCCCTTTAGGTTTAACGACATTCTAATTTTTGTCTTCTTTTACCCTTCATGTTACCTTTAAACTGTTTTGTTTAAGGAAAAATGTAGTGTTTGTCCACAGTCGTGACTGTAATAATCCCTGAACGCTGGCAGTAGTTCTAGATAACGTCTTGCTCAGACATTATGGAGGAGCTGTGGGAAGAATATCAGATTTATATAAATAAATAGATTTTTCTCAATTTGTGCGCAGGATCCTGTAAATACACAACCAGATTGAACATACATTAGAGAAGACAGGCTATGCTCTGTTCTGACACTATTCTTTATCAATCATTGGAGTGGATGGCGGTCGAGGACTGAGATCTCAGGTTTTTTTACGGGAATAGTAAATATAAAACCATAAGACATCTCACTTTTCTATGTTGCCATATCAATCTCCCACGGTTTCGCCTCACAGAATCTTCAGGTGCCCTCCTCACTGTGCCCCAGAAGAAGCCATGAGGTGAAACTCAAGTTCAGCATTGCGTTCTTTATGCTTCTGTTCTATTAGTTCATGCTGAATTTAGATCTTATTAGTTTATTGACTAAACCTTACTGGAGATGCAATTTTAAAATGGTTTTGCACAGCTTTATTTGTTAAAATGGCTAAGGATTATTATTATTTATTTATAGAGCACCATTGATTCCATGATGCTGTACATGAGAAAGGGTTGCATACAAACAAGTTAAAAATACAACAAGCAAACTAACAGTGATGGACTTATACAGAGGGGAGAGAGGACCCTGCCCTTGTGGGCTTACATTCTACAGGGCAGTAGGGGGAGAGACAGTAGGTTGGGTCTGCTCTGGTGGTGGTGGAGCACCGGGTCCAATGGTGATGGAGCGCCGGGTCCGATTGTGGTGGAGCGCCAGGTCCGATGGTGGTGGAGCGCCAGGTCCAGTGGGGATGAGGTGTCACCTTGGTCATTACAGGTTGTAGGCTCTTCTGAAGAGAGGGATTTTCAGGTTCCGCTTGAAGGTTCGGAGTGTAGGGGATAGTCGGATGTTTTGGAGTGCAGAATTCCAGAGAATGGGGGATGCTTGGGCAAAGTCTTGCAGGTGGTTAGATGAAGAACGTACAAGTGTGGAGGAAAGGAGGAGGTCTTGGGAAGATTGGACGTTATGAGTTGGATGATATCAGGAGATTAGTTGAGGGATATATGGGGGGGACAGATTTTGGACGGCTTTGAAAGTTAATGTTAGTTTGAATTGGATACGTTAGTGAATTGGGAGCCAGTGGAGGGATTTGCAGAGGGGAGAAGTGGAGGAATAGCGAGGAGAGAGGTGGATTAGTCAGGCAGCAGAGTTAAGGACAGATTGGAGAGGTGCAAAAGTGATAGCAGGGAGGCCACAGAAGAGGAGGTTGCAGTAGTCAAGACGGGAAATGATGAGGGCATGCACTAGTAATTTAGTAAGATTGAGGGTTGAGGAAGGGACCGATTCTAGGAATATTTTTGAGTTGGAGGCGGCAGGAGGTGGCAAGGCCTTGGATGTGCAGTTTGAAGGACAGGGCATAGTCAAGGGTTACTCCGAGGCAGCAGACTTCAGTGATTGGAAGTAGAATGGTGCAAAAGCTGATTCCATCAAATAAGTGAGCAAAGTCAGATGAAGACAAAGACGAGAATTGAGTAAAATAATATTTTAATGGCTGTTAACATAGCAGATTAGTGTGCAGTGTGCAGATTCTAGCCCATTTCAGTTGGAGGTACAGATATTTGGCTGGCATTGTTCTTAGGCTGGCTTCAGACTGCGTGTCTGATCCGATCCGTAGTTGTCCGCTCGAGGCAGACAGCCGCGGACCGGATCAGCACACAGGACTGAGGGCTATTATGCCCTCCGATCCTGTGTGCAGCCGCACGCAGCTCCTGATGCTAATAGGTGAGGACCGCGGGCGCCGCGGTCCTGACCTGTCAGCTGGTTCAGCTGCGTGCGCTGCACACAGGATCGGAGGGCATAATAGCCCCCAGTCCTGTGTGCTGATCCGGTCCGCGGCTGTCTGCCTCGAGCGGACAACTACGGATCGGATCAGACACGCAGTCTGAAGCCAGCCTTACCAGAAACAAATAGCAGAGTCACCCCTAGACCCAGGTGCCTGAAGAAGTGTCTGCAACACAACAGACGACCGGGTTTATAGAAGGAAATTACTGAAGCCTGCAATGGACTTCACAATATCAGTGATTTTGACCAGGGGTGCACAAACTTTCGAATGTCATTGTAAACAGGAAAGCTAATGGTAAAATGATCTCTAAAAAGCATAAAGCTAAAGACACAATTCCTTTGTTTTTTTAGGCAAAACTATATATATTTTTTTATCTTTAACATTTTAAAAATTAATAAAAGAAAATATGGGCCAATGAAAAAGTGTGTGCACCCTTTGAGATTTGTGTGCTCAGATAACTTTGAACAATCTTTTAGACCTTAATTAGCCTATTAGGTTTATGACTGGTTTACTATCATCGTTATGAAAGGCCAGGTGATGGGAATTTTACAGCTTTAGAAAAACCTACTTTGGCTGCTTTCACACAGCAATTTTCTGTGATCCGTGCCTGTCCGTTGTAAAACTGACAGCCACGGATCAGATTTTGGCCCCATGTTATCCTATGGGCACGGATCACATCGGATTTGGCCTTATTGGCATCCGATTTTTGTCGGATCCGATTCTGGCCGATTTTTTGCTGTGCAGCCTGCTGCAATTTTTGGCACAGCGGGTCAAATTGGACCGAATTGGATCCGACCTGATCCGCGCCAAATAACATGGGGCCTATGGAGCGCGGATCCGAGGAAACAGCTGATGTCTCCTCGGACCCGATCTTAGTGTACTGAGCATGCTCAGTACACTAACACCGCTCTGTGCCATCTAATATCACTTCTGCAATGTATATTCATACATTGCAGAAGTGACATCCAGTTAAATGAAAGGGTTAAAAATAAAAAAATCATTATCCTCACCTCTCCACGATCCAGCGATGCCTCCAGCGCTCTGTGCTTCTAGGACCTGGCCTGACGTCACAGTGCAGTCACATGACCGGTTACCGCGGTAACCGGTCATGTGACTGTGACATCACGCCAGGTCCTGTTGATCAGAAGAGAAGCTGGAAGCACCGCGGGTGTCGTGGAGAGGTGAGAATAAAGATTTTTTTATTTTTTAAGCTCTGCAAAGAGGGAGGACAAAGAGGGGGGCAAAGAGGGGGTCTAAAGAGGGGACAAAGAGGGGACAAAGAGGGGGCCAACAGGAGGACAAAGAGGGGAGACATAGAAGACAAAGAGGGGGCCAACAGGAGGACAAAGAGGGGACAAAGAGGGGAGACAGAGGGGACAAAGAGGGGAGACAGAGGAGAAAGGTGACAGGAGGGAGAGAGGAGGGGGACGAGATGACAGGAGGAGCAGGGATAGGAGAGAGGATCCAAACGGATGCTGCTAAATATCGGGATCGGATGCCTATTTGGCATCCGATTGCAGTCATCAGTTTGGATCCGTTGCTGTCCGAGGGGTGCAGCAAAAAGTCTGATCCCCTCGGACAGCACAAAAACGCTGTGTGAAAGCAGCCTTAGTCTCCTCTAATCTAATAAACAACAGCCATGGGTTCCTCTAAGCAGCTGCCGAGCACTCTGAAAATGAAAATAGAGGAGGCCCACAGAGCAGGAGAAGGCTATAAGAAGATAGCAAAAGTGTATTCAAGTTAGCCTTTCCTCAGTTTGAAATGCAATTAAGAAATGTCAGTTACCAGGAACAGTGGAGGTCAAGATAAGGTCTGGAAGACCAAGCAAACATTTAGTGGGAGCTGCTTGTAGGTTTGCTAGAGAGGCAAAATAGAGATGAAGTTAGATGAAAAAAGAATAAAAGACAAGGTTCAGAAAAGAACAATAGTATTTCATTTAGAAATCTGCTGTGGGACAATATCCTGCTACTGAACCTGAACTGAAAGTTAGAAGAATAACACCTCAATCACAGAGGTTGCACTGGAAAATTTGTGGTCCATGGCATCTGATAACCAAAACCAGCCGACAACTACAAAGGACTTTATCTACATCCAGATGGCTCCAAACTTACTGGTGCCTGGACTTCAGAAGATCTCAAGTGTGAGACAAGACACCAGCTTGTGACCAGCTGCCTCCAGTCAATGAAAGACCTATCACTTCTTCATCAAAAGCTGCTTTATGCCACAAACCATGAGTAATCAGACAGGAGATTTATCTGGACATCAGAAATCAATTATGTTACCAAGATGACCCCAGATAAAGGGAGAGAATAAATATCTGCATTGTCAGCTCCTTACTGAGCATTATAGAACGGTGAGTACAATTATGGAACTATCCTGACTCTACCAGACAGCAGATGCTGGAGGAGACAAAAAAGATGAAATTCATAATGCCAATTCTTTGAACTCAGCCATACGCTCTTGGTTATGTATTCCATTCTATCTGTCTTTATTGTGATTGATTTAGGCCTCTGTACACACATACAGCGGCCATACCCTGCCCATAGGCTCTGCTTGATTGTTGCACGTGTTTGGGCCTGTTCTACCCTCATCCATGGTCACTGGTCTGTACAAGAAGAGAACTGCTACCGTGTTTCCCCGAAAATAAGACCGTGTCTCATATTTTTTTGGGCGCCAAAAGTGGCACCCTGTCTTATTTTTGGGGGTGGTCTTATATTGGCAGCCCCAGCCACTGCAGCCTCCCATCCACACACACCTACCCACCCATACACTTACAAAAACACACATACACACATACACATATACACACACACACACACACACACATACACTCACACATACACATACACACTCACACATACACACCGCTTCTTACCGGCTCCCCCGGCCTTCGCTGTCACTCCCTGCTGTCCTCCGGTGTGTCCAGGCTCCTCCAGTGTCCTCTGTATCCCCCAGGTGCAGCCGCGCTGGAGCAGATGGGGTTAATCACAGCCTAACTTGCTGTGTGCCCCTGCTCATCTCGGCCCAGCCTGATGTCACTCACTGCAGCCCGGCTCGAGCTCTGATTGGCTCCCAGGAACCAGCGGGCGCGGCCAGATGACGAGCCAATCAGAGCTCACAACGTCATCTGGCTGCGCCCGATGCTTCCTGGAGCCAATCAGAGCTCGAGCCGGGTTGCAGTGAGTGACATCAGGCTGGGCAGAGATGAGCAGGGGCACACAGCAAGTTAGGCTGTGATTAACCCCATCTGCTCCAGCACGGCTGGACCTGCAGGACACTGGAGGAGCCTGGACACACCGGGGGACAGGTACCAGGAGGCGGCGGCGGCCTTATATTCCCCAGAGCCCCCTCCCTAGGCGGTCTTACTTTCGGGGGGGGGGGCCTTATATTAGCAGACCCCCCCGTTCCCACTACCCTGTCTTACTTTCGGGGGGATCTTAAAATCGGGGAAAGATGGTATAATACTGCTCCTATGTACAAGAATATAACGACTATAATACTGCCCCTATGTACAAGAATATAACTACTATAATACTGCCCCTATGTACAAGGATACAACTACTATAATACTGCCCCTATGTACAAGAATATAACTACTATAATACTGCCCCTATGTACAAGAATATAACTAATATAATACTGCCCCTATGTACAAGGATACAACTACTATAATACTGCTCCCTATGTACAAGAATATAACTACTATAATACTGCCCTATGTACAAGAATATAACTACTATAATACTGCCCCTATGTACAAGAATATAACTACTATAACATTACTCCTATGTATAAGAATATAACTACTATAATACTGCCCCTATGTACAAGAATATAACTACTATAACATTACTCATATGTATAAGAATATAACTACTATAATACTGCCCCTATGGAAAAGAATATAACTACTATAATACCACCCCTATGTACAAGAATATAACTACTATAATACCACCCCTATGTACAAGAATATAACTACTATAATACTGCCCCTATGTACAAGGATACAACTACTATAATACTGCTCCCTATGTACAAGAATATAACTACTATAATACTGCCCCTATGTACAAGAATATAACTACTATAATACTGCCCCCTATGTACAAGAATATAACTACTATAATACTGCCCCTATGTACAAGGATACAACTACTATAATACTGCTCCCTATGTACAAGAATATAACTACTATAATACTGCCCCTATGTACAAGAATATAACTACTATAATACTGCCCCCTATGTACAAGAATATAACTACTATAATACTGCTCCTATGTACAAGAATATAACTACTATAACATTACTCCTATGTATAAGAATATAACTACTATAATACTGCCCCTATGTACAAGAATATAACTCCTATAATACTGCTCCTATGTACAAGAATATAACTCCTGTAATACTGCCCCTATGTACAAGAATATAACTACTATAATACTGCCCCCTATATACAAGAATATAACTACTATAATACTGCTCCTATATACAAGAATATAACTACTATAATACTGCCCCTATGTACAAGAATATAACTACTATAATACTGTTCCTATATACAAGAATATAACTACTATAATACTGCCCCTATGTACAAGAATATAACTACTATAATACAGCTCCTATGTACAAGAATATAACTACTATAATACTGCTCCTATGTACAAGAATATAACTACTATAATACTGCCTCCTATATACAAGAATATAACTACTATAATACTGCTCCTATGTACAAGAATATAACTACTATAATACTGCTCCTATGTACAAGAATATAACTACTATAATACTGCCTCCTATATACAAGAATATAACTACTATATTACTGCCCCCTATGTACAAGAATATAACTACTATAATACTGCTCATATGTACAGGAATATAACTACTATAATACTGCTCCTATGTACAAGAATATAACTACTATAATACTGCCCCTATGTACAAGAATATAACTACTATAATACTGCTCATATGTACAGGAATATAACTTCTATAATACTGCCTCTATGTACAAGAATATAACTACTATAATACTGCTCCTATGTACAAGAATATAACTACTATAATACTGCTCCTATGTACAAGAATATAACTACTATAATACTGCCCCTATGTACAAGAATATAACTACTATTATACTGTCCCTGTTTACAAGAATATAACTACTATAATACTGTCCCTATGTACAAGAATATAACTACTATAATACTGCCCCTATGTACAAGAATATAACTACTATAATACTGCTGCTATGTACAAGAATATAACTACTATAATACTGCTCCTATATACAAGAATAAAACTACTATAATACTGCCCCTATGTACAAGAATATAACTACTATAATACTGCCCCTATGTACAAGAATATAACTACTATAATACTGCTGCTATGTACAAGAATATAACTACTATAATACTGCTCCTATATACAAGAATATAACTACTAAAATACTGCCCCTATGTACAAGAATATAACTACTATAATACTGCTCCTATGTACAAGAATATAACTACTATAATACTGCTCCTATGTACAAGAATATAATTACTATAATACTGCCCCTATGTACAAGAATATAACTACTATAATACTGTCCCTATGTACAAGAATATAACTACTATAATACTGCTCCTATGTATAAGAATATAACTACTATAATACTGTTCAATAACATTAATTTTTTTAATCTACAAATGCCTCATTCATTATTCATGTGATATTGCTCCTTGGTTGATGATGTTTTATGTCTTTGATCTGGATTTCCTGTGATATTTCTTGTAGTTAATAATGTTTTCTATGTAATTAAACATGATTCGGGTTTAGGGTTTAGGAATCTCTCATCTCCCCGTTATTTATGACTTGTATGAAGAATTTTCCCTTTTGGCAGGAAATAAAGTAAAACTATTTTATCTGTAAACATGGAGCGATTTAGTTGTTTGTATATTGCAGTAATTAGACTGAAACTAAATTTGGATCCTGTAACATTTCAATTTTCCAGTCTAGTTAAAAAGCAATGAGGGGGTTTATAAGCGGTGGAGGGGTCACTATAGTTCAGACCCAAATTGACAATAAGTAGACAATCATAACAATGTATTTAGTAATTATTTTCTATCATACTACTTTATGCAGATGAGATATTATACAGTTTAATAGAAACAATATACTGTAAATGCTTTTCCAAGAGCTTCAATCCTCCCTGGGGAGGCCTCTGGCGAGTCTGGAACCTAATAAGTTAGGCGCCTTATGGATCAATAACTTGTAATTAAATGTACGGTATATTCTTTATTTTGGTGCTTCAGGGGATAAGGAGTCTTTCCAGTCTGGTTATTCTTTGTAAACCTTGATCTCAGGTGCAGCTTTTGGTGACCACTCCCCTCATGTGAAATGTTGACTGCTTTGCAGTTCATGTGTGTTGCTGCTGTGGTTTAAATCTGAGTTAACTTTCTTTGGCACATTGAGTGTTAATCTGCAGATGTTGCTGTATTGCGGTGCGGTTCAGCAGGTGGAGGTGGATGTGGAAGGGTGTGTCATAGCATTCTGTTCACCACTCCTTCAGCCTTTAAGAAGTTCCACTTCCTTCCACTGGGTGTCGTAGATAGAGTTTCACTCTGCCTTTGATCGTATTAGTGGAAGACGTCTTTGCACTTGTGCTGAAGCTTCTTGAAGGTCTTCCTTCATTGGAAGTTGCTGTAAATCCCTGTCCATGGCGGGAGGTGAGAGGGAGTAGTACAGAGGTGGTTGAGGAGCTGAGGGCAAGGATGGTGGCCCAGACCTTCTCACCATCAGAGGTACCTGTGGGCACGGGGCTACCCAGGTTTCCTTGCCCGTTTATTCCATCCTTGTTCAATTCCTTCATCCACGATACCACGTTCGTGACACCTTCTCTATAAAGAATCACATGTCCTACTAGATGATGCTGGTTTTAGAATAATTTCTATGCTGATCCCTTCGAAAGGGGCCTTTTTCTAGAAGAAACTGTAGTGTTGTATGCAGCTCTGGAGTTTAGTTGCGTTGGAGGAGTTGGACTGCTTTTCTTTGTATGTCTATTTCCCTCTGTCATTTCCCTGTGTTGTATTATTTGCAATGGTGGGTCTAGTGCACTCATTGGCATACTCACTAGCCATGGTGAGTTCAGGGTAAGTGAGGGCTTAACCATTCGACTGTGATGTGGGGGGGAGGACCTACATAGGGATATTAGGGAGTGCAGGACACAGACTCAGGGGAGGGCCAGGAGGTGCCCCCTTTGTAAAATCCTATGATTGCTCCTGTCTACAGTCCCAAAGAAATAAATGTAGGATTTTACAAAGTGCGTCCTATTAGAGGCAAAATAGTGGGGACGCACATTTTCAACAATTCATCGTCATCAAAGTTCTCACCAAAGCCAACAGGTTTAGAGATTGCTTCTGAGATTTCCAGAGCCAACTCTTCCTGGTCAGCAATGTCTTGCACGAGATCAACCTTATCAATATCTATATTGTCTTGATTAGCTTTCATTGCTTTAGCTGCAAAGCCCATGTTCTTGAGAACATCAGTGCTCGTGTTCGCATTTTCTAAGGTTTCCTGCTGGAAT
This sequence comes from Allobates femoralis, assembly GCA_033576535.1. NCBI lineage: Eukaryota > Metazoa > Chordata > Amphibia > Anura > Aromobatidae > Allobates > Allobates femoralis. The sequence continues at coordinate 715,705,171 of JARQOC010000002.1, read as the reverse complement.
TCAATAGTGGATATCATCCCATCAATCTGCGCCAATTGTTTCTTGTATCTCTTCTTGCATTTAGGAGCTTGCAGGGCAGCTCTCTTGTGCTTGGTGTCATGTTTCCTCACCGTCATCAGCTCTTGCTCAGTCTTCTTCTCCAGAACCTCCTGCTTCTTGGTCAGCATCTCCCCGGTGTCCCAGAGCTTCTGGATGGCCTCCTAGGGGCTGGGTCCTTTCTCTCCTTTACCATCAGTTCCGAACAGCTTCCCAAACACTGACAGTTCCCTGGTGTAAGGACATCCCTCAGGTACATGGGCCTGGTGCTGAGAGCTTGGGGGAAACATTGACAGGGACAACACTCCTTCCCTGTGATGACAACAACCGGACTAGTCCAGTCAGCCTCAGTGTCCTATTTACATAATGTTAAAGGTAATGGGCAGTCTTTAGATTACAAAAAACTGGTGAAAGGTTCCACTTAAGGCTACACCAATACAGAAAACAGCAGAGGTGTAACTTAAAGCCTCTTCTCACAATGTGCTATCTATGAATTCCACTAAAGCCACACCCCTGCTTAAGACCCAGAAAGCAGGGAAGGTGTCACTCAAACCCCTTCTCACCTGTCATGTGCTACTTCAGAATTCCATAAAGCTACACCCCCATTTAAGACCCAAACCGAAAACAGCAGAGGTAACTTAAAGCCTATTCTCACCTACTATGTGCCATGTGCTTCCTCTGAATTCCACTAAATCCCGCCCCTGCTTAAGACCCAGAGAACAGCAATGGCATAAGTCAAAACACCTTCTAACCTGCCATTTGCTACCTCCAAATTGCCTAAAGCTTTGCCTCAACATAACACCCAAACAGAAAATAGCAGAGGTGTAACTCACAGCTCCTTCCCACTCACCAAGAGCCATGTGCTACCTCTAAATTTCACTAAAACCACACCCCTGCTTAAGACCCACAGAACAAGAGTGTTACACAAACACCTTCTCACCTGCCATGTACTACCTCCAAATTCCATAAAGCTACACCCCGACTTAAGACCCAAACAGAAAACAGCAGAGGTGTAACTTTAAGAACTTACCCACCCGCAATGTGAATTCTGCTACCGCTGAACATTTCGACATGGCGCACGGCGGGTTGGTCAGTGGAAACAATTATTATTCCCAATTGCGAGATGCACGGCTCACGTCTTCAACAGCTTCCTGAATCTTGCCTAAAACAATGTGGTCATGTGATGCTCATTTCAAACCGGACAAGTGCCATAAAGCACAAACAATGACCGTCTAATATAGGATTGCCATTATTACAACATGACAGTAGATACCCCTCATCCTGGTCCATAGACCCCAGGCTCAGCACAGACATCACGCAGCACAGGCTCGGGACGGCTCATCTTTAGGACTTGTTTCCATTACACCCTATGATTCAGACTTGTAAAATCTTTAAGAGTGTAAACAACTTTCTTCTTTTCTGTCATTTTGACATTTCCCACGGTGAAGAAAACAGCCAAAAATAAGTAAAAAGCTAAACAGATGAAAGGGATTGTCCCTGATGTGGAGAGACTTCATAGAAGAGAGCACTGACTAAATGTCAGAAGGACCCGCTCAGAGAGTCATGACGTGCTCTCCGTGTGAGGTTGGAGTATTTGCTTTTTTTGTAAGACTTTTTAATGAGGGTGTGAACAATTTTGCAACCCATTTTAGTATTTTACAGCTGAGTCACAATAACTGCAAACCAGGATGCCTGACATGAGTGATAACAGATGGATCAGAATGACGGCTAGAGCCTGTAGTGCGATAGAGGGGGAGCGCACTAAAGCGACATGATAGTGCAGGAGGCTCTTTTGCATACATTTTTAGGAAAAAAAATGTAAAATGTTGCTCATGTTTAAATCTGGCAAGTTTTATCAGCACAGATACAGCAAAGGTACATCCTGTTACTACGTCTTATACTATCATTAACCATGCTTTAAAAACCTTTTTAAAACGATGCATAAAACAGCATAAAAAGTGTTTTCACAAAACTTCAGCAAGTACAAGGTGTCTGTAAAAAGTGATTTTTTTTCAATGTGACATATGTGAAGCCCCAACACACCACACCCAATGATGCTGTCACTAGCCCTGCTCCCGAAGCTACCTTTGATAGTGAGGAGGTTCGGGCCGCCATCCTTGTCTTAAACTCCTCAACCAACCCTATGCTACCCCCGCTCACCTCCCACCAAGAACCAGGGTCAGCGGCCACTTCAGCAAAGGTAAGCTTCTGCAGACTGCAGCAAAAGCACCAATATCCACACAGAAGCTTGGTCACAGGCAAATTGAAATCTAACAGCAACGCCACCTGGTGGAGGTAGAAGCTATTTGAAGGCCAGGGGAGGAAATTCCAGATGGCTCACACTTAGGCTTCACTTTATCAGGCACCTGAGCACAGCACACAGCAGAACTGACATTAACTCATGCAGTTTCAAAAGAAATTCACACACATTTATTCACAGCAGTATCCAACAGACTGCAGATAGGCAGCGCAAATCAGCGTGTGACAGATGTCCACACAATCCCCACCCATTTTTAATGTGCTCACAATACTCCCTCACATTAGGATGCCTCCACATTTCCCCCCAACCATACCCTGAAAGTCTCCCCTCACAGAATGATGACCACACAGTTCCCCCACACACCATGATTCCCCCAAAACAGTATTATCCCCGACACGCAATGATGTCCCCACACTTTGGTGCCCCCACAGTTTCCCCATACACTATTGTGGCACCATGTGCCAGGTCTCCACAGACTCCCTTGGGACATGGAGGGATTTTACACAGCGAGTAATCCACTAACACACAACACCCTTTCACCCCAGGCCTGTAGGGGGAGCTTCACTGGTTGCCTTAAGCCAGTTTCCCCTATAAATATGGGTCCTGGAGGGAGAAACACGTGAGTGTGCAGTCACTACAGAACTGTGAAGAGTTGAGTGAGCTGAGCTGGTACTGGAGCCGTGCTAGGCCCATACCAGCATCCACCTGAGACAGTGGTAGACCCGCAGAGTAGAGGTCGAAGGCAGAGGAGAGAAACGTTCTACAAGAAGGCGGCAGAGGAGTCATACCGACTCACCCCAGCAGAGTTCCGGTCACTGGGTCCGAGCTACAGGGAATAGGCCCTGCAGAGAATTCAGCACCACAAGGAGGTTTAGCTTCCAGGACACCCGAAGCACCAACAAGTGAGAGCCAGGAGTCAAGGCCATGACAGGAATCCCATAGAGTGCCCTCAGTGCAGCAAACCCGGGTGTGGAGAGTCACACAGAGAGAGAGAAGTAACGGTCTGGTTGGGTTCCAAGCCTGCCAGACTCTGACAGCATAACTGAAACAAGGAGGCCTACAACCCTACTCGCTGTGGAGATCCTAAAGTGTTTCCCTCACTTCCGGACGAGTGTACCTGTACAGAACACCAGTAAAGGTACCAAAAGACTTCTATGTGTGCGTGTCCCTCCTTCCATCTGCACCACACTGACCGCGCTACCCTATTACCCTCACTACAACTTACAGCCCCGGGGACCCCCGCTCGTCCTGTAGGGAGCGGTTCCACCTTTATGCCGCCCATCACCCCGGAGGCCCAAGCAGCGCTGGTGCCATCACCGGAACCCTACAGGTGGCGTCACGACAGACATTTTATTATTTTCTTGCAATCCCACTTTTTATCTGCATCCCCCGGGCCCACAGCGTCAGGCACCGCTACCCGTGACTACGCCCAGAGACCGCGCCTGAGTGATCCGAGTCCCCCCAGGGCCTGGGCTGGACACTGTGATGCCCCCAAAGTTCCTTTCCCACACTATGATCATCCCACAGTCATCCCCCCACAACACACACAGAATGATACTCTCAGTTTCCTCTTACACAATGATGGCCTCATAGTTCCTCAACACAGTATGAAGCTTTGCAGTTCCCACCCCCACATTATGATGCCCCCAAAGTTCCCTCCCAACACAATTTTGCCCCCAAAGTTCCCTCCCCACACTATGATGCCCCAGTCTCCTCCCACCCCCCCACACAGTATGATACCCTCACTATCTCCCTTTACGTAAAGATCCCTAACACACTATGATGCCCCCACAGTTCACCCATACATAATTATTCCCCATACTCTATCATTTCCCCCAGTTTGATTCCCCACACTATGATCACCCCACAGTTTACCTCCCAATGACAACCTCACTGTTTCCCTCGCACAGATCCCTAACACACCATGATGCCCCCAAAGTTCCCTCCCCACACCAAGATCTCCCAAGTTTTCTTCACCCACAGACAGTATGATACCCTCACTAATTCCCCTCACACACTGATGCCACCACAGTTCCCCACACACTATGATGCTCCACAGCCCCCTCCACCTCCACACAATATGGTGGCCCCCATACAAGCATCCCCCTTGCATACATCCCTCTCCTATGACAGAGCTGATCTTTGTGTCGAGCCCCAGGTTTTGGGGTACTCGGGTATCAGGCTTCAAGGGTTAACGCTCCTGTGTCACGGGGAGTGGTGGCCGCGCCTGATCCCGTGTCCTGGGTGACACTTCAAAAAGGGGTTATTTTTACAGGGGATTCTATATACAGTTGTCGTGACTCCACTTGTAGTGTCTGGTGATGGGTCACCAGCGCCGCCACAGTCCGCCGGAGGTAGGTGGTAATGCGACTTGGTTGGTAAAGTCCTCTACAGGTAGGGCTGGTCTTCCGGGGCAGCGTTCCTGGAAAGGGAACAAGTTCATGCAAAAGGAAACACAGGCAGAGGCAAAGTCACTTTCTCCCGGGTACTTTACTGTTGGTTGTAGCAGTTACAGTTCACAGCTCAGCACTTTGGTTGTTACAAGAACAGGTAGCTTAATGGGTGGCTGCAAGTGGATCCCAGGTGGTATGGTGGAACCCTTGGTGTGCCTTCGTTAACTAACCCGTGTCCGTTCTTCCCCGCTTTGGATTAATCTATACCCAGTGGCTCCGTGTAGGTAGTACCGGGAGTCCCCTCCCTCGTTGGTGAGGAAGCAGGCAGACCGCTCTGATGGCAGAGTGCTGTGGCTGATAAACAAGCCACAGCAGCTGGTAGCCGACTGTAAAGCTGGACTTTGGCCGGTTCCTAGGGCCAGGCATTCCCCTGGGTGGACTGGAGTATCCCCTGGAGTATGGACGCTCAACTCTGAGGATCTCCCTTTCTTTCTAGGGCCCGGACTTCTCTTGTCGGGTGCCCTTTTTCAGGATCCTCTGCACCTCAGGATCCTCTCTCTCCTTCCCTCCGATTCGGCTTGAAACCGCTCCGGTGTGACCTTCCGCCTCGTTCAACTTACAGTAGCTGTTCTTTCTCTCTTAATACCTTTCCTCCGCCTCCATCTCCTCCTGGTCCTTCAGCCAAGAGACCTAGCAGCAAAGACCTCCTTGTTCCCCCTATAGGTGAATTTATTCCCTCCCGGGTAACCTCCCACCCTAAACTAGTTTGGGAGTGCTGGGAATGGGTCCCACCCACCATCCTAGGGTCCACCTGCAGCTGGAGTATCTTCACCTCTTTTACGGGTGTAGTACCCCTCTGTGACACCAGCATTTGCGGGGCACCACATTTGCTTCTCAGTTATGTGACCCAAGATTATCACATGCCATGAAGGACCCTGCACTTCCTCCACTCCCTACAGAGATGGATAGTGGTGCAGGGATCAGATGGCTCCCTACTCCACCATCATATTTCACTGCAGCTGTGTCTTCCAGGGACAGCTTCAAAGGTGGGATATTTTCTATCTATGATCTCCCATTTACAGCAGCTGCCATAAAGCACATACACCTTGCTGTTCTGTTAGTAAAACTGTCTAAAAGAAAATCTGTCTCTGTGACTGACGGAGGCCAATCACAGCTCGGCTTTGATATCTAAAACAGCTCTGGTAACATGAAAGCTGAGCTGTGATTGGTTGCTAGGAGCAATGAGGCCGGTTTGATAAATGAGGCCTACCGTTCCTCATCTAATAAATAAGAATAAAGTGAGATATTCCTCGAAGTCGCTCGCACACCTGTGTTACATTAGGACGTGGCCTCTCATTCCTCCTTGTCATGGTGACAACCTGGGGTGAACACTGAATTATGGCTCCTCATAGAAACATCTACAGGTTATACAACCCTCAGATCTATGACAGGGATCGAATTCCACCATCAGGATTTAACCCTGTAAATGCCGGGTCAATGGCATCTGAAATACTCTGTGCTGCTGAGCCAATCGCTTCCTTCCACTATTTAACGCAAGATTAGCACACTACATTCCTTAAATACTCTGTGCTTCTGGGGCACATGCTCTGTCTACTATAAAATTTTTATTGTTTGACTTGGTACGCTGGACAACTTAAATGGAATCTGTCAGCAGGTTTTTGCTATGTAAGCTGAGGACAGCATGCTGTGAGGGTTAAAAAGCAAAAAACTGTGCATCTCTTATTTGTGTATGTGCTATTGTTTACTTAAACTAAAGGCTTTATTACCCTGCAATTAACATTGCAGGACTACAAAGTCACGAGCGTGGAAGTCTGACACACCCCCTCCTTTGTTTGATACCTCAGTCAATGCACAATGTCTATAGAGCCTGGAGTGGGCGAGGACAGCTCTCCCAGCTCTGCTGTGTTCCTGAAACTAAATTCATTGATTGTGTTAGAATAGCTGCAGCCAGTGATCTACGTGATACATTGTTGGATTAGGTTTCTTTGCCTACATTATGTTGCTGTCAGATGAGGTAGCAAAAACCTGCTGACAGATTCCCTTTAAATACTCTGCTCTTCTGGGCCATGTGTTCTGCATACTATATAACTTTTATTCTTTGACTTGGTAAATCTATGGGAGTTCTGCTCCTTCTACCATTCAACCCTCGTTCGCTGACATCTCGCAAGATTAGCCCAGTGCATTACTTAAATACTCTGTACTGCTGGGAGATCAGCTCTTTCTACAACATATTTCTCATTCTTTGACTTCTCACAGGAGTAATACACACCACTGCTTAAATACTCTGCACTTCTGTGGGTTACGTTTCTCCCGTTATATAAATCTGGTTTTCAGACCTCTCATAAAATTAGGACACTCCACTGCTTAAATACTCTGTGCTACTGTTTATGTGCTTCCTCCACTATTCAATTCTCTGACCTATTACAAAATTAGCACACAGCTTAAATACCCTGTGCTGCTGTGAGACGTGCTCTTGGGATGATGTAACTCCATGTCCTCCCACTCATTCTATTTCTCTTGTCTTAAAGAGGATCGGTCACCCTCCTCCTGGATTTCAATCTAAATGCAGCACTGAATGCAGCATGTCTGCTGCATTCAGGGAGGGGGTCCCCCATGTGTCTGTGTGCTGTGTACCCCGAGATATAGCCTTAGAAAAACTTACAGTTAGAAGCCATGAAGGCAGTCACTGTGGCTGGAGGGAGCTTGATTGACTGGGGGGCGGGGGGGGCTTCCCTCCCCCTCTGCCTGTCTGTGCTGCCCCCTACTGTGCTGTTTATGCTTTGTTCAGATACCAGGGCATGAATCTAGAGCTGACATCAGGACAAATGACTTGCATGACAGGATGAGTGACAGAGAGGAGGAGGGCAGAGCCTACACAGGAGAAGCAGCACAGAGAGGCAGAGGGGGAGGGAATGGCCCCCCAGTCAATCGAGCTCACTCTAGCCACTGGTAATGCCTTCATAGCTTCTAACAGTGAGTATTCCTAAGGCTATATCTCGGGGTACACAGCACACAGACACATGGGGGACCTCTTCCCTGAATGCAGCAGACATGCTGCATTCAGTGCTGCATTTAGATTGCCATGCAGCAGGGGGGTGACAGGTCCTCTTTAACATCATTGAAATTCTGGATATATGAATGAGCTCGCGCGTGTCCTGAAATACTCTGTGCTGCAGAAGACCCTGCATGTTTTTAGTTTCCCCTCCTCCTCGTATCTTGAACCTGTCCCTGTCATATTCAGACCTATCCCATCACATGAGATGACAGGTCAGTGTCCTCCTCTCCCTCCCGTATGATTACCATACTTGTTCTGAAATACTCTGTGCTGCTGTGATCGTTCCCATAATCTGCCTTCAGAGATTTCTGCTTCCCCTCCTATTCTTCATTTCTGAGAATTAATTTAAAATAATGAGATTTATGGGGATCTATTCCTTGGGGAGGTTTCCGGAGTCTGATATACAGATATGACATACTAAGCAGCGTTCAACATGAGCAAGCGTCTTATTGATTCAGCATGGGGGTCCGCATGCCGCGGCGCTGACTCCATAACCTGACTTATAAGGAATGTGAACAATTAGTAGAGAAAAATAATCAAATTCTGCAATAAATGAAGACATTTCTGCAGAACGTGAATCATTGTCCAGACCGGGGCGGATTCATCATCGGGACACTGATACAATTACTGTAACTGCTTCCATATGATGGGACTCAAGCAAGGACCCGGCCATGTGTCCTCCATAGGGAGGATAAAGAGAATGTACAAGGTCATGGAGGTCACGTCCTTATGGGAAGGTTTATTATCTCAGCCTCTAAATATGATGAGGCCATAGAAAGCCACAACCACAATTGTACGAGCAGATAAACTCATTCCACCAGTTATATGTGTGGAGTACGTCTCTTCATCATGGAGTCGCCCTCTTCTGTCAAATCATATCCGATACTATAAAAGCCGGGTGTCGTATTGGGGCGCACGGTCTCCCAGCGGGCGGCACATCACAAGGGTGATAATAGGAATGTTGTGGAAGGACTTGGCGATTGGGAGAGGGATTACCTCCTTACACTCATCTGTGTTGGCATCCTAACCTCCCTAACATCCCTATATGGGTCCTTTTCCCCCATCTCTATAACATGCCTAGGCTATCGCTTGTGACCTGCTCCAGGGCCGTGGGGTACCCGGTCCCGGGCGTTGATTCACGGGGGATGTCACTAGGGCCTATGCCCGGTCCCGTGGCCCTGTTGGTCGCTTAAAAGAGTCAATAAAAATAATAAAATTAGTTTGTGACGCCACCTACAGTTCCGGTAATGTTACCTGCGCTGCGGGACAGTCCTCCGAGGTGATGGTGGAGCAGCAAGATGGTTACTCTCCCCGTAGGTGGAGCGGGATCCCTGGGGCAGTTGTGAAGGTTATACTTTTTTTTTACAGGGAGGCAGCTTACCACACAGCCTTGTTACTAGTCGTCTTAATGCAGCAAGTGTGCGGCTCTCCAGGCGCAGGCAAATAAAGTACGTCACAGTCTTTAACTCTGCACAAGTTTACCGGCAGTACTTCAGACAGGTTACAGATTACACAGACTGCTGAGACCCGCTGCTCGGTTCCCCTCGCCGTGCAATGATTGAGACCACAACGTTGTAAGTTTCAAAGCTTTATTAAAACATGCAACAAACCCGATAACTATAATGGAAGGCGGGACGTGGGCGCTCGCTAACAATGGGACCGACGGGCTGTTAGGAATTAATAAAAAGGGGGTGGATTAATTTTGGCCGCAGCTCTTTGTTGTTTTGGGCATAACAGCCTACAGGCTCACTTGGAGGCTTAACAGCCTTGAGGCGTATCAGCCTGGTAAGGCGTAACAGCCTTGAACGGCCTACCGGCCTTGCGCGGCATATCAGCCTTAGATCCTGGGAAGAGGCAAAACCTGATGTCCTGGCCGACCTAGCCTGGTTGACGCCCTGTAGGAGGGGCGCCCGATGCCTAGGCCGTCCTGGACAGGTTGAATTTTACCAACTCCCCCTTCCACCGGCCAAGGAGCTGCTCTGAACAGAGCCAGAGCTGCGACCCCCCCACACGTGCTTCTGACCTTCCTCCACCCCGTCTAGGGTAACCGACAGGAATACAACCGACCTTATCTCATTTAGGCTGCCTCCGTCCGAGCGTAGGCAACCTTTCACTTCGTTCTGTATAATGTCGTGGTGTACTACCAGGCCATTCCTGACCGCCACTCGCCACGCAATTCGTGCGTTGACCTGTCTCCTGGAGAGTTCAACCGCTGACGGGTTTCTTTGCTCATAGCCATATACTTTTGGCAGCGTGGCGGACCATATTATCACTGTGCAATTAAGGAGATCCAACCTTTCTTAAACTGTCTTCATGCTCACCAACAGTTCTTGAGTCCTTATGGACACCAACTCGTTGCTCCCGGCATGTATTACTAATATCACTGGCTCCGTTACTACCTTCGAAAATTGGCCACTGCCTCTGGGAGCACCTGCACCCATGTCGAGTCTATTACAGTTTTCCGATGGACCTCATGATCTCACAAACTGAGGTTTTTGCCTCTCCTGGCTTCCTCTCTGCTTGTCTGCCCATAACATTTTTGCTTGACCCAAGACTCCGCCCGAGGCTCTGCCGGTGCCTATAAAAGAAAATTACACTTCCTTGTTACCGGGGGGGGGGGGGGGGGGGAGGGGTAAAAGGAGCTTTAGAGGTAATGAGGAAAGGTGGGAAGGGAGGCGGAGCCAAGGCAGAGAAGAGCCAGCTGATGTAAGAAGGGGGGGAAAAGGAGACTGGAAGTGGGGAGCCGGAGGAGGAGGGAAGAGGTCGGAGAGGAGAAGAGGAGTAGAGTAGCGGAGTTAGGAGAAGAGCGGGGAATGCTGAGTCTTGGTGGGGGACGCCCGTGCATCGTCCTGTTCACAGTAAATCTGGTCTTACATACCGGAAAAGGAGTCTGACTTCCATCCATTCACCTGTTGTATCTCATGGTTTGAAAAAAGGCCCGCTCTCGCTGCCTCCGTTGCAGCTCTGATCTGACCGGAATGTGTGCCATACTGGTTTGGTTGGCGATCCGCTTTCCTAAAGAAACTGTTAGCAAACTGGCGAACTGCAACGGTAAGCGGGGATGAAAACGGGGAACCATATACCATGGCTTGCTTGGACCTCCTGCTGCGAATTCCCACCCTTTCTTTACATGCTAATATGTCGTCATGCCGTGGCCCCCCGGGGCGGTGGGCTGGCTCGTTACTGGTTCGCTAACGTGTAGCGCTCCCTAAAAGCAACAGCTATTGCTGCAGTAAACAGCCGAGCTTCGTGGTGACTAACACAATTTTGCAACCAGCCCTATGCCATATGATTGGAAAACAGGATGACTTAGTGCAACGGGATATTGGTGCCCTGTTGCGGGAATGCCTGCTGACCATTCAAAGTTGCAGTCATTTAACAGGTGTGTGACATAAAACCGGTAGCCTCTATGCCATGGTTGAGTCGTAGCCTGCGAGCTTGCCCGTACCCCTCCACACTCACTTTTTAGCACTGGCCCTGCGAGGTGTGGGCCCCTAAGGGAGGCTGGTTGGCTTATATCGTAGTAATGGATATATCCCCAAACATTATGGTTATGGTTGTACTAATGTGTAACTTACCCCTTGCATTGGGAAGTGATGTGGGTCTCTTTTTGTAGGGCTGGAACCAATTTATTATTTTTTTTTTTTTTTTTTTTTTATTATAGATAAATCCCGTGTTCCTAATTAGCCATGTTTCTCTTATGCTCGCGTGGTGTGCTGCTACCTCTTAAATATTACTTGTACCTGTGTTGTTATTATTTTTCTATCTGTATATCAAGAAAATCAGAAACGGCACTTCCTTCAGCTACAGTCATCTGTCCTTTATTCCCAGGGACCGAGATGTTCGACCGATGGTCTAAATCAACAGTGTTCCCAGCAGTTATGTATTTTTTTTTTTTTTTTTTTTTTTTTTAAAACCTGTGTATCTGATATACGTCTCGGGGCAGCGGCTGTCAAAACTAATACTGGACCTTATGTGGGCGGAGGTAAGTCGCACGCTAGGCGGGGTTGTGTACCTCAGCGTGTAGCCGTGGGCGAGAGGTAAACTACCGACCAATGCCCGATGTGTCCCATCTGCAGACCTGAATTTAGATATCTGCCTAACGAACCAGATGAATTTGCTGTTAATATTAAATCCAACATGTCATGAAAGTCAGTCTTGTAACCCCTGGGATATGTTGAAATGTTCCAGAAATATAACCTCAGAATGTGACCGATCAAAAATTGGAAATAGAGGCTTGGCCCTTAAGTGGTTACTATAGCCAAAGAGCTGCATACCTATCTTGCGTACCAGCCCAGCGAGACTCACTGTCATGCATCCACAAAGTACCTGAATTGTGCCAACCTGTGCTTTGTCGTGTAATCTTAAGGGAGATGCTGATACTAGCACTCGGGGCAACCCGTGTGTGGATTCCCCTGAAAGGAGAAGGTTATTCTTTGTGATATGTATTGTAGATGCGGCAACTGCTGGGGCATCATTGTGCAGTATGGTATAACCTACTGTTAACACGCATATTTATTAATATTTGCTGCTGTGTATCTAGACCTGCCTCCAGAGTGTGTACGCTTGTCCTGGTGTGTATGCACGTAAGCACCTGCTGCGCAGCTTAAACATGAGCAGAGCTGAACCCAGGTTGCCTATAACTCTACATTCACCCTCTGCATGATCCTCGGTTGCAGGCACAGCAACGTGTGTTAATGGATTGCAAGCTGCCATAAGGACAGTGCGGTTGTATGCCAGGTGTAGTGGTGACAGTAAATTAAAACCATGCAACTGAGCAATTATTGTTGCTGGAGAGTGACTGGCGACATGGTATAAGGTACTGGACAGGGTTATGTATCATTCCTGTATGAGCTTGTGTTAGGATGAATCTAATATACAGTGTTGACATTCAGCAACAAATATTTGTATATCCAGATCTGTGATGTTCATGTATAGATATTGATGATAAATTAATTGGTAGCTCGGGGAACATATAACTGCGACTGCCGCAACAGAGGACTCGACAGATCTTTTACCCAGTATATGATCTATAGATTTGAGTCTTTAAAAACTCATAGTTATTATTATCAGTGCCTGTTAAATACTAACATATGCCACATAATTCAAAGCCAAACAGACAAGCCATTGCAAGGCAAGAGATTCTCCGACTTAATTTGGCTCTTCTTGTAAGAATAGTGACAGTTTTGCCATGTAAGAAATTAATGTTGGATGCATTGATGTAAACGTCTGTACCCGGTCTAGCACTGGGCACCTTTGTGTTGACACAGTCCGCTGTGCTAAACACTATGCTATGGCTCCTGTGGTAAAAAGTTTTGCTTCTATAGATTTTACCTATAGTTGTCTTTTATTTATTTATTTATTTATTTATTTTTTTTGTTTGGTGCATACTGACCGGTACATGTATATTGAAACATAGTGTAGTTTTCCAGTTTACCCTGTTTATCAGATGTGCCACAACCATTGGGAGCCCTGTCTGGCACCCTGGGGTTTGTTATGCTTTCTAGCAAAAGCCTGTATAACAAGTGATAAAGTATGACTGTTAATCCATTGAGGATCCAGGTTTTGAGACCTTGGACTTCTAGGAATGAAAGCCTTTCATGTAAGGTAGGCTAGCTCCGCGCTACTATGTCAAGTATAGCCATCCAGCATTAGGATAATGAATATAGCTTAGCCCGTTATATCTAATAATAGTGATTCAGCATGGCTGAGATGCTACTTGCTGTTGGGTCACAAATGAGGTAACTTGCGGGTACGAAACAACACCGGCTTTTTTTTTTTTTTTTTTTTAACCAGATATCACTTTATTGATCTTACAAAACAGATTTGATTAGTCCATCTGAATTTAATAGACAATTGGCTGCCATTGTCAGGGCCAAGAACACAGCAGCCATCTAGATAACAGGGTGCAGGAGCTGCTTGGCATGTATAATCCCCATACACCTCTGCTAGCAACACTGAAGGGGTTAACTACAGGGACCCATCAGTGGCCCCACCATCCTGTGTGACCGAGGGGCAAGACTGCTGGGCCATCAGGTACCAGACGTCGCCGCGCGTGTTGTGCGGCCGCCGGAAGCCGCGCTCTACTTCCGGTCACATGACGGCCGCGTCACTGCAGGCCGCGTCACCGGAAGTGACGCGAAGGGGGCAGCATCAGAACGCGGCGATGGCCGCGCCACAGGAGGTGACGCGGCAGACCGGGGACCAGGCCGCGGCTCCCGCGGACCCCCGGTGGAGCAGGGGGTGCGCTAGAAGAGTGCGCTCCAGGTGGAGGGAGCGCGGCGGCGGCCCCTGCTCCTGGCTGGCAGCTGTGCTGGGCGACCCGGAGACACGCGCGGTGAGTGGGCGGCGCGACCGCCGGGGGGGCGGAGCCGTGCCGTCCCACGGCCGGCAAAGCCGGGGGGGTTCCCGCACCGGGCGGCACGACCCGGGTGCATGCAAGGGGAGGGGCCCGACCGCGTGGAGTGCGGCCGCCACCGGCCGACCTGTGCCTGCGTGCGGGGGCCCCCACGAGGGCGCCAGAGGGGGCCGCTGAGGCGCTGGGTGCAAGCGGAGGCGGGCCGACCCTGCCAGCCCGGGCCCTCCGCCTGCGTCTGGCTGTCAGTGGGGCTGTATGTGTGGGCATGTAAAGTGCCCAAGCAGAGCTGTATGGTGGGCATGTAATCAGCTGTAATCAGCTGTATGCGTGGACATGTAATCAGCTGTAATCAGCTTAAGGCACAGCTGCATGTGTGGACATGTAATGTGCATAAGGCACCGCTGTATATGTGGCATGTAATGAGCATAAGGCACAATGAGCATAAGGCACAGCTGCATGTGTGGACATGTAATGTGCATAAGGCACCGCTGTATATGTGGCATGTAATGAGCATAAGGCACAATGAGCATAAGGCACAGCTGTATATGTGGCATGTAATGAGCATAAGGCACAATGAGCATAAGGCACAGCTGCATGTGTGGACATGTAATGTGCATAAGGCACCGCTGTATATGTGGCATGTAATGAGCATAAGGCACAATGAGCATAAGGCACAGCTGTATATGTGGCATGTAATGAGCATAAGGCACAATGAGCATACGGCACAGCTGTATATGTGGCATGTAATGAGCATAAGGCACAGCTGTATATGTGGACATGTAATGAGCATAAAGCTCACCACTGCTGCCGGTGGGCCTGGTGGACCCTATGTTCTGCGGGCCACCCGAGAGGGAGCTGGTGCCCGCAAGGGAGGCAAGCCATTTGGCTCTCTCCCGGCTGGTCCTCTCTTACCTCTGCTCCTAGGATCTATGTTCGGCATACATCATCCGTTCGGCGAAGCGATCATTCTTTGTTCACCCATCGACGTTGATGTTCGCCTGGGGAGCAGGATGGTAAGAGGGAGGTTGCCCCTAGTTAAGGCTATTTATAGCCAGGAGGCAGGCTGAGGGCTAGTGAGAAAAGGGGGAGGAGGGGAACCTGAGAAGGCAGGCTAAAGGTAGTGATAGAAGGGGGGGCTTCTTTTCTTGCCGTGTATCCTTGCACGGAGAGTGGGATTGTTGTTGCCGAGCCAGCTGAGGGCTCAGCAGTCTAGAGCATACGGCAGCGGCCGAGGTGCCCTCCAGTCTCTCGAGTCACTCTCTGGCCTGGGTAGTCACCAGGGAACCCGGGATGACTCACGTAGGACCCTTGGTGGTTCCCTCACTGTGCCCTCTCCTGTCTCCCTTGAAGCACTTCTGCGCAGAGAGCCTCGAGCTGGCTCCCACGGGCCCTCTGTGGAGGACTTTTGTCTGGGTCCACTGATCCTATTCAGTATGCCTTTTAAAGGATGTGACGGGTGTTCGGGCGCGACTTCCTCTAGAAGCTCGGGCCTCTTGTTTAACAGCTCAGGGATAAATACCCGCACCGTGTTCAGAGCCGGTTCTCTGTCCCAGGACCAGATCCCTAGGTCTGGATTGGGGCGCACCGGACTACCTGGTGCCCCTAGGACAGTGATGGCGAACTCCAGGCCTCGAGTGCCACCAACAGGTCATGTTTTCAGGATTTCCTTACATTGCACAGGTGATAATATAATCACCTGCACTGGTAATGATTCCAACCTCTGTGCAATGCTGAGGAAATCCTGAAAACCTGACCTGTTGGTGGCACTCGAGGCCTGGAGTTCGCCATCACTGCCCTAGGATCTCCCTCTGTCCCAACGGCTTCTCCGCCGTCCTGCACTCCTCACTCCCCAGCAGCGCTCTCCACTCTCTACTCTTCTCACTCCCTAGTCACAGGGATACTACACACTCTTATATGGGTACAGTACCCCTACGTGGCGACCCGACCAGTGGGGTGCCACATTTGCCCTAATCAGGTCAGTGATACACTAGTCTCACTACTACAATAACACAAGGTAAGGGAGACAGACATACAGAAAAAAGACAAAAAAAAAAAGGGCTATAACACAAAACTTCTTAATTGCAGCAAGGCAGCATCCGATGGTAAAATACATCTCTTTATAGCAGAGGGGAGTGGTCACCAAAACTGCATTTGAGATTACTAAAAGAGTTCTTAATGTAGCACCAAAAGAAAGCATATACATTTAAACACAAATTATAGACCTGCGATCCTTACGACTTTGTAACCTTCAAGTCCCAGACTAATTAACAGTCTCTTTAAGGTGGGACACACTCCTGGCACTGGGTGAGCATCACTCAGCATTCCAAGGGTTAGAACATCTTACTAGACTACTATTAACTCTTTTAACCAACAAAGGATCAATGATATAATAATCACAGATAAGTAGAGAACTACGGCAACATATGAAGATAAAATACAAGTTAAAACAGGGACAAGGAGTGTTGTGGTGAGTGGTGAGTGCCATTTAGAGATCAGCTATATCTTAGTAATGTTGAAAGTCACAACCACTATAAAAGCAGATCACGGCTGCTGCAGTCCCCAGTGTGGTGCATATAGAGTAGGGAGGATCAAGGGTTTAAACACCGCGCTGCCATATTCCACCAGACATCAATTGATTTATTAGTCAATGCGTTTCAGTGCTCCCAGAAATGCCCTTAAACATGGCAATATGACATTGATTTTTGATGATATTCTAATTCATTGAGATGCCCTAGTATACCGGGACCCCTATCCCTCCACCCTGCCGCACGTTTGGTTTGATTCTTCTCCCTGGGGCATGACTTATCGCTTGTAGTCAGGGCCATATTACACTTTTGGTTTTCTTTTCTCTCCTCTCCCTCTAAGGCTACATTCAGACACGCTGTTCTTTTTTCTTTTCTGGTTTGTTTTTCAGCTAGAGAACTGATCAGTTTTCCAAAGACGCATCACCCATTCATTCATTCATTCACCCACGCATCACACTGTGCGCTTATTTTCCCTATTTAGAATGGTGCTTTATGGGGAAGAACAGAAGAAAAATGCCACAGAAACGAACATGCACTTTCGTTTGATGGATCCAGGTAAAAACAGATCACTCAGAAAATTCCCTGTCTGAATGGCCAAAGTGAACACCCATTGACTTCGCCGGGAATCCATTTGAGTGATCCATTTTGAGCACTGCACTGCAAAAAAACGGATAAAAAAAAAAGTTGCAAAAACGCACAGTATGAATGTAGCCTAAGGCCGGCTTCACACCACGTTTACTTGCTGTCAGGTTCTGTCCAGTGTTTTGCAGGATGCACCGGACAGAACCTGAGAGCCCCGGACAAACAGAACCAAAGGGTAAATACGCCCTCCCATCCTGTTTTGTGCTGGAATCAGCAGCTGCCGCTGTCCAGTGCTGACATTTCAGCATAGTGGCTGGAGGGGAGCTAGCTGTGGTGC
Source organism: Allobates femoralis (assembly GCA_033576535.1). Taxonomy (NCBI): domain Eukaryota; kingdom Metazoa; phylum Chordata; class Amphibia; order Anura; family Aromobatidae; genus Allobates; species Allobates femoralis. The sequence continues at coordinate 715,687,604 of JARQOC010000002.1, read as the reverse complement.
TGAAATTTCAGCTGCGCTGTCCAAGTGCTGAACGAGCACGGCTTGAATTTTTGAGCCATCACTTGTTAAGAACCCGGGAACCGGATCGTTTTTCTGCCTGATTCGGCGCTCATAGACTCCCATGTTATGGGTGCCAGATCGCCCCAGATCCGGGAGGATCCGGTTTTGTTAGATTCTAGCCCTGGACACAAAAAATCCTGCAAGCTCCAATTTTGTCCGAAATAAACCGGATCCAGCCGGACAGACACCAAAACGGATGGCACCACCATAGGGGTACAATAGGAGCATCGGATTGGACAGCCCCCGATCCAAAAAATCGTGGTGTGAAGCCGGCCTAAGAGTTCACCAACTTCATTTTATTTCTCAGTCCTATGAAGGCTTGTTGTAGGATAATGTATTGAAAAAAAAGAAAAAAAATGGAAAAAGGAACCGAAGTGGGATAAAATTATGATAGAACTCAATTCCACTTTATGGTAAGAATGATCTTGCAACATAATTAACATTAATATTTTTTTTTTTTTTCGTTTTATGCAATTTAAAAAATACAATTTATTGGTACTATCATAAGGTTCTTAAGGCCGGGACAGTTTTCCTTTCTTTTTTTTTTAGTATAAAATGCAGGTTTTATTGGTTCAGTTTTGGGATCCATACGACTTATTGATTCGATTGAATCAATTTTTAATAGAGAAGAAGAAACCAAAAGCAGCAATTCTGCCATCTCAATATTATTTAAGATTATTACATAATGTATTTTTTTTTTTACTTATCGTACATTTTAGGAAAAGTGACATGGTAATCTGCATAATCAATCATATGCTAAATATCTGCAAGTCACATTTATGTATGTGATAGCCAAGATGATTGTCTATAAAATGAAGGTAGTCTCACACTCAAACCTGTAGTGGATGGTTAGATGAGGAACCGGAAAGGCAAAAGTTCAAATCATTGTTACCCTTTTGCTCATTGGTGTATTATTCCCCTTGGGGACTTGAACCTGTGCTCTGATTGCTTGCATAAGACAATTCAATACTGTAATATAGCAGTCTCCTGTACAATTAAAATTCTCCCAGAATGCCTAGCTACAGGATGCACCCAACCGCTTAAGTGCTGCTTTTTAACATTGACAGTGGCATCTAAAGGGTTTGAACTACTGCAATCCCTGCAGTTATAATCAGGTACCAGATGTAAAATATAACCTGTGCCCCCTAAATATATCTAGTAGGCAAAGGGTTAAAATAGTGGTCCCATCAAAGACCACATCTACAGATTTTTTTTCCTGCATGTTCAGGTGACTGCCATGGGTCTTTTTGGCACCCCAGGCTGATTTTGGTAGGGAATACTCCCCTACTGCGGTGGACTGTGGTAGAACATGGCTACCCTTCAGATGAGTATCTGTCCAGCTTTGGCAAAAATTAAGAGACCACTGCAAAATTTTCAGTTTCTCTTATTTTTCTCTTTCTAGGTATATTTTTGAGTAAAATGTACATTGTTGTTGTATTCTATAAACTACTGACAACCTGTCTTCGAAAGGCAAAGCTAAAAATGTTGTATTTCCAATATATAAAGAAAGGAGGCACTCACCCATATGTAAAGTTGGTCTCAGGTTTTTTATTCAGCCTTCTGGCATGAAGCAGGGTGCAGGTTGCAGGGGAGGGGGTGGTGGAGGGGCAGACAACAGTGACTCTTTCGGATGTAATCACCCTTCAACTGGTCTTTGCAAAGACCAGTTGAAGGGTGATTACATCCGAAACAGTCACGGTTGTGTGCACCTCCACCACCCCCTCCCCTGCAACCTGCACCCTGCTTCATGCCAGAAGGCTGAATAAAAAACCTGAGACCAACTTTACATATGGGTGAGTGCCTCCTTTCTTTATATATTTGGACTATTATCTAGTGCTGACACAGGCGAGCACGCCTATTGAATGACTATCTGCTGCTATATTGGTACAAGGTGTCCAGTGCCCCGATTCATTCTTTGTGAAGTTTAAAAATGTTGTATTTATTTCCAGCAAATGAGAATCCTCAAAATAATAAAAAAGAAACATCAGACCTCAAATAATGCAAAGAAAACACGTTCATATTCATTTAGAAACAATAATACTGATGTTTTAACTCAGGAAGAGTTCAGAAATCAATATTTGGTGGAATTACCATGATTTCCACCAGTTTTACACACTGCTTTTGGGTGACCTTATGCCACTCCTGGCACAAAAATGTACGCAGTTCTTTGTTTGATGGTTTGTGACTATCCATCTTCCTCTTGATTACATTCCAGAGGTTTTCAATGGGGTTCAGGTCTGGAGATTGGCTGGCCATGACAGGGTCTTGATGTGGTGCTCTTTCATCCACACATTGAGTGACCTAGCTGTGCGGCATGGGGCATTATCCTGCTGGGAAAAAAAACAGTCCTCAGCATTGGGGAACATTGCCTGAGCAGAAGGAAGCAAGTGTTTTTGAAGGATAACCTTGTGTGTGGCTTGATTCATACGTCCTTCACAAAGATTAACCGGCCCAATTTCAGCCTTGCTGAAGCATCTCCAGATCATCACAGATCCTCCACCAAATTTCACAGTGGGTTCAAGACACTGTGGCGCGTACGCCTCTCCAGGTCTCCTTCTAACCATTAGATGACCAGGTGTTGGGCAAAGTTGAAAATTAGGCCCATCAGAGAAGATTACCTTACTCCAGTCCTCTATGGTCCAATCCATATGGTCTTTTGCAAACTTCCTCCTGTCTCTTCTTTGCTTCTCATTGATGAAAGGCTTTTTTCTTGTTTTACATGACCTGAGCCCTGCCTCTAAGAGCATGTTATGAACTGTTCTTGCCTTGCACTTCACCCCAGCTGCCATTTGCCATTCCTTTTGTAGGTAACTTTATGTCATTCTATGGTTGCTAAATGACACTCAAATAAGATGATGGTCATCCTGGTAAGTGGAGAGTCACTTTCGCCCTCTGCTGGTCTGTAGCTTTGTTGTCACCCATGTCTGCTGCTTGACCTTGTTGTAATGGACTGTCGTCTTTGAAATATTAAGAATGGAGGAAACATGACGCTCACTGTATCCCTCTGCTAGTAAAGCCAGAATGGAGCCCTTCTTTTCCTCACTCAAGACTTTTCTTTTCAACTCCTTTGGCATGGGTAAAAGGTATTTTTTCATTCATATTACCGTACTTTTGGGCTATTCCTAGCACTTGTTTTGCCATTCAGCTTGTCCTATTACAAGAGGATTGTGAAGACCACAGCAGTGTTATTTATACTTTCCCTTGTTAAATAAGATTTGGTTCAGGTGATCACCTAATCAGAAGCACATTAGGTAGAATGAGGTGGACTTTGGATGGAATTCAACTGACGCTGGAATGGAATGGCTGTCACACATGTAGAGATGGGGATTGTTAGAAAACTGTGCAGTGGTCTCTTCATTTTTGCCAGAGCTGTATGTATGTATATATACACACACACACACACACACACACACACACACACACCACACACACACACACACAGTGTGTATGGAAAGTATTCAGACCCCTTTACATTTTTCACTCTTTGTTTCATTGCAGCCATTTGGTAAATTCAAAAAAGTTCATTTTTTCTCATTCATATACACCCCATCACTTATTAAATAAGAGAAACTGAAATATCCCATAGCCATTAGTATTGTTAGTTGCTTTCCACTGTTCCAGTTTTGTTTAGATCTTGTTGGATCCTTTTCTCTAGTATTAGCGATCCCTCCTAGCTCTGTGTCATCAGCAGATTTAATCAGATTACCCACTTCTGTGATTTACTTTCCCCCAAAGAGGTCATCACGACAGGAAGGGGGTCATAGTTGAAGTTTCCCCTCTTACACCACAATGTGTGGTTATATGATTCATAGGAGTCTCACAAATCAAATGTTCTGCAGATGATAAGACCGTAAGAGGATCACATAGGAGAGGAGAATTCAAGAGCTACATGTGAAAGTTATCTTACACCACTGCTTCTCCAAAACACTCAAATATTTTCTTGGGACATGTTGACTTGCAGACGTCTGTCCCAACATTAAATAGTCATGGTATAAAAAAAATATTTACCATTTACATGCTTCTTAGACAAAAATAGAAGATCCAGTGACAAGTTATTTTTTTTATACGGCATAGCGCCACCTGGTGGATGGGCAAGGTATAGTCAGAGCAGGTCCCTCTAATGGGCTGAGTGTTCCTGATCACGTGTGCAGTCAGGCCCCTACAGGGAGAGGAGCAGTGATCTGGACAGAAAGCTATTTCCATTGGATCTCTGCACTGATCGGAGATAACAAGAGCATGTGTGACCTTCAACATTCTGATTACACAGATCTGCATGTGTTTATGCACTATAACCAGCAGGTGGCGCAGCACTCAATAAGAAAATGTATTCTGACCCTTCACTTGATCATTGTATCAATAGCATTTAAATGGAAAACATTGTTCTACTGTTATGATCTATGACAGTGATGGCTAAGCTGTGACACGTGTGTTAGCGGCGGCGCTGGTGTCTAGTCACCAGGTACTACAGGTGACGTCACGAGACAAAGACTTTAATCCCTTTAATTGGCGGCTGTCTCCCCCTCGGGGTCACAGACCTGGGCAGGCCACCAGTGCGATCCCCTACCGAAGCTGAGAGCCCAGACCTCAGAGTTCCCATATCCTGGGGCGGTACAGGGCCGCCCGCCGCTGATAACATAAGTAGCTCTGCTTCATTATGGTGCCGCACTTGTCCCACATCCGGATGCTGATGCTGTGATTGACACTGACTGCATGGAAACAGTGTCAAGTCAGCATCCAAAGGTGGGACAAGTGCGGCACCGTAATGAAGCAGAGCTACTCATGTTAACAGCGGCAGGATGCTGACACTGATTGAGCGATGGAGAGGAACAAGGGATAGGCGAGTTATATTGTTTATTACTTTTGTGTGTGTGCTTGGATGGGTGCCATATCCAGGATGGAGGGTGCTATATCCCAGTATGGGGGCTATATCCAGCATAAGGTTCTATATACCAGAATGGGGGCCATATCCAGGATTGAGGGTAATTCACCAGGATGGGGGGGGGGTGCTATATTGCTATATCCCAGTATAGGGGCTATATCCAGGATAAGGGGCTATATATCAGAATGGGGGGTATATATCAATATGGGGGCTATATCCAAGGTAAGGGGCTATATACCAGGACGGGGGTCATATCCAGGCTGGGGGGGTAATGAGCCGAGATGAGAGGTGCTATATCCCAATATGGGGGCTATATCCAGCATAATGTACTATACACCAGAATGGGGGGCTATAACCAGGATAACGTTTTGTTATTACAGCTACAAACATCAGAAAATTATGGGGTTTTGTTTAAATGAGACACTACATGGGATATGCTCGGTTTTTCGGCAAATTTTAACACAGCGTTCAATAGGTTGGCCATCACTGATCTATCATCTCCTGTATTGTGATCATGGGGCGGACGCAGTGCCGCCACTGCCATGTTGGTTTTCCTCTGAAGCCCAGCTTGTGGCCAGACTTCAAGGAGACCAGTAATACAGATATATAGTGCAACAGTGAAGTATGCAAGTACTCAAAGGATCACAGGGGAAGGTCCCATAAAGGGACTAAAAAAAAAAAAAAAAAAAAATTTTTCACAATTAATAAATATTTGGTATCAAAATCCTGAACTATGAATATATAAAATTACTCAATGATTGAAAAAATTATCTAAAGTCAGAATTCTTTGTTTGGTCATTTTTTATGTTTTATAAAATATAATAGAAAGCAATAAAAACATCAAAAGGGTATCAAGTATATAACACACAAAAAACATAGGAAAAATATATATTTTAAAAAGAGTAAGGCAATGTGCGCACACAGTGTTAGATTGTAAGCTCTTCTGAGCAGGGCTGTCATTTTGCTTTAACGATTGTATTGTCTGATAACTGTTTCTTATGACTGTTTGTATATGACCCTCTGAATTGTGAAGCGCTGCGGAATATGTTGGCGCTATATAAACAACATTATTATCATTATCAAATCTGCATCTTGTGGCAGAAAAACGCACTAAAAACGTGTTTTTTTTGCCATGCGTTTTAACACACCAAGAATTGTCATGCTGCAGAGTGGCTCCTGCACCAAATATGCAAGGACAAAATAAGCAACTTGTGCACAAAACGTCAGAATTCTCATTGACTTTGCTGGAATAAAGATAGGGATGAAGATCTGAGACAGAACTTCGCTAAAAAAAAAGACAAAAATAGAACAGACGGATGGACGGACATTCTCCTTCAGGATTTTTTGGTGACAGCAGAATTCATGGTTCCATTTACCACATTAAGTCTTCCAGGTCCTGAAGCAGCAGAACAGCCCCAGACCATCACACTACCTCCACCATACTTTACTGTTGGTATGATGTTCCTTTTCTGAAATGTTGTGTTACTTCTACCCAAATGTAATGGGACATTGACCTTCCAAAAAGTTCCACATTTGTCCCTTTAGTGTACAGAATATTCTCCCAAACATTTTGGGGATCATCAAGATGTTTTCTGACAAAACGGAAATGAGCCTTCATGTTTTTTGCTCAGTGGTGGTTTTTGTCTTGGATATCTGCCATGTGGCCATTTTTTGGGGGGGGAAAACTCACCACATTTGGCCATTTACAAATATCAATTGCATTTAGCAGGACGCTTCCAGCCACTCTAAGAGGCAACTCATGTCACCCAACACCAGTGCTCAATCTCCTGCAACCCTAACATGGGGGCGATTGTGGCATCTGCAACTCGCCATGCCACAAGGAGGAGACTGGTGATATCACTGGACACGAGATTTTTGCCCAGTGTCTTTCGAATGATGGAGTCATGAATACTGACCTTAACTGAAGCAAGTGAGGCCTGTAGATCTTTGGATGTTGTTGGATCTTTTGTAACTTCTTGTATGAATCTTTGCTGCACTCTTGGGGTAATTTTGGTCGTCCAGCCACTCCTGGGAAGGTTCACCACTGTTCCATGTTTTTGCCATTTGTGGATAATGACTCTGTAGTTCCCTATAGTCCCAAAGCTTTAGAAATGGCTTTATAAAACGTTTTACCAAACTGATCGCAATTACTTTATATCTCATTTTTTCCAGCGTTTCTTTGGATTGTGGCATTATATCTAGCTTTTGATAATCTTTTGGTCTACTTCACTTTGTCTGGCAGGTCCTGTTTATATGATTTCTTTACTGAGAACAGGTGCGGTAGTGAACAGGCCTGGGTGTGGTGATGGAAATCTAACTTATCTTCCCAAAGATGTAATAAACCATAGTTAATTCATGTTCTATGGAAGGGGGGTAACAACTTTTTGCATTTTGTGATTACTTGCGTTTGTTTAATATTTACAAAATTGAAGAAAAGGCGGCACTCACCGAAATATTCAAGATGGTCTTTTATTCCATAACTTCTAGGACGGACAGGGTGCAGGGAGGGGACTACGGGCCATAGTAGGGGTGAGTTGATTGGTTAACCAAATATAGCGGGTAATTTTCAAGTTGATAATTTTGTACGGCCCCCCCGAAGGATTTTAGAAATTTTCAAACACAGTCTCTTTCCCACAGTAGATAGCACAGCCTGACATTTTCTAGGTCCCATTTGGTGGAGACTTCAAAGGCATAAGAGGTGTGAAATAGTTCCACTTTGCTTTCTCAGGACAGCCCCTGGCGAGACTGGAGACCCTGTGACTAGGAAAGCTACCTTTGTGCTCAAGCTAACATAGGTCAAGACCTTTTGTGTAGAGCTGCAGCCTTTGAACAGATGCTAATTTATTGCTGGTCATACACTGTCTACACTCATGTAGTATGTATATGCACTGCACTCTCTCCGCCCACCTCAGCACTGAAACCATTGCTGAGAGGTGGGCAGGGGAATGGCACATATTAAATTAGATCAAGTATCACCACCCCCCCTCCCCCAAATCACTGTATATGGCTCCCCATGCTGCAGCACACAAGAAAACTAACGATGTAACTTACCTTTACAGCGCTCCTCTTCATCGCTCCCTGCTTGCGACACTTCGAGTTCTCCTGCATTCCTGGCCTCTGATCCCGAGATTGTGGTACGCAGCGATTACATCACTGTGCTGTACCGGTCACATGATTGGATGCCAGGGACACAGGAGGACACAGTGTGGCAAGTAGGGAGCGACGGATTGTAGCGCCGGACAGGTAAGTTATATTTTTTTGTGTACTGCAGCACGGTGAGCCATATCCAAGATGGAAGAAGGCTATGTCCCAGAATAGGAGGAGCCAGATACCACTATTGGGGGGGGGGGGGAAGGGGAGAATGTACCAAAATGGGGCAGGGCCACATTACTAGATGCGGGGCTATATAGCAGGTTTGGAGGGCTATATCCAGGATGGGGGATATATTTATAGCAGGGTAGAGGGGACATGTACCACAATGGGGGATATATATATATACCAGGATGGAGGGTTATGTGCCAGAATGGAGGACATACATACTGAATGTAAAGACGGACACTGGCATTTTAAGACGGACCCCATTTTTTTTTACTAATTCTACAAAAAAGCAACCAGGTTTTATTATTTAGCTTCTCACTACATTTGCGCTATAATCCTCCCAAGTTGCTGCCCCTCACCCTTTCAGCAGGGACTGCTACTTTTTTTTATATTTTACATATATATGTTATTTTTGTGTGTTTAACGTGTAGTGGAAATTTGTGAACAATCCTGTGGCTCCACGGCTGGGACCTTGGACACACAATCTATATAATGTATAGGTTTTGAATTAATTGTATCTGTCTCTGCGTGGAAGGTTTTATTTAAATTTATCCACATTGAGACGAGATATAGGGTGGTGGAAAGTAGTGCACCTCTATGAACTCATTTTATTAGTGAAATATTAAAGGAGTAGGTTTTATTATTTGCTTTTGTTTTTAGGCACTGAGCTATTTTGCAACTTTGTATACTTAAAACAAACCGTAGTTGTATAGCATTTAATTGGTGCTCAAGTATCCTACTATACCTACAGAGAGACAAGTGGTATGAAAATGGTGCCATACTGTGATCACAAAGCCAAATGGTGCTCTCAATGCTAAAAAAGAGCTGCAAGCATAGCACCATAAAGTGCTCACACGGTGGAGGAAAGGGTCCAAAAAAATGTCACATACAGACATAGAGCAATAGCGTAGTGCTAGAGTAGGATTGTCCCCAGACAGCCTCAATACAGCCCCCAGTCTCCACAGCGTCCCCATACAGACTCCACAGTGTCCCCATACAGCCTCAATACAGCCCCCAGCCTCCACAGCATCCCCATACAGCCTCCACAGCGTCCCCATACAGCCTCCACAGCGTCCCCATACAGCCTCCACAGCGTCCCCATACAGACTCCACAGCGTCCCCATACAGACTCCACAGCGTCCCCATACAGACTCCACAGCGTCCCCATACAGACTCCACAGCGTCCCATACAGCCTCCACAGCGTCCCCATACAGCCTCCACAGCGTCCCCATACAGCCTCCACAGCGTCCCCATACAGCCTCAATACAGCCCCCAGTCTCCACAGCATCCCCATACAGACTCCACAGCGTCCCCATACAGACTCCACAGCGTCCCCATACAGACTCCACAGCGTCCCCATACAGACTCCACACAGCCTTAATACAATCCCTTGTCTCCACACCATCCCCATACAGTCCACCTTAAAACACTAGGCTTCTCTGCTGCATACTAGTAGCTACACTGAAAACTACATTTAACTGCTCAGTTGTTTTTTTACAGCTACTTCTGCAATCTAAAACAATTAAGGAGATTATATAGGTTATATGTACCCCCTTAGTTATTACTAATTAAAAAATAATAATTTTTAAAACCATAAATGTTGAGTTGCTGTGTAGAGAAGGGCACAATAATCGTACTTTGTCTTATCAATGACTAGTGCAGCTGTCTCTCCTCCATGCTTTACACTTCAGCTCTGTGTACAAACAGATGAACACACTAATTCTAGTGATCTTATAACATGTAATGAAATTCAATAAATAAAAGTGAACTGAAAAGAGAACTGAAAAGAGAAGGCTCAGTATATAGTCATATGAGGATATACAATATACCTTATTTTCATGAGGATAGTGTCAAGTCTGAAGGATAACCGACAGCAAATAATTACTGATTAGTATGACAATTGTCAAAAGATGAAAATCCTATCTATCCTCACCCTCAACAAATACAGGACAGAGAGGCAAAAACAAACAACTAAGGCGCATAATGGTGGATATTCTCCGCCATCTAGTGCCGAAAGAGGGAAATGCATCTGTACAAAAGGTTGATACATAAAATGAGGGCAATGGGGATAGGGGAAAATATGTGTAAGTGGGTTAAGAACTGGCTTAGTGATAGGAAACAAAGGGTGGTTATTAATGGAACACACTCAGAATGGGTCACAGTTAACAGTGGGGTACCACAGGGGTCAGTGTTGGGCCCCGTTCTATTTAATATATTTATTAATGACCTTGTAGGGGGCATACAGAGTAGAATCTCAATATTTGCAGATGACACTAAACTCTGCAGGGTAATCAATACAGAGGAGGACAATTTTATATTACAGGAGGATTTATGTAAACTAGAAGCTTGGGCTGCTAAATGGCAAATGAGCTTTAATGGGGATAAATGTAAAGTCATGCACTTGGGCAGAGGAAATAAAAGGTATAATTATGTGCTTAATTGTAAAACACTGGGCAAAACTGTCACTGAAAAAGACCTGGGTGTATGGGTAGATGACAAACTCACACTTAGTGGCCAGTGTCAGGCAGCTGCTGCAAAGGCAAATAAAATAATGGGATGTATTAAAAGAGGCATAGATGCTCATGAGGAGAACATAATTTTACCTCTATACAAGTCACTAGTGCGACCACACTTAGAATACTGTGTACAATTCTGGTCTCCGGTGTATAAGAAAGACATAGCTGAACTAGAGCGGGTCCAGAGAAGAGCGACAAAAGTCATTAGAGGACTAAGGGGTCTGCAATACCAAGACAGGTTATTAAACTTGGGGTTATTTAGCTTGGAAAAACGAAGGCTTAGGGGTGATCTTATAATAATGTATAAATATATGAGGGGGCAGTACAGAGACCTTTCTAATGATCTCTTTACTCTTAGGCCTGAGATTGGGACAAGGGGGCATCCTCTACGTCTGGAGGAAAGAAGGTTTAATCATAATCACAGACGCGGATTCTTTACTGTAAGAGCAGTGAGACTGTGGAACTCTCTGCCACATGATGTTGTAATGAGTGAGTCACTACTAACATTTAAGAAGGGCCTGGATGCCTTTCTTGAAAACTATAATATTACCAGTTATATATACTAGATTCTTTGATAGGGAGTTGATCCAGGGAATTAGTCTGATTGCCGTATCTGGAGTCAGGAAGGAATTTTTTCCCCCAATGTGGAGATTAGTGTTGCCACATGGGGTTTTTTTGCCTTCCTCTGGATCAACATGTTAGGCTATGGGTTGAACTAGATGGACTTAAAGTCTTCCTTCAACCTTAAAAACTATGTTACTATGTTACTATGTTACAAAGGAGCAGTATTACTCATTTAGGGATTTTCTCCTACAAAAAATTTCGTCCAACTTTCTTATACATAGGGGCAGTATTATAGTAGTTATATTCTTGTATATAGGAGCAGTATTATAGTAGTTCTATTCTTGTACATAGGAGCAGTATTATATTCTTGCACATAGGGGGCAGTATGATAGTAGTTCTATTCTTGTACATAGGAGCAGTATTATAGTAGTTATATTCTTGTAATAGGGAGCAGTATTATAGTAGTTCTATTCTTGTAATAGGGAGCAGTATTATAGTAGTTATATTCTTGTACATAGGGAGCAGTATTATAGTAGTTATATTCTTGTACATAGGGGGCAGTATTATAGTAGTTATATTCTTGTACATAGGAGGCAGTATTATAGTAGTTATATTCTTGTAATAGGGAGCAGTATTATAGTAGTTATATTCTTGTAATAGGGAGCAGTATTATAGTAGATATATTCTTGTACATAGTGGCAGTATTATAGTAGTTATATGCTTGTACATAGGGGGCAGTATTATAGTAGTTATATTCCTGTACATAGGGAGCAGTATTATAGTAGTTATATTCTTGTACATAGGGGCAGTATTATAGTAGTTCTATTCTTGTACATAGGAGCAGTATTATAGTAGTTATATTCTTGTACATAGGGGCAGTATTATAGTAGTTATATTCTTGTACATAGGGGCAGTATTATAGTAGTTATATTCTTGTACATAGGGGCAGTATTATAGTAGTTATATTCTTGTACATAGGGGCAGTATTATAGTAGTTATATTCTTGTACATAGGAGCAGTATTATAGTAGTTCTATTCTTGTACATAGGGGGCAGTATGATAGTAGTTCTATTCTTGTATATAGGAGCAGTATTATAGTAGTTATATTCTTGTACATAGGGGCAGTATTATAGTAGTTATATTCTTGTACATAGGGGCAGTATTATAGTAGTTATATTCTTGTACATAGGAGCAGTATTATAGTAGTTCTATTCTTGTACATAGGGGGCAGTATGATAGTAGTTCTATTCTTGTATATAGGAGCAGTATTATAGTAGTTATATTCTTGTACATAGGGGCAGTATTCTAGTCTAAAATTTATTTCCATTAAATTTTTATATCCTGGAGTCCTATGGCAGCACACAAATGGGTAAATCCTTAATCCTTAGCTGGAACAGATGGTGTTAATTAGCAATACACAAATTATGACCAATTGGACACTCCCCACCTCCGCCCTCCCCTAATAAAGGGAGCAAGCAGACCACACCATGTATCTTTCAAGCAATACAGGGTGGGACGTCTGTGCTGCTGTAGACTTCAGGAAATGAAAATTTCAGGTAAATAAATTTTAGGCCGGTTTCACATCACGATTTTGGAGCTTCCGAGTGTATCCATTTCAAAACGGATACACTCGGATCCAAAATCGGATCCCATGTATCCCTATGGGGATCGGATCCCATGTATCCCTATGGAGATCGGATCCCATGTATCCCTATGGGGATCGGATGTGTGCCTTTTGCCATCCGATTTTGGCACCATCCGATCCTGTCCGATTCAGCATGGACACAAACACAGCCTGCTGCGTTTTTGTGCCCGAGAAATCGGACAGCATCGAATCCGAGCCCCGATGACATGGGAGCCTATGGACATTGGATCCTAGTTGACCTCGGATCCGATGTTGGCTCCGTGTCCTCCCAGCTCCTGCCTCCCTGCATCTTCCTCCATTTCTTTATGCTGTCCCCCGCTATACTAACCTCTTCCGTTTTATTCCCTATCCTTTTCTCCATTCTATTCCCTCTGTAAAAAAAAAAAAAAAAAAAAAAAACCTCCCTGAGTATACATTACCTTCCAGCGCCTCCAGGGACTGTCACTATCTGTACAGAAGGGCCTGTGGTGATGTCAGAGAGCCAATCAGCTGACGTGTCAGGTGACCGCCTCTGTGACATGATCACAGGTCCTTCAGCCACCAGATAGTGACTGTCGCATGAAGCCGTCGGAAGGTAATGTATCCCCAGGGAGGGATTTTTTTTTTTTTTTTTTACATACTGGAGGGGGAGAGGACAGGGGGGGTTGGGAAATAGAGAAGAGGGAGAGCAGAGATAGAAGAGGGACAGACAGGTACAGATAGAGAAGAAACAGGGACAGGCAGGGGGGAACAGGATACACACGTATCCTGCATAGAATCGGATCGGATGGCTATTTGCCATCCGATTGCAGGGATCCGTGTGGATCTGTGCCTGTCCATGGGATCCTCCTTCAAACTCAGATCCCACGGACAGGCACTAAATCGTGATGTCAAACCGGCCTTAGACTTTCCTGATCATCCTATTGCAGCACACAAATGGGAACTGGCAAGCAATACTTTAAACTAAAGGGCCCGTTACATGCCAAATATATCATTGAATAGTCACGGGTTTTCAGTCGTTTAAAGGGAACCTGACACCTCCAAATCACCCCTAACCCTATGAATACCTGTCCCTGCACCCTCAGGCATCCTTTCTAGCGGTCCTTTTGTGTCACAAAAAAACAAACAATGGGATCCATGGAAGCATTGCACAGATGTAACCTCAAACTGACACCGGTCAGAATTGGAATATAGGTCTTGGACATTAAGTTGAAAACAGTCTCAGGGGTGAAGGGATTAAAGTGAAATATTAGGGGGAAGGTGGAGGAACCATGTAAATCTGGCTCCTTCACATACTCCACCAGGCAGCAGCTCTGGGGTAAATGAATGACTGGACAAAGACCATAGAGGTGACAGGTCTCATACGTCCTCCATAGAAAAGACCCAACAAGGTCTAAAATCACCTAATAGCGGCCACTGAAGGTGAGCACACAGAGGCCGAGCAGCCGTCTGTGTGTCTTGGTCCCTTGGAGCTACAGAATAAGGAGCAGGTGTCTTTGTACAAGAAAACAAAATGAGAAGTAATTATAAGTAAAGCACACATGGCTAAAGATTTATGCAGATGAGTGAGCGGTTACCACGGCGATGCCAGAGCAAGTGCAATCATTTTACATTTTCTTTTACAAATATATTAAGCGAAGGAAACTTGAATATCAGACTGTAATCATGTACCACGTGTCCAAAGTGGATTTCCGTGAAAAAAAAAAGACAAAAAACATACAATATTATTAATAGTTTGCATACAGACAAGTCATCACACCTTCGAAATCTGGATGATCAGTAAAAGGGTTGAAGAATTACTTAAAGATGAGGGAGGCGGCATCCACCAAGGGAGAAGGGGGGGAGGCGGCATCCACCAAGGGAGAAGGGGGGGGGAGGCGGCATCCACCAAGGGAGAAGGGGGGGGGAGGCGGCATCCACCAAGGAGAGAAGGGGGGGGGAGGCGGCATCCACCAAGGGAGAAGGGGGGGGAGGCGGCATCCACCAAGGGAGAAGGGGGGGGGAGGCGGCATCCACCAAGGGAGAAGGGGGGGGGAGGCGGCATCCACCAAGGGAGAAGGGGGGGGGAGGCGGCATCCACCAAGGGAGAAGGGGGGGGGAGGCGGCATCCACCAAGGGAGAAGGGGGGGGAGGCGGCATCCACCAAGGGAGAAGGGGGGGGGAGGCGGCATCCACCAAGGGAGAAGGGGGGGGGAGGCGGCATCCACCAAGGGAGAAGGGGGGAGGCGGCATCCACCAAGGGAGAAGGGGGGGGGGAGGCGGCATCCACCAAGGGAGAAGGGGGGGGGAGGCGGCATCCACCAAGGGAGAAGGGGGGGAGGCGGCATCCACCAAGGGAGAAGGGGGGGAGGCGGCATCCACCAAGGGAGAAGGGGGGAGGCGGCATCCACCAAGGGAGAAGGGGGGAGGCGGCATCCACCAAGGGAGAAGGGGGGAGGCGGCAACCACCATGGATAAGGAGCGTCATTGTCGAAGGTGCGGGGGCCAAGGAGAAGGGGTGGTGGCAAAGGATCATTCTACTAAAAAGTGATGGAGGATGTGAGGAATCATTCTGATGAAAGCATGAGAGTGGAGTATGAGCAATCATTTTGAAGAACAAGCGGTGCACCTGGTGGGGGTAAAGGAAGTGTGGGGAAAGGCACATGCTGGCTCTTACTATACACAAAGATGGATGATCCCTTTTTGTGATGCCAGTGAAGGTTTTCTTGGCACTACCCGGCTCCTCTGCAAAATTACCAGATCTAATAAACATCAGATAGATCCACTCTGACAGTTCAACCATTTTATTAAACATCGTAAACACAACTTATATTTTCTTAACTAATGAGTAAAGAAAAAATAAATAACCAAATATGACAGCTATAATTTAGTGGCTGCCACTTACAGCTTTTCCAACGTAAATTTTTTTCAAAAAACTAATTCCAAACTAGATAGAGATGAACGATTCTCGGCTGTGAACAATCTACAGGTAGTCGAGGAGGCCGAACAGAGGGATGAACGATCCTCTGCTGTGAACAATCTACAGGTAGTCGAGGAGGCCGGACAGGGAGATGAATGATCCTCAGCTCTGAACAATCTACAGGTAGTAGAGGAAGTTGGACAGCGAATTGTGTGGTTCTCTGTGAATACTTTGCCCCACCAGGAAGGCGAGCTTGTGTGCGTACTGACACGGTGCTGGAACTCTGATGACACCCTGAGAGGAAAAAACACAGCGGTGAACTGGCCACACCCTCACAGCCCCCCTTTCCTGTAACCCCCCGGTCAGCACATACCGGCCAGTTATAGTACTGGTGGCACAGCTTGTAGGTCAGCCTCTGCATGTGGTCGGGCTTCAGGCCTCCGGTGTCGTACACAACGTTGTAATGTGTTGGGGAGACGGTCCCTTGTCTCACAGACTGGCTGATGATGAAGAAGTCGTACCTGCATGGAAGCAGATGACAAGGCACTAATGGTTAATAGATGATAGTGTCATCAATCAATTTATCGAAAGCAACATGGCCGTCCTGGAGTCTGTGCCACAGATTTTGCCAAAAGGATCAGTCAGTTAGTTACTGGGATCATTGTTAGTCGTATCATTAAAAGGAGTTGTCCAATAACTATTATATTAAAAATAAGATAAACGAGGGTCTTTAAAAAAAAATATAAAAATAAACAAAAATAAAAGCAGTGGTGATTGGCTTCAGTGATCACATTCCCTCTGAGCAGGATCAGCATTACAGGAGGAACAGCTGGGTCCGATAAAGAAAACAAATCTAGTTTCCCAAGACCCCAATGTTACATGTTTATACACAACCCCTTTAAGACGCTGAGCAGAGTGTGTTTCAGCCTTCATTCTTACAGCAATATTCCTCCTGTTTTCTACTTTTCCTTAATCTGGATTAAAGGGTTTGTCTGAAAGTAGAAAACAGCAACACTTGTGGTGGTGTCTGGTACTGCTGCTCCTCTTCACACGTCCAGCTGCAGGTTATGGGGTCAGGTGGGGTCTCCCAGGGGCCACACTTCACACATTACTAGCCCCACTCCATACTTATCCTGGGATTATCAGTACTAACCATTCGGGTCTGGTGACTTCACTATCAACTATAGTCCCTGGTGGAGGATTCTGGAGCCGACCGCCCATATAGGCAAAGAAGCGGGCATTTATTCTCTTCTTCACCACCACCACGGTCAGTCTAGGGCTGAAAAAATAAAAAAAAAAAAAAAAAAAAAGAGAAAAACAAACTTTTTTTTTACTGCAATTAATGAGCACAATCTGCAGATGTGACCACAACAGCTCCTAATACAGCATTCATTCATTGTGTTTTGCCACCACACACCTGGAATTTCACTAATCTAATGAGGATTTTCATCAGTCCCTGTATAGAACAGGTCTACAACTGGGAATAAACAACAAACAGGGCAAAATAACCTAAGACTTCAGTGTGCAGAATTATTCGCCCCCCTGGGGTCAGTGCTTTGTGCCCTTGACCCAGACCATTTTCCCTGTCCACCAGTATGATGTGGCCTCCACCATGTGTCACTGTGGGGTTGGTGTTCTTGGGGTGATAAGCAGTGTCTGTTTGGCACCAGACATTGTGTTTACCTTTGTGGCCAAAAAGCTCAATTTCATCTCATCTGACCCCAGCACCTACCTCCACTCATTTGGAAAACCTTCCAATTTTTGGCTGTCAGTAAAACCTTTTTTCTGGCCACTTTTCCATAATTCCGGCTCTATGCATATTCATACTCCAGTCTCTGCTTGGGATTTCTGCAGCTCCTTCAGGCCTTTGGTCTCAGTGTTGCCCCTCTGATTAATGCCCTCCTTGCCAGGGCTGAGAGTTTTGGTGGGCGGCCCTCTCCTCACAGGTTTGTTGTGGAACCATGTTATTTCCATTTGATGGTTCTCCGTGGATCATCAGAGATTGGGATAGATTTTTAGAACTCAAACCTGACTTGTACTTTTCAGTAATTTTGCCTCCGACTAGTCTGGAGACCTCCTTGGTCTGCGTCGGGCTGTCTGGAGACCTCCTTGGTCTGCGTCGGGCTGTCTGGAGACCTCCTTGGTCTGCGTCGGGCTGTCTGGAGACCTCCTTGGTCTGCGTCGGGCTGTCTGGAGACCTCCTTGGTCTGCGTCGGGCTGTCTGGAGACCTCCTTGGTCTGCGTCGGGCTGTCTGGAGACCTCCTTGGTCTGCGTCGGGCTGTCTGGAGACCTCCTTGGTCTGCGTCGGGCTGTCTGGAGACCTCCTTGGTCTGCGTCGGGCTGTCTGGAGACCTCCTTGGTCTGCGTCGGGCTGTCTGGAGTTCTTAGGTCTTCATGATGTTGTTTGGGGATCTCTTCGGTTTTCATTGTGTTTGGTTAGTGCTGCCTCTTAATAGTGTTGCAGCCTCTGTGGCCTTTGAGATAAGGCAAGTATATACACTGACCGACTATGGACACTTAAAGCCCTGTTACACGCAACAACATAGTTGCAACATCACCAGTTTTGTGACGTTGAAATGACAGTTGCGTGTGACATGTACCAACGATGCCAAGGTTGTTCATCGTTAGTAAATGACCCGAACCATTTTTTGATCGTTGGTCTCCCACAGTCTCATACCGATGCTGGCTGCCCAGCGGGAGACCAACAATTAACAACCTCCCAGCGCCACACAGTACACGCTGGGAGGCTGGTAACCAGGGTAAACATCGGGTAACTAATTGCAGCGCTCTGCTTAGTTACCCGCTGTTTACCCTGGATACCAGCGTTCTCGCTGGTCCTG
The DNA here is from genome assembly GCA_033576535.1 of Allobates femoralis. NCBI lineage: Eukaryota > Metazoa > Chordata > Amphibia > Anura > Aromobatidae > Allobates > Allobates femoralis. The sequence continues at coordinate 715,668,902 of JARQOC010000002.1, read as the reverse complement.
ATTGTGGGGGAGTCTGCCTGTTTGACAGCTCACCAGCGATCAGATAACGATGTCCCAGTGACCCCCCCATCGTTGGTGGGGTCGCTGAGACATAGTTATGTGTAACAGGGCCTTTAGATTGCACACAAGAGGACGTCCTCTAACAGAGCATGTGTGAAGGGAATTTGTTGCACCAGACATTTTCAGGGGCTTCATAGATAAAGAGGTGCATATATATATGCACATGGCAATTTTTATTTATTTTATCCCGTAAATGTACATTTTTGCTTGTACTTTTCTCAAGTTTAGCAGCCTACTGCACAGGTTTATTACATTTTACATTTTAGTTTGTGCGGCAAACTTTTTGATGGTAAATAGATGTTATTTCTGTATGCATCATTGCGTGAATAAACAGTATTAAACTTTTGATCCTTTATGGCAGAAATTAAAATGCCCCTGCTGACTTTTTAAATTGACTCGACTTCCCCAAATGATGCAATAAAAAACGGTGAAGGACTCGTCTGTAGGGTGTGAGCGGCCTCTGTTCCCACCTGCTTTTATATCCGGCAGATCTGATACAGTCCAGGATCTGTGGGATCTCGTAGTTCACCAGGGTCTTGAGCTGCCCGTCGCCCACGCCGTCTCTGTAGATAATGATGCGTTGTGGCAGGTTGTCAGGGTTCCCATTGCTCCAGGCGTTTAGAGCCGCTGGAGGGAATGACAGACAGAAGACATCATGGTTACATTGTGATAAGCCAGTCAGTAAGGCCCATACAGGTCTCTACAGCAGATCTGTGGGATCCCACACATCAGATGATTGCAGCTCCTGCCGCAGCCAAATGTGGAGTGTAAAGAGCCAGACAGCTCAGTGCTATACTCCGCCTAGTGGATGGGCTCAGTACTGCAGCTGAGATTATATTCAGATGCAAGACCAGGACAGTCCACTAAGCAGCGCACAATTATTTCAATTCAATTGATCTTTGTTGGCAGGACCAAGTACATATTAGCATTGCCAAAGCAAATGGTAAAAATAGGGGGACAGGGGTAGGGAGTGGGGAGTCATATAGAGGTCCAGGATATATCAGGATCCTTTTAGAGGGTAGGGAAGTGTCCAGGGAGGGGTACAGAAGTCCATGGCATATCTGGCTCTTAGTTGGTGTATAGGGAAGTGTCCAGGGTGGGGTCTAGAAGTCCATGACATCAGGCTCTTAGTTGGTGTATAGGGAAGTGTCCAGGGTGGGGTATAGAAGTCCATGACATATCAGGCTCTTAGTTGGTGTATAGGGAAGTGTCCAGGGTGGGGTACAGAAGTTCATGCCATAAATCTGCTGTCCCGACTACGCAAACACTTCACAGCCTGCTGCACACATCACATTGTTGTTCCCTATTCCACCTCTCATGTCACTTTTCTAAAAAGTTAAATGGAGCTGGAAAATGTATTAAAATCTGCACCAACAGTAGCATAAAACCGCACATCCAGGCCTCCTATACGGCTTACACTCCCCCATGTTTGAGGACAATCCGTCCAGATGGGACTAAGGACTTTCCCCGTTACCTTGCAAACAGACTTTCAGGCCATCGACAATCTCCTGTCTCTGATCCTGGACAACACATCGGGAAAACCAGCTGAAATAGAAACATCATGGGTGACTTAGGGATTGTTCACAGGATGAGAAGCATTTCTGAACTGCGACCCATGAACATGTCTGGCGTCAACCGGGTAACTGGGTTTGTACGATCTTCTGATCTTGTGCATCACAAAAATAAATGTGAGCCACGCGTGGCTATCTATATAGTATGATGCAGGCTTAATAGTCCTCCAAATGGCATAATGCAGCCTCATAGCCCTCCATATATCATAATGTAGCCTCATCTTTCCATATCTAATATATAAAGCGGAGTATATATGTATGTGTGCGTGCATGTGACAATAGAATTAATCAAATGCAAATCCACAAGTAGAACTCACAAATACGGCACACATACAGTGACATGACTCGGAAGGTTACAAGCCAACATTTTATTGTTACATCACGGTTTTGTTCCATAACTTAGACCCCTTTAACTGAATGCGGCAGATCCGGCAGATTTCCCGCCCAACGGCCGACTTGCGGTACACCTGTGGCAAGCCCCTATTCATTCTTTAGGAGTCTTGCGGCAAATGCGGTTTTGCCGCAACCTGGTAAATCCAGCAGTTGCGGCCGGGCAAAACACAGCGATTAGTTGCTTTTTTTTTTTTGCACGGTCGCAAGTGTCGGATTGCGGCAAAACCGAACTTGCTGCATCTGCTGCAAGACTCACAGAATGAATGGGCTCTTGCCGCAGGTGTACCGCAAGGCGGCCGTTGGGCTGCAGATCCGGCACGTGGGAAATCTGCCGGATCTGCCGCATTCAGTGAAAAATGCTGATGTGAAAGGACCCCTAGGTTGCTTTTGCATCTGTGGAATTTAAAAATTCCAGCAGATCAGGCAAACCTGAACTTTAGGCCTGCCTGACCTGCCATTCTGCAAATCCAACCAAATACCACCTTATTTGCAAAAAACATGTACGGCACACTTGTGGCAAGGTTGCGCTTTTGCTAATGTAAATGCAGTTCCAGACAAGTGTACATTTTTGCCGCGATCCTGCACTTCCAAAACTTCCACTGCCGGATAACTGTCAAAAATGTAAAGGTACCGTCACATGCTAGGATATAGGTGAACGATATCGTTGGCTAGGTCACGTGACTGCGATCCTTTTGACATAGTTAGTGCATTGTCACACGCATGGATATCGTTAACGATCTTAAATTTGGCAACACGCCAACTTCTTGGAGAAGAACAAATGAACGATGTTACAAAGTGGCAGCAATAGAATTGTGAACGACATCGTTCAAAGAGGTGTCACACTGAACGATGCAGCTTCCCAGAACATTAATTGGACGACGAACAATAGATTTGAGGCCCGGATCTCAAATTTTTGCTGAACGATCCGATTTTTCCTTCCTACATCGTTGGTTTACACGCAACAACGCAGAAACGATATCGTTAGAATGTTCACAGATCCGTGACGTGTCAACAAGATAGTTAACGAGATCCTAGCGTGTGACAGTACCTCAAGTCTCCACACTTGCCTGGAGATCCATATACATTAGCAAAAGCGCAACCGTGCCGCAAGTCTGCCGTCTTGCATTTTAGCAAAAACAGATTTCTGCCAGATTCGCAAAAATATTATTATATATATAGTGTATACACACACACACACACACACACACACACACACACACACACACAGTACAGACCATAAGTTTGGACACACCTCAAAGTTTTCTTTATTTTCATGACCATGAATATTGTAAATTCACACTGAAGGCATCAAAACTATGAATTAACACATGTGGAATTAAATGCTTAACAAAAAAGTGTGAATCGACTGAAAATATGTCTTATATTCTAGGTTCTTCAAAGTAGCCACCTTTTGCTTTGATTACAGCTTTGCACACTCTTGGCATTCTCTTGATGAGCTTCAAGAGGTAGTCACTGGAAATGGTCTTCCACCAGTCTTGGAGTTCCCAGAGATGCTTAGCACTTGTTGGCCCTTTTGCCTTCACTCTGCGGTCCAGCTCACCCCAAACCATCTCAATTGAGTTCAGGTCTGGTGACTGTGGAGGCCAGGTCATCTGGCGTAGCACCCCATTACTCTCCTTCTTGGTCAAATAGCGCTTGCACAGCCTGGAGGTGTGTTTGGGGGTATTGTCCTGTTGAAAAATAAACGATGGTCCAACTAAACGCAAACCGGATGGAATAGCATGCCGCTGCAAGATGCTGTGGCAGCCATGCTGGTTCAGTATGCCTTCAATTTTGAATAAATCCCCCACAGTGTCACCAGCAAAGCACCCCCACACCATCACACCTCCTCCTCCATGCTTCATGGTGGGAACCAGGCATGTAGAGTCCATCCGTTCACCTTCTCTGCGTCACACAAAGACACGGTGATTGGAACCAAAGATCTCAAATTTGGACTCATCAGACCAAAGCACAGATTTCCACTGGTCTAATGTCCATTCATTGTGTTCTTTAGACCAAACAAGTCTCTTCTGCTTGTTGCCTGTCCTTCGCAGTGGTTTCCTAGCAGCTATTTTACCATGAAGGCCTGCTGCACAAAGTCTCCTCTTAACAGTTGTTGTAGAGATGTGTCTGCTGCTAGGACTGTGTGTGGCATTGACCTGGTCTCTAATCTGAGCTGCTGTTAACCTGCGATTTCTGAGGCTGGTGACTTAGGATGAACTTATCCTCCGCAGCAGAGGTGACTCTTGGTCTTCCTTTCCTGGGGCGGTCCTCATGTGAGCCAGTTTCTTTGTAGCACTTGATTGAAAGTGTCCCCAAGTGCAGTTGCAAAAACAGAGTTTTCCCAATTTTTCAGACTGACTGACCTCCATTTCTTAAAGTAATGACGGACACTCGTTTTTCTTTACTTAGAATTTGTAATATGGCAAGAAAAAAGCAGCCAACAGTCTATTCAGTAGGACTATCAGCTGTGTATCCACCAGACTTCTGCACAACACAACTGATGGTCCCAACCCCATTTATAAGGCAAGAAATCCCACTTATTAAACCTGACAGGACACACCTGTGAAATGAAAACCATTTCCGTGACTACCTCTTGAAGCTCATCAAGAGAATGCCAAGAGTGTGCAAAGCAGTAATCACAAGCAAAAGGTGGCTACTTTGAAGAACCTAGAATATAAGACATATCTTCAGTTGTTTCACACTTTTTTGTTAAGTATATTATTCCACATGTGTTAATTCATAGTTTTGATGCCTTCAGTGTGAATCGCTACATGCTTTTTTTGCAATTGGGATGTAAGTATATTATATATCACATATCAGGATAGTATTTTTAAATAATCTTATTTTAGTTCTATATACATGTTTATAGCATTTTTATATTTTTTTAATTATTATAGTCACATTTAGTTTTTTGTATTTCATTGTATTTTTATTGTATTAATCATTTTAAATTATATTTGTATCACTACAATGTACACTTTTATTTTTTTGAATCAGCATAATAGGTTTAATGATAAAATAAATAAAAACATGAAATATATGTACCAATACCAATATAAGGCAACATTCACACTGTGCGTTTTTGGTCTGTTTTTGCTCGTCAGTTTTTGTAGCCAAAACCATGAGTGGGTGATGAATACAAGAGTGGTGACGTGTTTCTATTATACTTTTCCTCTGTTCCACTCCTGGTTTTGGCTGCAAAAACTGATGAGCAAAAACAGACCAAAAACGCACAATGTGAATGGAGCCTAACAATATAAAAATAATCTATATATTGAAGCAGTAACTTTTTTTTTTTTTTTTTTTTTAAAGGCAGGGAGACCAAGTAGCAGTGTCCATAGTCACAAAGATATGAGTCACAGTGCTGTCCTGCCAGCCGCCCGCCACCATGGAACTACAAACCGCCAGCGCCCCAGCGCAATGACAGCAGCATAAGGCTGGAGGCACACTGTCGTGCATCAAACACGGAGCGTGTTTGATGCACGACAGTGATGCGAGTGATATGCGTGTTTTTGGGTGTGTGGGTGTATGCATGTGAGCGTGCTGAGAGTGTGAGTGCGTGTGGAGCCTCAGCACCAGGCACAGCGGCTGCCATGGTACGCTTTTTGCGTACGCAATTGTAAGTGACATGGACAGCTCACAATCTTATGATCTGTGCTGATGGTATACTACGCCAATTGCGTACGCAAAAAGCGTACCATGGCAGCTGCTGTTCCTGGTGCTGAAGCTCCAGCGTGATATTACAGTAATATCATGCTGAAGCTTCAGGACCGCAGACAGCTCAGTGCAGGAGAGCGGCTTGTCAGTAATGTATAAAAACCTGACAAATGCCGGGATCATTAAATTAAAGGTATTAATCCCTGCACTGCCAGGGTGTGTTGTCACTATATCTACACAGTGTACACAACGTGTACACATAATGGCCGCACGCTAACTGCATTTTAACCCTTCTAACACAGGCTTTTATTAGCCGCATCTGCAGGCTCTATGCCGACATGTAGCGCAGAGTCTGCAGAGGGGGGTTAAAATGTTTATTAACACACAGCACTTTATTATTTAGATTTCTGAGTTTTTTTAAACAATGTTTCAGCACTGCTGTGACAGCGCTAGAACATTATTGATTACTGTACCGGGAAAGCGGTAAATTCAAACTCGCCGGCTTTGACAGCTGGTGAGTTTGAAGCGAGTATAACAGCACACTCAAATGTCAAACTCGCACACATATACTTTTAATGGCCACTCAAGCGTGGAAATCGCATTTCCATCGCATTGCGAGTGTAATGCGAGAAAATCACATGGATGTGACATGTATCATTTAAAGATACAGGTCCGAGTGCAATGCAATTTTTTCTCACATTACACTCGTGCGAGTCTTGCGCCAGTGTGCCTTCAGCCTAAGCCCGCTTTTGGGTGTGGAGAGGGCATGATGGGGAGGGACATCGGGGAGATTTCTTTAATAGAGCAAAAGCTTTATTTTTTGGGGGGCTGCGATACAATTGTGGCAGTATCTGGACGGTGCACTCCAGAGGATTTATCAATTTCAAGGATAATCCATTACTAAAAGGGGCGATTGGGGGAGGGGGGAACCTCTCACCAAGTCTCTCTATAATCCGGAGTGGAGAGCCTTGGAGGGGGCAAACACTGTTTGGGCAGAGTAAGAGTAAATTAGCTACAGTGGATACATTACCGAGTCATCATTTTATTCATGCTTGCAACAAAGCCAGCAATAGATTTTTTCCCGGCCAGGGTGTCATGGTAGCAATCGATACCAATGATGATCGTTTTTTCCAGCTGAAAGACATGGGGAAAAAGTCACTTTCACAAGTTTTACTGTGCATAACTCACTCTGTGCCCCTCTGGCGAGGAGCCTCTATGCTCTGCATGGGCGGAGCTTCCCCTAAAAGGGCAGGGCCAGGGCTTGCCTGTGCCTCTCTTTTCATGGGTAAGGCCTCTCCTTATTGGATGATCCTCTCTGCTCTCTTTATAGCTAGAGCTTCTCCTCATAAGCCTGGCTCTCTTGTATAGCATTCTTTTTTGGGCATTACTTCTCATAGGTGGAGCCTCCCCTCACAACCAGGGCTTGCCTGCACCCTTCTTTTTATAGGTAATACCTTTCATCATGGGTGGAGCCCTCCTGCTTCTCTCTGTTCATGGGATTGAGGCTCCTTGCTCCTTTTCAGCATAATGGGTGAATACTTTAGTGGCCCCCCCCACCCTGCTGACTGCACAGGTGCAAGAATTATATGCAAACCCATTTAATGATTTGAGCATGTGGAGGAAAGAGCAGCAACCTAAGAGCAAGGCGATGGCAGTGGACCCACCTTCTCCAGAACACGTTTTATACTAACCATCCATATGTGAATGTGTAAAGTACAAGTACCGGGATCTCCACGCTCCACAGCTCTCCTCCTAGTTTGCAGTTCATCTGTAAGGCAATCTTTGTAGAGACAGAGAGGACAGTGTTGGGTTTGCTCAAGGTCCTGGCAACGACGCACTGACTGGGGATGGGGTGGTCCACGCACAGGTACTTCTTAATGGCATCGTACTTCATCTTATTATTGCTGGACAGAATACAGACGACCTGGAGAGAGAGCGGGCGATATTTCAGAGAGGACTCGTCTGCCTCTCGCTGGTTACATCTCACACCGTCCTGTATCTACCCACCATCTCTGTGCGGTCTGTAATGTTCTGCTGGAAAGCCTGTAAATACCCTCCCACTGTGTCATCCACTTCAACCCTGAAAGAAAAAAAAAAAAAAAAAAAAAAAAGAACAATTCACAACAAATGTCTGGTGTAATATCTGCAGGATGTGACCCCCTCGGCCGAGCCCTGACATCTCACATTACGGCCCGGCTCATGCGGATGCGCATTTGCTGAGTGATCTTGAACAAGTTCTGGAGAAGAGCATTCGCCATGTCGTAATTTCTCCGGGTGTAAAAGAGCAGCCAGTTATTCAGATCCCGGGTGCTGATCAGGACCGGGCCCCTCAAGTCTCGGGACCAGTCGGCTATCCGTGGATCATACTGTACCTGCAAACAAGCGGAAACCCCTTGTTAGTTAATCATCACACCTCACTATAGGACCTCCGAGGGGTGGTCGGCTTCTCAGCCCCCTGGATGTGTCGCAGTTATGTGCTGGCTCTGTGCTAAGCAAGAGGGCAACCAGGAGCCAATCCAGCTGAGAGGTGGGAGATCACACCATGGCGTTCTGTGCAGGGCCCCTGTAAATGGAGCAAAATGTCCCAAAATAAGGAAACCGGTCAGGGAGAAAAGTGGGGAAAGGATTTAAGCTGAGGCCCAACTATTAAATATGACTGAGGAAGAATACTGGAGGCCTGGGGCACCGCTACAGCACAAGAAAACCCCCACAAAGTGCTGCTGGATCCCGCAATGTTTTGCACAAAACTCCAGCAGGATTTTTCTTTTTCCAGCTCTGAAGTGGCGCTTTAAATATATGCCCCCGTGTCACAGCCTGATAACACTTCGGGGGGGGGGGGGGGATCTAGGATCAGCCACAGGTGAGTTCAGGTGGTGACCCCTCTGACCCTCTCCGTATCATCAGGGACTTCGTTTACATCTCTGCTTAACCCCTCGAGTGGGGGCTAGAGGGGGAAATAGAGACTGGTTCAGAGAGGGGGCTGAAAGGAGCGGGACCAGAACGAGGCTCCCATGGAGATGTATGGAGTTGTGACCTCCGACGCGCCTATGAAACAATGGAGCTGCCGTCAGGCCACACATTAATGGAGACCAACCGGAAGGACGATGATAAAAGATGAAGCCGGGACTTAAGCTCCCGCCTCCAGTCACAAACAACGACGCACCAGCGACCCCCGACAACGGTAACGATCCTGTAGGGATCGTTGGTGCGTCGTTACCTGGTCACTGGGGAGCTGTCAAACAGGCAGATCTCCCCAGCGACCAGGGAGCCACGACCACATTGCTGGTAACTATGATAAACAGCGGGTATCCAGGTAGCGTGTGCTACCATGGTTACCAGCCTGTGAGGTCGCTGATAGTTGGTCTCTTACAGTCATGCGCAGTGATGCGTGCTGACCAGTGGGAGACCAACGATCAAAAAATGACCCAGCGCACTTAGCAACGATCAGCGATCTCACAGCAGGGGCCAGATCGCTGCTAAGTGTCACACGTAGCGAGATAGTTAGCGAGATCGTGGTTACGTCACAAAACCTGTGACGTTACAACGATCTTGCTAACGATCTCATTATGTGTGTTGGGGGCTTTAGCTATAAAGCAGAACACCAAGAGTGCAATAATAAACCTCTGGGGTGGGATTACTATATCTTTCTTAGAAGTCCAGACCTGTAGAATTGTTTCCAGACCACTGAATCACACCAAAGATACAATTACATTTTATTTTCACCATTTCGGTGCAACTGAACTTTTTTCCAGCAATTTGCAAAACCTTCAAAACTAACTCGTCCAATAATATACAGATATTGTGCGTCTAGGGAGACCTATCTAAAGACAATGGTTGTGGAAGAGGCTAAGGTTCATAGAACCATCTACTCACAACTTGGTCTTTTAGCAGGATTTTCTCGGCAGGAGCAACTCTCCCGTCGAACTGCAGGAGTCCGGTATCGAAGTTCAGCCCCCAGTCACGTAGCTCTTTCTGTACGCTCTGGTCCCTAAAAAGGATAATAAAAGACAATCTCAGGACTCACCAGTAACATGGCAAAAGGACAAAACCAATACAGAAGCTTCTGAATGGCGACGATTGCAGTGTTCACCATAGAGGCCCGGGAAAATTGATGGTATTTTAACATTAGTGACTTACGGTAACACAAATATCAAAGGAAGTCTATGAACTGGTCAGACTGATGGGAACACACCAATCGCAAGAACGGGACTGTGAGACGTCTGGTTAGATTTGAGTGCTGGCGGGACATGTGGTCTAATCATTGACGCGCCCCAGGGGGTACTCCGAGATCGGGCTAGCGGTTCTGCTGGGGGTGTCACGGGATGGTCAAGGGCCTGGCTCCGTGGCCCCTGGTGTCAAGTTAAAAAGCATTGGGGTTAGTGGCTTAGGAATAGTTGTTGTGACGCCACCCATGGTGTGCGACTATTAGTGGCCGCGGCTGCGGTGCAGGGCCTCTGGGGATGATGAGAGTGCAGCTGTGGTGGTTTCGCTCCCCACGGCAACCGGGAAAGTCTATGGCGGTGGCGGGTGCAGGACTGAGGGCGCTGAATAAGTGACAGACACAGGAGTTGAAGTCTCCATTATCTTTACTGGTAGAAGTATCAGGTTTAGTCCAGAGTACTGTCTGCAAAAGATGTTGGGAGTCCGGGTGGCTTGGAAGCAAGTTGGGGGATCTCCTCACTTGGCGAATTCTGAGGCCTCCCTGTTGTGCTACTCTTGGTGGGCCCTGGCTTCCTGTAGCTAAGCTTCGACCCTCTCCTCCTGCATAAAGTCTCTCACTGGTATGGCATGCAGCTCAAGCCCTTCCCGGGTACCACTCCTGCTGTGCCTCCTCGGCTTCGGGTTGCCAGGAGACTTGGAATCTCCCGCCCTCCTGTTTTGGCTGCTGGGCCTAGAGTCCCTCACAACCTTGGACTCCAATGTCTGCTTTTGGCGCTCTACACCAGGCCAGAATTTATAGGGGACCTCCCCTGAACTCGGGTTTCAAAGCTCCCCCTTTTGGCCTGGAGTCGGGAAGGTGTTGTGTGTGGTGGGATTACCTGGTGTGAATGCCTCTCCTTGCTTCCAAGCATGACAAGACCCCCCGAGGGAGGCAAAGTCATTGTGGCAACTGGACTCTGGGGTGCCACATTCCCCTTAGTTAAATTCAGTACTCCTGGACTGAGGAAACATTTTTGTAAAACAGACAAAAAAAAAATGACAACAGGAAAAATGAAAAATTACAAAGACCTAGAAAAACTTTGAAAAACAGTGACTACGGCGCTTAGTCCTTCCGATGGCGGATGAGTTATTTAAAGGGATCCTGTCACCCCCAAAACACCTCAAAATATTATTACTATTAAAACCTGTCCCTAAAGCATATTCACACTTACCCTACACTCCTTTTAGCTCCTAAATGCAGCTAGTGAAAATGAAGATAAACGTTATAAAACTACCTCATTAGCCATGTTAATTAGTGACTATTGTATTCATAGTCACCCTGGCAGCTCTCCCTATTCCTAATATCACGCCTCAATAGGCGTGATCTTCTACTCACATTCAAATGCGCGCCTCCCCTCTCTCCTATGCCGGCCGGACCGGACCGCTGAAGTGGGGCTGTATGACGCGAATCGCGTCATTTCCGGTGCCGGGTGACACACGTACACCCGCGCCGCTGTTAGCTTCAAGACCCGCACTGCGCGGTGTACGTCACCCGGCGCCGGAAATGACGCGTTATACAGCCCCACACTGCAGCGGTCCGGCCGGCATAGGAGAGAGGGGAGGCGCGCATTTGAATGTGAGAAGATCACGCCTATTGAGGCGTGATATTAGGAATAGGGAGAGCCTGCCAGGGTGACTATGAATACAATAGTCACTAATTAACATGGTTAATGAGGTAGTTTTATAACGTTTATCTTCATTTTCACTAGCTGCATTTAGGAGCTAAAGGGAGTGTAGGGTAAGTGTGAATATGCTCTAGGGACAGCTTTTAATAGCTTTTGAGGTGTTTTGGGGGTGACAGGATCCCTTTAATAAATTGTCTTTACCACTACTAGTCCTGTGGTTTATTGGTCCATATTTAAACATTTAAGAAGGTGCAAGAGTTCATATAGAAAGTCCTGTAGGCACGGTACGCATGGTGGTTGCTTATCTATTTACACAGTTGCATAACAGGAAAACAACTTATTTACATTTTCAAAACAGGGTAAACATATCCACTTCCCTTGCTAACATTCCCTATAACGGGCTGGGACTTGACCTAAATTACTACGAGTGGATCTACACAGTACAGGTGTCTGTATTTTGGTCTGTGGTGTCTTCCACTGGTGTTGTGTATGTACTAACCACTAGTGTACGTGTGGACCTACGTAGCACAGGTATGGCAGATTGTCGGCTTAGACTCACCATGGGACTGACAGATTCACCAATAGCAGGGGGTTGGATTTCTGGTTCAGCTATTGCTGGTGGTGGCTCTTCAGACCTTCCTGGAGTCTGTACTGGTTCTGGCACGACCACTTGGGGAAAAGGAAATACTGGGACTACAATGGCTCCATTAATCTGAGTCCATATGGGAAGTCTCCCAGAACAGTATGAATCATTTCTTCTTTTGCTGCTTGGGGTTGAGTCACTTTCAGGGGGTCTCTGCATTTCAGCTGTTTAGGGCATTTCTTTAGGTGGTCTCTTGAGATTGCCACTGAGGTTTCTCCTCCAACCTTGCTAATTAGGCAAACCTTGGCATTATCAAAATTTGAAGGCAACACAGTGTATGGCTCTGTCTCCTACTGGTCATCCAATTTATGGACTCTCCTTTTTCTCTTAAGGACTTGTTTACCTGGTATTTGTGGGGTTGCAGATGCGTCTTGGTTGTAGGCCTTCTCTTGCCTGTGACAGGTTCTTCTCAACACTCTTGCACTTGGTGATACTTCTGCTGGTGGCTTTCATCCCAATCTGCAGCTGGTCAGTCTGTTTCATGGGGTTAACACTCCCAAGTATAGGTCAATGGGTAGTTTGCCAGGCCTTGCTCTCATCAGGTAGGCAGGAATACAATTGGTGAAATTCACAGGGATGTGGTTGTATAGATCCACCAAGTCTGGAAACTTTTCTGGCCACATACTTCTCTCTTCCAGTAGCAGGGTCTTAACAGGTCTATGACTACCTGGCTCATTTTCTCACACATGCCATTGGTTTGTGGTGGTACGGTGTTCTTATTTTCTTGCACCTGTACAAGTTACACAAGTTGCAAAACTCCTGGAACACCTCTGCCTCAAACGCTGGACCTTGGTCAGCGAGCACCTGTTTGAGCAGCCAGGGGCCTGCAGAAGCAGCCTGGAAGGCTCTAGCCGCTGTCCTCACTGTCAGGTCTTTTACTGGGACTACCACCAGGAATCAGGAATAGTGGTCTACCATGGTGAGGGTGTAGACATTGCCTGACCGGCTCGGGGTCAACTTCACATGGCCCAAGGCTACAAGTTCAAGTGGCTGCTTGGTGACAATAGGCTGTAGGAGAGCTTTGACTGTAGCAATCCTTTCTTCGCAGGTTAAACGGGCCACAGTTTCTGCACCATTTTTCGATTGCCTTCCTCATGCCAACCCAGTAGAATCTTTCAAGGAACAGCACCAGTTTCTTCCACCCAAAGTGTCCTGCTCCATCGTGGTGTGTCTACTACCATCTGGACATCTCTCTTAAGATACCGTTACATGGTACAATATCGTGAACGATATCGCTGAAACGTCACGGGTTTGGAGCCGCTCAAAGCCACTCGCCCGACGTTAGCAGTCTTGGCCACCTGTTGCAACAAAACAATCTTGCCCAGACAATTTTCAATTACATTAGTGCCTACTGTAAGCATTGGGTTAGTTGCTCGCCAGTCAACAACAACTACCATTCCCTGGGCACCAAGTTCTACACGCCTGACCTTTATAGCTACCTCTTTGAACCCGACCTGTGGTAAGGGTTGACCATTACTAGCAAACATGGTAAAACTGTCATCTCAGCGGCGGGTAATGTCAGAATCGGCCCAGTACCGCTTGTTAAAGGATATAAGGCATCGTTGTCACCTGCGAGCCTGTGTCCAATAAAGCGTTCATGGGGATGCCATCCAGCACGACAGGCAGGACGTCATGTCGCGCCAACTCTGCTGGTCGGACGGGCCCTTTCCTGGGGGGTGGCCCGCTGCCTCAGAGGTTTCTCGTTTAAAGTGTAGGATCTGGCAAGGTGTCCCACCTTGTTGCAGCGGTGGCCGATGGGTTGTCCTGCAGCATCGTAGCGGTTGGTGGGTCTTCCTCGGCCGGCAGGGAACCACCTCTGGTGTAGCCACGGGACGTCATCAGGGCAGAAGGCCAACAGGATTCTCTGACTGCTTGGATCCTTTGATTGACTGGACAACTTTGGCCAGGTCAGCCATCCCTTTGGTCAGTTGTTGGACTTGTAACAGCAAGGCTTCAGATGACAGTCTTTGCGCGCTGGCCCACCGCGGTGGCTAGGGAAGGAGGCACCACCTCCGGGTGGTAGGTAAAGGCAAGGCGCTGGGAGAGGTGCTGGGCCACTGGCAGGGGACTCATTCAGCACACATATGGCCTGGTCTTTAAAAATTGCACAAAGTCCAGGTCAGGGTTCTGCAGGGCCAAAATACATAGCTGGGTCAGGTGACCACGAGACTGGAGCCCCTCAATAAATTGCTCAGTCAGCAGCTTATTTTTATCCCGGGCACTATCAGGGTATACTTGTTTCATGGCCCTCAGTACCTCTTGCAGGTTCAATGCATAGTCCCGTATATTGTCCTGCGCCACTTGCTTGCACCCGAAAAATCTTACTTTCAGCTCCGTGGCTGTACGGGTGTCAAAGGATGCCTTTACCCTGGCAAACATTTGTTTAACTGTCCGTTTGTCCGTGTCTAGCCAGGACTTTACCTCCTGTTGGGCCGCACCAGTTAATTGACCTATCAGCATGGTCACTAGCTGTTCCTGTCAAAGTGCACCCCGAATAAACTTGAGTCTGCTTCACCCCAGAATAATGCTGTAGCCAGTTGGCTCCTGGGATGTACGGCATCGTGAATGGCATGACAGGCGCTGCTGCAGACCCCACTGCTGCGGCCTCGTCTTCAGTGGCAGCCTAGTCTTCAGTGGCAGCTTCGCCGGGGGCTGCAGCCCGAGTCACTACGGATTGCTCTCCCTCCGTATTGGACATCTTTCTTCCTTAGTGAACCGCAGCCCGATTCTCAGTCTTTATCGGTGGGGCAGTCTACTGCTCCTCAAGCGAGGACTTGAGCATGCAGGGGGATTTCTGGCGCAGGACTTTCTGCCTCGCATTTGCCGACGTCAGAGCGCTGGCCTTGGTCTCCCTTCACGCCCTTTCCAAAGGTTCCGCCCATGACAGCACGCCCCCTCATCTTCCGTGCACCTTGTGGGGTAACAATGGCGACTACACACAGTTCAATAAAGTCTATGGCACACAGTACCCATTAACATCGGGAACGAGATCCTGTTTGTGATGCCAGGTACTCTGACGCGCCCCAGAGCCGAGGGGTACTCGGAGACTGGGCTAGTGGTTCTGCTGGGAAAGTCATGGGATGGTCGTGGGTCCGGCTCCGTGGCCCCGGGTGTAGAGTTAAAAGCGTTGGGGGTAGTGGTTTAGAGATTGTTGTCGTGACGCCACCCGTGTTGTGTGGCTATTCATGGCCATGGTGTAGGGTCTCTGGGGATGATGGGAGTGCAGCGGTGGAGGTTTCGCTCCCCACGGGTGAAGCGGATCCCAGAGCAACCGGGAAAGTCTATGGCGCTGGCGGGTGCAGGACTGAGGGCGATGAATAACCGACAGACACAAGGGTTGAAGCCTCCGTTAAGGTACAGTTACACAGCATGACGTTGGAACGATGTCGGCAACGATCTCGTGGGTTCATGCCGTTTTAGACATCGTTTTGACATCGTTGGTGAGATGTCACACGTCTAGATATCGTGGACGACTCACCAACGATGTGAGCAGGTATCATTCGCACAACCCAGCGAACAATCCCTGCTCATTGGTGTGAATGGGCGAAGTCTTTAACGACATTATTATCGTGGTGTCACACACAACGATATAGCAGGTTGGCTGATCATTAATCGTGTGGTTTGAGAACATGTTCTCAAACCAGCGATCACCGATCCAACGATTTATCAAAGTTGAATCTTGGTGTTACACATGACGTCCTAACGATGTCGCTTGAATGACTCCAAACCCGTGAGGTTTAAGCGAGATCGTTAACGATGTCATGTCGTGTAACGGGGCCTTTACTGTAGAAGTAGCAGGTTTAGTCCAGGGTACAGTCCACAAGAGATGTTGGGAGTCCGGGTGGCCTGGAAGCAAGTTGGGGTTCTACTCACCCCTCTGAGGCCTCCCTGTTGCATACTCTTAGCGGGCCCTGGCTGCCTGTAGCCAAGAGTGCTATCACATTGCGATTTTCTGGCATCCGTGGACAGCCACAGATTAGATTTGGCCCCCATGTATCCCTATGAGCAACGGATCTAATGGGATTTGGCCTTATTGCCATCCGATTTGTGTCAGATCTGATTGTGTCCGATTTTTTGCTGTACCCAAAATCGGAGTCTGCTCCAATTTTGGGCACTGCGGATCAAATCGGATACAATCTGAGCCGACACGATCCGCAGCCATTAACATGGGGGCATATGGAGCGCGGGTCCGAGAAAACAGCAGATCGTTTCTCAGACTCAATGTAAGTGCACGGAGCATGCTTAGTACACTAAAACTGCTCTTTACTGTCTAATTTCACTTCCGCAATGTATATACATTGCGGAAGTGAAATTAAGTAAAAGCAAGTGTTTAATAAAAAAAATATATATTCTCACCTCTCTGGCGTGTCCACCGATACACACCATCCAGCTCCCGCATCGGGGCTTGAGGACCTGATGTTGCGTGGCAACTCGATCAGCTTAAATAGCCCGGCCGCCAAAACCGATCGGCGGGCGGGAGATTTAAACCACTCAGCTGATGTGGTAATGTGCCCGATCAGCTGATTAGGTAGCCCCGCCCGGTCCTTAAGCCCTGGGAGCTACTTTGCAGGCTCGGGCTTTGTGTCCGGAACCGTGAAAATGACGGACCCGGACACAGAAATGGCATCCGGAGGTCACCTTGGGAAACCAACCACCGCAAACTCCCCCTATACATCCATGGCTTCTAACCAATCTCGCTATACCCTATAGAAAGCCAAGGACAGAGGTGAACGGCCCTCATTAGTCAGTCACCCGGCTACTTACTTGTGTATGCGGCTAAGGAACTTCATAAACTGCTGCTCCCTCTGATCTGGTGGTAAGCGGGTGTGAACAGCCAGATCCTTCATGACACTGTAGTCGCTTCTCATCCTGTCTGTCAGACCTGCGGTATAAAAAAGTGAGGCGATAAGTGATGAGACAGAGCCGAGCGGGGGGAAAGAAGAGACTGGGCGGGGGTCTGAGAAGGACGAGAAGATGGGGCCCGAGACAGGGGTGGAAACCAGGGGGAGAAATGGGAGATTGGGTCCCAGCAAGGGAGGGGGGTCTGAGAGGGACCAAGAGGGCAGAGGAGATGGGGCTCGAGCCGCGGGTGGAGAATAGGTGGGGGTGGGGGGGGGGGGGGGGGGGAAGTTGGTGAAAGAATAAGGGATGGACCCGTGTGGGCTGGCGGCGGTGCATCCGATGCTGGCCAGACTTCTGCACCCTTGATTGGGGCAAGGAGGTGGACTTTCCAAAAAGCCTGTTCCTCGCGAACGGGAGTCCCTGCAGGAACTTCTTGGAAGTGGCATCAGCTTTCCAATCTCGCAGCCACAACATTCTGCGAGCGAGTTAGCCAAAGCCACTGCAGTACGGCTGGCGGATTCCATGACCGCCGACCTAGCGTAGTCAGTGAACGCAGTGGCCCGAGACGTGAGAGTAGTCACCTCGGGAATATCCTGAGCCACAACACTGAGCTCTGCCAAGCAGGCAGAAACTGCCTGCAGGACCCATACTGCTGCGAAAGCCGGAGCAAACGAGGCTCCTGTGGCTTCGTAGATTGACTTCTGCAGAAGTTCAATCTGTCGGTCAGTGGAATCCTTCAAGGAGGAGCCATCTGCAACGGACATGACAGTATTGGCAGACAGTCTGGAGACTGGAGGGTCCACCCTAGGGGAAACCGACCAACCCTTTACTACATCAGGAGGAAAAGGATACAGAGTATCCTTCTGTTTCCTAGAGAAACGCTTATCAGGGCAAGCCCTAGGCGTCTGTACAGTTGATCGGAAGTTGGAATGATCAAAGAACGAACCTCGAGACTTGGATGGAAGAAGGAACGGATACAGTTCCTCCGAGAGCGAAGTCTCCACCGTAGGAGGGGGAGCAGTTAGATCCAGTACGGTATTAATGGAGGACACTAAATCATCCACTAAGGAATCTTCCTCTGAGGTCTCGTCCGAAGGTCTCACAGAATTCTGCCTATCCTCTTCCCCATCAATCTGAGATCCCTCAGCATGAGACCCCGTGTGATGAGAGGAGGCAGGGGAGGGCGCTCTATGTGGCCGTTTGGGGGGCCGTGGAGAGGGAGCTAGATCAGAGACCCCCGTATTATCTCCAGTCTCCAAACCCCTAGAAGGGGATGACTCGCTGTAGCGCCTGCGGCGTGAGGCAGAGGAACGGGGGGCACTTTCCCGGTGACTGGCCTGTAAAGACTCCTGCAGGACTCTGGTTAGGGCAGTCATAGACTGGGCAAAGGAGTCCGAAAAGGACTTAGTGAAAGCTTCAGTCCAAGGAGGTGGCACTGCCGGGTCCCCAGGGCTAGGTGAAGGCTATGTAGTAGCAGAGCTGGGGGGAGCCCCATGTTCCACCTCAGCCGGTGCCTCATGAAAAGTGCAGGCAGAGCAATGAGGGAAGACAGAACCAGCAGGCAGTAAAATCTTGCAAGCAGCGCAAGAATAATAAAATGTCTGCACCTTAAGGGCTTTGCTCCTGGTGGAAGACATGCCGCCTCCAGTGGGGATCCTCCAAGAGGAAATACACTAAAGGGGGGAGACAGAGGGAAGGAGACACCTCCAGAGAACCAGGGGTGACTTACCAGCCTGCCTGTGAGGTTGTGTGCCCTCCGGATGACGCGCTCCCTCCTAGAAGCAGCAGGGTCTAGGAGCTGAGGACTGAGAGCAGCCTCAGCAAAAAGCATAAAATGGCCGCCGGAGCGTGGCCATTGGAGCGCGGGAATCCGGAGGGCGAATGCCTAGGCCGAAAGGCAGGCCATCCCTAGAGAGGGGAGTGGCCGGAGCTCCACGCCCGCCCGAAATGGCGGTCGAGCCCGCCTCCCTCAGAGCCCGGGCTCCGGGCAGAAAAACAGGCCGCGGCCTAAATTTCAGCGGTCGCCCGGCGCTCCAGAGCGGGGGACCGCGGTGCACCATAGGTAACACCGGAAAACCCGCTGCGCCGCAGGGACCGGAGGATCTGTGGAGCACTGTGTCCCAGGTATGCCCAGCGACCACCCCCAGGTGGAATAAGACCGGGCTGCAGCACAAACCCCACAGAGTACCTCATACAGGTGCAGGGGCCGATCCCTGGGGGTCCACAACTCCGGCCAGCAGGGGCTGTGGATTGAGTCTGAGCTCCAGATTACATGGAAGCCCGCAACGATCCCACTTTTCCAGAGCCCCTAAAGGATGGAGAAGGAAAACAGCATAAGGGCCACAGCCCGTTGTACCAAGCAATAGGTACCTCAACCGCCCCTGCCCGAGGGTGTGGAAGGAGACATGCTGGGGATCCATATGGATCCACTTTGCTTCCATCCGACACTCTCCAGGGAGAGTGAGTAAGACTAAAGTGAGAGTGGATGAGTGCAGAGTGTGCCTCCTTCAACACAAAGCTAAGAACTGATGGGATTTCTCCTAGAGGGGGTGTAGTTTTAAGTGTAGTACTTGTGTGTCCTCCGGAGGCGGAAGCTATACACCCAATGTCTGGGTCTCCCAATGGAGCGAAAAAGAAAATAACAGTATTACTGACCATTATATCAGTTGTACGACCTGGCAATAATTTTGTAAAATTGTTTTTAGGAAAAACAATTTTCATTTGGATTGTGAATGCAGAATTAAAAACCTGAGAATGTCAAAGAGGCATCACATTAAATCAGCTGTATTTGAACATTTCACCATCACTCAAGATGGAAAACATTATGTCTGTCAGTGTATGACAAATGATCCAGACGAAAACAACAAATGCTGTCAAGCCAAGATCAGTGCATTTTCAGGCAAAGATAAAAATGCTCCGACAAGAGCTTCTAATCTAAAGAGACATTTACAGCGCTTTCATCCAGGAGTACTGAAAGCAGTGGAAGAGAAAGACTGCATCCAAACCAAGGAACCAGTGCCCAGCTCCTCCAGCCAAACAAAGGAGCAGAGAACTTTGCAGCCATCAGTTGCAAGATATTTTGTCAGTGACAAAGTTACTGTGATAATGACAGTAGATACATTTAAAAAACAGATCATAGAGCTTGTTGTAAAGGATAGTGTGCCTATTTCATTATTTTCACGACCAGCTTTTATGTGTCTGAATGGGGAAAAGGCCCGCAAACTTGGTGTTTCTCTGGAGAGAGAGAGTATTAGAAAATTAGTAATCGAAGAAGCTTTGAAACAAATGGAAGAACTTAAACTCTCAAGGGACACTTTCTGTTTCTTAAAATGGATGCCTGCACACATCACAGAGTGAACTATTTTGCCATCAATCCTGATTTGTTTGTGACAAAAATGAAATAGTTACCAAGACATTGGCAGTAAAAGACACCAAAGCTCATCACACCAGTGAGTTTCTCCAGGTCTTGGTGGAAAAGGTTCTGCAAGACTATGAACTTAAAAAAGAGCAAGTTCTTTGTCGTAACTGACAATGCTTCAAATATGATAAGTACTATTAAGCTAATGAACGAGTGTAATGATGGTGACCAGCAGCTAGAAGAACATACTGGGTCCACAGACACACAAATAATTTGAAATAGAGGAATACAGTATTGTAACTGAGGAGCAAACTGAAGTTGCTTTAGATGATCAGCAACATGATAGTTTAGATGATCTTGTTGAAACTGTGTCAATACGTTCTTTCATTCATCACATGCGCTGTGCTGTGCATACGCTACAGCTGGCTATAAGAGACAGTCTGCAAGAAGGACATGCTGCTGCACTGATTGGAAAGGTGAGAAAATTGGCTACTGTTGCCAGAACTCCTAAAGTTGACTCAATTTTGAAGAGACGTGCTGGAAAAGGGGCAATTATTGACCAAGCCACACGATGGGGCAGTGCTTACTTAATGATTCAGCGCTTGGTTGAACTGAAAACCTTTCTTGTAGACATGGCTAACCCTCAACTGACGCTAAATGAAAGTCAGTGCAATCAGGTGACTGAGCTGGAAAAATTGTTAGAGCACCCATTTACAGTGACTAAAAAATTACAAGCAGAAGACTTAACTCCAGGTATTTTCTTAAAGGACATCACAAAGCTACCACTGACCTTGTGGAGACCAGTGGAGGATAACACTGCGGGCACCAGTTAAAGCACTCAAACACAGTGAAACCCAAGGTGCATTGCTCCCTAGAATCATTGCTCCCACCCAGCCAGAATCCTGCGCCACACTGATGAGGGGCAACAACCCCGAAACAGCTGTCTGTGGTTGGATACCTAGTCCATGGTAAACCCCTGGCCATATCTTCAAGCTCGCAAGGGTTGGATAGTGACTTAAGGGCTACTAATACCCTGGGCTAGGTCCTTCCCTGGTGGGATAACTGGCTGGTGTCCATGTTGTAGACTCTTAACCGAGGCTCCATGGACTTCATCTGCATTTTCTTAAAGGAGTGGAAGAACCTGATGTTTCGCCTGTCCCAAAGAGGAGGGTTAATTGCAAGTGGCATTGCTACATCAATGAAACGGAGAGAGGAGCTACTATTACAAAATAACATTCTTTTGACAGCTGTTTATGTAGACCCAATGCATCGGATTCTTCTAGATGATCAACAGCTAAGTAAAGGAAAAGAAGCTCTGTTTGAAATAGCAGTAAGGATGAAAGGGTTGCAGAACAGTCAGGAGGAACAAGAAGAATTTAGTCGTCCTGCCACATCTTCACCCTCATCATCAACTGATGAAGAATTTAATTTCGAAAAGTATTTGGAACACAAGGACCGTGCAAAGAGTTCCCGCATAGAAGAGTCATCCCAATCAAAGAACACAGACAGTACATTTCAGCATAATTTTTCATGTGCACTAAAAGAAATTGAGAAATTTGACCGTTCATCAAAAATAACAGTGCAACAAGCGATTCCTCTGTATCCTGACATTGTCAGAGATGTTGCCCGAGTAGTTACGGCTTTGCCACAACCCAAGTTAGTGTAGAGAGGTTGTTCTCTGCTCTCAAAATAATTAGATCAGATTTGAGGGCATCCATGAAGGAGGATCTGACAGAGGCAATACTTTTTCTGAGGACAAATTTATAGATATCTGCTTATTAACTGCATAACAGTGTTTATTGCATATTTACTTAGTTTGGAAATGTTTATAAAAGTTATTTGCTATATTCAAATTTATCAAATATAGTTTTTGCTCTAAGTGGTCTGATTACTTATATGATGGTGAGAAACTGAATAAGCACGATGTTAAAATTTTACAACAGTAAATTTATTGTTACGAAGTGGCCATTTATGAAGGAGTCGGAGTCAGAGCCGGAGCCAGAACCTGATAAAAATCGAGGAGTCGGAGTCACAACTGTGGCTTACCGACTCCACAGCCCTGATGGAGATGAGAAAAAAAAAAAAAAAAAAAAAAAAAAAAAAAAAGAGGACAACATGCTGGACAACATATATAAGATAATGCTGAAGATGAAGAACATGCTGGACATAATGCTGGACAACATGCTGAAGATGAAGAAAATGCTGAAGATGAAGAAAATGCTGAAGATGAAGAAAATGCTGAAGATGAAGAAAATGCTGAAGATGAAGAAAATGCTGAAGGATGAAAAAATGCTGAGATGAAAATAATGCTGAGGATGAAAAAATGCGTGAAGAAAATGCTGAAGATGAAAAAGAGAAATGACGAGATGAAGATGCGATGAAGAAGAAGAGAGAAGATGAAGAGACGACGAAGATGAAGATGAAGAAGAAGATGAAGAAGAGACAGGGCCCGAGGGGCAAGGGGGGTCAAAGAGGAGATTGGGCCGAGTGGGGAGGATGGGAGGAGGTGGAGATGGGCAGAGGATTTTTTTTTGCCATCTTCTAACCAGTCTGGATGTCGCATTTAGTACATTGGACGTGTGGACTCAGCCTTGAAGATATTTTGCCACTTGACGTTCACAATGAGTTAACTCCTGCACTGTCAGTGAGCTCTACTAATTATCTGACCGGAGTTTGCACTCACCTGTTAGGTTACATAACTCGGGCACCAGTATGATGGCTCCATCTTTGGCCCCCGGCTTGGGCCTCCGGGGGATGTTCACGATGAGTGGCTGGGTCATGTCCTTCACTTCTTCATTGTATTGCTGAGGATGATGAAAATTAACAGCAGGAGATGAAGGTCACGGTTATTCTGGATTTTTAAAAATCATCAGGAAATAAAATCACTGATATGGAATAAAAATGTGCGGGCACTGGACAGACGAGTGGTGCGGGCACCAAGTTAGCACCAAATTCCCAAATATTTCAAGTCCTAGACAACCCTTGAGTTTCTTTCTCCCAGAGGTTTTCCCCTCCGAGTCTCCTAGTTTTCATTAACCCTCGCAGGTCTTACGTTTTTATAATAGTCCACAAAGCTGATCTCGGAGCCATCCGCCTTCTTGAAGGTGGACAGCGGGGTCATGTTCCAGGCGATCTCGTCTATGCGGTAGGTTTTGTTGTTGTATCTGCAGAAAATCAACGATAATTAGCGAAGATAAAAAGAGAGAATGGTGCAATAAACGAAAATAAAAAAAGGATGATATAAAAAGAAGTAAAATCACTTTTTTTCCTAGGTCAAAGATTAAGAATTTTAAAATTAAGTGATAAATGTATTTGTTACCACCAGTAAAATAAAAAGAATATTTTAATCTAAATTGTAAATGCTGTAAAGGAGAAAAAAATAGTCAAAACTGCCGGTTTTTGGTCACCACCAACCCTCCCTCCCCCCAAAAGAATACAATTGTGTCACCACAGTTTATTGTATGTAGAAAGGCATTAATGAAAATCTACAGCTCCCGAACACAAAGCTCACACCGCTCTACACATGGGAAATAGAAAGTTACATAGCAGAAAAAGGAGAATTGTGTACTCACCGTAAATTCCTTTTCTCTTAGCCTCTAATTGGGGGACACAGGACGATGGGTTATAGCATTCTGCCACTAGGAGGAGACACTAAGCAATTAACTAAAAATGCACAGTGGCTCCTCCCTGCAGTATTTAACCCCCTGACTGGCAGAGTTTAGCCAGTTTTGTGCAAAAGCAGTAGGAGTAAAAAAACTACACAAGCCGAAAAGGCAAACAAGGAAAAAAAAACTCAAGAAGGCAAATAGGCCCAGGGAGGGTGCTGTGTCCCCCAATTAGAGGCTAAGAGAAAAGGAATTTACGGTGAGTACACAAAATTCTCCTTTTCTCCTTCGCCTCATTGGGGGACACAGGACGATGGGTGGGAACAAGAACATCCCAACTGAAAAACACACAAGCTACAGGCTAGCAGCCGCTGCCCAGACTCGCATCCACCGATGCCTGAGTGTGCACTCGATAGTGCTTTGTAAAGGTGTGTAGACTGGACCAAGTGGCCGCCTTGCACACCTGCTCAGCCGTATCCTGGTGCCTAATTACCCAGGAGGCACCCACCGCACGAGTGGAATGAGCACGCAAACCTGAGCACGAACCAAATCCAAAGTGTGCCAAGCTTTCTCAAAGCGATGCACAAGGGCCGGACAAAACGAAGGAAGGACAATATCCTCATTTAAATGAAAGGACACCACCTTAGGAACGAAAGACTGAACCGGTCGCATCACCACCTTGTCCTGGTGGGAGAAAAGAAACGGCACCTTACAAGAAAACGCCACCAACTCGGACACTCTCCGAATAGAAGTGATCGCCACCAGGAAAATCACCTTCTGAGACAGAAGGCGCAAAGGAATCTCCTTGAGAGGTTCAAACGGGGTCTTCTGAAGAGTTTCCAGAATCAGGTTTAAATCCCAGGCCTTCAAAGGCCTCCTGTATGGTGGGACTATCCAAGCCACACCCTGTAAGAAGATACGGACCTGAGGTTTTGAAGCCAATCGGCGCTGAAAAAGCACCGATAGTGCAGAAATCTGCCCTTTAAGGGAACTCAATGAGAGTCCCTTGTGTCCAGCCCCGATTGGAGGAACCCCAGAACCACCGGGAGCGAAAAATGCAAGGGTGAAACCAGCTCTGACTCACACCAACCAAAGAACGTCTTCCAAGTTCTATTATATATCCGGGCGGAAACAGGCTTCCTCGCACGCGCCATAGTGTGTGCAACTTCTTCCGAGAACCCTGCCTGGGTCAGAATTCTGGTCTCAAGGGCCACACCATCAAACGCAGAGCCCCGGAATTCTGATGCCAAATCGGACCTCCACACAGAAGATCTGGTCAAACCGGCAACTGCCAAGGAGCGTCTGCGATGAGTTGAACCAGATCGGCGTACCACGACCTCCTGGGCCAATTGGGGGCTATTAATATTACCGCCACTTTCTCCGTTCTGACCTTCTGGACCACTCTGGGAAGGAGGGCCAGAGGCGGAAAAATGTAAGGAAGGCGAAACTGCGTCCAGTCCTGAACCAGGGCGTCTGATCACAGAGCTCTGGGATCGCGGGACCGAGCAAAGAAGTGCGGAACCTGGGCATTCATCAGTGACGCCATGAGATCCACATCTGGAGTCCCGAAACGCCGGCAGATCTGCTCGAACACATCCGGGTGAAGAGACCATTCCCCTGACAAGCCCCTGACGGCTGAGATAATCCGCCGCCCAATTCTCGACCCCCGAGATGTGGACTGCTGACAGCACCACACCCGAGGATTCGGCCCACTGCAGAATCGGTTCCACTTCCCGCATCGCTGCTCTGCTGCGCGTCCCTCCCTGATGGTTGACGTAGGCCACCGCCGTGGCATTGTCAGATTGTACACGAACATGACAACCCATCAGGAAACGCTGGAAGCTCTGCAGTGCCAAGTAAATGGCCCGAATCTCCAGAAGATTGATGGGTAGAGAGAACTCCTGTCGAGTCCATCGACCCTGAGCCGTGTAATTCCGGAACACCGCCCCCCAGCCGAGTAGGCTGGCATCGGTAGTTACAACAGTCCACTTCACCAGTAGAAAGGATCTCCCTCGCGAGAGAGATGACGGGAGCAACCACCACCGAAGAGATCTCCTCGTTGCCACAGATGGGCGAAAAAGGTGATGGAGGGTGAAAGGACTGCGGTTCCATGCTGGTAACAGATCCAGCTGTAGGGGACGGAGATGCAGTTGCGCAAACGGCACCGCCTCCATCTTCCCCAAAACCCGCATCGCAAACCGGAGGGAATGGGGATGCAAACCCCGCAAGGCACGGACTGCAGTTCTCAGACTGAACCTTGTCCTGGGGAAGAAGTACCAGACTGAGATATGTCCAGGACCATCCCCAGAAACATGAGACTGACTCGGAACTGGAGAAGACTTTGTTTCGGCTGGGTTGGATTCTCAACCTGCCAGAGTGTCTATCGTGATGTGGACACTGTCCTAGCAATCCCTGAACGACCGACCCTTGATCAGGAGATCGTCCAGATAAGGAAAGACCACCTCTCCCCGACCGTGCAGAACAGTCATGACCGCGGCCATGACTTTGGTAAACACGTGCGGAGCAGTCGCCAAACCGAAGGGAAGGGCGACAAACTGATAATGATCCTCATCCACCGCGAACCGCAGGAATCTCTAATGAGGACCAGATGTGCAGATAAGCATCCTTGATATCTATGGAAGCGAGGAACTCTCCTCCTTGCATGGATGCAATGACGGACCCAAGACTCTCCATCCGGAACCGTCTGACTCTTACAAATCTGTTCAGTCGCTTCAAGTCTAAAATGGGACGGAAGGAACCGTCCTTTTTGGGGATGAGGAACAGGTTGGAATAGAACCCCTGACCTCGCTCGTTCAGAGGCACTGGCACGATGACCCCTGCCCGCCTCAGAGACTCGACTGCCTGGAAGAAGGCATGTGCCTTTTCCGGTTTTTTTGAGGGGCGAGAAAGAACAAAACTTCTGGGAGGGAGAGAGTGAAACTATGTTGTATCCGGAAGACACCAATTCCAGAACCTACTGATCGTCTGTAGCAGCGAGCCAGGCATGTAGAAAGCGGGAAAGTCGGCCGCCCACTTGAGAGATGTCTTCCGGATGTGACGAGTCATGAAGAGGGAGACCTGAGACCCGGATTCCTTGGATTTTGGTTGTTTATTCCGGGACTGCCAGGCCGAACCCAACTTATTAGGCAAGTGGAAGCCCCTGTCCGTGGGTGATGACTGATTCTGGGGAGGCGGACGGGAAATCGACCACCCAGACGAGTTCCAAAAGGACCAGAATCTTGTCTGCTGACCCTTGGGGAACCTACGCCTCATCTTCTGTTGAGGAAGCGAGGTGCTTTTACCACCCGTGGCATCTGCGATCATCTTATCCAGCTTTTCCCCGAATAAGCGATCCCCTATATACGGCATGCCCGTGAGGGACTTTTTAGAAGCCGAATCCGCCTTCCACTCCCAGAGCCAGAGAGCCCGGCGTATCGCAATAGAGTTAGAGGCGGCTACTGCAGTGCAATTAGCTGCATCAAGGGAAGAATGAACCAAAAACTCCCCAGCCAGAAATCTGAACCGCCAGATTTAGCAACTCAGGATCAGCCTCATGACGACTCAGGGCAGAGTGAAAGTCCCCCGCCCACGTCATGATAGCTTTTGCCACCCACATAGAGGCAAAAGAAGGAGATAAAGAAGCACCTGAAGCTTCAAAAGACTGACTTGGACAATTGTTCCAACTGGCGATCGGCCGCATCCTTGATGGAAGCACCATCAGGAAGAGACATCAGAGTCTTAGAAGCCAGACGGGACACCGGAGGGTCCACAGACGGGGACTCTGACCATGCCTTTGCCACTGCCGGCAAAAAAGGGTAACGGGCTGCAATAGTCTTATGATTGCCAAACTTCTTTTTTGTAAAACCTCCTGGATCTCGGAATGATCCGAATAAAACCTTCTGAGGTCTCTTAGGCCTCTTAAAGGAGACTACATGATCCACCACCGACACCGGAGCTGGATCTGCCACAGACACCAGGTCGTCCACCATGGCCAGCGTATCAGAAGACGTGGACTCAAAGGATTCACCCTGACCCACCTCAGATTCGTGTAGTTCACTCGAAGAGTGAGAATCACGAGACCTACTCCGTGTATGGGAGGTCACAGAACCCTGAGATGGGTTCTTCCTCGGCCCTGTCCAGGAGCTCTTCCTGCCCGCCTGACCAAGGAGAAGGGAGGTACACGAATGAGACTCCTCATGGTCAGAAGTTCAGAACCATCCTCCAAATGGACCTGCTGGTCCGGGGATAATGAACGTAGTTGCACCACCCGGAGCAGTGTGTCGGAGAGCTGCTGTATAGCGTGGCGCACTGATTGCGACATAGTAACTGCCCATTCTGGGGTAGCAGAAGTATCCACAGGCACCTCCACCCCGGTGGGTGTCTGACCGGAGTCAGCGACACTAGACTGTGGATGATCAGAAGCG
Organism: Allobates femoralis; assembly: GCA_033576535.1. Taxonomy (NCBI): domain Eukaryota; kingdom Metazoa; phylum Chordata; class Amphibia; order Anura; family Aromobatidae; genus Allobates; species Allobates femoralis. Next base: position 715,640,521 of record JARQOC010000002.1, on the reverse strand, counting down.
CAGGCCTGGCAGAGCCGCTTTGCATACTGTGCAAAAATAATAGTAAACAGTGAATGCCCTAGGTGCCTTCTTGCCCTTATTGCCCGGCATCATGCAGCCTTTCTCCACTGCTGTGCTCAAACCACACACACACAGTGCAGGGAGTAGTATGACAGGAAGGAAACCGCAGTGCTGATATGCCACTGCAGCCTAGAGCTATAGTGGCGCAAAACCGCTGTGTCACCTGAGGCGTCCTGTGCTGCAGCAATGGCGCCCCAGGCAAGAAATGGCGCCAAAAACGCGGTGTGGAGAAGGAAAAGAAGCCACGCCCCCTCCCATGCTGCCTTGCACAGCCGCCCTCCCCTCAATGCTACTAGCCAGCAAAGATGGCCGGAGGCGGCCCCAAGGCACCACAGCCTCATTGGAGGCTGAAGCCGGGGACTAAATTAATAGCGCTGGCTGCCTGTCAGCAGGGGTCCAGCGCGGAGCACCGGAAAATAACGCCGCAGACACAGGACGCCACAGGGAACACGCAGCGCCGCCTCATACCTGAATGGCTCTTCATCCTCAGCACCTCCATAGACAGGAGTGCGGACCAGTCATTCCCCGCAGCTGTATCGCAGCTGCTGCGGTCAGGAGAAAGAACTTGTTGGTGGCCCAGGGGGGAATACCTCCTACAACCCAGAGTCCCAACTGTGGGGTCTGGGGAGGGATGCTGCAAGAGCCTGCCATCACTAACACGGAGCCCCAACTGTGGGGTCTGTGAAGGGACGGTGCAGCAGTCCGATAACGTCAGCTTCAACCTAGAACCCCAACTGAAGGGCCCGGGGAGTACGATCAACAATAGGATAAAATAAACCTACAAAACAAACAGTGTCTTGCCTCCTAAGACACTAAGCAAAAAACTGGCTAGACTGTGCCAGTCAGGGGGTTATATACTGCAGGGAAGAGCCACTGTGCATTTTTTGTTAATTACTTAGTGTCGCCTCCTAGTGGCAGAATGCTATAATCCATCGTCCTGTGTCCCCCAATGAGGCGAAGGAGAAATACTACATTTTTGTTTACCTATTTAACAAAGTTTAAACTTTTTTTTTTTTTAATCTTTTTTATTAATATTGTAATAAAATTTACTGGGTCACTATTATGGCCGAGTGCATGATAAAAAATTACAAAGTCTTAGATCTCTGAAAGAGAGAAAAAAAAATATATATAAATTTGGTTGCACATTTTTAAAAATTCAAGAACAAAAAGTCATCCGGGTGATATACACGTCTTATTCTACAGATCGGACCTTCTCCCTCAGTCGGGTGATATACATGTCTTACTCTACAGATAGACTTTCTGCCTCAGCCAGACACGAGGCTCCTCTGCGGCTCTTACTTGGTGAGGACGATCTGCCCAATGAGCTCTTTGGCGCCGACATCCTGGAACCTCTGAGGGCCACACGAGGAGTAGAGGTTACTCAATAGGTCGTGCACCGTCTCGTTCCGCAGGACTTTGTGGCTGACATCAATGCTCAACATGATGCTGGATTCATACTGGAGGATGGAGGTAGAAAACCCCGGCCAGATGGCGAGACTGACGGGGGAGGACAGACGGACAGAGGAAAAACACAGGAATATGTATATACTATAGCCAAACAAGAAAAGGAACAATCACCTACAGTCACTTCCTACATTATAATCCGGAGCTGCACTCACTATTCTGCTGGTGCAGTCACTGTGTACATACATTACATTACTGATCCTGAGTTACCTCCTGTATTATACTCCAGAGCTGCACTCACTATTCTACCTTACTTATATCTTTCTATAACTATATCGGTGTGAGTCCCATGTAAACACAGTTCTACTTATTTCGTTACCGGTGAGCTCTGACTTCCGTCGCATCAGTTGGGTTGTAATAGTTTCGTCCTATCTGCTTCATGTTCATTATCTTCAGGATTCTGGGGAGAGAACACAAGAACTTATCAATTCTACAGGGACACCAGGCGGCCGGGCCAGTCAACACAACCCTGTTCTATCCACAGGTTTTAGGATTGTCAGTGGGGCCAGCAGATAGGGAAGGGGTAATAGCTTAATATTTTGGGTTTAACCCTGTAAAACAGAGGCATCTGAAGGGGCAGGAAAGGCAGAAATCATGATCTGGCTGCCACCATAAGGATGCGTAAACAAAACATGCTACTAATGTAAGAAGTGTGTCTGACCTCCGGAAAATGATGTTGTAGAAATGGAAGCAGGTGGGCGACGTCGGCGGCAGCTCGTTGGTCATGGTGATTGTTACTCGCACATTTTCTCCATTTCGAGTTTGGCTGAACACCTCGGTGACCTTCAAAGACAAGAACAAAAACCCGAAAAAAGTCAACGTTACATCAACTCCGGAGAGGAGCGAAAGGAAGGGAGTCGAGGAGCGATCAGAAAGGTGTCACTGTCAGACGAGAGGTGGTGCCACCCCTAGCTCACCAGGTCCTGCCCCAGTTATAATGCTGCTCTGTGGCTACACCAGGCTTTCCTCCGCTCCTCCTCTCCACCACTGACCTGCTATCCTTGTTATGACTTTACCTTATTCAGTCTTTTTGGCAAAAACAGCACGGTACCATCGAACGCTCGCGCCTTCCCAATGGTTTCTTCATGCTGGTACAGGAGGGCATAGCGCAGACGCTTGGACTCCATGGGGGGGTTGAAGTCGATGTGATACTGGTACAGCACCCACTGGGGTCGGGACACCATCTTGATGTGGTTCGTCACAAGCTGAATTTTGCCCCCGGAGGAGCCTGCGGAAATTAAGTAAATGGTTATAGAGTTTATCATTTCTCTGTCCATTCAGTTGTTTTCATAGACACCCAATATGGCAGCTCCCAAGAGAGTCATCAGCGGGATGTTAAAAATAAGATAAGGGAGTTTCCTGAAAAAAAAAAAAAACCCACAAAAGAGCATTATATTATGACTTACAAATGCAGATCAATTACTCCGGGGGTGCGGTATCTGCTCCGGGACAAAGTTTGGTGCTCAACAAAGGAGAGATCCCAGTGTCGGCAATGTGTGAACAGTGAGCAGTCAGCCCCCTATCACAGACGTTTTGTCTAAGGCAGACTACCTCATGCCTTCTCATGGTTCCAAAACAAATAGATATTAGTAGAAAAGAGAAAACAAATACAGAGTTCTCCCTGTCGTTTGATCAGCAACGGTTCTCTCCAGCTTCTCCCGTCCGGATACAGCAGTAACATCGCTTTGATTAGCTGCAGCAGTGATGTGCGATCACGTACAGTTGTGGCCAAAAGTATTGACACCCCTGCAATTCTGTCAGATAATACTCAGTTTCTTCCTGAAAATGATTGCAATCACAAATTCTTTGGTATTATTATCTTCATTTAAATTTGTCTTCAATGAAAAAACACAAAAAGAATTGTCCTAAAGCCAAATTGGATCTAATTCCACACCAAACATAAAAAAAAGAGAATTTTGTTTACGTACCGTAAATTCTTTTTTCTTGAATCATCAATGGGAGACCCAGACAATGGGGTTTAGGGCGCTGCCCTCCGGAGGTCACACTAGGTACTACAAGTTTGTAGCATCGCCTCCTCCGCTTATAAACCCCCACCGTAGGAGACATCCTCAGTTTAGTCCATAAGCTGCGAGGAGAAATAAACCACACCCGAAACATCGGGAAGAATGCCGTGCACAGACGGTGGAACAACCCGGAAACACTGTCTCAACAGAGAACAGATCAAATGCAAACATGCAACGGAACAACTGGGTGGGTGCTGGGTCTCCCATTGATGATTCAAGAAAAAAGAATTTACGGTACGTAAACAAAATTCTCTTTTTTCTGATCATCATAATGGGAGACCCAGACAATGGGGATGTCCTAAAGCAATACCCCAGGGCGGGAAGAGTTCCTCAACAAGACGGATAACACATGGTTCCCTTTCAAAGGTGGGCAACCGCCGCCTGGAGAACCCGCCTGCCCAAACTCGCATCCGCAGAGGCATGGGCATGCACCATATAGTGCTTAGAGAAAGTGTGCAGGCTGGACCAAGTGGCCGCTTGACACACCTGTAGAGCAGAAGCTCGATGTCGCAAGGCCCAAGAGGCACCTACAGCTCTAGTAGAGTGTGCCTTCAAACCCACCGGGAGAGGCAAACCAGAAGACCGGTAAGCCTCCTGAATGGGAGCCTTGATCCATCTGGCCAAGGTCGACTTTGAAGCCGCGGACCCCTTACAGCGACCCATCGTGAGGACAAATAAGGAATCCGAACTCCTAAAGGAGGCGGTCCTGGACACATAAATGCGTACAGCTCTCACGAGATCCAGAGTATGGAGGTCGCGCTCAACCTGATGAACGGGAGCGGGGCAAAATGATGGGAGAACAATCTCCTGGTTCAAGTGGAATGTTGAAACCACCTTCGGCAAAAATTCAGGCCGTGGGCGCAACACCACCTTGTCCTGGTGAACCACCAGAAAGGGTGACTTGCACGAAAGTGCAGCCAATTCTGAGACCCTTCTCAGAGACGTAATCGCCACCAGAAAGACCACCTTCTGGGACAGACGAGAGAGAGAGATGTCTCTCAGTGGCTCAAACGGCGGTTTCTGCAGTGCCGCTAGGACCATGTTGAGGTCCCAAGGGTCCAGGGGCCGCCTGTAGGGCGGAACCACCCGAGACACCCCCTGCAGAAATTGGCGGACCTTCGGGAGGAGCGCCAAGCGCCTGTCAAATAGCACGGAAAGTGCTGATACTTGACCTTTCAGAGAGCCAAGGGATAATCCCAACTCCAAACCCGACTGCAGGAAGGCCAACAATGTCGGAATAGACAACGGCCACGGTGAGCGACCACCAGAGGCACACCAGGTAAAAAAGATTTTCCACGTTCTGTGGTATATCTTCCTGGAAACAGGTTTCCTTGCCCGATTCATAGTGGCAACCACTGTAGGAGAGAAACCTCTGGATGTCAGCAGCCAGGCCTCAAGAGCCATGCAGTCAATCTGAGGGCCCTGGAATTGAGGTGGAAGAATGGGCCTTGCGCGAGAAGATCTGCGCGCTCTGGAAGAGCCCACCGGTGTCCGCCTGACAGTTGCCACAGGTCCGGGTACCAGGACCTCCTGGGCCAATCCGGAGCCACTAGAATGGCTACTCTGCATTCCGTCCTGATCTTCCACAGAACCCTGGGAATCAGAGCTAGAGGCGGGAACACATATGGCAGCTGGAAGCTGGACCAACTCAGGATCAGGGCATCCGCCCCCAGAGACTGAGGATCCCATGATCTCGCCACGTATTGGGGCACCTGATGATTCAGCCGTGAGGCCATCAGATCCACGTCCGGAGTGCCCCATCTGCCGCAGATGTCCCGGAAGACGTCTGGATGAAGGGACCACTCTCCGGCGTCCATCCCCTGTCGGCTCACATAGTCGGCCTCCCAGTTCTCCACCCCTGGGATGTGAACTGCGGAGATCAGGCAGCCGTTTTCCTCCACCCAAGCTAGAATGCGGTGGACTTCGGTGAGGGCCTGAGCACTTCTGGTCCCTCCCTGATGATTTATGTAGGCGACGGCCGTCGCATTGTCGGACTGTACCCGAATGGGTTGTCCTGACAGGAATTTCTGAAACGCCAGAAGCGCCAGATAGACCGCCTTGATCTCCAGCACGTTGATCTGCAACGCCGACTCCGACTGAGTCCAGAGGCCTTGAGCCCTGTGGTGCAAGAACACCGCACCCCAGCCCTTCAGACTGGCGTCGGTGGTCACCACTAACCATGACGGTTTTAGGAAGGACCGTCCCCGTGACAGATGATGTGGCTGTAGCCACCACTGTAGGGAATCCCTGGTTGGTTGTGACAGCGTCACCAGCCGATTCAAAGAAATCGTCCTCTTGTCCCATCTGCGAAGAATCTCCAGCTGGAGAGGACGGAGGCGAAACTGTGCGAACGGCACCGCCTCTATCGCCGCTACCATGCGACCCACCAGTCTCATCAATACCCGTAGGGATGACTGTGGAGACAGGAGGACATTCTGCACTCCTGATTGGATCGCAAGCTGCTTGGCTTGAGGTAGGGACACCAGGGCCGAGTCCGTGTGGAAGTCCATGCCCAGATATGTCAATGACTGGGTCGGAACCAGGGTCGACTTTTGAATGTTGATAAGCCACCCGAACCGTTCCAGGGACTTCATGGTCACCTCCAGGCTCACCCGACAAAGGTCTTCCGATGGCGCCCTGACCAACAGGTCGTCCAAATAGGGTATGACGGCGTGTCCCTGCGCATGCAGGAGAGCCATCATGGAGGCCATCACCTTTGTGAACACCCGTGGTGCTGAGGCTAGCCCGAATGGCAGTGCCACAAATTGGAAGTGCTCTTCCCCACTGCGAATCTCAACCAGCGCTGATGAGCTGGTGCAATGGGGACGTGAAGGTAAGCGTCCCTGATATCGATGGACGCTAGGAAGTCTCCCTGTGACACAGCCGCGATCACTGAGCGCAGGGATTCCATGCGGAACTTCCGAACCAACACGTGACGGTTGAACAACTTGAGGTCCAACACCGGGCGAAAAGAGCCGTCCTTCTTTGGGACAATAAAGAGGTTGGAGTAAAAACCCCTGAACCTCTCTTCCGTGGGCACAGGGACCACCACTCCGTCTCTGCGGAGTCCCTCCAACACCAGGTGAAAAGCCTGAGCCTTTTCTGGGGATGGAACCGACCGATGGAATCGGTGTATTGGTCGTGACGTCAGCTCTATCCTGTAACCTCTTGAGACTACGTCTCGAACCCACTGATCGTGAATGTGAAGAAGCCACTTGTCCTGAAAGCGGGACAGGCGGCCCCCACCTGTGGGGAGGCAGGATGAGAGAGCGAGTCATGTCGAGGCGGGCTTGGGGGTGGCAGCCGCTGCCCCCGCCGGCTTCTTCTGACGACTCTTGGAACGCCACTGAGTAGCAGGCTTGCCCCCTCGGTCTGAGCGAGTGGACGCCGTTGATGACTGTGAACCGGAGCGAAAGGACCACTGCTTAGGGTTCCTTTTCACGGTGTACCGTGGCTTAGGCTTGTTCTGCGGTATCTTAGACTCAGCAGAATCCTTTATCAATTTGTCCAGTTCGGTGCCAAAAAGCCTGTCACCAGCGAACGGAAGATTTTGTAAAATCTTCTTAGATGTGGCATCTGAGTCCCAAAGACGCAGCCACAACAGCCTGCGGATCGCAATTGCATTGGCCGAGGCCACAGCAGAGCGAGTGGCAGTTTCCAAAGATGCCGTCCTGGCATAGTCCGCATAGGCCCTTGCTCTCTCAGTGAGAGCCAGGACCTCTGGACTGGACCTAGCTAGATCAGTGATACCATCCAAACAGATAGTAATCGCTTGTAGCGTCCAGACCGCGGCAAAATTAGGGGCAAACGAAGACCCCACAGCCTCATAGGAAGACTTGGCGAGTTGCTCGACCTGTCTATCAGTAGCATCCTTCAACGAGGAGCTATCAGAGGCAGAAAACAAGGAGCGCGCAGCAATCCTAGTCATGGAAGCATCCACCTTGGGAGACTGCGACCATTCCTGGAGCGCCTCCGGGGGAAAGGGAAAGCGATTGTCCTTAGTTTTACGGACATAACGCCGCCCAGGATGCAACCTGGGAGCTTTAATCACCCTTCCGAAATTAGTGTGGTCCATGAAGGAGCCACTTGGTCTAGCCTCTGGCCGCAGCCATTGATAGATCTCCTTGGGGTGTACAGTCACCTCCTCAGGAGGAGTGACAAGACGCAATGTCTCATTGATGGAGGACACCAGATCCTCCACCCCATCTGGAGGTTCAGACATAGACCCAAGAGTAGAACCCCCATCATCTTCCTCACCATCAGAGGAACGCTCCTCCTCAGAGAGAGTCTGGAGCTCAGGAGAAGCCTCACGGGCTCGCTTAGGGGGTCTTACAGCAGAAGTAAGAGACACCCGGGGGTAACTAGGAGGAGTAGCTGGGTTCTCCAGTCTCCTATGCAGTGCCTCCAGGGTTTGCGACATGGAGGACATCTGGGACAGCAGAGATTCATTGATCTTATTCTGCGTTTCCCATGGCCCTGGGATCACCTGAACCTCAGGGTATAATCCCGGATTTGCAGACTCAGTAGTAGCAGACCGGGCCTCTGGGCGTCCGCAGTTATTGCAGGACCCCTCCACCAGTGTCCCGTTGCATGTAGCGCAGGTAACGGTGACCACTGCCGCCTTAGCAGCATGCTTCCCAACTGAGGACATCTCCACAGTGAGGGGAATATAAGCCAAAGTTCACAAACAAACCGGGATCCCGGTGGCTTACCGACCGCAGTAAAGCGGTAGGAGGAAGCGGTGTGTGTGTGTGACCTCCGCGAGTTCCGGTCTCCCTTGCAAGTGCAGACACGCGCTGCAGCCAGATCCCAGCCGGGAAGTGAGGGAGAAGATGGCCGCCGACAGTGAAGATGTGGGCGGAGCCAGGAACACGCGGGAAGAACACACAACACGCCCAGCGGTGATGTCACCATAAGGGCTGCCTCCTCCTCCTCCAGACTGCCTCAGCAATGGAGGTGCCGGAGCCCGCAGCGCGGGAAAAGAGTGTGAATATCACCACACACACTCTCAGACTGCATGTACACATAAAAACACTCGCAGTCTACAGCCTCAGCCCCTGTGACACACAGGGCGGTCAGCCAGGGCGACCCCAGCACAGGGTCACCGCCAGAACCGCGGACCCGAGGGTAACCGCGCGGTCTGAGTGTCATGACACCACAGTGACAGACACTACCCCCAGGCACACAGGAGACACACCAGGTGCCTCAGTGCCGGTCCGGTCTGTAAGCACCTTTAGGGAGGCCTCGGACGGGGGTACAGCACCAGTCCGGAGTGTAAGCACCATTTAGGGAGGCCTCGGACTGGGCTGGCTCCGTCCGGTCTGTAAGCACCATTTAGGGAGGCCTCGGACGGAGCGGAGCTGTGCAAGGCTCCAGGCTCCCCCTTACCAGAGCCTCCATGGAGGGATGGAAAGGAAGGAGCGCGACAGCGTACCGGGAGAACACTGAAGTGTCCAGGCTAAAAGCCCTCCGGTACCTCCACCAGCGTGTTCCGCAGAGGGTGAGCGGGGAGGCTGTCGGGGATCCCGAGCGGGACCATTTTACCTTGTCTTCATACGCCATCACGTAAGCTGTGAGAATGCAGTGAAGTGCAAGCAAAGCGTGATCCTCCGAGCACACTAAGTTTAAAACTGAGGATGTCTCCTACGGTGGGGGTTTATAAGCGGAGGAGGCGGTGCTACAAACTTGTAGTACCTAGTGTGACCTCCGGAGGGCAGCGCCCTAAACCCCATTGTCTGGGTCTCCCATTATGATGATCAGAAAAGGGGTGGACAAAAGTATTGGCACTGTTAGAAAAATCATGTGATGCTTCTCTAATTTGTGTAATTAACAGCACCTGTAACTTACCTGTGGCACCTAACAGGTGTTGGCAATAACTAAATCACACTTGCAGCCAGTTGACATGGATTAAAGTTGACTCAATCTCTGTCCTGTGTCCTTGTGTGTATCACAATGAGCGTGGAGAAAAGAAAAAAGACCAAAGAACTGTCTGAGGACTTGAGAAACCAAATTATGAGGAAGCATGAGCAATCTCAAGGCTACAAGTCCACCTCCAAAGACCTGAATGTTCCTGTGACTACCGTGCGCAGTGTCATCAAGAAGTTTAAAGCCCATGGCACTGTGGCTAACTTCCCTAGATGTGGATGGAAAAGAACAATTGACGAGAGATTTCAACGCAAGATTGTGCGGATGGTGGATAAAGAACCTCGACTAACATCCAATCAAGTTCAAGCTGCCCTGCAGTCCGAGGGTACAACAGTGTCAACCCGTACTATCCGTCAGCGTCTGAATGAAAAGGGACTGTATGGTAGGAGACCCAGGAAGACCCCACTTCTTACCCCGATACATAAAAAAGCCAGGCTGGAGTTTGCCAAAACGTAACTGAGAAAGCCTAAAACGTTTTGGAAGAAAGTTCTCTGGTCAGATGAGATAAAAGTAGAGCTTTTTGGGCAAAGGCATCAACAAAGTTTACAGGAGAAAAAAAAGGCATTCAAAGAAAAGAACACGGTCCCTACAGTCAAACATGGCGGAGGTTCCCTGATGTTTTGGGGTTGCTTTGCTGCCTCTGGCACTGGACTGCTTGACCGTGTGCATGGCATTATGAAGTCTGAACTACTGACTACCAACAAATTTTGCAGCATAATGTAGGGCCCAGTGTGAGAAAGCTGGGTCTCCCTCAGAGGTCATGGGTCTTCCAGCAGGACAATGACCCAAAACACACTAGAAAATGGTTTGAGAGAAAGCACTGGGGACTTCTAAGGTGGCCAGCAATGAGTCCAGACCTGAATCCCATAGAACACCTGTGGAGAGATCTAAAAAATGGCAGTTTGGAGAAGGCACCCTTCAAATATCAGGGACCTGGAGCAGTTTGCCAAAGAAGAATGGTCTAAAATTCCAGCAGAGCATTGTAAGAAACTCACTGATGGTTACCAGAAGCGGTTGATCGCAGTTATTTTGGCTAAAGGTTGTGCAACCAAGTATTAGGCTGAGGGTGCCAATACTTTTGTCTGGCCCATTTGAGTTTTGTGTGAAATGATCAATGTTTTGCTTTTTGCTTCATTCTCTTTTGGGTTTTTTTCATTGAAGACAAATTAAATGAAGATAATACCAAAGAATTTGTGATTGCAATCATTTTCAGGAAGAAACTGAGTATTATCTGACAGAATTGCAGGGGTGTCAATACTTTTGGCCACAACTGTAGATGGCACAAGCAGCTGAGCCCGGTGACTGGCTGCAGCAGTGATGTACGATCATGTAGATGGCACAAGCAGCTGAGCCCGGTGACTGGCTGCAGCAGTGATGTACGATCACGTAGATGGCAGAAGCAGCTAAGCCCGGTGACTGGCTGCAGCAGTGATGTGCGATCATGTAGATGGCACAAGCAGCTGAGCTCGGTGACTGGCTGCAGCAGTGATGTGCGATCATGTAGATGGCACAAGCAGCTGAGCCCAGTGACTGGCTGCAGCAGTGATGTGCGATCACATAGATGGCACTAGCAGCTGAGCCCGGTGACTGGCTGCAACAGTGATGTGCGATCATGTAGATGGCACAAGCAGCTGAGCCCGGTGACTGGCTGCAGTGATGTACGATCATGTAGATGGCACAAGCAGCTGAGCCTGGTGACTGGCTGCAGCAGTGATGTGCGATCATGTAGATGGCACAAGCAGCTGAGCCCGGTGACTGGCTGCAGCAGTGATGTACGATCATGTAGATGGCACAAGCAGCTGAGCCCTGTGACTGGCTGTAGCAGTAATGTGCAATCACATAGATGGCACAAGCAGCTGAGCCCGGTGACTGGTTGCAGCAGTGATGTGCGATCACATAGATGCACTAGCAGCTGAGCCCGGTGACTGGCTGCAGCAGTGATGTGCGATCACATAGATGGCACTAGCAGCTGAGCCTGGTGACTGGCTGCAGCAGTGATGTGCGATCACATAGATGGCACTGGCAGCTGAGTCCGGTGACTGGCTGCAGCAGTGATGTGCGATCACATAGATGGCACTAGCAGCTGAACCCGGTGACTCATCCAGCTTTCCACAACAAGAGATATAACCAAGAATCGACAAGTCAGAAAGAAAAAGCTTCAGCAGGATGTCATTACCAGCTTTGGATGCTTGGACGTGCTCTATGGTCTGCCGGGTGTTCACCCCAAGGTCATTGAAGTCGCGCCTGTGGCCGCCCCGCTCCCCAATGGCCATCTCTGCAAATCCGGCTGATACCTGAAGAACTAAAAGATAAAAAGGATTGTTAAACTGGTAAAACTCAAGAGTTCCTCCTGCACAAAAAAAGGGCACAGCGGAGCACCCCACTACTTCACAGCACGGCTGTTAAGACGACTTTATAAAGTGTACAGATAAGGAGTCCGGAGGGACTTAATCAGTAATGAGTCATTGCTGCTGCTGGTGTCCTCCCCGCCTCCAGTCCTCACTGTGCCACCTCCAGCCCTCAGCGATGACACATACAAGAGGCTAAACAAGAGAGGGCTGTAGGTGGCACAAGGAGGCCTGGAGGTGGCACAGGGAGGCCTGAAGGTGGCACAGGGAGGCCTGGAGGTGGCACAGGGAGGACACCAGCAACAGCAATGACTCATTACTGAGTAAGGCCCTCCGGACTCGTCATCTGTACACTTTATAAAGTCTTTTAACAGCTTACAGGGGGGCTAGAGACATGGGGACCCCTTCCCTGAATGCAGCAGACACGCTGCATTCAGTTAGCATAGCACCAAGGGGCGTGACACGTCCTATTTAAATTTTGATTTGATTGTAATTTAAAAAAATGATCATAAAAAAAAATGCTTAACAAGTTATACATATGCATATCATTTCAACTCACACGATTTGTATTAATATTTGGAAAAACTTCATGTACATTTTATTTTAAACATATATTCTTTTATAATTATATATCTTTCCATTTCACATTGAGTACATATATATTTTTATATTGTGTAGGTATATATTTTCTATTTTATACCATACATATGTTGATGTATGTAAAGCGCTGTGGAATTAATGGCACTATGTAAATGAATAATTGTGAATATAATATATACATACATGCACATACATACAGAGGTTAGTGTGTGTGTGTGTGTGTGTACACATACACGTTACCCTCAGGGAGCAGAGATCATCAGCATGTCACTGGTGTAGAGAGCGGTGATCGGTCTCTGCTGTCAGATAGTCAGCAGCACGTCACTGGTGTAGAGAGCGGTGATCGCTCTCTGCTGTCAGATGGTCAGCAGCATGTCACTGGTGTAGAGAGTGGTGATCGCTTTCTGCGGTCAGATCTTCAGCAGCATGTGACGGTGTAGAGAGCGGTGATCGCTCTCTGCGGTCAGATCGTCAGCAGCATGTGACTGGTGTAGAGAGTGGTGATCGCTCTCTGCGGTCAGATCGTCAGCAGGATGTGACTGGTGTAGAGAGCGGTGATCGCTCTCTGCTGTCAGATGGTCAGCAGCATGTCACTGGTGTAGAGAGTGGTGATCGCTTTCTGCGGTCAGATCTTCAGCAGCATGTGACTGGTGTAGAGAGTGGTGATCGGTCTCTGCTGTCAGATAGTCAGCAGCATGTGACTGGTGTAGAGAGCGGTGATCGCTCTCTGCTGTCAGATCGTCAGCAGCATGTGACTGGTGTAGAGAGCGGTGATCGCTCCCTCTGCGGTCAGAGGTTGTGGCTACGTTACGCAGCTCCTGAGCCGCTCTGTAACCAGCCCCTGATGTGGGGGCACCGGCTCCTCATATTGGGGGGGGGGGAGGGGGGGGGGGGGTATATATTTCCGGCACATCTCTCCCCTTATTAAAGTCTGGTTGATTTTTAGACTTTGTACCACATTCCTAAACTCCCGGTCTCTTCATCACTTTCCTCCATAACCCTGAATTACTGACAACACTCACCCTCAGCTGGTGGTCTCTCTGTGGCCGGTGGTCTCTCTGTGGCTGGCGGACCTCTCTGCCGTCCTCTTCCCACAAGCGGAGGCTCAGGCGCTGGCTCCTGCGGCGGTCGCTGGGCTCTGGGGGCCGGACGTGGGCCCGGCGGCGGCCCTGCCTGTAAATTCAAGAGAATTAACACATCACAGTAAAAGAAAACATTTCCTTGGACATCATTCCCGTGATTCTGCAGCATTAGGCGGCATCTTATGCTGCAATGAATTGTGGGGGAAGTAGTGTTAGTCAGACAACCAGGGGTTAATGGTCATGATGTCTATTTTCATAGCCTCACATAGTGAGGACAGCAGATATAACAGGTGGGTGAAGACCTCAACCGCCTCATATCTGCGGCCGCCAGCCCATAGATTATAGAAATAGTCCCCACATTACAAGATAAAGCCCCTCCATCAGCAATGTGCGGGTACATAACCTGTCCAGGGGGCCTCTGGGGGGCCGGCTCCTGCCCACGAGCTCGGCCGCGGGCCCGGCCTCTCGCTCGTCCGGTCATCCTCTGTTTCCTTTGCACAGATCGATTTCAACAAACGCCTACAAAAAAGAAAGGAAAAAAAATAAAACAATAACTACTAATTCATATCATTCGCATTGACAAACTGTGAAGATCCATCCTGCCCAATACAAAATGGATGACTGCTGGCTCACTGAGGAGACCAAATACACAGCTCAGTCTTCTAATAAGTGTTTCATCTCACAACAGAGATGGACCCACAGCCACACGGCTCAGTGCTGCTTTATGATTTCCTCCGTGCTGCTGCTTTCTAGTAACCATTTCATCTCACCCCAGAGCTGGATTCACATCAACATTGTTCAGTACTGCTTTACAATACCTTCTAGTCTGAGGATATCTCAACATACACCTGGACTCACAGCTAAACTGCTCAGTAATGTATAATTTTCTCACGCTGCTTTCTAGTAAGGGTTTCATCTCACCCCAGAGCTGTACTCACAGATACACTGCTCCTCAATGCTGCTGCTTATAACATATGAACCAGAGATGGGGGAGCAGGAATCGCTCCCATTTGTGCAGCTTATCTCCATCCAGTGAGGTCTTCAGATTTCTGCTTTTTCCAGTTATGAGAAAATTGGAGAGAGTTTTCAGATCAGAGTCGTCCAGTTTTTCTTACACGTGGAGAAGAAAAGAATTAGGAAAAAAATATATTTGCATCCTCTAACAGTCAGTGAAAGTCGGCCCCACAGATGTCCACTTAACTATATGAATGCCTTTCAGGCACAGTAGGTACTGGGCAAAACTGAGCAGTATAGCTGCGATTCCAGATCTGTGGTTTGGGGAAACACTTACGAGAATAGAGAAAATACATGGTAGGTAACAGCTCCAAACAATCCTCAGACGTAACTGTCACCTTTAAAGTATTAAGTGTCATTTGAGTCCTAAACATGATCTATTGTGATCCAAAAAAAAAAAAAAAGCTGTAGGGTTCAGACCCCCCCACCCCCCGAGACTGACGACACCAATGACGCTTCATTTTTACGAAGGGCAAGGGGTAAGCGCAGCCTCGGCCCCTGAGGACTAATTGCTTGACTTTCCCAGCATGCACTGGGATAATCGAAAAAGCGTCAGACGGAAGAGAAAAGAGAAGGGTTAACACAGCGGACTAGAAATAAGTTTAGATTATGGCAATAAATAGGATGAAAACTACTTTGGCTTCACATCCCCTTACAAGGCTGTGCACACACCATGCGTTGGTTTTCCTATACTTTTCAGACACCAGAAGAGTATACTGCCCGTCTCACATGATGTGAGGTGGCCGCGGTTTGTGTGAGCGGTAAGGAGACGCTGCAGAGGGTTGTTATTCTCAGCGCTGGAACGGCAGTTTAAGTCTAAGCCCCCGTCATATACTCCAGCCGCTTCACTTGTTACTGGCGCCACTTATGCCCCGCGGAGCCATCGTCTGCCGGTTATCTCTAACGGTCCGGAAGTCAGAAGTCACATCACAAAAACTCAATGCATCTCTATGAGAGCCGAGGGGGAAAGGGTACAAGGCCAGAGCAATGGCAAAGGTGGGGGGCAAGGCCAGGGCGAGAGTGAGGGTTCCAGAATGGAAGGAGCCAGAAGGAGGCCCTCAGAGATATATTGAGTTATGATATCTGAAGTCTCCATGTAACAACGGAGCAGCCAGGTCTCAAATTGCAGGAGAGCAACTGGAGCGATTGTGATAGAGTTTGAAGCAGCCAGGAGGGAAGTATGTGACATGGGACATACATTCACCCCTGGGCCATTTTATGATTTTTCCTCCTCTTCTTCCAAGATACATAACTTATCATTATTCCATCAATATAGACCTATGAGGGTTTGTTTTTTGCAGGACGCGATGTTCTTTTGAATGACATCATTCATTCTTTCATATGATGAACGGGAAACTAGAGGAAGAATTACAAGTCTTCCGAGTTCATTCACCATGTTCACTATATGGTAAAACACCTGAGTGCGATTCGACTGGTCAGGCCAACTTCACATCACGATTTTTGGGGGTCCGTGGCTATCCGTTATAAAACAGATAGCCATGGATCCAATTTGGCCCCCCGTTTATCCCTATGGACACGGATTGGTCCTTAATAGCCATCCGTGTGCGCAGGGATCCGATTGTGTCTGCTTTTTTCACGTCCCCAAAATCGGAGACTCCTCTAATTTTGGGCACAGCGGACACAATTGGACAGAATCAGACCCAACAGTGTCCAATTCAAATAGCATGGGGGCCTATGGAGCTCGGATCCGGGAAATAAGATTGGTTCCCAGATCCGGAGCATGCTCAATACACAAACTGCTTTGCTCGGTGTAATTTCACTTTAGCAGTGTATGTACATACACTATCTACATACACTGCTAAAGTGAAATTAAAGAAAGCAATGTATTAAAAATAAATAAAATAAATGCTCACCTCTCCGCCGGCTGTCCAAGACCCAAGATGGAAGACGTCCGAATGCTGCCAGGACTTTAAAATGTGATTGGCCAGTAGCGATCAGGTGGCATGTCACATGACATATCACCTGATAGCTACTGGCCAATCACATTTTAAGGTCCTAGCAGCATTTGGACGTCCTCTCCACAGGTCCTCGACAGGTGAGCATTTATTTTATTTTTAATACTTTTTTTTTTCTCTTTTTTGCTTTCACAGTGTATGTAGATACATGTATGCAGATAGCCCAGACATGTCACACGGGGAAAGGAACACAGGTTTCTTCCTCCCCCATGTGACATAACAGCGCCAACCCCACTAGCCTGTGCTTTGCAGGCTCAGGCTCCCGCCAGTTCTTTCTGTGTCTGGATCCCTCAAAATCCCAGATCCTGACACATAAATGGCATCCGGAGTTCACATCCGGTCCTGCCAGTTCCTGTCTGTGGTCCTGCAAAATACAGGATCCCCACAGAAAGCAACAAATTGTGATGTGAAGGGGGAAGTTTCTGACACCATTTTGGTGTAAATACGATGATTTGATCTCCTGTTCTTTAAATGTTGCGGCAACCAAAAATTGGAATTCTGCAGTTTATTTTTTTTTGCTGCTCCGCCCTTTACCAATCAGATTGGTTTATTTTCTATATCGATACCAAATGTGTATTTCAGGTTAGTGGTTTTATGGGGCAAAAGGGGGTGATTTGGACTTGTTTTCTTTTTCCTAGTTTTAAAAACTTTTTAAAAAACTTATTGATCTTACTATTCCCCCTGAAGCCTGCAGTGTCTGATCGCTTGTGCTGTACAGAGCAATGCTGATGCCACATTCGCAGGAAGGGAGTCATCACAGCGACAGGGGTCACCATCCGACGCCTCCCTGTCATCACAGCGACAGGGGTCACCATCCGACGCCTCCCTGTCATCACAGCGACAGGGGGTCACCATCCGACGCCTCCCTGTCATCACAGCGACAGGGGGTCACCATCCGACGCCTCCCTGTCATCACAGCGACAGGGGGTCACCATCCGACGCCTCCCTGTCATCACAGCGACAGGGGGTCACCATCCGACGCCTCCCTGTCATCACAGCGACAGGGGGTCACCATCCGACGCCTCCCTGTCATCACAGCGACAGGGGGTCACCATCCGACGCCTCCCTGTCATCACAGCGACAGGGGGTCACCATCCGACGCCTCCCTGTCATCACAGCGACAGGGGGTCACCATCAGACGCCTCCCTGTCATCACGGCCACAGGGGGTCACCATCAGACGCCTCCCTGTCATCACGGCCACAGGGGGTCACCATCAGACGCCTCCCTGTCATCACGGCCACAGGGGGTCACCATCAGACGCCTCCCTGTCATCACGGCCACAGGGGGTCACCATCAGACGCCTCGCTGTCATCACGGCGACAGGGGGTCACCATCAGACGCCTCGCTGTCATCACAGCGACAGGGGGTCACCATCAGACGCCTCGCTGTCATCACAGCGACAGGGGGTCACCATCAGACGCCTCGCTGTCATCACAGCGACAGGGGGTCACCATCAGACGCCTCGCTGTCATCACAGCGACAGGGGGTCACCATCAGACGCCTCGCTGTCATCACAGCGACAGGGGGTCACCATCAGACGCCTCGCTGTCATCACAGCGACAGGGGGGTCACCATCAGACGCCTCGCTGTCATCACAGCGACAGGGGGTCACCATCAGACGCCTCCCTGTCATCACAGCGACAGGGGATCACCATCAGATGGTCAAGACAGCACATTGGTGCCCGGCAATCATGTCACAGGGCCGCAGATGAGAAAGGGGAATGGTGTGATACCCGCCAGCCTGTATTAGATTGCGCCATCAGTTTGACAATGTGGTCTAAACTGGTGAACAGTGGCGGGCAGATCACCCGCTGCTGTTACACGCACATGTCAGCTGATCAGAGATCCTGAAACACTTCTAGATGTGGTAACAAGGTAAGAAAAGCCAGGCAAGCATAATGAGGCAGAATGATAACGCTAGACCGGACAATATGGTGACAATAAGTGTGAAATGCAGATGAAGAGGATGCCCTTAGGTCAGCCTGTTGTTGACACAATGCAATGGTGTTTATTAGTCTATATTTATGTGATACATTGTGAGAGTAGATAAGGAAGCAAGGCTTTTGTCAGGCAATCACTAGAGTAGATCATCTATTATGAGGAAAATTTCTAGATAGAGTGAATTGGGACATATAATTGCCCTTTATATTGAATCAATCCTACCTCCATTGTATATATAATATATTTGACTGATTAGTTCATCAGAGATATCAAGTAATATCAATAAGTTACAGTACTTTGCATACTTGCCGTACAGTCACCTGGCCTCCCTGATATCTGTACCGCCGGATACTGCTCCATTTTTTGCCACCATTAAATATCCAGTGGCTTCATGCTGATATTCATATGTCTTCCCTTCTTTTTATTAGTTGTATAATGTATGGATTGAACTGGTTTTTCCAAGTATCCTAAATAAAAGTTGTGAATTTTTGGCATCCACCCTTGTGTCTTTCGAGACTTTTTGATTATCTGGTAAATCTGGGTAGGACATTTATAAGAGATATTGATTAAATGTGGTAACAAGGTAAGAAAGGCCAGGCAAGCATAATGAGGCAGAATGATAATGCCAGACCGGACTCACATAGTCCGGCCCCGATACACCCAACATTTAAAGGGAACCAACCACCCCAAATGACCCCCCGGACTGTTAATATGTGTCCCTACACCCAGCACACACATTTGGGGCAATTGTTTTTGCTAAAAAAAAACTGTTTAGTAGAAGCTAAGATATAGCTTTATGAAGTTTAATAAATTGAGACGACTGGGTGTTACCTAGCTTTGTTCTCCGTGCCTGTCAGCCTCCTCTCCCCTCCTCCCTTCAGTGAAGCCCTTCTGTGCAAGCCGAAAATGCTCCGCCTGTCTGCTGCTGCCTGATAAATTATGCACGCCCATCTCTGCTTGTAAGAGCCTGGCCGCGTCATGAAGGGTGCGTGGCTAGATCGCGTCATGCCGGAGCCCCACCCCCTTTCATGACGCGGCCAGGCTCTTACAAGCAGAGATGGGCGTGCGTAATTTATTAGGCAGCAGCAGACAGGCGGAGCATTTTCGGCTTGCACAGAAGGGAGGAGGGGAGAGGAGGCTGACAGACACGAAGAAATGCACGAGGACAAAGCTAGGTAACACCCATTCGTCTCAATTTATTAAACTTCATAAAGCTATATCTTAGCTTCTACTAAACAGTTTTTTTAGCAAAAACGATTGCCCCAAATGTGTGTGCTGGGTGTAGGGACACATATTAACAGTCCGGGGGGGTCATTTGGGGTGGTTGGTTCCCTTTAAACAATTGGGGCATTTCTGGTACTTTGCTTACACATTTTTCTACAATCAAAGTGTCAAATCTCTGAACTAAAGGTGATTGGAATCAGCCATTGAGCACCAGTATGGCACTGGTTTACTTTACACATACTTTCCCTTTAATATGAGTGCACAGGTTATAGACAGATGAGCATAATCCTCCTCGTCTGCCTCATATCACATCCTTGTTGTGGAGAAGTCATCTTTTATTACTTTATGTAAATGAGCAGTTCCAGGCTATGGGCAGGACATTGCCCATAAGGTAACTCTGCCTCCAGAGCTTATTATAAATAAAAGGGGGCATTACCAGTGTGAGACAAGGACCTGACAGGAGAAATGACGCGTGACTTCTTATGGTGGGTTTACACGCCGCGATATCGGCGTCCAACTCCGACCCAACGCCGACAAAAAGTCACGTGGGTCGCGAGTTGGAGCCGATATCGGGCGCGCGTTGTACGCTTTGAGCGTACAACGCGATCCTGGAACGATGCCAAAACGATATCGGAGTTGAATAGCAGAGCTATTCAACTCCCCGATATCGGATGGCCGTTGTAGCAGGATCGCTGCGTGTGACAGCCCAACTCCGATGCGTACTCGCACCTCACCCATTAACTCCCATGTTAAATGGTCGTTACTGGGTTGGTGGGCGTACACATCGGAGGGACGTTGTTTCCCGATATCGCAGCGTGTAAACCGGCGATGCGATATCGGGAAAAGCGCTCAAAAAATGCGCGCTCCCGCGGCGTTGCCTCCGATATCGCGCCGATATCGGGACGTGTAACCCACCATAACAGACAGGCTTTGCAGTGCTGCTGTATTGTTGCCACCTTGTCTGCCTGTGAGCGGAGGTTGAAACTGTGAGGAGCCGGCAGATGTGCCCGATATAATCACACAGGAATGCAGAGTGCGGCTGGCAGTCATCAGCAGGGGAAAGCTTCCGACAACAAGTCTTGGAGGCGGAGTTATCTTCCGGGCAATGGCCGGCCCCTAGCCTCAAACAGCTCATTTACAGGAGGTCAGAAATGGCAAGAACTGACATTGCTGCATGATACGACTGCAAATCTGCAAGAAAAATGAGCAATGTGCACAGGAGATTCCAGAGATCTCTGTCGGGACAGTTAAGTGCTGAGATTTTCATGGCAAAACCACAAGGGAAAAAATACAGCAAAAATGTGCACCGACCACGACAGTCAGTGTGCAGAGAACAGGGGCCTGCAAATGTGGCTGATCTCGGGGCCCCGCACCCACACACTGCTGTCACTGACTGTCCCTACAGGTAACTCCTTCTGCTGATTCCTGCAATTTTCTGTGATCACTGGGAGATGACTCTTCTCTACAGCCGGTTTCACACTTGCGTATGTAAACGCAGCATACCGAATGCAGCCAAACGCAAGCGCACTGCGTTCCTATGCTTAACATGGGAACACATGGTACCTGCGTTTGGCTGCGGTTACATTCGGATGCGCATAATTTGTGCACCCTCCTCCGCACTCCAAACGCAGCCTGTTGCATTTTTTGTGCATTCGCTTGTTTTATCTGCAAGCTCCCAAAAGCGCACAAACAATGCATGGGAGTCAATGGAACTGCAGTGTCCTCTGCATGACAGCGCAGGAGAACGCTGCGCATCACACTGAAATCTCTCCCGGTGGCCACATGGCGCTTAGTTACCCGCTTGTTTACATGGTTACCAGCGTGCTCGCTAGTACTGATCACTGGTGAGTCTGCCTGTGTGACAGCTCACCAGATTAGATCGCTGGCGACAATGATATGTGTCACGTCCCCTTGAGTTTATAACTCATTTTCCACAATCTTTATAGGGCACTTTTAGGTGAGACAGGGATGGTTAGAGATCAGCTAGGAAGGTGCAGGGATAGCTAGTGATAGGATAGGTGGGTAGAGCGAGCCGACAGGTTCCCTTTAACAAAATTTGGAATTCATCTACCCCACATTAAAAATACGGTATAAAAATATATATTTTCCATTAATTTTTAAAAACGTTTTGTTAGGGCACAGACACTATGCAAGATGCATGCGAGTATCTATGCACCGCACATGATGCACCCAGCACTGCCCCGGCCTCTAGACAGGAGCGTGGAGCTCCATACGAACGCAATCAGCTCCACGCTCCAGAGAGGCAGCGGCCGTGCCGCGTGACTCATGTGCGGTGCATAGATACTCGCATGCATCTAGCATAGTGTCTCTGCCTTTACGATTAGGGCCACGTCTCACACACACAGATAATTATGCAGACATTGTTCGCAGATCTCTGGTTGCAGTGAAATCATGGACACATTGTTCTATTTTGTGGCTGTGTACAAATGGCACAATGTGTCCATGATTTCACTGCAATCAGAGATCTGAGAACAATCTCCGCACAATTATCTGTGTGTGTGACGTGGCCCTTATCCTCTGATCACCAGAATTGATGGGTTTATTTTTTAAAACTATAAAGGTCCCAGTCACACACAGATAATTGTGCAGAGATTATTCGCAGATCTCTGGTTGCAGTGAAATCATGGACACATTGCTCCATTTTGTGGCTGTGTACAAATGTAACAATGTGTCCATGATTTCACTGCAACCAGAGATCTGCGAATAAGTTGGACACAGATATCTGTGTGTGTAAAGAGGCCCTTACACTTTTTCAGTCTCTGGTTTCGCACCGGCCAGGAAAACGGAGTCATCGCACAGCCACAAATACATGGGAATCTGGAGACTCTCCCCATTTCCGGAGCGGAGGACGGGGGAACCGAGACGCAACACCGCCGGAGCGGAGGACGGGGGAACCGAGACGCAACACCGCCGGAGCGGAGGACGGGGGAACCGAGACGCAACACCGCCGGAGCGGAGGACGGGGGAACCGAGACGCAACACCGCCGGAGCGGAGGACGGGGGAACCGAGACGCAACACCGCTGGAGCGGAGGACGGAGAAACAGACGCAACACCGCCACAGCGGAGGAGGGGGGACGAGACACAACACCGCCGGAGCGGGGGAACAAGTCGCAACACTGCTGGAGCGGGGGAGGGAAAACAACGCAAAACTGGTTATGGCTGCTGAAAAACAAACAAAAGCATGAAAATATAACAAAAAAAAAACAAAAAAACCACCTACAAATATTGATATTGTAACATTTGCGTCGGTTTAGTCGCCATGGAAACTGAACAATAGATAATTGTGGGGATCGGGGGCGGATTATTATCACAAGGTATCTCCAACATCACTGTAAAGTTACCACATATCACAATAAACTACAAACACGAGGCTGTAAGCTCCTGGGACTTGTAGTGCTTCCCCCTCACTACACGCTGTGATCCCATCCACTCCTCATTACCGGAGATGCTCTCGATGCTGTGACGCATGCGCACACCGCTCCGCGCCACACGGCCGAGAAGCAGGAAAAAAAAAAACTGCCTTTTTATTCGCGCGCGAACAACCGCGCATGCGCAGAACGTCATTGAAGCAACCGAGCGGCCATGTTGGAATCGGGAATGTGCCTGACTTACAGTGCCGCGGTGAAATCTATTAATGATGACAACACAATACCTGAATATACGGCACCGACTGAGAGGTGGAGAAGGAAGCTCCTTTTGCTGCCGATACAGGCGTTACAGGTTTCCCGGCTGTGGGCTGCTCGGCGGCCATGTTTGTTTTGGGCACAGTGTAAAAGTGTAGAGGGCGGGGCTGCTCTACTGTCACGTGTCTGGAGCTTGTCACGTGACCTTGTAACCAGAAGAAGTTGGAGGATTCAGCACCAACCAATGGATCCAGAGGACTGGATGATAGAGAGTATAAAACTGTGAGTGCAGGGACTGAGGAGACAGTGCTGTGGAGGGCTGAGGAGACCCTACTATGGAGAACTGAGGAGGACACTGCTATGGAGGACACTGGTATGGGGGACTGAGGAGGACACTGCTATGGAGGACTCAGGACTGAGGAGGACACTGCTGTGGAGGGCTGAGGAGACCCTGCTATGGAGGACTGAGGAGGACTCTGCTATGGGGGACTGAGGAGGACACTGCTATGGGGGGCTGAGGAGGACACTGCTATGGAGGACTGAGGAGGACACTGCTATGGAGGACTGAGGAGGACTCTGCTATGGGGGACTGAGGAGGACACTGCTATGGGGGGCTGAGGAGGACACTGCTATGGGGGGCTGAGGAGGACACTGCTATGGGGGGCTGAGGAGGACACTGCTATGGGGGGCTGAGGAGGACTCTGCTATGGGGGGCTGAGGAGGACACTGCTATGGGGGGCTGAGGAGGACTCTGCTATGGGGGGCTGAGGAGGACACTGCTATGGGGGGCTGAGGAGGACACTGCTATGGGGGGCTGAGGAGGACACTGCTATGGGGGGCTGAGGAGGACACTGCTATGGGGGGCTGAGGAGGACTCTGCTATGGGGGGCTGAGGAGGACACTGCTATGGGGGGCTGAGGAGGACTCTGCTATGGGGGGCTGAGGAGGACACTGCTATGGGGGGCTGAGGAGGACTCTGCTATGGGGGGCTGAGGAGGACACTGCTATGAAGGACTGAGGAGGACACTGCTATGGGGGACTGAGGAGGACATTGCTATGGAGGACACTGCTATGGAGGACTGAGGAGGACACTGCTGTGGAGGACTGAGGAGGACACTGCTATGGAGGACACTGCTATGGAGGGCTGAGGAGGATACTGCAATGGGGGACTGAGGAGGACACTGCTATGGAGGACACTGCTATGGAGGACTGAGGAGGACACTGCTATGGAGGACACTGCTATGGAGGACTGAGGAGGACACTGCTATGGAGGACTGAGGAGGACACTGCTATGGAGGACTGAGGAGGACACTGCTATGGAGGACTGAGGAGACCCTGCTATGGAGGACTGAGGAGACCCTGCTATGGAGGACTGAGGAGACCCTGCTATGGAGGACTGAGGAGGACACTGCTGTGGGGGACTGAGGAGGACACTGCTATGGAGGACACTGCTATGGGGGACTGAGGAGAACACTGCTGTGGGGGACTGAGGAGAACACTGCTGTGGTGGACTGAGGAGGACACTGCTACGGAGGACTGAGGAGGACCCTGCTATGGAGGACTGAGCAGGACACTGCTATGGAGGACTGAGGAGGACACTGCTATGGAGGACTGAGGAGGACACTGCTATGGAGGACACTGCTATGGAGGACTGAGGAGGACACTGCTGTGGAGGACACTGCTATGGAGGGCTGAGGAGGATACTGCAATGGGGGACTGAGGAGGACACTGCTATGGAGGACTGAGGAGGACACTGCTATGGAGGACACTGCTATGGAGGACTGAGGAGGACACTGCTGTTGGGGACTGAGGAGGACACTGCTATGGAGGACTGAGGAGGACACTGCTGTTGGGGACTGAGGAGGACACTGCTATGGAGGACTGAGGAGGACACTGCTATGGAGGACTGAGGAGACAGTGCTATGGAGGACTGAGGAGGACACTGCTATGGAGGACTGAGGAGACAGTGCTATGGAGGACTGAGGAGGACACTGCTATGTGGGGCTGAGGAGACCCTGCTATGGAGGACTGAGGAGGACACTGCTATGGAGGACTGAGGAGACACTGCTGTGGAGGACTGAGGAGACACTGCTGTGGAGGACTGAGGAGGACACTGCTATGGAGGACTGAGGAGGACACTGCTATGGAGGACTGAGGAGGACACTGCTATGGAGGACTGAGGAGACACTGCTATGGAGGACTGAGGAGGACACTGCTATGGAGGACACTGGTATGGGGGACTGAGGAGGACACTGCTATGGAGGACTGAGGAGACAGTGCTATGGAGGACTGAGGAGGACACTGCTGTGGAGGGCTGAGGCGGACACTGCTGTGGAGGGCTGAGGCGGACACTGCTGTGGAGGGCTGAGGCGGACACTGCTATGGAGGGCTGAGGAGGACACTGCTATGGAGGACTGAGGAGGACACTGCTGTGGAGGACACTGCTATGGAGGGCTGAGGAGGATACTGCAATGGGGGACTGAGGAGGACACTGCTATGGAGGACACTGCTATGGAGGACTGAGGAGGACACTGCTATGGAGGACACTGCTATGGAGGACTGAGGAGGACACTGCTGTTGGGGACTGAGGAGGACACTGCTATGGAGGACTGAGGAGGACACTGCTGTTGGGGACTGAGGAGGACACTGCTATGGAGGACTGAGGAGGACACTGCTATGGAGGACTGAGGAGACAGTGCTATGGAGGACTGAGGAGGACACTGCTATGGAGGACACTGCTATGGAGGACACTGCTATGGAGGACACTGCTATGGAGGACTGAGGAGGACACTGCTGTGGAGGGCTGAGGAGGACACTGCTGTGGAGGGCTGAGGAGGACACTGCTGTGGGGGACTGAGGAGGACACTGCTGTGGAGGACTGAGGAGGACACTGCTGTGGGGGACTGAGGAGGACACTGCTGTGGGGGACTGAGGAGGACACTGCTGTGGGGGACTGAGGAGGACACTGCTGTGGGGGACTGAGGAGGACACTGCTGTGGGGGACTGAGGAGGACACTGCTGTGGGGGACTGAGGAGGACACTGCTGTGGAGGACTGAGGAGGGCACTGCTGTGGGGGACTGAGGAGGCACTGCTGTGGAGGACTGAGGAGGGCACTGCTGTGGGGGACTGAGGAGGACACTGCTATGGAGGACACTGCTGTGGGGGACTGAGGAGGCACTGCTGTGGAGGACTGAGAAGGAGACTGCTATGGAGGGCTGAGGAGGACACTGCTATGGAGGGCTGAGGAGGACACTGCTATGGAGGACTGAGGAGGACACTGCTGTGGAGGACTGAGGAGACACTGCTATGGGGGACTGAGGAGGACACTGCTATGGGGGACTGAGGAGGACACTGCTATGGGGGAATCTACGGGTGACGCTCTGTTATGGGGGATCTGTGGGTGACGCTCTGTTATGGGGGATCTGTGGGTGACGCTCTGTTATGGGGGATCTGTGGGTGACGCTCTGTTATGAGGGATCTGTGGGTGACGCTCTGTTATGGGGGATCTGTGGGTGACGCTCTGTTATGAGGGATCTGTGGGTGACGCTCTGTTATGGGGGATCTGTGGGTGACGCTCTGTTATGGGGGATCTGTGGGTGACGCTCTGTTATGGGGGATCTGTGGGTGACGCTCTGTTATGGGGGATCTGCGGGTGACGCTCTGTTATGAGGGATCTGCGGGTGACGCTCTGTTATGGGGGATCTGCGGGTGACGCTCTGTTATGGGGGATCTGCGGGTGACGCTCTGTTATGGGGGATCTGTGGATGACGCTCTTATGGGGGATCTGTGGATGATGCTCTGTTATGGGGATCTGTAGATGACGCTCTGTTATGGGGGATCTGTAGATGACGCTCTGTTATGGGGATCTGTAGATGACGCTCTGTTATGGGGGATCTGTGGATGACGCTCTGTTATGGGGGATCTGTGGATGACGCTCTGTTATGAGGGATCTGCGGGTTACGCTCTGTTATGGGGGATCTGTAGATGACGCTCTGTTATGGGGGATCTGTGGATGATGCTCTGTTATGGGGGATCTGTGGATGATGCTCTGTTATGAGGGATCTGCGGGTTACGCTCTGTTATGGGGGATCTGTGGATGATGCTCTGTTATGGGGGATCTGTGGGTGACGCTCTGTTATGGGGGATCTGCGGGTGACGCTCTGTTATGGGAGATCTGCGGGTGACGCTCTGTTATGGGAGATCTGCGGGTGACGCTCTGTTATGGGGGAATCTGGTGATTATTCTTCGTCTTCTTTCCTCTCAGGTATCGGGATCTTCACATCTTTGATCTTCAGGAGGTGACAAGAGTGATCGAGTGGTCGGGAGATCAGAGTATGTATATCTGTACATGGCAGCTGGGGTTACGTGTGATGTCGCTGATTATAGAGGGGGTGACCAGCCCATATATGACCTGTGTCCCTCTAACTGCTGGGGAACCACAACTCCCGTCATCCTGCTCCGGGGTGTGCTGGGACTTGTGGTGTCACATCAGTGGCTGTCAGAATCCTCCTCCTGTCTTATCCCCATTCGGTCCCGGTTGGGCTGGAGGTCGGAGTTCCCCTTTAGGCTACTCAGTGCAGGGTTGGTCCGGTGCGTTACTGTCGCTTCTGTCCCGCAGGTTTCTGTATCGCGGGGGTCACCGGCAGTCAGAGTCACGAGATCCTGCAGCTGCTCTTTCCACAGAAGCTCCACGAACAGCAGAACCAGGTAACAGATCTTTGGGGATCCGGTGTGTTAGATTTTTCCTCTTTTCTTTTAACAATGACAGAACAATAAAACTGTTGGAAGAAGGAGAGAAAAAAACATTGGCTGTGGAGGAAACAGGCTAGATTCCTTCCTAATTTTGAGCCTGCATTCTCACTTTTCAGCACCAGGTGGTGGCATTAGTCTCATTCACTCGGACACTTGTGTTGACCTCTATAGCTGCTGATGGTCCACACCCGGCTTCCCCAGTTTCATGCATGGCCCATCCCCTGGGACTCCTGCGTGGTCCATCCCTTGGCTTCCTTGGACTCTGGCGTGGCTCATCACCCAGCTTCCCCAGACCTCTGTGCAGCCCATCGCCTGGCTTCCCCGGACTCCTGCGTGGTCCATCCATTGGTTCCGCAGGCTTCTGCACAGCCCATGCCCCTGCTTCCCCAGACCTCTGCGCAGCCGATCGCCTGGCTTCCCCGGACCCCTGCGTAGCCCATCGCCCGGACCCTTGCGTGGCCCATCCTCTGGTTTCCCAGGACCCTTGCGCTGCCCGTCCCCCGGCTCCCCCGGACCCCTGCGCGGCCCTTCACCTGGCTGTAATCCTAAATAAACGGGGAGATTTGCGGTCTGGTGAAGCTATAACATTACTGGAGATGTTCGGATCTCCTCAGCTTTTCCAGGCTCCAGAACGGCAGATCCTCCAGGCGCCCAGCAGTGAGGCAGAGAGAAGGTGTCAGAGCCTGTATGGGACATGGGAATGGGGGCGTTATTGGTAATGCACCCACTCACACTCAGAGTTCAGCCTCTAAACTTCCCCTTCACTATTGTTCTCTGCTGTCTTCCCACTCAGGTATTTCCATGTAAACATTGCTCAGGAATTCACAAGCACTTTCTTCTCCCCTGCGCAGGGCCTGTGTCCAGAGAGGGATCTGAAGGTGGAATATGGAGGATTCTCCAAACATCCAATCTACAGCCTGAAACGCGTCCCGGGGAGAAGGTACGAGGTGCTCAGCTCATAGAACGGCACCTCCGAGTCCACACACCTAGAAGTCTCTCTGTACATACATTACTGATCCTGAGTTACCTCCTGTATTATACTCCAGAGCTGCACTCACTATTCTGCTGGTGCAGTCACTGTGTGCATACATTACATTACTGATCCTGAGTTACCTCCTGTATTATACTCCAGAGCTGCACTCACTATTCTGCTGGTGCAGTCACTGTGTACATACATTACATTACTGATCCTGAGTTACCTCCTGTATTATACTCCAGAGCTGCACTCACTATTCTGCTGGTGCAGTCACTGTGTACATACATTACATTACTGATCCTGAATTACCTCCTGTATTATACTCCAGAGCTGCTCTCACTATTCTGCAGATGCAGTCATTGTGTACATACATTACATTACTGATCCTGAGTTACCTCCTGTATTATACTCCAGAGCTGCTCTCACTATTCTGCTGGTGCAGTCACTGTGTACATACATTACATTACTGATCCTGAGTTACCGCCTGTATTATACTCCAGAGCTGCACTCACTATTCTGCTGGTGCAGTCACTGTGTACATACATTACATTACTGATCCTGAGTTACCTCCTGTATTATACTCCAGAGCTGCACTCACTATTCTGCTGGTGCAGTCACTGTGTACATACATTACATTACTGATCCTTAGTTACCTCCTGTATTATTCTCCAAAGCTGCACTCACTATTCTGTTGATGCAGTCACTGTGTACATACATTACATTACTGATCCTGAGTTACCTCCTGTATTATACTCCAGAGCTGCACTCACTATTCTGCTGGTGCAGTCACTGTGTACATACATTACATTACTGATCCTGAGTTACCTCCTGTATTATACTCCAGAGCTGCTCTCACTATTCTGCAGATGCAGTCATTGTGTACATACATTACATTACTGATCCTGAGTTACCTCCTGTATTATACTCCAGAGCTGCACTCACTATTCTGCTGGTGCAGTCACTGTGTACATACATTACATTACTGATCCTGAGTTACCTCCTGTATTATACTCCAGAGCTGCACTCACTATTCTGCTGGTGCAGTCACTGTGTACATACATTACATTACTGATCCTGAGTTACCTCCTGTATTATACTCCAGAGCTGCACTCACTATTCTGCTGGTGCAGTCACTGTGTACATACATCACGTTACTGACCCCAAGTCACCTCAGTCCTCTATAGTGCACTATACTCCTATACTCTGTGCTGTGTTCGTGTGCAGTCTGGACTCTTTCAGTATCTGAGAATCTGCACAGGAACCAGCAGTGATTTCCCTTCCTGTTATGTTCAGTCCTGGATCCGCCTCATTGCAGAGAACTGAAGGTATAAATCAGTGACACAACGAAACCAGCGAGCGGACAATAAGAAGGAATCCATTATGTATGTGCTAATATGAGCACTATTATAGTAGTTTATATTCTTGTACATAGGGGCAGTATTATAGTAGTTATATTCTTGTACATAGGGGCAGTATTATAGTAGTTATATTCTTGTACATAGGGGCAGTATTATAGTAGTTATATTCTTGTACATAGGAGCAGTATTATAGTAGTTATATTCTTGTACTTAGGGAGCAGTATTATAGTAGTTATATTCTTGTATATAGGGGCAGTATTATAGTAGTTATATTCTTGTACATAGGAGCAGTATTATAGTAGTTATATTCCTGTACATTGGGGCAGTATTATAGTAGTTATATTCTTGTATATAGGAGCAGTATTATAGTAGTTATATTCTTGTATATAGGAGCAGTATTATAGTAGTTATATTCTTGTATATAGGGGCAGTATTATAGTAGTTATATTCTTGTACATAGGGACAGTGTTATAGTAGTTATATTCTTGTACATAGGAGCAGTATTATAGTAGTTATATTCTTGTACATAGGAGCAGTATTATAGTAGTTATATTCTTGTACATAGGAGCAGTATTATAGTAGTTATATTCTTGTACATAGGGGCAGTATTATAGTAGTTATATTCTTGTACATATGGGCAGTATTATAGTAGTTATATTCTTGTACATAGGGGCAGTATTATAGTAGTTATATTCTTGTACATAGGAGCAGTATTATAGTAGTTATATTCTTGTATATAGGAGCAGTATTATAGTAGTTATATTCTTGTACATAGGAGCAGTATTATAGTAGTTATATTCTTGTATATAGGGGCAGTATTATAGTAGTTATATTCTTGTACATAGGGGCAGTATTATAGTAGTTATATTCTTGTACATAGAGGCAGTATTATAGTAGTTATATTCTTGTACATAGGAGCAGTATTATAGTAGTTATATTGTTGTATATAGGAGCAGTATTATAGTAGTTATATTCTTGTATATAGGGGCAGAATTATAGTAGTTATATTCTTGTACATAGGAGCAGTATTATAGTAGTTATATTCTTGTACATAGAGGCAGTATTATAGTAGTTATATTCTTGTAGATAGGAGCAGTATTATAGTAGTTATATTCTTGTATATAGTGACAGTATTATAGTAGTTATATTCTTGTACATAGGGGCAGTATTATAGTAGTTCTATTCTTGTACATAGGGGCAGTATTATAGTAGTTCTATTCTTGTACATAGGGGCAGTATTATATTATAGTAGTTATATTCTTGTACATAGGGGGCAGTATTATAGTAGTTATATTCTTGTATATAGGGGCAGTATTATAGTAGTTATATTCTTGTATATAGGGGCAGTATTACAGTAGTTATATTCTTGTACATAGGGGGCAGAATTATAGTAGTTATATTACTGTGCACTGCACGTGTATGTATAGTAGCTGTTTAAGGGCTGTAGATGTGATCTCTTCTTGTATTGTCTCTTCAGCCTTCTTGTGTCCTCTGGTCTGTCTCCGTCTCATGTCCAGATCTGGCAGGTTGGAGCAGAGGATAAAGGTATTGATCGTCTTCCCATGTGACGTCTTTTTGTCCTTCTGTTTCCCTTTAATATAACATTGTGAGCAGTTATTATTCTCTGGTATCTGCCGTTTTTTTGCTCACCTGCTGTTATTCACTCTTCAGACGTCATTCAGCCGGTGATTTCCATTGCATCTGATCCCAGTAAAGAATCCTGGACTAAGCTTGCCGTGTCGGATGCTGGAGCGCCCTGCGTGCTCCATGGGTCTCAGATCGATGGCGTTCACATCACGGAGATTGAGACGGCCAGGCGGCTGTACACCTTAGGTGAGTGTTATGGTTAGAAGGCGTGCACTCTGAGACTTATTTCACTAGTCGAGGTGCCGATTGAGGGGTCTGATGAACCCACGTTAGAGTTAGTGTAAAGAGACAATCGCACACTCATATGTTGATTTGCAAAAAATTAAGAGTATTTTTATTTGCTCCTCAAATAAAAAGACTCTTAATTTTTTGCAAATCAACATATGAGTGTGTGATTGTCTCTTTACACCTTAGGTGAGTGGCGGGATGTAGGTGTGTACAATACGTAGAGGTGCTCAGGTGAATCAGTAGGGGGCAGTACTGATCATCTGCCCAATAAAAAAAAAATAAAGCTGCCAAAGATAACTGATAATGGCTGGCAGCTGTGTATGTGACCGGAGTATAGAAGGTCCCGGCACAGGATCACTGCAGCTGTGTATGTGACCGGAGTATAGAAGGTCCCGGCACAGGATCACTGCAGCTGTGTATGTGACCGGAGTATAGAAGGTCCCGGCACAGGATCACTGCAGCTGTGTATGTGACCGGAGTATAGAAGGTCTTGGCACAGGATCCCAGCAGCTGTGTATGTGACTGGAATATAGAAAATAGGGTGATTCCCTTTTATCAGCTCCATCTAAGTGATCGGCATGACGGTTCATTAGGAGAAGAGCAGCTCGGGAGCCATGAATGCAGTTTTAGTTGTGACTAGAGAAGACTGAACCCTTTACATACGAGCTATAAACAAGCTTTTCCTTGTTCCCCAGCTGTATCCAGCAGCGAGGTGATCGGGTCACTCTCCTTCCTGGATCCCAGCACTTTCCACCTCTGCTGCCTGAGTGGCCGGCAGATAATCGCTGACGTCCGGCAACTGGGGATCGCCAGCGAGGGAATTGTGGCCGGGGATGGACAGTGGGTCGCCGCTGTGCAGCCTGACAGCCAAGATGCCAGTGCAAAGATTGCTAGCCTGTCATCTGAGGGCCACATCACCATCACAGATACTCGTGATATGGGGACTGTGCTGAAATGTGGCAAAGCCAAGTTATCCGATGGATCCACCCCCGAGGACAAAGCAGAGTCGTCCAGTGATCCTGCCCTGAGGAGAAACCTAAATCATCCAGTGGTCCCACCTTCAAGGACACAGCCAAGTCATCCAATTGCCCCACCCCTGAGGATCTGATGTGTATCTGTTGGGCCCCTCGACTGCAAGATTGCATCTCCATCTCAGGTAAAGTGTCTAGTACTGGTGGCATAATAGGGGCGACCACCCATTATAAACACCCTGCTCTCACTGTAGGCATCTCTCAATCACATTGACTCTTTATTCTTCCCCCTCCCCCATGCAGGCCTTGATGGTACTGTCCAGATCTACGATACAAGACAATGGGACGCCGCTGTGAAGGAGGTCGATGTTCTGTTCACCCATATGGGTCACTCAGCTATAGGGGAATGTGAGGATGGGAGCGTCCCCCGCGTCACCGTCCACTCCTGGCATCCATGGAAAGAGAGGACGCTGCTATCTGCCGCTAACGACAGCTCCATACATATCTGGGACTGGCTGGACCTTCCCCTGCAGAGCCGATGATAAGCCGGGGCCAGGGAAGGGTTAAGTTATATGTATTTTTTCATAGTTTTGCTAATTAAGAGCAACTTTGTTAAAAGAAGAATAAAAAAAAGTTCTGAATCTTAATGGTTGGAAGTGAAGCATCGCACCCAACATAGAGGACAGGGGACGGGTGTGCAAAAGTATGTATCCACTGTGCTGTGCAAGCATTTTAGTGAAGTGTGAGAAAACTGGTGCAAAGTAAGAATTATAACAGTAAGGCATTAATACTTCTATTTTAAAAGACAATGAACAAAATGCAAAGAAAAAAGGAAATCCCTCAGTATTCAGTGCCCATCCATCTTCAGTGTTCAGTGACCGTCCTCGGTATTTGGTGACTGCCCGTCAGTGTTCGGTGACAGCCCGTCTCCTCCATCCTCAGTGTTCGGTGACAGCCCGTCTCCTTCATCCTCAGTGTTCGGTGACAGCCCGTCTCCTCCATCCTCAGTGTTCGGTGACCGTACTCTGTCCTCAGTATTCGGTGACCGCCCGTAGCTTCCATGGAGATGTCTCCTGCGATAATAGACTGTGTTGCTGGTCC
This sequence comes from Allobates femoralis, assembly GCA_033576535.1. Taxonomy (NCBI): domain Eukaryota; kingdom Metazoa; phylum Chordata; class Amphibia; order Anura; family Aromobatidae; genus Allobates; species Allobates femoralis. The sequence goes on along the minus strand of JARQOC010000002.1, from coordinate 715,606,183 downwards.
CTCTGGTTGCTGCCAATTCTGACCTGATGGCACTGCTGGACAGTTTCCAGTAATCATGGTGTGCCTTTCATCTGCTGCACTACGTTTACTTGACTGACCACTGCATCTGCAGTGTTAAGTGTTGCCTATTTCTTGATGCTTCTTCAAAAAGCCTTGACCAGCTCAACCCCAGTAAGCTGTAAAATCTTTCCCTGTGAGAGACCTGGCTAATGCAGTATAATACTGTCTTATTGTTCTCAGTCTCACCATGGTATAGGACGTTGATCTGAAACTGTCTTCTACAACCTCACCTTTTGTAGCAGAGTTTGTCTGTTCCTCACCCACTTTTTAACCTACACAGCTGTTTCTGTTTCAGTTAATGATCATTTCCATTTAGGTTAAAATACAGTCATCGTCACTTGTTTTAGGCTAATTAATACACCTGACCATAATACTACAAAATCCTTGACTGTGACTGATGAAAGTAAAGGGCGGTCACCGAATATTGATGGGCTTTAGATTTCAGTCTTATTAATTAGTTTTGCATTTTGTTACTTGATTAGAATTATTTTCATCACTTCTATTTTTCATTGTTCCTCCTCTTGTAACATAACATGGCTGCCATGATCTTGGCTTTCTCAGACTAATATGACACGTCTGCTGTCCGGGTCTCTGCACCGAGGTGACGACGGCCCCTGTGGGAGCAGTATGGCGGTTGTGTAACTTTCAGTTAATTTTTTTTTCTTATTTTTGCTGTTTGGACATATTTTGCGCGATCCGACCTTCATGTGACCTTCCCGTGATACATCCGGTGTAAGAATGTCACCTCCACCCGCTGTAAGTGCAGAAAAATAAAGAGAAGGCTTCCTTAGTGTATACAGTGGATTCCTGCGAGGTTTCCTTCCTTCTCACAAGCCACATATAGATTTGTACTGTGAAATGCGTAAAAAAATGATTCCCCGCCTAAGGCCCCTTTTTCATTAGCGTTTTTCGCTGATTGCGGAAGATCTACCGCATCTGCCGCCTAACGGCTGTACTTGTGTCACTCTTGCAGCAAGCCCCATGCGTTGTCTATTGGGCTTGCGGCAAGTGCGATATAGCCGCAGTTCCTCCATTTGCGACTGCGAAAAAAAATGCAGTCAGAAGCGTGTTTTTTTGGCAGCCGCAAGTGCCGTAACCGCGGCTATATCACACTTGCAGCACCTGCCGCAAGCCCCATAGGCAATGCAAGGGGCTTGCCGCAAGTGTGCTGCAAGTATGCCGCAAGTGTGGCTGTTATGTGACAGATGCGGTAAATCTGCCGCAATCAGCGAAAAATGCTGATGTGAAAAGGGCCTAAGACAGATTTAACAAAGTTGTTCATCCCCATATACTCACATGACAATGGGATTACCAGCACCATAACTTGTCCTCCAGTTCACAACATTCATGTATCAAGTATACCTTGCTCAGTAAAACACAATGGCGCATGCGCAGGATTACAGTAATATACCAGACTGGGTATGTCTTCTCACGTCTTATGCATGTGATATTATCTTCTAATTCCAGCGCATGGACAGTAAGCAGAATACAGTCACCCTTTCCCCCCCCCAAGTATACTGCGCATGCGCCGAAACTTGTCAGGTTGCAGTACAGTCAAGTAGGCCATGCTTATGTGCACTGGCTTTAGGCAATGGTAAATTTGTAGGTTTATGTAAAAGTTAAATTGTACATCATCTGAAGGTTATAGAATTACTTCATCTTTGTATTGTAGTCCTGGCGCATGGGCAATGAAGCCAAATACACTTGCTTAGTGTATGGAAGAACTTGTTGTATACCGGCTTCTGACTATGTACCAGAACCAAAAGACAATGTTACATTGTCACAAATGCCCTGAAGATGTCCTCCTAAAGATGGTTGGAAAAGATGTGCAGTGCTATCAAGGTTTAGCACTGGTGGTTCAGTCAGTGGTGTATTACAAAAATACACTCACCTTGTTGAAGTGCCAAAGAGCATCTCATAAAGAAAGCATCAATGCTGACACTGGAGAAACAGAACCGTTGATTCAGCCGGGGCAAAGGATCGGGGCAGCACCCAACATCCCCCTGCAGCACCCAATAGCCCCATCATCTCATTTCAGCCCCATCATCCCCACATTATGATACCGTACCTGCAACAAAAAAGCGCACACACACACACACACACCTTTTCTCACCGATCCCAGCGCTGCCGCCGCTTTATGCATTCCACGTCCTCCTGCATGTACGGAATCCGGGTGCCACTCAGCATAGTTGTACGGTAATAGGCCGACCAATTAGATGCCACCAGCCAATCAGACGCCAGCAGCCACTGGCCAATCAGAGGCTAACATGTTACATCTGATTGGCTGGCGGCTTACTACCATATATGTACATTGAGCAGCTCCTGGAATACCATACAGTACATGCAGGAGGAGTGGAATGCATAAAGCGGCAGCAGTGGGCTCCACAGTGGTACGTCACGTCACAGGTCTCCTGCTCTCCTATTCCATAGGCATTCTTATAATAACATTTTTTTTGCTAGGTCTTATTTCAGGGGAGGGCTTATATTTAGCAGCCTGACAAAACCCCCACTAGGTTTTATTTTCGGGGAAACATGGCATGTACGTCCTTGGTCGCCTTTGTCCCTTTGATGCCAGCTCACGCGCTGACCTCACATCATCCCCTGCACATGTCAGATGATCTGATCAGCTGACATGTGCAGCTAACATCCGATTGGATCAGAGATCTGCACACCACTGTTAAACCCTTAGATTGCACTGTTAAACACTGACAGTGCAGTTTAAAGCGACACAGCACCATCGGCAACCCCATGACGCGATTATAGGGCATCCATGTGTTGCCATGACAGTGAGGGGTCCGATGAGGACCCCTCTCACTGTCATAATGCTGCCTGAGCGCCGGCAAACACAGGAGATGATCATTTCTGCACAGCACAAGCGATCAAAGGCCGCAGTGCTGAGGTGCCCTAGGGGGCCAAGGAAAATAACGGAAAAGTAAAGGAAAAAAAGTTTTTAAAAAATATGAAAAGATTTAAAAAAAAAACCCCTAAAAGATCAAAACATTGCATATACCCAAAATTGGTATAATTAGAAGCATCAGCTCAAGATGCAAAAATAAGCCGTCACACAGCCCCAGATCCCGAAAACTGAGAATGCCACGGGGCACGGAAAATGGTGCAAAACCGTAATTCTCTTTCATTCTTTTTTTAAAATTCTGAATTTTTTTTTTCACCGAGATAACAGTAAGGGTGCCGTCACACCTGGCGACGGCACCGGAGATGGCAGCGACTGGCGGGAGCGCTCATATTTTTGGCGCCCCGCCAGCGTCGCCGCCCCCCGTTTACATGGGGAGACACCTCCGGCGATGCCCCGGCGAGCTGACAGGCGGCATCGCCGCCGGGGTGTCTAAAAACCCGAGCAGCGATGCAGAACAGTGGGAGTCTATGGCTCCCATCGCCTGTCCGGTCGTCGTCGGCCCTTTACATGGGGCGATGTGTCCAGATCGGCCGCCTGGTTTCACATCACTGATGTGAAACCAGGCGAGCACTCAGAGGCGCCGATATCGCCCCTTTACATTAGGCGATGCAGGGGCGATATAGGCACCAATAGGCCACGCCCCTACGTCGCCTAATACATCGGCGGTGCCGTCGCCAGGTGTGATGGCATCCTAAAAGTAACATGTTTAATATCTACGAACTCGTACCGACCTGAGGCATCATACCGACACGTCAGTGTTACCATATAGTACTGACCTGAGACCTCATACCAACACGTCAGTGTTGCCATATAGTACTGACCCGAGGCATCATACCAACACGTCAGTGTTACCATATAGTACTGACCCGAGGCATCATACCGACAAGTCAGTGTTACCATATAGTACTGACCCCAGGAATCATACCGACACATCAGTGTTACCATATAGTACTGACCCGAGGCATCATACCGACATGTCAGTGTTACCATATAGTACTGACCCGAGGCATCATACCGACACCTCAGTGTTACCATATAGTACTGACCCCAGGAATCATACCGACACATCAGTGTTACCATATAGTACTGACCCAAGACATCATACCGACACCTCAGTGTTACCATATAGTACTGACCCGAGGCATCATACCGACATGTCAGTGTTACCATATAGTACTGACCCGAGGCATCATACCGACACCTCAGTGTTACCATATAGTACTGACCCCAGGAATCATACCGACACATCAGTGTTACCATATAGTACTGACCCAAGACATCATACCGACACCTCAGTGTTACCATATAGTACTGACCCGAGGCATCATACCGACATGTCAGTGTTACCATGTAGTACTGACCCGAGGCATCATACCGACACATCAGTGTTACCATATAGTACTGACCCCAGACATCATACAGACACCTCAGTGTTACCATATAGTACTGACCCCAGACATCATACCAACACCTCAGTGTTACCATATAGTACTGACCCCAGACATCATACAGAAACCTCAGTGTTACCATATAGTACTGACCCCAGACATCATACCAACACCTCAGTGTTACCATATAGTACTGACCCCAGACATCATACAGACACATCAGTGTTACCATATAGTCCTGACCCCAGACATCATACAGACACGTCAGTGTTACCGTACAGTGAACATGGTGAATAAAAAAAACAATAAAATCATTGTGTAATTGCACTTTTTTTGTAATTTCACAGCACTTGGAATTTTTCTCATCTTCCTATCTTTCTGACCGCTCTTTCAGTGTATCATTTGCCGGCTCCACTTCCTCTCCTCTTCCTCTCACTATTGGGGTCCCTCAGGGGTCAGTCCTTGGACCTCTTCTCTTCTCTTTCTACACAGCCGCGATTGGACAGACCATCAGCAGATTTGGTTTTCAGTACCATCTTTATGCTGATGACACACAACTATACACTTCTTCCCCTGACCTTACTCCCGCTCTAATAAAGAACACCAATGACTGTCTAACCGCATTTTCCAATATCATGTCCGCTCTCTACCTGAAACCTCAACCTTTCCAAAATGGAACTACTTCTGCTCCCGCCCTCCACCAACCTCCCTAAATATGGCATCTCTCTCAGTGTGCGGCACCACGATAACGCCTAGTCAGCAGGCTCGCTGTCTGGGTGTTATCTTTGACTCTGATGTTTCCTTCACCCCATATATACAATCTTTCGCCCGCTCTTGCCGCTTGTACCTGAAGAACATCTCTAGAATTCGCCCTTTTCTCACCTTGGAAACCACAGAAACCCTCACTGTGGCCCTGATTCACTCTTTTAATCGGCCTCCCCTGCACTAGACTCTCCCCCTCTCCAGTCCATCCTTAATGCAGCAGCCAGGATCACTCATCTAGCTAATCGTTAGTTAGACACTTCTGCTCTATGCCAGTCATTGCACTGGCTGCCTATACACTATAGGATCCAATTCAAACTGCTTGTTCTCACCCACAAAGTTCTTCACGGTGCAGCACCCCCATACATCTCCTCCCTCATCTCTGTCTATCACCCCACCCGTTCTCTTCGCTCTGGAAGTGACTTTAAACTCACTTCTACATTAATCTGAACCTCCCACTCCCGGCTCCAAGACTTTTCTCGAGCTGCACCAATTCTCTGGAATGCTCTATCCCAAGAAATTAGGTGTATCCACAACTTACATAGTTTCAGGCGATCCCTAAAAACACATCTTTTTAAGGCGGCCAATCATCATCCCTAGTCAAAGTCATCTAGACATAGCCTATCCGCTCCACCAGTCTCAAGTGGATCACAAATAATGGTTGGTAGCCACTTATACTGCTCCTATCTGTTCCCCATCTCCCTAAGTTGACTATACCATCATTGTAAATAAGCCCCTGTACTTTGTGTCACCCCCACCTCATTGTTAGATTGTAAGCTCTTATGAGCAGGGCTGTCATATTGCTTTAATTATTGCGTTGTATTATGCTTTGTGTTATATTGTATTATTTTTTATATTGTATTTTCTGATAACTGTTTCTTATGATTGTTTAAATATATACCTCTGAATTGTGAAGCGCCGCGGAATATGTTGGCGCTATATAAATAAAGAATATTATTATTACTTGTGTGAACCTCTGGATGTGAACAAACAGAAGCACCAGCTGAAGAATCCATTAGTTCATTATATCTAATCTCTCAGATAAATTATTAATAATGTAGTTCATTCATGGGACATTTTGTATATTTGCACCAATCAGTATATAGGAACTTTCAAAACACCATGAACCATTTCATTCAGACCATAGGGGAACAAACTTTGAAACCTGAACACCAACTAGGATTCTTTCATGCTCAGTGTCTTCCTGCGACTTGTTAATCTCCTCTGGTCAGGGTCTGAACCCCAGGGGAGGCCTTCCTGAGAACTCACAAAGGGTGGAATCTTCTCACCCCTCATGAACCTTGCACTCCATATTGGCTGTGGGAAAGGGAATGAGCATTTAGAAAAATAATGTATTCATTGCTAATGAAGCCATGATCCAGTCACAGACGCAGAATTAGGATATTGACATGAAAGAGCTGTGCTAGAAATTCGTCCTCAGCTCAAACCTTTAAAAAGGCTGGCAAGCCATGAGGTCCTTTGTTCACAGATTTGGGGCAGTTGAAATACTGCTGTGATCCATATTTTCATTCCTCCTTCCCCATAGGAAACAGAAAAATATTACACTGCAGAGTTAGATATTTTCTGTCATTTTCTATTTGTTTAATAACTGTTTTGCATATCTGTATGTCCATTTTATTTTTATCTTTTGTGTATTTTTATTATAAGCACTGAAACTTTTATATTAAAGCATAAAAGTTTAAACTTTAAAAGTTTGAACCTTGTACCCTCTAAAAGAATCCATAGCCTTACAGAGAGTGTGTGATTCTGTGGATTGGCTGACAGTATTAGTTTAGGGGACTCATCGCCATGCACATTCGATGAATGGTGGCAGCGTGTTGTGAAGCGGGGTGCGTGGTCTGGGTCAGGGTGCGATTTATGCTCACTTCCAGCATAGGACAGAGGTTGAGTGCTAGATTAACCCTTGCAGGCACAACCCCAAGTCACGTGCTGAGAAGTGGGTACGTGACACCAAGCATTTAGGGAGAGCATGTACACATATGTTCAAAAAACAGTTGTTATCATATATTGTCCAGTATTAAAAGGTTTTTCTGTGAACAAAGTAGGTTGATAGTGGACAGTTGGGATTATAAGCAGACTGAGGGATGTTTCTAAAGGCCGGTCTACATGTGTCGACATCGTTAACGATGTCGCTGCAACTTGTGATGTTGCAGCAACCTCGTAGCGATGTCGCTACGTGTGACATCCTGCAACAATCAGCGATCAGTTCGCTGATCGTTGTGGAATGGCCAGGGCCATTTTTCGATCGTTGGTCTCCCACTGGGCAGCCAGCATCGGCGTGTGTGACAGTGGGAGACCAACGATTAACGACCTCCCGGCCAATGCCCAGCACCGCACAGTACACGCTGGGACATGTTAACCAGGGTAAACATTGGGTAACTAAGCTCAGCGCTATGCTTAGTTACCCGATGTTTACCCTGGTTACCAGAACTCTCGCTGGTCGCTGGTGAGTCTGCATGTGTGACAGCTCTCCAGCGGTCATATAGCGATGTCCCAGCGATCCCAATCGTTTGTCGGATCGCTGGGACATCGCAGCGTATAACCCGGCCTTTAGGGAGACAATCCAACAGCTGATATCAGTCTGTAATAATCTACATCGGCTCCTTGTAGGTGTGTTATTGCAGAGGCAGAACAACTCATATAGATTTATATACTTTTACATTTTTATACATGAAAAAGGCCATTTGTCAAGATCGAAATGTGTTGTATGTATCTTTTATTGCTAATTTGAATAAAATATTTCACTTAAGTCTTTTTCACCCAGTGGTGCGGTTATCAACTTTTTTTATATTTATTTATATGTTTATATTGACACAGGATACATCTTTCAAGCCTTGAAATCCCATACATGTGCCAATGTCTTGTAGCTCTGGCACATGCGCAATAAAGCAGAGTGCACCTGCCCAGGCTATATCAGTGCACTGGGGAAAAAACTGAAGTTTCCTGTAACTTTTCCACTAGAGATTGTGGAAACCAGAATAGTGCGTGAAGAGAATCCCGGCTTCTTTTACACCAGCTTCACTGCGCATGCGCCAAAACCCAAAGCCAATGGCGCATGAGCAAGATAATATTACAATGTATGTCACCTCGAGCCTATAAAACAGGGGTAGGGAACCTTTTTCTGCCGGGGGACATTAGGAAATTTCTACCATCCTTCGGGGACTGCACAAAATTATCAACTTGAAAATTAACCTGCTATATTTGGTTAAACAATCAACTCACCCCTACTATGGTGCCTGGGGCAGATTCTCTTTGGTGTGGATGTGATATTAGGGGATATTGATCATGTCGATTTACAACTTTTTTCCAGGTTTGCTGGAGCCATAGTGTCACGCTCTTAGATGGGGCTGACATTGCTGGATCTTATTGTGTATGTGTTTGTCTTTAAGAGCTGCATGGTTGATAGTTGTGAAGGTCCTGGCCTCTTATGTTGTGCTCCAGAACTGCATTCACTATGAGGTTCCACTGCTGGTTGAGGGGTTAATGTATGACTCACCTGAACTCCCCTCCCCCTACACTTTAAGTAGCCTCTCCTTCCACCAGGTGGTTCTGCTGATAGAGTTTCACTCTATGCCTGGAAGCCGTGCTGTGCTGACCAGTGTGTTTGTGTTGCTGAAGTCCTTTCCTTTGGAGTTGCTGTATCCCAGTTCTGTGAAGGGGGAATAGCGCAGAGCTGGTGGAGGAGCTTTAGGGAGAGGCTGGAGGCCCGAACCTTCTCACCTTCAGAGACGCCTTCGGGATCAGGGCCATTCAGGGTTCCTAGACTAGGGTCAGACTAGTCTTCCCTGGTCACCCTGCCCATACCTGCCATTCCCTCATCAGCATTCTCACTACACCATGACACATAGAAATCACAGGAGAAGTTGGGGGCATATACATCACTGGGGAGCCGGATTTAAAAGGCAGCCAGTTGGCAAACTGAGCATTGCGGTCCCTGGGAATCTGCCCGAAGGCCGAAGAAAAGATCATTGAGGTCCGCATTCTGCTCTGGGGCCTGAGGTTCCCCTCCCCTGCTCTAAAATCCCAGGCATTCTTTTGTACTTTGTGCATGTGAGAAACAGGCTTTGGTATTATCAGCATTCTGAGCATGCGCTGCAAGCTGTCAGTTAATGCCCCGTTACACAGCACACCATCATTAACGATATCGCTTATACGTCACGGAATTGGAGTCATTCAAGTGATATCATTACCACCTCGTTGTGTGTGACTCTGCAAAGTTGTAACGATAAATCGTTGGATCGTTGATCGCAGGTTTGAGAACATGTTCTAAAACCACACGATCAACAATCAGCCAACCTCCTATATTGTTCTGAGTGATACCGCGATAGCGATGTCGTTCACGACTTCACCCATTCACAGCAATGAGCAGGTATCGTTCTCTGGGTTGTGCGAACGATACCTGCTCACAACATCGTTGGTGAGTCGTCCACGATATCTAGACGTGTGACATCTCACCAACTGTTAGGTCCCCTGGCACTTCTCCCCAGCTCACCTCTCCTGGGTCGGCATCCCCTGCTCCTTTGCCGACCGGGCATCCAGCATCTAGGTGTACTGTGTCTCGGAACCGTTGCCGGGTCCCCTTCCTGTCTGTTAACCACCCAGCTCACGCACCAGCATGCTGCAGCGGTCAGGTTTCATGAGTGCCATGAGCGGTACACTAGGCGCGGCCGCGCCCTTCCTCTGTGACTCTTGGGGCCGGCCCGGCTCAACCCAACCTGACACTCCCCTTGACCAATAGCTGCTCTTCCTCTGGTATATCAGGCCACCTTCACTGATGGGAGGTACCTGATTATTAAGTTAGTTTGCTTCTGCCTTGCTGACTGTTGGTCAGGCCTTCCTTGTACTCTGTTTACTGGAACCCTTGCTGTGCTCTTCCCTGGTAGCACCATTATCCCGTAACCCTTAGCTGTGCCGTAGCATAGGCTAACCTTACGAGCCGCCCCCCTGGTACTAGCAGCTGTGGTATTTAGACCCCTGGGCTTGCCCCTGACAATCCTTGTATAGGGGTTGGTTAAACTAGGACCAGCTCACCCTGGGGAGTTCGGTACCATGGCTCAATGGGTCCACTCCAGGGCGCCTTCCCTGGAAGCGTGACACCAATCATGTCAAAACAATGTCTGAAATGACCACGCGACCACGAGATCGTTGTTCCAATGTTGTGCCGTGTAACGGGGCCTTTAGCAATACAAGTTGGGTCTGCTTCAACGAGTATGCGCTGGAATGAGAAAGAGTGACTATATTGATTATGTTACAACTAGATAAGTGCCCGATACTATCACATCGGGAGGGCGGTGACATCAGGATGGGAATGGACTGTGTGACGCTGGGGGCGGCAGCCATCTCTCCCCCCATGCGCTTTTCCCCGACCCCTCTCTCCCCCTTGTGCTGTCTTCTCTCTGTGCTCGCTCCTTTGAGATGTCTTCCCCGTGTGCTCTCCTCCCTGTGTGTGGTCTTTCTCCCCCTTGTTGTTTTTTCCCCTCTCCACTCACTCCTTTGAGCTGTCTCCCCCTGTGCTGTCACACTCCACCTCTGTGCTCTCTTCTCTCGTTTGCTCTCTTGTTTGAGCTGTTTCCCCCCCATTCTGTCTTTGTCCCTCTGTGCTGTGTGTGCCTCCCTGTGCTGTTACTGACCCCATGCGCTGTCTCTGCCCCCTCTGCCTCCTGTGCTGTTTCTGGCCCAATGTGCTGAATTTGCACCCCTGCCTCCTATATGCGTTCCACAGTGGGATGCAAATGGAAGGGAGTAGTGAAAGCTGCGGTGAGGTGAGTATGGAGACGGGCTAACTCAATGCACAGGGCGGTGCAGCAGCGGAGACAACGGAGGTGACTGAGGAGGAGGAGGGGTTGGTGGCAATGGACTGAGAACCCGGACCCAGAGGACAGGAGCAGTGTTCGGGCGGCATATTTGCACATCCTTCACTTGGTTGTGTTTTTTTTATCTTTTAGTTGGACCAATCAGGTAGTGAATAAAGGGGACATCCAGACACTTCCGGTTCAAAGGCAATTACAGTATGTAAGTAGATATAATGGACAAGTTATTTTGAGCTTTGGAAAGTCACACATTTTCTATTGTCTCAAACTCCCGAGTTTTAGTGCATGCGTAGCGAAGCAGAGTGCACTTGTTTAGACTACATCGGTACACTGAGCATGCACTGGAAATGTAAGAATCTGAAGGCCACTTCACGCACACAGATATCTGAGTCCAATATCTGAACAGATCTCTGGTTGCAGTGAAATCATGGATACATTGCTCCATTTTGTGGCTGTGTACAACATGGAGCAATGTATCCATGATTTCACTGCAACCAGAGATCTGTTCAGATATTGGACTCAGATATCTGTGTGTGTGAAGTGGCCTTCAGAACGAGCATACACCTGCTTCAATGCACTTGCTCCTGAACCGAAAACAAATGGTACATGTATGGGAGTATATTATCATGTTACAAAAGGAGAACATTTTTGTGAGCCTAAGTTATCATGTAGTTATTGCGCATGCACAGGGTAACAGGATACTCTTGTCATGTTGTCGTTAATGTATTACACATGTGATGGCCATTCAGACCAGAAGTAAGGCATGCACAATGAAGCAGAGCACACTGAGCATGCATTGGAATCTGGAGCGAAGATATTCAAGTTTGTTGTACATGTGTCTTATGATCAAAAGACAACGGCGCATGCGTGGGCCTTGTCTTTGAAATCCACTGAATTTGTTCATGCTTTGTTATTGCCGCAATAGTGTCACCAGTGAGCTGCGCAGGCGCTGAAACTTGTTAGTTTGCAACACTTGCAAGTAGGCCCTTGTTATGAACAGCTGAGGGGGTCACACAGACATCCCACCGCTGCCACCAATTTGTCATGAACAGCCCACTGCTGCCCCCTATCGTAAGGACAATTACGCAATTGACCAATGATTAACGGAGGAGGCTGTGTCTAATTGCACTACTAGGCCGATTATTGGGTCTCGCAGTGAATGTATTGTATATACGGTATATTCCACCGCATGGAATATGTATACCCTGATACAGTCACTGCGAAAGCCCCACAATAATTCGAGAAATATTATTAATTGCCACCACCATTAGTTTATACAGGCTGATTTGACAACCATTATGGCCCCTTTACACGCAGCTACAGGTGACAGGTTTTCCACAGGTAACTTGCTGGTTGCAGTGAAATCATGGAGACATGGTTCTATCTTGTTGCTGTGTACAAATGGAACTATGTCTCCATGATTTCACTGCAACCAGTAAGTTACCTGTGGAAAACCTGTCACCTGTAGCTGCGTGTAAAGGGGCCATTACAGGTAAGATAAGGCTTCTTCGGGGAAGTGGTTTATAGAGCAAGCGGAACAAAAATAACATTTTTTTTATATTTAATGCAAAGATATAGGCAGTGTTTACAAAAATATACAAAAGATTTTACATAGAGGTAAAAAAAACACAATACAATTTAGACAATTATGTAAAAATAAAAGGAATAACGAAAGAAACTTACTAAACTTGTGCCACATTACTGACCTCCAAGCTTAGAGGATGGAGGGGTTCCTTAGAGAGAAAATGGACATAACCACAGCACAAGCTGGCTGGACCCTCCACGATCTGACAAGAGCTACAATGTGGTACATGCCTTTTATTAACACAGGTTACCTTTCCTCTGGTGACTCATTACCGGGTGGGTCATGGGATGTGGCTGCAGTTTCCAGAAAATTATGAAATTCCCAATTTCTATGATATTTTTGCTTCTGGAGGTCCCAGACGGACGATATGAAACAAGGTATTTATAGCATCATCCCTTTAGCCTATATTAATTTGGGACTGATTCTCTGGTCGCACAATCATATAAAAATATGCATGTTCTTCACCTCGTAGTTACAAAGACGAAAATGTGCATCCCATAAGTGTTGGATCGCTAAGATCTCCAATATTCATAACATTCCACCGATGCCAGTCCGAATACTGTTGTATTTTGAAGCTGAGTAGTTGTGGAAAGCTATTTCTATATCTTTAAACATAGAGAATCCACTTGTTCCATCTGCTTACAGTAGATATAGCAGTTTTAATTACCTGCCCTCACCAGGAGATCCTAGCTTCAATGGACGTGCCCTATCTCTCTACTTCTACTTGCTTTAATTAGATTAGTTTCTTGCTTCTTAGCTATGATTCATTTAATGTGGGGGGGGATGGATTTGTGTTCCCCATCCAGAGATTTCTTATGATTTGTAATCATATCCACAACAACCTTTCTTCACTGTGCATGTACCATGGCGAGACTGTGAGCCCTCGTGGACAGGGTCCCTGCCCCTCCTGTACCTGTACGTCCTGATCGCCTAGATTTAGTGTACTTGTTCTTGTCTCCCTTATCCTCATGTAAAGCACCATGGAACCTAATGGCGCTATATAAATAAATAATAATAATATGTTGTATTCTGTAAAGGTACCTTTACACGCCGCCACTGTGCCTAGCAACAGGTATCCACCGCACGTGCATGTTTTTAACAGTGGATACCGATAGCCGATGCCGCATGTACACGCCGCCATTGCGTTGTCAACTGAAGGTATCTTTGTTCCCCAGAAGTTCCAACAGATCCTGCGGCTTACTTCCTGTGGAATGCCTTCGCTGCATCACACGCCGCTACCACAAAGGAATATGGGCGTACATCTTTTGCGCCGCAAGCACATAGGTGTGACAGAGTTGTGTATTCCGTGACGCTAATACGCTGATTGGACAACGCAATAGCGTCATGATTGGCCAGCCTGTGCAGGAAGGCTGGCTAATACATGACGCCATTCCAATTGTGGAGTGTGAATGGACAGCTCTTTAAATATGGCGCCCTGTGAAGGGACAGCCAATGGTAACACAGTAGCCCCCACCAATGATCGCTGATGGGGCGCGGTATCCATGACGCTGTGGCATGCCCCTGTGAAATCACTAGGCGACGCAACATCCATGCCTGTGCCCCGTTTAGATGCCACTACCATGGCAATTGTGCCTTTGTGTTGCCTTCGGTTTTTGAGCACGGCTCAGAATCTGAGTCAACTGCAGGACACCGGGAGCAATTACCCTATTTACACGCCGCCATTTCGTAGCAATTTCATGGCAACAGGCACAATTATCCCCAATGCCCGGCAGTTGCTACCTTTCAGTGGTGGCGTGTAAAGGGACCCTTACAGTATAATGGACACTGTTGAACCTCTAAAGGTACTGTTACACGCTTCAATGTCGTTACGATCTCACCAACGATGTCACAAGAGCGCGGTGGTTAGGACGTCTTTTTGAGATCATTGGTGAGATGTCACACGTCTAGATATCGTGAACGACGCACCAACGATGTGGCGAGAAGCTATTGTTCGCATAACCCAGCGAATGATACTTGTTCAATGTTGTGAATAGGGCAAGTCGTTAATGATATAGTTATCGCGGTGTCACACACAACGATGCAGCAGGTTGGCTGATCGAGGATCGTCTGATTAGAGAACATGTTCTCAAATCTGCGATCAGCGATCCAAAGATTTATCGTAGTCTTATCTCGGTGTAACACGCAACGACGTACTAACGATGTCATTTGAACGACTCCAAACCCGTGACGTTTCAGCAATATCGTTCACTATCTCGTGCCGTGTAACGGGGCCTTAACACACACACATCTGCCATTGTCTTCTGCCACATGCGCGCTGAGGCCTAGTAGAAGCTTGTTGTACATTTCCTTCACTGCGCATGCGCGGGATAGCTGAAAAAAAAATCTAATTTTTCATAGAAAACCTGCGGATTTTAATTATAGAAGGTGACCTGTGATAAATTCGCCAAAAATCCACTGCATAAAAATCTGCAATGTGTGAACGTTGTTCGAGCCCCAGGACATTGCCTGATAGTCTGGCACTTATTTATTACACTGGGTGCGTCCCTGTAAGATGCCGTATACACAGACACAGTCCGATGTGTGTTATTATTAATATTTCATATTTTACAGATATAATAATATATAAATAGGAATTGTCATCTGTTAGTGCGGTGCTGGGTTACAGAATAAATCTGGGAGATGCAGAGAAAATCAGTAAATGAAGGATTAACTAACATTTTTCCATACAGTGATGATTTTGCTTCAAGGAGAACATTCAATCTCCATTGTACAATTTTGATGGAATGATATCATATTTATATACATATAATCAGGACTACAACAAAATGGTGGCCTTGGTAACTACCCAAATGCTGCTGCAGTGAGGAAATGAAAGTCAAGCAGTGATTGGTTGCTGTGCACAGCTGCTCCACCAACCAGACTGCGTTTCTAAGCTCAGTGGAGTAGCAACCAATCAGATTTCAGCTTTCATTTTACCACAGACGATTAGAGATGGAGTTGTCCTATAATTTTTCTTTCACAGTGTCAGACATAATTCCTTGTTTTTTGTTTCCAAACAATTCACAGTAAAATAATCACATAATAAACTCATATTACACGGCTTTGTCTTCTTCAATTTCCTAAAATTCTACACAGGAACGTTGTTATATCTTTCTGTGGGAAATCTGGGTGACAACAGATGGCGACCGCAGGGGAGACCACCCAGAACTCCTAATAAACAATCATTACCAATAGCAGTCAGCAGTCTGGGGAAGAAGGAAGTCAATTAACATTCTGATAGAGTAGATACATAGGGGTTCGTGTATCTTTAGTGGTCCGGTGTGGAGTCTATGTTAATATTAGGGGGCCGGTCTGGGGTCTGTATATAGGGGCTGGTCTGAGGTCTGTATATAGGGCCTGGTCTGAGGTCTGTATATAGAGGTCTGGTCTGAGTCTGTACATAGGGGTCTGGTCTGAGGTCTGTATATAGGGCTGGTCTGAGGTCTGTATATTAGGGGTCTGGTTTCTGAGGTCTGTATATAGAGGTCTGGTCTGAGGTCTTGTATAGGGTCTGGTCTGAGGTCTGTATATAGTGGTCTGGTCTGAGGTCTGTATGTAGGGGTCTGGTCTGAGGTCTGTATATAGGGGTCTTGTCTGAGGTCTGTATATAGGGGTCTGGTCTGAGGTCTATGTATAGGGGTCTGGTCTGAGGTCTGTATATAGTGGTCTGGTCTGAGGTCTGTATTTAGGGGTCTGGTCTGAGGTCTGTATATAGGGTCTGGTCTGAGGTTTGTATTTAGGGACTTGTTCTGAAGCCTTTAATTATTTTTTCGGTGTGGTATTTGTATTTATTTAGGGGGTCTGCATTTATTGAGGATGTATGGTCTGTGGTATGTATGAATTTATGGACTCTGGTATCCAAAATAATGGAGGGGGTCTTGCTTGGGATCTGTATTTATTTATTCAGTCTGGTGTTTGTATTATGAGGCTCAGGTCTGGGGTCTGTATATAGGGTTTAGTTTGGGATCTGTATCTAGGGGTCTGTAAAAGAGGTTAGTCTAGAATCTAATTATTCCGTGGTCTGTATTTATTGAGGGGTCCAGTCTGGGGTCTATATTTATATCAGGAGTCCGGTCTGAGGTCTGTATTTATTTAGGGGTCCGGTCTGAGGTCTGTATTTATTTAGGGTCCGGGTCTGAGGTCTGTATTTATTAGGGAGTCCGGTCTGATGGTCTGTATTTATTTAGGGGTCCAGTCTGGGTTGTATTATTGGGTCCAGTTGGAGTCTGTATTTATTTTGGTCCGTATTTATTTAGGGGTCCATCTGGGGTCTGTATTCATTTAGGGGTCCAGTCTGGGGTCTGTATTTATTTAGGGTCCCTCTGGGGTCTGTATTTATTTAGGGGTTCCAGTCTAGGGGTCTGTATTTATTTAGGGGTCTGTGTTTGTTTGGGGGTTCTGCTCTGGATTAGGCGGTCAGACATTGGGTCTGGTTTACGCCAGGGGATCTAGGTTGGAGTCAGAATTTATTGGGTCTGAATTTAGGGGATCTGATGTGGGTTCAGTAGAGGGTCTGTGGTCATTTTTGGTTGTAATGATGCAGGTTGGGTCATTTCCTATAAACGGTGGCCATATTGGCTATCACACAACTATAACTGATAGCTGATCTTTCTTCCCGTTGTCTCTGGTTCGCATATATTTAGGTAATTTTGATATTAGGGTAAATCGTCCTGTGGATCACGATGTGGTCACTTCCTGAACATTGAGAACAGACTTTTCTTCTTGTTGATATTTTCCAGGACGTCTTCCACAGTAAACAGACAGAAGTTGATCTCCTCGTAAGGCGCCTCAGATCCGCTCTCAAAGAGGATTGCGAATGTATTAGCATCCTTACAGTCGGCGAGATCTGAGTAGCCCGAGGGGCCGTCATGAATGATCCATGGCTTGGACCAGGCCTCGGACATTAGCGGTGACTTGTTCAGGTAGATGCCCAGATCTCGGTGATCTTTTTTAGCCGGGTGTGAGAAGAGAAGCCAGTTGCGCCGCTCCTGTCCTGGTTGTTCCAGACCCAGGAAACCCAAGACGCTGCCGAGCATCCCCCCTTCTCTGACTCTTTCAACTTACGACTTTTTTCGGCCAACTTAAATTCCCCTCCGACGTTTAGCATCAGCGCCTCCACGCGTTTCTTTGAGGGGCTCCGCGCGTTGCAGTACAACATTTTCTGCCCACCTTCAGACATGATTTCTGCCAGTTGAGATTCTCCGCACTCGAGCTTTTCAATCCGCTCTGATATGCGCCACCGGTTGCCTTGGTCCTCGCTGTAGATGTAAAATGCATGAGCTTTGGTGGACCACCAATGTATGCACCAAAATTTAGCAACATAGACATAGGCTGGGACCACAAGTTTGCCACATTGGGTCTGGATGCCGTGGCCAGGAGACACGAAGAGCGTGGCCAGGTTCCTGATGCCACTGGTCACGTCGGTGATGTCTGTGGCGGCGCTCCACGTCTTCCCGCAGTCCTGGCTGGTGGAGTAGCAGAGCTTGGAGCTGTTCCCCCACTTTCTCATCCGCTCTTCCGTTACACCTCTGGGGACGCAGTTGAAGAAGAGGAACAGGGTCTTGGTGCTGGCTTCGTAGACCGGACAGGGGTTGATCATACGGTGATTTTTCAGGCAGATGTCGTGTAAACTCTGGATACCTTCCCACTAAAAATATATAAAATATATAGAAATATTTGTACAGGAATACTATTGTATTTGTATAAGGGTCTGGTCTGGGGTCTGTATTTATTTAGATTTCAGGCCTGTGGTTGTAGATATATTGGGGTCTAGTAAAATAAACTGAAGGTCCAGGGTCAGTACTAATTTAATGGTCTAGTCTTTGTTCTGTATTTCTCAAGAGGGTCTGTATTTATTTAGGGGTCTGCCCTTGCGTCTGCATTTATTAAGTGGTCTGGTCTGGGGTCTGTATTTATTAAGGGATCTGGTCTGGGTCTGTATTTATTTAGGGGTCTGGTCTGGAGTCTGTATTTATTTAGGGGTCTGGTCTGAGGTCTGTATTTATTTAGGGGTTTGGTCTGAGGTCTGTATTTATTTAAGGGTTTGGTCTGAGGTCTGCATTTATTAAGCGGTCTGGTCTGGGGTCTGTATTTATTAAGTGGTCTGGTCTGGGTCTGTATTTATTTAGGGGTCTGGTCTGGAGTCTGTATTTAGGGGTCTGCCTTTGGGTCTGTATTTATTTAGGGGTCTGCCCTTGCATCTGCATTTATTAAGGGGTCTGGTCTGAGTCTGTACTTATTTAGGGGTCTGGTCTGGAGTCTGTATTTATTTAGGGGTCTGGTCTGAGTCTGTACTTATTTAGGTGTCTGGTCTGGAGTCTGTATTTATTTAGGGGTCTGCCTTTGGGTCTGTATTTATTAAGCGGTATGGTCTGGGGTCTGTATTTATTTAGGGGTCTGCCTTTGGGTCTGTATTTATTAAGGGGTTTGGTCTGAGGTCTGCATTTATTAAGCGGTCTGGTCAGGGGTCTGCATTTATTAAGGGGTCTGGTCTGAGTCTGTACTTATTTAGGGGTCTGGTCTGAAGTCTGTATTTATTTAGGGGTCTGGTCTGGTGTCTGTATTTATTAAGGGGTCTGGTCTGGCATCTGTATTTATTAAGGAATCTGGTCTGGGGTCTCTATTTATTTAGGGGTCTGGTCTAGGTCTGTATTCTAGCTAAGGGTCTGGTCTCCATAATTAACTAGGGGTTGAGGTCAGTAATTTAATGATCTAGGCTTTCACAGTATTTGTTTAGGGGTTTGGTCTGGGGTCTGTATTTATTAATGTGTCAGGCTGGGGTTTGTATTTTTTTTATGCTTTGTGGTATATAATATTTTAAGGGTTTTTTATTCATTTAGCGATGTGTGTATGTCCTATGTATAATGTGTGTGCTCTGTGTATACATATATGTGTATGTACCCTATATGTACATGTGTGTATGTGCTCTGTGTATTCACGTGTGTGTGTATATGTGCTATGTGTATACATATGTGTGTATATATATATGCGCTGTGTATACAGATGTGTGTGCTCTGTGTATACATTTGTGTGTAAGTGCTATGTGTGTACACGTGTTTGCTATGTATATACAGTTAGGGCCAGAAATATTTGGACAGTGACACAAGGTTTGTTATTTTAGCTGTTTACAAAAACATGTTCAGAAATACAATTATATATATAATATGGGCTGAAAGTGCACACTCCCAGCTGCAATATGAGAGTTTCCACATCCAAATCGGAGAAAGGGTTTAGGAATTATAGCTCTGTAATGCATAGCCTCCTCTTTTTCAAGGGACCAAAAGTAATTGGACAATGGACTCTAAGGGCTGCAATTAACTCTGAAGGCGTCTCCCTCGTTAACCTGTAATCAATGAAGTAGTTAAAAGGTCAGGGGTGGATTCCAGGTGTGGTTTTGCATTTGGAAGCTGTTGCTGTGACCAGACAACATGCGGTCAAAGGAACTCTCAATTGAGGTGAAGCAGAACATCCTGAGGCTGAAAAAAAATAAAAAATCCATCAGAGAGATAGCAGACATGCTTGGAGTAGCAAAATCAACAGTTGGGTACATTCTGAGAAAAAAGGAATTGACTGGTGAGCTTGGGAACTGTAAAAGGTCTGGGCGTCCACGGATGACAACAGTGGTGGATGATCGCCGCATACTTTATTTGGTGAAGAAGAACCCGTTCACAACATCAACTGAAGTCCAGAACACTCTCAGTGAAGTAGGTGTATCTGTCTCTAAGTCAACAGTAAAGAGAAGACTCCATGACAGTAAATACAAAGGGTTCACATCTAGATGCAAACCATTCATCAATTCCAAAAATAGACAGGCCAGAGTTAAATTTGCTGAAAAACACCTCAAGAAGCCAGCTCAGTTCTGGAAAAGTATTCTATGGACAGATGAGACAAAGATCAACCTGTACCAGAATGATGGGAAGAAAAAAGTTTGGAGAAGAAAGGGAACGGCACATGATCCAAGGCACACCACATCCTCTGTAAAACATGGTGGAGGCAACGTGATGGCATGGGCATGCATGGCTTTCAATGGCACTGGGTCACTTGTGTTTATTGATGACATAACAGCAGACAAGAGTAGCCGGATGAATTCTGAAGTGTACCGGGATATACTTTCAGCCCAGATTCAGCTAAATGCTGCAAAGTTGATTGGACGGCACTTCATAGTACAGATGGACAATGACCCCAAGCATACAGCCAAAGCTACCCAGGAGTTCATGAGTGCAAAAAAGTGGAACATTCTGCAATGGCCAAGTCAATCACCAGATCTTAACCCAATTGAGCATGCATTTCACTTGCTCAAATCCAGACTTAAGACGGAAAGACCCACAAACAAGCAAGACCTGAAGGCTGCGGCTGTAAAGGCCTGGCAAAGCATTAAGAAGGAGGAAACCCAGCGTTTGGTGATGTCCATGGGTTCCAGACTTAAGGCAGTGATTGCCTCCAAAGGATTCGCAACAAAATATTGAAAATAAAAATATTTTGTTTGGGTATGTTTATTTGTCCAATTACTTTTGTCCTCCTAAAATGTGGAGTGTTTGTAAAGAAATGTGTACAATTCCTACATTTTCTATCAGATATTTTTGTTCAACCCTTCAAATTAAACGTTACAATCTGCACTTGAATTCTGCTGTAGAGGTTTCATTTCAAATCCAATGTGGTGGCATGCAGAGCCCAACTCGCGAAAATTGTGTCACTGTCCAAATATTTATGGCCCTAACTGTACATATATGTGTATATGCTTTGTATATAGATGTGTGTAAGTGCTGTGTATACGTGTTTATATATCCTCTGAGTATACATGTGTAAATGTGTGCGCCCTGTGTATACATATATGTATATGTACTGTGTATACATATTTGTATACCTGCTCTATGTATATGGTTATGTGCTCTGTATACATGTATGTGTAGCGAAGGAGCAAAATTCTGCCAATTCATTGGGAGATTGGATTGTTTATACCAGAACAAAAGTCATTGTTCTCGGCAGCACATCGCCGGTGTAAACAGGATAGGAAATGTGCTGCTGATAACATGATCCTGTATGGGGACATTGTGACCTAATAATAATCGTTCTGTCTCCATCATTCTTTGTCAGCCGTATGCAGAGGCCGTACACGAGCGCCAGATAACTGATGTGTACACGCTTGGTAGAGTGACGGGCATGTGGAAGATGCCAGCTGACAGAGGGCACAGTAAACTTACAGACACGTATCCGGTCTTATAGACCCCCCTCCTCATCACCAGGTTCTCCACCTCAACATCGCTCTCGCTCTTACGCTTCTCTGCGAACGCCAGGAACATGTTCTCCGCGGGGATGTAGAGGAGGAGGGGATCCGGTACACACAACCATTGGACTCCTTCTTGAACAGCAGCGTCCTCTCCGGTTGTGAAGCCTTCATGGTGGCAATGATGATTCTGGAAGACAAAAAACAAGAAGATACAACAGATATAAACCGCGCAAATCCCTGGTCTGAAAACATATAGAAGTCTGAGATCTATCATCCATCTGTCCAGCCACCCATCCATCCATCTGTCTATCCATCCATCTATTCATTCATTTGTCCATCCATCCATCCATCTATCAATTCATCTGTCCATCCATTCGTCCATCCATCCATCCATCCATCCATCCATCTATTCATTCATTTGTCCATCCATCCATCCATCTATCAATTCATCTGTCCATCCATTCGTCCATCCATCCATCCATCCATCCATCTATTCATTCATTGTCCATCCATCCATCCATCTATCCATTCATTCATTTGTCCATCCATTCGTCCATCCATCCATTCATGCATCCATGCATCCATCCATCCACTGCTTCTTCCCCTTTAAAGCGAGCTCTCTGGCGCAATAGGACGTGGAGGAAGTGATACAATGTGATTATATTATGTTCTGTGCTAGATAAAGATATTTCCTTCTGTTTTATGTAACAGGAAGATAAATGTGTCCGCAGTCCGCGTCGGAGAGCTGTGTGCCAGGATCATACCCTTCATATAATAAACAAGAGTCCAGAGCCAGCGGTGAACGTTGCGAGGGCCGGGTGCCCATATATGGTACCTGGACTGTGAATTATCAATATAGGGACTAGGAAAAGGGGGTAAGAGGGGTCATGAAAGGGTTATATAAGAAACTGAACACAAGACAAATAACACAATCTAAAATGTTGGAGGAAATGTCAGAAAATACTGAAGGAGTAGTGAGTGCCCGGAGCAAACGTCCAGGAGATGTCTGTCCTTGGATATGGGGGAGATGACCTCGTTGGGGTCTGGGGTCTATAATTAAGGGTAGTCTGAGGACTTCCTTAGTGTGGGTGCTCGGGGGTCTATATTTAAGGGTAGGCTGGTCTGAAGACTTCATTACTTTGGGTGGTCTAGTCTAGGGTTTGCCTTACTCGGGAGTGCGATGTCATAATTATTGACTGGCGGTTCAGGTGGTATTTATTTGGGGGGTCAGGTTTGGAACCAGTTTAAGTTTACGGGTCAGATCTGTGGTCTATATTGTTCAGGGATCTGGTCTGGGGTCTGTATTGCTCAGAGGCATGGTCTGGGGTATGTATTGTTCAGGGGTCTGGTCTGGGGGGCTGTATTGTTTGTGTACCTATTCTGGGATCTGTATTATTCAGGTGCCTGGCCTAAGGTCTGTATTGTTCAGGGGTCTGGTGTGGGGTCTGTATTGCTCAGGAACATGGTCTGAGGTCTGCATTGTTCAGGGGCCTGGTCTGGGGTCTGTATTGTTCAGGGGTCTGGTCTGGGGGGCTGTATTGTTCAGGTGCCTGGCCTAAGGTCTGTATTGTTCAGGGGTCTGGTGTGGGGTCTGTATTGCTCAGGAACATGGTCTGAGGTCTGCATTGTTCAGGGGCCTGGTCTGGGGTCTGTATTGTTCAGGGGTCTGGTCTGGGGGGCTGTATTGTTCAGGTGCCTGGCCTAAGGTCTGTATTGTTCAGGGGTCTGGTGTGGGGTCTGTATTGCTCAGAGGCATGGTCTGCATTGTTCAGGGGCCTGGTCTGGGGGGCTGTATTGTTTGTGTACCTATTCTGGGATCTGTATTATTCAGGTGCCTGGCCTAAGGTCTATATTGTTCAGGGGTCTGGTGTGGGGTCTGTATTGCTCAGGAGCATGGTCTGCATTGTTCAGGGGCCTGGTCTGGGGTCTGTATTGTTCCTGGACTTGGTATGGGGTCTCTGTCGCTCAGGGGTCTGTTTTGTTCAGGGGTCTGGTCTGTGGTCTGTATTGCTCAGGGGCATGGGGTCTTTATTGTTCAGGGATCTGGTCTGCGATCTGTATTGTTCATGTACCTTTTCTGGGGTCTGTATTGTTCAGGGGCCTTATCTGAGGTCTGTTTTATTCAGGGGTCTGGTCTGTGATCTGTTTTATTCAGGGGTCTGGTCTGGGGTCTGTATTGCTCAGAGGCATGGTCTGGGGTATGTATTGTTCAGGGGTCTGGTCTGGGGGGCTGTATTGTTTGTGTACCTATTCTGGGATCTGTATTATTCAGGTGCCTGGCCTAAGGTCTGTATTGTTCAGAGGTCTGGTGTGGGGTCTGTATTGCTCAGGAACATGGTCTGGGGTCTGTATTGTTCAGGGGCCTGGTCTGGGGTCTGTATAGTTCAGGGGTCTGGTCTGGGGGGCTGTATTGTTCAGGTGCCTGGCCTAAGGTCTGTATTGTTCAGGGGTCTGGTGTGGGGTCTGTATTGCTCAGAGGCATGGTCTGCATTGTTCAGGGGCCTGGTCTGGGGTCTGTATTGTTCAGGGGCCTGGTCTGGGGGGCTGTATTGTTTGTGTACCTATTCTGGGATCTGTATTATTCAGGTGCCTGGCCTAAGGTCTATATTGTTCAGGGGTCTGGTGTGGGGTCTGTATTGCTCAGGAGCATGGTCTGCATTGTTCAGGGGCCTGGTCTGGGGTCTGTATTGTTCCTGGACTTGGTATGGGGTCTCTGTCGCTCAGGGGTCTGTTTTGTTCAGGGGTCTGGTCTGTGGTCTGTATTGCTCAGGGGCATGGGGTCTTTATTGTTCAGGGATCTGGTCTGCGATCTGTATTGTTCATGTACCTTTTCTGGGGTCTGTATTGTTCAGGGGCCTTATCTGAGGTCTGTTTTATTCAGGGGTCTGGTCTGTGATCTGTTTTATTCAGGGGTCTGGTCTGTGATCTGTATTGTTCAGGGGTCTGGTCTGTGATCTATATTATTCAGGGGTCTGGTCTGTGATCTATATTGTTCAGGGGTCTGGTCTGGGACCTATATTGTTCAGGGGTCTGGTCTGGGATCTATATTGTTCTGTGGTCTGGTCTATGATCTATATTATTCTGGGGTCTGGTCTGAGATCTATATTGTTCAGCGGTCTGGTCTGTGCTCTGTATTGTTCTGGGGTTTGAATTTATATCAGGGGTCTGGTCTTGGATCTGTATTGTTCTGAGGTCTGAATTTATATCAGGGGTCTGGTCTGGGATCTGTATTGTTCAGGGGTCTGGTCTTGGGGTCTGTATTGTTCAGGGGTCTGGTCTGGGATCTGTATTGTTCAGGGGTCTGGTCTTGGGGTCTGTATTGTTCAGGGGTCTGGTCTGGGGGTCTGTCTTGTTCAGGGGTCTGGTCTGGGGTTCTGTATTGTTCAGGGGTCTGGTCTGGAGTGTATATTAGTTTAGGGGTCTGGTCTAGGATCTATTTTACTTTAGGTCTTGTATCTGTATTTGGGGTCTGTAGTTGTCACATGGGGTCCGGTCAGGAGTGCATATTAGTTTAGGGGTCTGGTCTGGAGTGTATATTAGTTTAGGGGTCTGGTCTAGGATCTATTTTACTTTAGGTCTTGTATCTGTATTTGGGGTCTGTAGTTGTCACATGGGGGTCCGGTATGGGGTCTGTATTGGTTGTAGGCTCCTATGCACATTCTGGATTCATATCTTATATAAAGGGATAATGCATAGGTTTTACACTTTGGACCTGAGGTAACAGGACTACAAGCACCTAGCGTCCGTGTGCATGCTGTGACTTGTAGTTCGCCGTCTCCTTTCTGCCCCATTGTGGTAATGGTGCCGCTATTCCTCGTATTATTTTTGTGACTCGCCCCTGATGTCATGGGATCGGAGCGTCGCCGGCTTATCTCTGGGGTCCCTCCACTAAGGGGGAAATCCCTCCCGGACCCTCATAGAACGGACTCCTATATCCTATATAAAATGTGTCGCTGTCACATATGGGATCCAGAGGGACTGCAACAAAGAGCAACAACAACACGTTTCTCCTTACTAGTAAATACAGAGAGAAGACAGTGATGAACCTACCGGGGTTAGTGTCCTGGACGTCACCCACAGCTGGTGGTCACGACTGGTGGCAGCGGTGCCGGTCCTGCTCCCTGCACTGAGATGACAGCTGCAGATGTGGCGGAGGAGCCTCTTCTCCTCTACAGGACGGGAAACTCCCAAAACTTCCTACTGATCCTACTGGCTGCAGAGTGTGAGGAGGGTGCAACGTGCCTGTACTGTGCCCCCCTCTACTGTGTGTGCCCCCCTGTACTGTGTGTGGCCCCCCTGTACTGTGTGTGCCCCCCTGTACTGTGTGCCCCCCTGTACTGTGTGTGCCCCCCCTGTACTGTGTGTGCCCCCCTGTACTGTGTGTGCCCCCCTGTACTGTGTGCCCCCCCTGTACTGTGTGTGCCCCCCCTGTACTGTGTGTGCCCCCCTGTACTGTGTGTGCCCCCCCTGTACTGTGTGTGCCCCCCCTGTACTGTGTGTGCCCCCCTGTACTGTGTGTGCCCCCCTGTACTGTGTGTGCCCCCCTGTACTTGTGTGCCCCCCTGTACTGTGTGTGCCCCCTGTACTGTGTGTGCCCCCTGAACTGTGTGTGCCCCCTGTACTTGTGTGTGCCCCCCTGATACTATGTGTGCCCCCTGTACTGTGTGTGCCCCCTGATACTGTGTGTGCCCCCTGTACTATGTGTGCCCCCCTGTACTATGTGTGCCCCCTGTACTATGTGTGCCCCCTGTACTATGTGTGCCCCCCTGTACTGTGTGTGCCCCCCTGTACTTGTGTGCCCCCTGTACTGTGTGTGCCCCCTGTACTTGTGTGCCCCCTGTACTGTGTGTGCCCCCCTGTACTGTGTGTGCCCCCTGTACTATGTGTGCCCCCTGTACTGTGTGTGCCCCCTGTACTGTGTGTGCCCCTGTACTGTGTGTGCCCCCTGTACTGTGTGTGCCCCCTGTACTGTGTGCCCTTACTGTGTGTGCCCCCTGTACTGTGTGTGCCCCCTGTACTGTGTGTGCCCCCTGTACTGTGTGTGCCCCCTGTACTGTGTGTGCCCCCTGTACTGTGTGTGCCCCCTGTACTATGTGTGCCCCCTGTACTATGTGTGCCCCCTGTACTGTGTGTGCCCCCTGTACTATGTGTGCCCCCTGTACTATGTGTGCCCCCTGTACTGTGTGTGCCCCCTGTACTATGTGTGCCCCCTGTACTATGTGTGCCCCACTGTACTGTGTGTGCCCCCTGTACTGTGTGTGCCCCCTGTACTATGTGTGCCCCCTGTACTGTGTGTGCCCCACTGTACTGTGTGTGTCCCCTGTACTTGTGTGTGCCCCCTGTACTATGTGTGCCCCCCTGTACTGTGTGTGCCCCCTGTACTGTATATTGTAGCCTGTGATACTGCCTGCTGATCTGTGCATTAATCCTATCCTGTGTTATAATTTTGGCTGAGCCGTGTATCTAATCCCATCATGTGTGATACTGTCAGATGAGCCACATACCTAATCCTATCCTGTGTTATGCTGTCTGCAGAGTTGTGTATCTAATTCAATCCTGTGTGATAGTGTCTGCTGAGCCGTGTATCTAATCCTATCCTGTGTGATACTGTCTGCTGAGCTGTATCTAATCCTATCCTGTGTGATACTGTCTGCTGAGCTGTGTATCTAATCCTATCCTGTGTGATACTGGCTGCTGAGCTGTGCATCTAATCCTATCCTGTGTGATACTGTCTGCTGAGCTGTGTATCTAATCCTATCCTGTGTGATACTGCCTGCTGAGCTGTATCTAATCCTATCCTGTGTGATACTGTCTGCTGAGCTGTATCTAATCCTATCCTGTGTGATACTGTCTGCTGAGCCGTGTATCTAATCCTACCCTGTGTGATACTGCCTGCTGACTGTATCTAATCCTTCCTGTGTGATACTGTCTGCTGAGCTGTGTATCTAATCCTATCCTGTGTGATACTGTCTGCTGAGCTGTGTATCTAATCCTATCCTGTGTGATACTGTCTGCTGAGCTGTGTATCTAATCCTCTCCTGTGTGATACTGTCTGCTGAGCTGTGTATCTAATCCTATCCTGTGTGATACTGTCTGCTGAGCTGTGTATCTAATCCTATCCTGTGTGATACTGTCTGCTGAGCTGTGTATCTAATCCTATCCTGTGTGATACTGTCTGATGAGCTGTATCTAATCCTATCCTGTGTGATACTGTCTGCTGAGCTGTGTATCTAATCCTATCCTGTGTGATACTGTCTGCTGAGCTGTGTATCTAATCCTACCCTGTGTGATACTGCCTGCTGACCCGTGTATCTAATCCCATCCTGTGTGATACTGTCTGCTGAGCTGTGCATCTAATCCTATCCTGTGTGATACTGTCTGCTGAGCTGTATCTAATCCTATCCTGTGTGATACTGTCTGCTGAGCTGTGTATCTAATCCTATCCTGTGTGATACTGTCTGAGCTGTGTATCTAATCCTATCCTGTGTGATACTGTCTGCTGAGCTGATGCCACTGATCTCTGCTGCTCCTTACTCTGCCCTCTTCTCCTCTGTTCCTCCCGTTCTCCTCTGATCCCCCCGTTCTCCTCTGTCCCTCCCGTTCTCCTCTGTCCCTCCCGTTCTCCTCTGTCCCTCCCGTTCTCCTCTGTCCCTCCCATTCCACTCTGTCCCTCCCCTTTCTCTTCTGTCCCTCCCCGTTCTCCTCTGATCCCCCATTCTCCTCTGATCCCCCTCCCGTTCTCCTCTGATTCCCCCCGTTCTCCTCTGATCCCCACACGTTCTCCTCTGTCCCTCCCGTTCTCCTCTGATCCTCCCGTTCTCCTCTGATCCCCCCGTTCTCCTCTATTCCTCCTGTTCTCCTCTGTTCCTCCCCGTTCTCCTCTGCTCCTCCCCGTTCTCCTCTGTCCCTCCCGTTCTCCTCTGATCCTCCCGTTCTCCTCTGATCCTCCCCGTTCTCCTCTGTCCCTCCCGTTCTCCTCTGTCCCTCCCGTTCTCCTCTGTCCCTCCCATTCCACTCTGTCCCTCCCCTTTCTCTTCTGTCCCTCCCCGTTCTCCTCTGATCCCCCATTCTCCTCTGATCCCCCATTCTCCTCTGATTCCCCCCGTTCTCCTCTGATCCCCACACGTTCTCCTCTGTCCCTCCCGTTCTCCTCTGATCCCCCCCGTTCTCCTCTGATTCCCCCCGTTCTCCTCTGTCCCTCCCGTTCTCCTCTGTCCCTCTCGTTCTCCTCTGATCCTCCCGTTCTCCTCTGATTCCCCCCGTTCTCCTCTGATCTTCCCGTTCTCCTCTGATCCTCCCGTTCTCCTCTGTCCCTCCCGTTCTCCTCTGATCCCCCCCCCCCCCGTTCTCCTCTGATCCTCCCGTTCTCCTCTGATCCCCACACGTTCTCCTCTGTCCCTCCCGTTCTCCTCTGATCCCCCCGTTCTCCTCTGATTCCCCCCGTTCTCCTCTGTCCCTCCCGTTCTCCTCTGTCCCTCTCGTTCTCCTCTGATCCTCCCGTTCTCCTCTGATTCCCCCCGTTCTCCTCTGATCTTCCCGTTCTCCTCTGATCCTCCCGTTCTCCTCTGTCCCTCCCGTTCTCCTCTGATCCCCCCCCCCCCCCGTTCTCCTCTCTGATCCTCCCGTTCTCCTCTGATCCCCCACACGTTCTCCTCTGTCCCTCCCGTTCTCCTCTGATCCTCCCGTTCTCCTCCTCTGATCCCCCCGTTCTCCTCTATTCCTCCTGTCTTCTTCTCTCTGATCCTCCCGTTCTCCTCTGTCCCTCCCGTTCTCCTCTGATCCCTCCCGTTCTCCTCTGATCCTCCCGTTCTCCTCTGATCCTCCCATTTCTCCTCTGTCCTCTCTCCCGTTCTCCTCTGATCCCCCCCCGTTCTCCTCTGATTCCCCCGTTCTCCTCTGTCCCTCTCGTTCTCCTCTGATCCTCCCGTTCTCCTCTGATCCCCCCGTTCTCCTCTGATCCCCCCGTTCTCCTCTGATCCCCCCGTTCTCCTCTGATCCCCCCCCCCCGTTCTCCTCAATCCTCCCGTTCTCCTCTGATCCCCCCGTTCTCCTCTATTCCTCCCGTTCTCCTCTGATCCTCCTGTTCTCATCTGTCCCTCCTGTTCTCATCTGTCCCTCCCATTCTCTGATCCTCCCATTCTCCTCTGTCCCTCCCTTTCTCCTCGAGTTCTCCTCTGATCCTCCCGTTCTCCTCTGATCCCCCTGTTCTCCTCTATTCCTCCTGTTCTCCTCTGATCCTCCCATTCTCCTCTGTCCCTCCCGTTCTCCTCTGATCCCCCCCCGTTCTCCTCTGATTCCCCCCGTTCTCCTCTGTCCCTCTCGTTCTCCTCTGATCCTCCCGTTCTCCTCTGATCCCCCCGTTCTCCTCTGATCCCCCCGTTCTCCTCTGTCCCTCCCGTTCTCCTCTGATCCTCCCGTTCTCCTCTGATCCTCCCGTTCTCCTCTGATCCCCCCGTTCTCCTCTGTCCCTCCCGTTCTCCTCTGATCCTCCCGTTCTCCTCTGTCCCTCCCGTTCTCTTCTGATCCCCCCCCCCCCCGTTCTCCTCTGATCCTCCCGTTCTCCTCTGATGTTCCCGTTCTCCTCTGATCCTCCCGTTCTCCTCTGATCCCCCCCGTTCTCCTCTGATCCCTCCCGTTCTCCTCTGATGTTCCCGTTCTCCTCTGTCCCTCCCGTTCTCCTCTGTTCCTCCCGTTCTCCTCTGTCCCTCCCGTTCTCCTCTGTTCCTCCCGTTCTCCTCTGTCCCTCCTGTTCTCCTCTGTCCCTCCCGTTCTCCCCCGGTGAACAGCACTGAGAATAAACGTTTCCATTCACTGACGAGGATGTAGAATTCTAATACAAAGTATATAAAGACGTTTTAGATCTCTGCACTGTACATCGCTCAGCTTTATTAGTGCTCTGCACCGGCCCTTTAACAGTCACTACAAAGATTTAAAGGGGAAGAACATTATAAAGGAAAAGTTTCATCATTCACTGAAAATACTGCAAACTCTGCAAATGGTGCAGCGTCACATGCACTGAAGCCTCGAAGAACGGCCGCTCGGTACATCACATGCACAGCTCACAGATTCCAATATGTTCCATCCCTATTATTATATACCGCTGCCAGATGCCTCTAGAGAGAACAGAGGAGTCTGGAGGGGATAGAGGAGTCTGGAGGGAAACAGACAAGTCCAGAGGGGGCAGAGATGTCCAGAGTGGAGAGAGAGGTCTGGAGGGGACAAAAGAGTCTGGAGGGGACTAAGAAGACTGGAGAGGACAGAGGAGTCTAGAAAGAAGAGAGGAGTCTGGAGAAGAAAGAGGAGCCAGGAGAGGAGAGAGGAGTCGGGAGAGAAGGGAGGAGAGAGGATGAGACAGAGGAGTCTGGAGAGAAAGGAGGATTCAGGAGGGGACCGAGGAGTCTAGAGAGAAGGGAGGAGAGAGGATGAGACAGAGGACGGAGGAGAGAGGAGTCAGGAGGCGACAGAGGAGTCAGGAGGCGACAGAAGAGTCTGGAGAGGAGGGAGGAGAGAGGAGTCAGGAGGCGACAGAGGAGTCTGGACAGGAGGGAGGAGAGGAGTCAGGAGGCGACAGAGGAGTCTGGAGAGGAGTCAGGAGGCAACAGAGGAGTCTGGAGAGGAGGGAGGAGAGAGGATGAGACAGAGGAGTCTGGAGAGGAGGGAGGAGAGAGGATGAGACAGAGGAGTCTGGAGAGGAGGGAGGAGAGAGGAGTCAGGAGGCGACAGAGGAGTCTGGAGAAGAGGGAGAAGA
This sequence comes from Allobates femoralis, assembly GCA_033576535.1. Taxonomy (NCBI): domain Eukaryota; kingdom Metazoa; phylum Chordata; class Amphibia; order Anura; family Aromobatidae; genus Allobates; species Allobates femoralis. Next base: position 715,574,669 of record JARQOC010000002.1, on the reverse strand, counting down.
GAGGAGTCAGGAGGCGACAGAGGAATCTGGAGAGGAGGGAGGAGAGAGGAGTCAGGAGGCGACAGAGGAGTCTGGAGAGGAGGGAGGAGAGAGAGTCAGGAGGCGACAGAGGAGTCTGGAGAAGAGGGAGAAGAGAGGAGTCAGGAGGCGACAGAGGAATCTGGAGAGGAGGGAGGAGAGAGGAGTCAGGAGGCGACAGAGGAGTCTGGAGAGGAGGGAGGAGAGAGGAGTCAGGAGGCGACAGAGGAGTCTGGAGAGGAGGGAGGAGAGAGGAGGGGACCAAAGATTCTGGATAGGAGGGAGGAGAAAGGAGTCAGGAGGTGACAGAGGAGTCTGGAGAGGAGGGAGGAGAGAGGATGAGACAGAGGAGTCTGGAGAGGAGGGAGGAGAGAGGAGTCAGGAGGCGACAGAGGAGTCTGGAGAGGAGGGAGGAGAGAGGAGTCAGGAGGCGACAGAGGAGTCTGGAGAAGAGGGAGGAGAGAGGAGTCAGGAGGCGACAGAGGAGTCTGGAGAGGAGGGAGGAGAGAGGAGTCAGGAGGCGACAGAGGAGTCTGGAGAGGAGGGAGGAGAGAGGAGTCAGGAGGCAACAGAGGAGTCTGGAGAGGAGGGAGGAGAGAGGAGTCAGGAGCGGACAGAGGAGTCTGGAGAGGAGGGAGGAGAGAGGAGTCAGGAGGCAACAGAGGAGTCTGGAGAGGAGGGAGGAGAGAGGAGTCAGGAGGCAACAGAGGAGTCTGGAGAGGAGGGAGGAGGGAGGGGACCGAAGATTCTGGATAGGAGGGAGGAGAGAGGAGTCAGGAGGTGACAGAGGAGTCTGGAGGGAGGAGAGAGGATGAGACAGAGGAGTCTGGAGAGGAGGGAGGAGAGAGGATGAGACAGAGGAGTCTGGAGAGGAGGGAGGAGAGAGGAGTCAGAAGGCGACAGAGGAGTCTGGAGAGGAGGGAGGAGAGAGGAGTCAGGAGGCGACAGAGGAATCTGGAGAGGAGAGAGGAGTCAGGAGGCGACAGAGGAGTCTGGAGAGGAGGGAGGAGAGAGGAGTCAGGAGGCGACAGAGGAGTCTGGAGAGGAGGGAGGAGAGAGGAGGGGACCAAAGATTCTGGATAGGAGGGAGGAGAAAGGAGTCAGGAGGTGACAGAGGAGTCTGGAGAGGAGGGAGGAGAGAGGATGAGACAGAGGAGTCTGGAGAGGAGAGAGGAGTCAGGAGGCGACAGAGGAGTCTGGAGAGGAGGGAGGAGAGAGGAGTCAGGAGGCGACAGAGGAGTCTGGAGAGGAGGGAGGAGAGAGGAGTCAGGAGGCGACAGAGGAGTCTGGAGAGGAGGGAGGAGAGAGGAGTCAGGAGGCGACAGAGGAATCTGGAGAGGAGGGAGGAGAGAGGATGGACGCAGAGTCTGGAGAGGAGGGAGGAGAAGGAGTCAGGAGGCGACAGAGGAGTCTGGAGAGGAGGGAGGAGAGAGGAGTCAGAGGCAACAGAGGAGTCTGGAGAGGATGGAGGAGAGAGGAAGGGGACGAGATTCTGATAGGAGGGGAGAGATGGAGTCAGAGGTGACGAGGATCACCTGAGAGGTAGGGGAGGAGAGAGGAGTCAGGAGGCGACAGAGGAGTCTGGAGAGGGGGAGGAGAGGAGGAGTCAGGATGGCGAACAGAGGAGTCTGGAGAGGAGGGAGAAGAGAGGGCAGTAAGGGAGTAAGTAGTCTGGGAGGAGGAGGAGAGAGAGTTCATGGAGGCGACAGAGGAGTCCCTGGAGGAGGAGGAGTGAGGAGGAGTCTGGCTGACAGAGTAGTCTGGAGAGGAGGGAGGAGAGAGGAGTCAGGAGGCGACAGAGGGTTGAGAGAGGTGAAGAGGAGTCAGAGGCACAGAGGAGTTGGATGAGCAGGTACGAGGACCTCTGGATGGCAGGATCTGGAGAGGAGGAGAGGAGTCAGGAGGTGACAGAGGAGTCTGGAGAGGAGGAGAGAGAGGATGGACAGAGGAGTTGGAGAGGAGGGAGGAGAGAGGATGAGACAGAGGAGTCTGGAGAGGAGGGAGGAGAGAGGAGTCAGAGGCGACAGAGGAGTCTGGAGAGGAGGGAGGAGAGAGGAGTCAGGAGGCGACAGAGGATCTGGAGAGGAGGGAGGAGAGAGGAGTCAGGAGGCGACAGAGGAGTCTGGAGAGGAGGGAGGAGAGAGGAGTCAGGAGGCGACAGAGGAGTCTGGAGAGGAGAGAGGAGGGGCAAAGATTCTGGAGGAGGAGGAGAAGGAGCAGGAGGTGAGAGATCGGAGAGGAGTGAGGAGAGAGGGAGACAGAGGAGTCTGGAGAGGAGGGAGGAGAGAGGAGTCAGGAGGCGACAGAGGAGTCTGGAGAGGAGGGAGGAGAGAGGAGTCAGGAGGCGAACAGAGGAGTCTGGAGAGGAGGGAGGAGAGAGGAGTCAGGAGGCGACAGAGGAGTCTGGAGAGGAGGGAGGGGAGAGAGGAGTCAGGAGGCGACAGAGGAGTCTGGAGAGGAGGGAGGAGAGGGGAGTAGGAGCACAGAGGAGTCTGGAGAAAGGAGGGAGGAGAGAGGAGTCAGGAGGCGACAGAGGAGTCTGGAGAGGAGGGAGGAGAGAGGAGTCAGGAGGCAACAGAGGAGTCTGGAGAGGAGGGAGGAGAGAGGAGTCAGGAGGCAACAGAGGAGTCTGGAGAGGAGGGAGGGAGAGGAGAAGGGACCGAAGATTCTGGATAGGAGGGAGGAGAGAGGATCAGGAGGGACAGAGGAGTCTGGAGAGGAGGGAGGAGAGAGGAGTCAGGAGGCGACAGAGGAGTCTGGAGAGGAGGGAGGAGAGAGGAGTCAGGAGGCGACAGAGGAGTCTGGAGAGGAGGGAGGAGAGAGGAGTCAGGAGGCGACAGAGGAGTCTGGAGAGGAGGGAGGAGAGAGGAGTCAGGAGGCGACAGAGGAGTCTGGAGAGGAGGGAGGAGAGAGGAGTCAGGAGGCGACAGAGGAGTCTGAGAGAGGGAGGAGAGAGAGGAGTCAGGAGGCGACAGAGGAGTCTGGAGAGGAGGGAGGAAGAGAGGAGTCAGGAGGCAACAGAGGAGTCTGGAGAGGAGGGAGGAGAGAGGAGGGGACCGAAGATTCTGGATAGGAGGGAGGAGAGAGGAGTCAGGAGGGACAGAGGAGTCTGGAGAGGAGGGAGGAGAGAGGGATGAGACAGAGGAGTCTGGAGAGGAGGGAGGAGAGAGGATGAGACAGAGGAGTCTGGAGAGGAGGAGGAGAGGAGGGGACCGAAGATTCTGGATAGGAGGGAGGAGAGAGGAGTCAGGAGGTGACAGAGGAGTCTGGAGAGGAGGGAGGAGAGAGGAGTCAGGAGGCGACAGAGGAGTCTGGAGAGGGAGGAGGAGAGAGGAGTCAGGAGGCGACAGAGGAGTCTGGAGAGGAGGGAGGAGAGAGGAGGGGACAAAGATTCTGGATAGGAGGGAGGAGAAAGGAGTCAGGAGGTGACAGAGGAGTCTGGAGAGGAGGGAGGAGAGAGGAGTCAGGAGGCAACAGAGGAGTCTGGAGAGGAGGGAGGAGAGAGGAGTCAGGAGGCGACAGAGGAGTCTGGAGAGGAGGGAGGAGAGAGTGTGGAGCCCCAAGGGACGTGGGGTACTCGGTACAGGACCGATCTGCTGCTGGTGGATGTCACTGGTGGCCTGGTCCGGACCGTGTCCCTGGCTCAGCACAATAAAAGGGGAATATTTACAGGGGATTGTCACGGGTGACGCCACCCACTTGGTGCGGCCAGTAATGGGGCCGCGGCTGCTGCAGAACCTCCGGGGGTGATGGAATGGCAGCCGGGATGGTATAGTTCTAGTGGGGAGAACTGTATCCCCCGGGGCAGTAAGGAGTTAAAGTCTATTGTTGTGTGTGAGGCTGTTGGAGCACACTTACTTTGCAGCTGCAAGGATCTCTCCTCCTGTGCTGGTGCTGACAGGCTGTGGCTCTGCAGGTTGAGATCTTCCTGGTGCAAGCCTGTATGGGAGAAAGGGTCTGCAGATGGAAGCAGGCAGGAGACAATGCAGGGTTTCCAAAGCTTTACTTAGTTCAGTCAGCTTACAAGTTAGTTGTTACAGCACATTTACAGTTCTCCCTTTCCGGGTTCCCTTCTCCCCTGCAGCCAGGCTCCTCTCTCCTTGTGACCCTCACACAGTCTGTAAGTGTGCCTTTCCGGGCTATTACTCTCTTTCTCCGTCTTACACGGGTGTATGCGGACGCTGAACAGTATAGCGGTGACTCGGGCTTCTGTGAGTCCTAGTGTGTCACTGAGCTGCCTGTTCTTTGGGTTAGGAACTCCAGCTTGAAACTAAAGCTCCCCGTCAGTGAATCTGGGGATACCGGGTAAATCGTCGGTCCCCTTCAGAGCTGACACTCTGCTCTTGCCCAGCCTGCAATAGTCCACAGCATTAAACTACCAGGCTCCTTCCTCTGCGTTCCTTCCAGTATATATGAGGGCTACCCCGCCTGCAGTTGGTTGCTTGAGCTGTAATACTAGGGCCCCGGGTTACACCGTCCCTCTCGGCTCTCTCACACTCCTGGTGGTTTCAGCATCTTGGATGGGCTTTTCCCCCCCATCTGGCTCGCATTGGCTCAGTACGGGTCAGCGCTCCTCAGCTTAGGCACTTCCAGGCAGCATGGCTCTCTCCTGCTCAGCTTCAGCTCAACCTCCTGCTGTTCTGTAGCCTTTCTATCTCAGCTCACTCTGCTGTTCTTGGTCTTTGCTGCTCAGCTCACATGGCTTACTCCTAGGTCTTTGCTTCTCAGCTACTTCAGCCTACTAACTTCCTTTACTCCTCCCCCTCTCTATATACTGTCAGTCACCTGACCTTCTGGTGTGCCCAACCCACTCATCATCCACCACTCCTTCTGGTCTCATATAGTCTCCGACCTCAGAGCTGGATGTGAACCCTCTCTATGCGTGGGGATGTGGGCTGTGAGGGTGTAGTGTTTACCATGTCCTAACTGCCTGGCTGCAGTACCCTTCTGTGGCCACCTGTACGCAGGGGCGCCACATTTCTCCCGGAGTTAAACAGCGCGTCCGCGCGCGACTCGACATTGGTTACCCTGAAAACATTTTTATATTATGTAACAATAAACATTATGAATACTTGTTTCTTCCCTTCTGGGAGGCACGATTCTTGGAACGTTGCATTAACTATAAACATAAGTGCATGGGTATCTATACTCGTCATTACCCTCTTTTCTCTGTAAAAGACATTATAAGACATTGCTTCATATAAAAGTATAAAATCTCTCTCTTCTTTTCAAAAAGTGCTAAAACTTTCAAAAATTCTCAAAAAGTGCGAAAGTCTCAAAAAGCAGCTTCAAAGTTCAAAATGCAGAGTTCGTGCATTACTTCGCATTTGCATCTGGTCTTAAAACCAAAGGGGAGCACACAAGTGTGCTTAACTATTTACAAGAAAGTTAGTATCACGTCATTGTTCATGATGCAAATGTTCAGGTAAACACATAAGACAGACAGGGGAATGCTAGCATTCACTCAGGTAAGGTTGGGGGAGCAATAAGGAACAATGTACATTCACACTTACAGTTTCTTCTGTACTTCTTTAAGGACCCGTGTTCACTCCTTCTTCTCCGGTTGTTTCCACGGCAGCTTCTGCGGTGCTCTTTTCCTAGGGAACAACTCCAGGTGCTGTAAGGCATCGATAAGCAGATAGCTCTCTGGCGTCTGAGTGATGGCGTCTTTGGTCAGCACTGGGGTCTCAAGTATGACGACAGGATCCGTGTTGGTCGCCACATCAATGTAGCTCGACTCATATAAGTCATCTCGCACTTCACAATATTCTGCAGTCGAGGCTTCATCTTTTTCTGCTTGCAAACAGAGTCTTTTTACTTGGAGGCCGTACGGGCCGCGCTCGCCTTGTGCAATGTGGTATGATACCCACTCGCCGATCTCGACCTGGCGATCTGGATGGTCTGGCGGGAGCTCCTCTTCCACCTCTCTTTTGTTGATAAATATATCATACCGCCCTCCGAGTTCGCGGGCGAAGGCGTAACCTCTTTCTCGGATGACCTTTACAATTTGGCCCTCGTGTCTCGGGGAGTCCTGGATCTCTCGGTCGCGGCGGGCTACGTTCTTGGCCTCTTTGGCGCGGGCCACCAGCTCCTGCTTCTGTGCCAGCCTCTCGACCTCCTCTTTCTCCCACCTCCGCACACATCTTCTGATGTACTCCTCGCGGGTTATTATTTCAGCGGGGCCTACTTCGCCGTCGGGTTCGCCTAGGAAGCCCATTAGATCTTTGCAGTCTTTGCTCCGCTCCCACCAACAACGCAGCTGCTCCCCTCTCACCTCTAGTGTCTTTGGTGCTGGGATCAGGGGCTCCGGCAGCTTCAGGAAGCCTTCCGGCAGGGCTCCGAGCGGGTCTACATCTCTCCATGCCTGGTTCACGATAGCTGGCGGGGTGCTCACATCGACGAGTATCGCTGTACGGCCTTCGGCGTCGCTTGCGGCACGTCCGTGCTCCTCGACCCGGCCGGGTCGCTGCAACTGGACTTCATAGTTCGGACTTTGGTCGATGTCTATCTGGATCCGGGTTCTATTAGCTTCCTGAACCCGTGTCATCCTCGGGGGCAGCAGCCGCAGTACACCCCTCCGGGTGTCTAGGACATAGGGGCGCTCTTCTCCTCCTTCAGCCATCTCCTCTCGGTCACACGGGGTCTCTCCTCGGCTGGGTTCCTCCACTAAATCTTTCTGTGGGCCCTCCGGGATCACGCGTGGTCTTCCGGCTGGAGCGCTGGTTGCTGCGTCCTCCGCTTCCGTCCTCGTGTCTCTGAATGGCGATTGCTTCTCTTCCGGTTGCCTGCTCCGCCCCCTCCTGATGACGATTTCCGGCTCAGTTCGCGCCAGCTTCTTGGTAGGAGGGTCTAGGGGCGGCGGCTCTTCTTTCAGAGTGACAGCTGGCTCTCCCGGAGTTAAGGAGAGCCAGGGCGGGACCTTCTTTTCGCGCCTTGGACCGGACCGGCCCACGATGGGAGTCTTAAGAACGCCTCCTCTGCACATGGCGCTAGTCCCTTGTGGCCGCCATTAGGGTCAGATTTTGGCGGGAAAAGTCCAGAACACAGGATTTGGGCACACAAGGTCCAATTCTTTTGGACCGGGTAGATCCTGTTCGTGACGCCAGGTTGTGGAGCCCCAAGGGACGTGGGGTACTCGGTACCGGACCGATCTGCTGCTGGGGGATGTCACTGGTGGCCTGGTCCGGACCGTGTCCCTGGCTCAGCACAATAAAAGGGGAATATTTACAGGGGATTGTCACGGGTGACGCCACCCACTTGGTGCGGCCAGTAATGGGGCCGCGGCTGCTGCAGAACCTCCGGGGGTGATGGAATGGCAGCCGGGATGGTATAGTTCTAGTGGGGAGAACTGTATCCCCCGGGGCAGTAAGGAGTTAAAGTCTATTGTTGTGTGTGAGGCTGTTGGAGCACACTTACTTTGCAGCTGCAAGGATCTCTCCTCCTGTGCTGGTGCTGACAGGCTGTGGCTCTGCAGGTTGAGATCTTCCTGGTGCAAGCCTGTATGGGAGAAAGGGTCTGCAGATGGAAGCAGGCAGGAGACAATGCAGGGTTTCCAAAGCTTTACTTAGTTCAGTCAGCTTACAAGTTAGTTGTTACAGCACATTTACAGTTCTCCCTTTCCGGGTTCCCTTCTCCCCTGCAGCCAGGCTCCTCTCTCCTTGTGACCCCTCACACAGTCTGTAAGTGTGCCTTTCCGGGCTATTACTCTCTTTCTCCGTCTTACACGGGTGTATGCGGACGCTGAACAGTATAGCGGTGACTCGGGCTTCTGTGAGTCCTAGTGTGTCACTGAGCTGCCTGTTCTTTGGGTTAGGAACTCCAGCTTGAAACTAAAGCTCCCCGTCAGTGAATCTGGGGATACCGGGTAAATCGTCGGTCCCCTTCAGAGCTGACACTCTGCTCTTGCCCAGCCTGCAATAGTCCACAGCATTAAACTACCAGGCTCCTTCCTCTGCGTTCCTTCCAGTATATATGAGGGCTACCCCGCCTGCAGTTGGTTGCTTGAGCTGTAATACTAGGGCCCCGGGTTACACCGTCCCTCTCGGCTCTCTCACACTCCTGGTGGTTTCAGCATCTTGGATGGGCTTTTCCCCCCCATCTGGCTCGCATTGGCTCAGTACGGGTCAGCGCTCCTCAGCTTAGGCACTTCCAGGCAGCATGGCTCTCTCCTGCTCAGCTTCAGCTCAACCTCCTGCTGTTCTGTAGCCTTTCTATCTCAGCTCACTCTGCTGTTCTTGGTCTTTGCTGCTCAGCTCACATGGCTTACTCCTAGGTCTTTGCTTCTCAGCTACTTCAGCCTACTAACTTCCTTTACTCCTCCCCCTCTCTATATACTGTCAGTCACCTGACCTTCTGGTGTGCCCAACCCACTCATCATCCACCACTCCTTCTGGTCTCATATAGTCTCCGACCTCAGAGCTGGATGTGAACCCTCTCTATGCGTGGGGATGTGGGCTGTGAGGGTGTAGTGTTTACCATGTCCTAACTGCCTGGCTGCAGTACCCTTCTGTGGCCACCTGTACGCAGGGGCGCCACAAGAGGAGGGGACCAAAGATTCTGGATAGGAGGGAGGAGAAAGGAGTCAGGAGGTGACAGAGGAGTCTGGAGAGGAGGGAGGAGAGAGGATGAGACAGAGGAGTCTGGAGAGGAGGGAGGAGAGAGGAGTCAGGAGGCGACAGAGGAGTCTGGAGAGGAGAGAGGAGTCAGGAGGGAACCGAGGATTCTGGAGTGAAGGGAGGAGGGAGGATGAGACAGAGGAGGGAGGAGAGAGGAATCAGGAGGCGACAGAGGAGTCTGGAGAGGAGAGAGGAGTCAGGAGGGAACCGAGGATTCTGGAGTGAAGGGAGGAGGGAGGATGAGACAGAGGAGGGAGGAGAGAGGAATCAGGAGGCGACAGAGGAGTCTGGAGAGGAGAGAGGAGTCAGGAGGCGACAGAGGAGTCTGGAGAGGAGGGAGGAGAGAGGAGGGGACCGAGGAGTCTAGAGAGGAGGGAGGAGAGAGGAGTCAGGAGAGGATTCTGGGAGAGGAGAGAAAAGTTGGGAGGGGCCTGAGGAGTCTGGAGAGGAGTCGGGAGGGGACTGAAAAGTTGGGAAGAGACTGAGGGGTCTGGAGAGGAGAGAAGAGAGAGGAGTAAGGAGGGGAGTGAGGAGTCTGAAGAGGAGAGAAAAGAAAGGAGTTGGGAGAGGAGTCTGGTGGGGACTGAGAAGACTGGAAAGAAGTTGGTAGGGGACAGAGGAGTCTGGAGAAGAAAGAGGAGTCTGGGGAGGAGAGAGAAGTCAAGAGGGGACTGAGGAGCCTGGAGAGGAGTCTGGAGGGAACTGACGAGGGAGGAGAGCAGAGGGGACAGAGGAGTCTGGAGAGGAAAGAGGAGTCGGGGGGGGGGGGGGGGGAGTCTGGTGAGAAGGGAAGGAAGAGGAGTCGTGAGGGGACTGAGGAGACTGGAGAGGAGAGAGGAATAGGGAGAGGTGTCTGGGGAGGAGAGAGGAGTCGGGAAGAGACTGGGGAATGTGGAGAGGAGGAAAGAGAGGAGTCGGGAGTGGATTGAGGAGTCTGGAGATGAGGGAGGACAGAGGAGTTGGGAGGAGAGGAGTCAGGAGGAGACTGAGGAGTCTGGAGGAGAACAGGGAAGTTTGGAAGGGAAAAAGAAATCCAGAGGTGACAGAGAAGTCTGAAGAGGAGTTATAGTCTGTGCGTGCTGTGACTTATAGTCTGTGGACAGTCAGTACATGCTGGGAGTTGTAGTTTGCAGACAGTTGGAGAGACCCAGCTGTGGAGCAACACAATCCTAACCCAACAAATGACGAGATCCAAAGAGGATGAAAATGGCACAAAAGCCACAGTGAATGTAGTGCAAAACTAAGGCTGCTTTCACGTCAGCGTATTTTACCATTAGCGGCAGATCAGGTAGCTTGAACTTTTGAACGGTTTTGCTGATTTTCTGGAAGCCGGCACATTTGCGGCAGGATCACGGCAAGTCTGCATTGTTCCTAATACATTTCTTATAGGACTTGCGGACGTGTGCGGCACTTGCATTTTTGACGCCATCTGGCCAATCCGGCACTTGTGACAACAGACAAAAACTGCTCCTGGCTGCGGTTTTACACTCGCCGCAAGTGCTGCATTCGCCGGATCGCAGCAAAACCGCAAGTGCCGCACACGTCCACAAGACCTATAAGAAATGTATTAGGAACAATGCAGACTTGCCGTGATCCTGCCGCAAATGTGCCGGTTTCCAGATCAGGCAACACTGAGTTGAAGCTTACCTGATCTGCCGCAAATGGTGCAAAGTGCTAAAAAGGAAAACGTTTACTCTGAGGGGTAGCACCAACTATACACAGGGTATGACTTATATACAAGACAGGGGGTATAAAGCTCCAACACCCGTGAGAACGGGGGTCTATATTGTATTGTAAATGAAACGGTTCTGAGCATGTGCAAACACTGCTCTGTTTACTGTCTATAGGAGGGGTGGCCGCACATGCTCAGTACTGCTGGGGGTCAGAGGCTTCTGGAGAATTATAGAGGACAAAGGAATCTGAAAGAGACAGAAGAGGACAGAGGAGTGTGGAGAAAGAGAAGGGACAGAGAAGTCTGTAGGAGTAGACAGAGGACTCTGGAGGAAGAGGAGGCAGGACAGAGGATTCTGGAGGAGGGGGTAGAGGAGTCTGAAGAAGGAGGGACATAAGCATCTGGAGGAGGAGGATATAATACCTGAAGAAGGATAGAGGAGTTTAGAGGAGGACAGAAGAATCTAAAGGATACAGTAGAGTCTGCAGCAGTGATCGTACCCGTGCACATAGTAATAAATGTTATTTATGGGACACCTAGAAAATTCAATAAAATCTAATCACGACGAGATCAGCCGCCATCTATCGTGCAGAACTGAGTGGGGTATCGAGGCAGGAGAGGGGGGTATAGTCGCCATTATGGCTTCCATGCTTGTTGTGCCTCATCACATACTGGGGGATGCTCCAGAGGCTTGGCGGACCCTCCGACGGTTGCAATCAAGGCTTGGATGAATTGCTCAGCAGCTCATCCAACGTGGACCTCCAAAAGGCAATTTATTCGCACGCGTCTTTCCCACATTCGAACAAACAAATGAAGGAGTGGTTTTGCTGGCGCACCGCCAGGTCTGAGTTCCCGCTGGGACCCTCATTGACGACCCACGGAGCGGTCCAGCTGAACAGCACAAGCAGAGATTTATTCAAGTAGATTAATAAGTCCACGCACCTCAGGCTGCTGGTGGGATGGGCGTAGAGGAACCAGGAGGTGGGCTTTCCACCTGGTCCAGGTGGGCCTCTAGGGGCTGGTAGCTCACCACACTGCCCTGGCATCCATAATGCGGCTCACAGAGGCTTTTATTGTAGTGAGCATCTCTGCACTCCATGGACTGGGGGCTGCTGGTGGCCTTCACCCGGTAGTGCTGACCGGTCCGGGCGCTGCAGTACAGGAGGTCATTGTCATTGCTGCATGCCACCTTGGCCACCTTACACTCCACCGTCTTCTGCCTCCACAGCCCGCTGTGTCTGTGCCAGCTCTCACCGCGGTCATCAGTGTAGAAGGTAAAAAAGTGGGGCTTGGTCTTCCAGGGGACGGGCAGGCAGCAGACCTGGACGTGGATGTAATACAGATACGCAGCCACGACCAGCCTGCCCGACGGCAAGTGGACGTCATGACCAGGACCCACCGCGATGGTGGCGCAGTTCTTCATGTCCTCACCCAGCACCTCCTCTGTCACATCTTTCAGTAGTCTCCACAATTGTCCATGGCCGTGGCTGATAATATAGCAAAGTGGGACGGCGTTTAGGCGGGTTACTATTTGCTGTTGCTCAGAGACGTCTGATATGACACAAATGAAGAGAGGAAGACGGTGTCGAAAGAGGCATCGTACAGCGGGCAGGGATTCATGGACCGGCGGCCCGGTAACTTGGCGCGTCTCACCACCACCGTGTCTTCCCACTAAACAGGCAAAACCAGAAAGAGACATTGGAAAATCACAAAATCAGAGGGGTGGGGGAGATCAAACCCTAAAGGGCCAAAGCGCCCATACCTGCACCTCATCACCAGGTACAGGGTGTCCTGGTCATCCGGGAACAAGCGCGTCTCAGTGAAGGCCAAGAAGATGGGGGGAGGCGGCATGTAGAGCCGGGATACGGTACGTGACGCCACCGGGATCCTGCTGGAACAGGGTGACCGCATCTGGAGAGGAGACCGCCAACATGTCCGATCCTGCGGGACAGCGGACAACACAGGACTGACAGCCGGAGAGCCATGGAGGGGTCTGAGACAAGCAAGGACATATACTATATCTAATCCTGCGTAATACTGAGCATTGTACCTAATCCCAATGTGATACTGAGCTGTGTATCTAATTACACCATGTGTGATACAGAGCCATATGTCTAATCCTATCATGTGTGATACTGTCTGCTGAGCTGTATCTAATCTTATCCTGTGTGATACTGTCTGCTGAGCTGTATCTAATCCTATCCTGTATGATACTGTCTGATGAGCTGTATCTAATCCTATCCTGTGTGATACTGTCTGCTGAGCTGTATCTAATCCTATCCTGTGTGATACTGTCTGCTCAGCCGTGTATCTAATCCTATCCTGTGTGATACTGTCTGGTGAGCTGTATCTAATCCTATCCTGTCTGGTACTGTCTGCTGAGCTGTATCTAATCCTTTCATGTGTGATACTGTCTGATGAGCTGTATCTAATCCTATCCTGTATGATACTGTCTGATGAGCTGTATCTAATCCTATCCTGTGTGATACTGTCTGCTGAGTTGTATCTAATCCTATCCTGTGTGATACTGTCTGATGAGCTGTATCTAATCCTATCCTGTGTGATACTGTCTGGTGAGCTGTATCTAATCCTATCCTGTGTGATACTGTCTGCTGAGCTGTATCTAATCCTATCCTGTATGATACTGTCTGCTGAGCTGTATCTAATCCTATCCTGTGTGATACTGTCTGCTGAGCTGTGCATCTAATCCTATCCTGTGTGATATTGTCTGCTGGGCTGTGCATCTAATCCTATCCTGTGTGATACTGTCTGCTGAGCTGTGTATCTAATCCTATCCTGTGTGATACTGTGCTGAGCTGTATCTAATCCTATCTTGTGTGATACTGTCTGCTGAGCTGTGTATCTAATCCTATCCTGTGTGATACTGTCTGCTGAGCTGTGTATCCAATCCTCTCCTGTGTGATACTGTCTGCTGAGCTGTGTATCTAATCCTCTCCTGTGTGATACTGTCTGCTGAGCTGTGTATCTAATCCCATGCTGTGTGATACTGTCTGCTGAGCTGTATCTAATCCTATCCTGTGTGATACTGTCTGCTGAGCTGTGTATCTAATCCTCTCCTGTGTGATACTGTCTGTTGAGCTGTGTATCTAATCCTATCCTGTGTGATACTGTCTGCTGAGCTGTGTATCTAATCCCATCCTGTGTGATACTGTCTGATGAGCTGTATCTAATCATATCCTGTGTGATACTGTCTGCTGAGCTGTATCTAATCCTATCCTATGTGATACTGTCTGCTGAGCTGTGTATCTAATCCTATCCTGTAGGATACTGTCTGATGAGCTGTATCTAATCCTGTCCTGTGTGATACTGTCTGCTGAGCTGTGTATCTAATCCCATGCTGTGTGATACTGTCTGCTGAGCTGTATCTAATCCTATCCTGTGTGATACTGTCTGCTGAGCTGTGTATCTAATCCTCTCCTGTGTGATACTGTCTGGTGAGCTGTATCTAATCCTATCCTGTGTGATACTGTCTGATGAGCTGTATCTAATCCTATCCTGTATGATACTGTCTGCTGAGCTGTATCTAATCCTATCCTGTATGATACTGTCTGCTGAGCTGTATCTAATCCTATCCTGTGTGATACTGTCTGCTGATCTGTGTATCTAATCCTATCCTATGTAATACTGTCTTCTGAGATGTGTATCTAATCCTATCCTGTGTGATACTGTCTGCTGAGCTGTATATCTAATCCTATCTTGTGTGATACTGTCTGCTGGGCTGTGTATCTAATCCTATCCTGTGTGATACTGTCTGCTGAGCTGTGTATCTAATCCTATCCTGTGTGATACTGTGCTGAGCTGTATCTAATCCTATCCTGTATGATACTGTCTGCTGAGCTGTGTATCTAATCCTATCCTATGTGATACTGTCTGCTGATCTGTGTATCTAATCCTATCCTATGTAATACTGTCTTCTGAGCTGTGTATCTAATCCTATCCTGTGTGATACTGTCTGCTGAGCTGTGTATCTAATCCTATCCTATGTAATACTGTCTTCTGAGCTGTGTATCTAATCCTATCCTGTGTGATAGTCAGCTGAGCTGTATCTAATCCTATCCTATGTGATACTGTCTGCTGAGCTGTATCTAATCCTATCCTGTATGATACTGTCTGATGAGCTGTATCTAATCCTATCCTGTATGATACTGTCTGGTGAGCTGCATCTAATCCTATCCTATGTGATACTGTCTGCTGAGCTGTATCTAATCCTATCCTGTGTGATACTGTCTGCTGAGCTGTATCTAATCCTATCCTGTATGATACTGTCTGATGAGCTGTATCTAATCCTATCCTATGTGATACTGTCTGCTGAGCTGTGTATCTAATCCTATCCTGTATGATACTGTCTGCTGAGCCGTGTATCTAATCCTATCCTGTGTGATACTGTCTGCTGAGCTGTTTATAATCCTATCCTGTGATACTGTCTGCTGAGCTGTGTATCTAATCCTCTCCTGTGTGATACTGTCTGCTGAGCTGTGTATCTAATCCTATCCTGTGTGATCCTGTCTGCTGTGCTGTATCTAATCCTATCCTGTGTGATACTGTCTGCTGAGCTGTATATAATCCTATCCTGTGATACTGTCTGCTGAGCTGTGTATCTAATCCTCTCCTGTGTGATCCTGTCTGCTGTGCTGTATCTAATCCTATCCTGTGTGATACTGTCTGCTGAGCTGTATATAATCCTATCCTGTGATACTGTCTGCTGAGCTGTATCTAATCCTATCCTGTGTGATACTGTCTGCTGAGCTGTGTATCTAATCCCGTTATGATCATGTATGATTTTAGAATCCAGATGTATCTAATCCCTGATATACAGACTTTACACAGGTGTTGGCTCCTCACCTTCTTCACTGCAGACTGTTTCGAGCTAAATAATTTATAATAATACTTTAGAGGAATATGTCTCAGCACCTGTGACTGGCGGCCATGTTTACGGAGATACTAAAGCATATCATCTATCATCAGACGCAACAAACATGGCGCCCAGCAGTGAGCGGAAGAACAGTGAGGAGTAGAGGAGCCTCTGGTGGTGAGACGTATCCAGCGGTGACGTCAGATATCACGTGTCTCAGCACAGTCTATGTATGCTGTGCTGTCAATCACCGCTCGGTCTCCAGCAGCTTCATGGTGAGCGCGTACACACAGCGACATCTAGTGTCTGCAGGCGGAACAGCAGCCACAGTTATTGGAATATAGAGATAGCGCCGTCACATTGTGCAGCGTCTTATACGAGAGAAAGCACAGTTTACATATAAAATTAAGCAAATGATCAATCAGTGAGAAGAAACTTCCTGTCTACTTTCGGAATTCTTCCAGTTTTCATTACTTGGCGTTTTACATTTTCGGTCGCCTCAAGCCCTAATGGGACAAACATTCTGATCATGTCTGCAGTCACCACTAGGGGGAGCTCCCTGTATACAGAGATACATGATAAGATTCTGTCTGCAGTCACCACTAGGGGGCGCTCCCTGTATACAGAAATACATGATAAGATTCAGTCTGCAGTCACCACTAGGGGGAGCTCCCTGTATACAGAGATACATGATAAGATTCAGTCTGCAGTCACCACTAGGGGGAGCTCCCTGTATACAGAGATACATAGTAAGATCCTGTCTGCAGTCACCACTAGGGGGAGCTCCCTGTATACAGAGATACATGATAAGATTCAGTCTGCAGTCACCACTAGGGGGAGCTCCCTGTATACAGAGATACATGATAAGATTCTGTCTGTAGTCACCACTAGGAGGAGCTCCCTGTATACAGAGATACATAGTAAGATCCTGTCTGCAGTCACCACTAGGGGGAGCTCCCTGTATACAGAGATACATGATAAGATTCTGTCTGTAGTCACCACTAGGAGGAGCTCCCTGTATACAGAGATACATAGTAAGATCATGTCTGCAGTCACCACTAGGGGGAGCTCCCTGTATACAGAGATACATGATAAGATTCTGTCTGTAGTCACCACTAGGAGGAGCTCCCTGTATACAGAGATACATAGTAAGATCCTGTCTGCAGTCACCACTAGGGGGAGCTCCCTGTATACAGAGATACATAGTAAGATTCTGTCTGCAGTCACCACTAGGGGGAGCTCTTTGTATACATAAGATCTTGTCTGCAGTCACCACTAGGGGGAGCTCCCTGTTGTGAGCCCTCATGGACAGGGTACCTGCCCCTCCTGTACCTGTATGTCCTGATCGCCTAGATTTGGTGTACTCGTTCTTGTCTCCCTTATCCTCATGTAAAGCGCCATGGAACCTAATGGCGCTATATAAATAAATAAATAATAATAATAATAATAATGCAGAAAAAGAGTCCAATGACCGGGCACTACACCTGTGGAGCTCTGCTAAAAGCCTTTCGGCTATCCCCAGTGCCTGGTGTTGCACAGCCTTAAATGAATAATCAGAGATTCAAAAAAGAGAATAAAGAAAGGCGGCACTCACCGTATAGGCTGGTGGAAGGGTGTTTTAATCCAGGAAAATCAATCCATTAAAACATTGTTAGTGCGGAACCCGCAGAAGTATCACTACACGATACGAAACGGTACCGTCGTTCCGACGGCCTCTCACTCCCTCTCCCCACCGCACTAACAATGTTTTAATGGATTGATTTTCCTGGATTAAAACACCCTTCCACCAGCCTATACGGTGAGTGCCGCCTTTCTTTATTCTATTTTTTGAATCTATAATAATAATAATAGTATACAGAGATACATGATAAGATCTTGTCTGCAGTCATCACTAGAGGGAGCTCCCTGCATACAGATACATGGTAAGATTCAGTCTGCAGTCACTACTAGGGGGAGCTCTTTGTATACATGATAAGATTTTGCCTGCAGTCACCACTAGGGGGAGCTCTCTGTATACAGAGATACATGATAAGATTTTGTCTGCAGTCACCACTAGGGGGAGCTCTTTGTATACATAGATATGTGGCACCCCGGGTCAAAGTGCCACAGTGTCATCACTGCCACCGGGTGGTGGTGTTACGAGAGAGCAACAAAAGGTCTTCTCGTCAGGTAACACACACACAACACCAACCACCAACACCTCCAGGCCAGAAGGGGGAGACCAAGCCTGAGTTCAGGGTGAGCTACCCTATATATTCTGGTCTGGGGAGGAGCCAGTGAGTGCAGTTCCTGGGAGGACTGTGAAAAGGACCTGGGTGTAAAAGAGCCGTGCTAATCTCATCCCAAGGTCACTAACAGCATTCCAGGCCTGAGGGTTAGGTTCACTGGAGAAATACAATGTGCTATTCCTATCCGTTTTCTTAGTAAACAAATCCGTTTTCAAACCACCTTCACTTGTATACACTAAAGTGTCAAGAAATTGCATTTTCTCCAATGAACACCAGAACATCATTTCAGTTTTGGGATGTATCACAATGGGTATTGGATCACTTACCCTTGCACTGCCAATCTATCCACCTGACAACTCTACCTGCTGCTTCATCATCAGAGCCTTTATATTCTTCTGCAGGACTCGCTGTTGCCTGGCAGTACCGGCTATGCGCTGTAAAACACCAATGATTTCTGCAAGACAACTTTCCATTACATTCATGCCTAGCAAAATAGTTTGATCACGCTCATGCCGGTCAACATCAACAATTATCATCCCCTGATCCATTAATTCAGCTCTCCCAATTTTAATGGTCATTTCTTTAAACACAATCTGCGGTACTAATTTACCATTGCTAGCCCATATATTTAAGTCATCATCTGGGCCACGAGTAATGTCTGAATCAGCCTAGCACTGCTTAAAAAGGATATAAGGTATGGAGGAGATCTGAGAGCCGGTGTCCAGTAAAGCATTCATGGGGATCCCATCTAGCACGACAGGTATAATTGGACGTCCTCTCACGTACCTGTCCCGCCAGCTTGAGGGGCCTTGGGAGTTCATTCCTGAGCAGCGGCCCACTTCCCAAGGGGATCCTCGTTTAAAGCACACTCTGGCAAAATGGCCGGCTTCTCTACAGCAGCAACAAATGGGCTGACCATCTGGGTGGCAGCGGTCGTTGGGTCGTTCTCTAGTCTCTGGGAATCTCCTGGGTCTTATCCATGGGACATCCTCCTTGCTTGTAGCCAGCTCAATCTTCTCCACGGGCTTGGATCCACGCAGCTGTTGCATAACGTTGGCCATGTGAGCTACAGTTTTAGTTAGGGCATCGATCTTTTGGTTTAGAGCCTCATTGGTGATGGCCTCCTGAGGTTTGACATTAGCCCTGGTATGGCTGATGGGTTTGGCGCTGTAGCTGAACATTGAGCAGAGTCTGTATCATGAAGCTCTTCTGCCTGCAGTATGCGGATTGCCCTCTCTCTAAACTCCACAAAGTACAAATCTGGATTTTGTATGGCCATCATCCGCAGTCGTCCTCTATGAGGAGGGATTAATAGTCCATCACAAACTGGTCTGTCAGCAATTTATCTTCCCCTTGTGCCAAGGTGGGTTCTGCCTGTTTAAGTGCCCTGAGTGCCTCTGATATTTCTGGACCCTCACGGGGCTGTATGGTCCTAGTAATAGGGATGAGAGGGAGAGAGGCGCAGATTTAAGTGCAGATGCAGATAAATCCAACTATCATTTTGAAGATAATCTCCTCACCTTTCTGTCCTCTTATATTGCATATATCCTTGAGGTGCTGGAGCTGAACTGATTCCTCCTGATCTGCATCTTAGTGCCGGATATTCAGAGCATCCAGCCGGTAGGCTCGTCAGCAGTACTCAAATTAGGAAAAAAAAAAACATCCGGTGGAAATCACAAGTGCTCCCAGGAAGAGATAGAAGCTTTTGTTCTTACTTACAAATTATTTTTATTCTCATTAAAACTACGCGTTTCAGCTAAAAAATGTAAAATGTAGCCTTCCTCAGGTACAGATAAAATGGACAATTTAAATAACAAATCTCTGGGAAAATGGTGTCCCGATTATCCAGTGGCGGACCTTGCATCCCGGGGGCCCTGGTGCAGCAGCAGATGATGGTGAGGAGCGGGGGGGCGAGGACCGTCGGGAGGGGGGGGGGGGGGCTTATGGGTGGGTGCTGCCAGGCAACGGCGGTGAGCGGGGCTGTGTGCGCCTTCTCCTACCTGCGTCCTGCGAGCCGCGCTGGGAGCCTAGCCGCGCTAGGAGCCACGCTAGGAGCCGGGGCGGCAGAGGAGAGGAGAGGCAGGCTCAGCCAGGGGAAGCAGGAAGCTTCCCTCGGCTAACCCCCTCTCCTCTGCCACACTGGCACAGGGTCATGGGGGTCGGCTGGGGGCCCCCCTGCAGGCTTGAGGGGCCCTCTAGCTGCTTGGGGCCCTGGTGCAGCTGCACCAGCTGCACCACGGTAGGTCCGCCCCTGCGATTATCCAATGAATTAATCCTTCTAATTAGTCTTGGTGGGTTACACCCATCACATGGGAGAACAGGAGGACATAGAGTTTATGTACAAAAACTTTCATAGTCCATTTTATCCTGTTACTATATCTCACATTGTACATTTCCATAAATTACATTCATAAAAAAAAACCATAATGAATAGTTCTTCATATATAATAAAAATAATAATAATTTATTCATTTATATAGCGCTATTAATTCCATAGCACTTTACATACATGAGTCATGCTGTCTCTCTTGGAGCTCACAATCTAAATATCCTATCAGTATGTCTTTACATTGTGGGAGGAAACCGGAGTGCCCGGAGGAAACCCACGCAAACACGGGGAGAGCATAGACTCCTTGCATATATCTATATACTCAAACATTTCTCATTGAACGGACAATTGATATTAATTTTCTATATAGTTCAATAAAACATCTTCCCATATTATAATTTGTATGCTGTGGTTTCTACCCCTCACAGCTTCATTCATCAAACCATTAATACATCTATATTCATGTGGAGAATTGCACATAGGCATCATTAAATAAGATAAGAACAGATAAGATAACAAATTAGATAAGAACAAAAGGGGGGGTCGCCATTAAAACAGATAATGATCCTATACAAGAAACAAATAATAACACCAAAAATATGCATCTAGAAGTGAAACCTCGTACGACTTCCTACCCCCTCCACCGCAGAGGTAGTTATTTGGAAACCATTTTTTCCCTTTTAGGAGACGAATTCTGGAAGATAGGGAATATAAAGAATAATAAGAAAAGATCCCATCCCCATAAAAAAACATAAAAAACAAGAATGGGGGGAAAATAGACAGAATATCAGTCTAAAGGAAAATCAGGCCCTGAATAAATGAAGGGCAAATGCAGCTATAGTTATATGAGAAGCGGATAAGGGAGGGGGGGATTGTTATCCAGGACAGGAGTACTTATATGGCCGAAGCAAATACATATCCTTTCGGATATTAAATATTACAAAAAATTGGATAGTGATCCAACCAATGATTTCGTAAAAGAATATCATGCTCTTATTAATAATGCTGCAGAAAAGGGAATTCTTAATAAGAAGGAAATAAGATTTTTAACCAACAAGGGAACCGTCCCTGGCCTTTTTCTATCACCTTCCAAAGGTGCACAAAGATGTCAAAAATCCCCAATAATATCAGGGATAAATTCCCTGACAAGCTCCCTGCCACATTTCATAGATCTTCACCTACAGAATCATGTAAAATCCCTGCCCTCCTATTGGAGGGATTCAAATCAATTAATTCAAGAATTAAATAAAATGGAATGGAGAGAGAACTATCTTTTTATTACATTGGACGTTGTGTTATATATTATATTCTAATATTGATCACAATTTAGGAATCAAAGCCACTAGATTTTATTTTGAAAAAAATGAAGATATGCCTAATGAACAAATTAATTTCCTTGTGGATGGTTTAGAATTCATCCTGAAACACAATATATTTGACTTCTGTGGACAGTTGTATACAGGGCCGCACCGTCCATTGGACAGCGTGAGCCCTTTCACTCGGGCGGCAAGCTGGCAGGGGGAGCGGCTGTGCAGAAGGGGGCGGTGCCATATCCACACAGCGTCTCCCTGCCATGGCGCCGGTGGCAAGAGGTAAGAGGTCCTCCCCCCACTCTCCACCCACGGCTGCAGGGGCAGCGGTGCTAAATTGTGACAGCATCCCCCCCCCGCTCCTCACCCGCAGCTGCAGGGGCGGTGGAGCAAGACTGTGACAGCACACCCCCCCCAGCTCCTCAACTTGTAGCTCAGGCGGCAGAGCGGCTTGAGGCACCCCTGGTTGTATATTCAGCGGTTTGGTACAGTGATGGGCACTCGGGTAGCACCAAGTTTTGCTAATGTTTTTATGGGGCTACTCGAGTCCCTGTCGCCTATCCACTCTGATGAGGACAATATAGTAATGTACAAGAGGTATATAGATGATTTAATAATCATCTGGAATGGTTCATATACGAGAGCGGACAAAATGATAAAAGAACTCAATGACAACAAATGGGGTATCACCTTCACTTCTGAGATAAATGCGGATGAAAAGTTTTCCTTCATCTAGAAATTACACATCAATTAAATAAAATCATAACGAAAACGCATTTCAAGAAAGTGGATGTGAACAGGTACCTGGATTACAAAAGTGCACATTATGGGAAATGGAAAAAGAATATACCATATAGCCGGTTCCTCAGAATCAGAAAGAACAACACTATAGAGGAGGACTATAAAGAACAAGCAAAAATCCTCACCAAAAGGTTCAGAGAAAAAGGGTACCCGAAAAAACGAGTGCAGGAAGCTTTCAAAATCAATGAATTAAAAACCCAACAGGATTGTCTTATTAAAATGACAGGGGAAGAAGAAAGTCCAACAGATCCCCCTAAAAATGTAATTGAACACATAAAAAGCCCCCCAAAAAAGCTCCAACAAAATTTCAAAGCAATAATGCAAGATAATAAAAGACAATACAACTTTATTACTGCTTATAATAAGGGAAATATAAAAATAAGAGAAATCCTGCGGAAACATTGGCATCTATTAACACAAGATCCTCTACTTATGGTGGGTTTACACAGCACGATATCGTTCCGATATTGTATACAACGGCGCAGGAGTGCGCATTTTGTGGCCGCTGTTCCCAGAATCGCATCAGAGGTTTACACGTTGCGATATCTGGATACAACGTCCCTACGATGTGTACGCCCCCCGACCCAGGAACGACCATTTAACATGGGAGTGAATGGGTGACGTTGCAGTACACATCGGAGTTGGGCTGTCACACGGGACGATCCGGCATCCGATATCGGGCGGTTGAATAGCACGCTCATTCGACCCCCGATATTGGTTTGCCATCGTTCCTGCATCGTATTGGATGTTCACACCGTACAACGCAGGAACGATATCGGCTCCAACGATCGAACCACGTGACTTTTGGTCGGAGTTGGATGCCGATATCGGGACGTGTAAACCCACCATTAGAGAAATTCTGCCAGACTGTCCCGGTATTACTTTTAGATGGGGAAAAACTTTAAGAAACATAGTGGCTCCAAGCCGCCTGAAATGTCCACTACAAGTAAACAGAAGAATGAGAATAATAACAAATCCTAAACAAAAAAGTATCAATATCTCCAATGGAATCTATAAATGCACACAGAAAAAGCGTCGGTGCTGTTCACAAATCACTCACGGAAAACAAACCATAACTTCTAGTAGTACGGGGAAATAATTCAGATTAAAGATCATCTTAGTTGCACTAGTGACTTTGTGATCTATGTGATCACTTGTATCTGTGGCCTACAATACGTGGGACGGACTACACAGATGGTCCGGACCCGTCTTAATGCTAAGATAGGCTTACTGACACATAGTCTATCAAGACATCTATTGTTTAATCATGACAAAAAATGTAATATACAAATAACACCGGTAGAACGAATACCAGAGAATAATCCCAATAGAATCCAACAACTAAACAGGAGAGAAGCTTATTGGATTTTTAAGCTTAGGAGCATGTATACTGACGGTTTAATGGTGGGTTTTACACGTCCCGATATCGGCGTCCAACTCCGACCAAAAGTCACGTGGTTCGTGCGTTGGACCCGATATCGGTCGTGCGTTGTATGGTATAAATGTCCAATACGATGCACGAACGATGTCAAACCGATATCGGGGATCAAATGAGCGTGCTCTCCAACGGCCCGATATTGGATGGAGGTTGGAGCCGGATCGTGCTGTGTAAACGCCCAACTACGGTTGAGTTCAACTTCCCCTATCCTCTCCATGTTAAATGGTCGTTCCTGGGTCGGCCGTACAAGGGGGGTGTAGACATCGTAGAGACGTTGTATGCCGATATCGCGCTGTGTAACATCTCCTATGCGATCTTGGAATTCTGCCCAGAAAAAGCGCGCTCCCGCGCCGTTGGATACAATATCGGAACGATATCGCGACGTGTAAACCCACCATAACACTAGAAGTCTCAGAAATTTTGAGCTCTCCTCTGAAGTCCCGAAAGAGGGTCAAATGACCCTTAGTCCAAACTGAATAGAACTAACTAGAAACTAAATGGCTAAACTCAATGGTAAACAACAACCTCTGTGGTGCGACAGTAATAGCCTTAATTACAGAACAAAAGACGGTGATTAGAGGATGTTAGCTAAAATCCTTCAGGTCATTAGACCCGTCTCTGGGTTCCAAAGGTAGAAATGTTAAATGACCCCTCTCTGGGACTTGCAGTGTTAAATGGAAAACTGGAGAATATCTAGATTCCCATATGTGGATGCGACAGTGATCTAGATAGGACTCTGCTTTGTGTCATACAGGGTCTGATGCGCATTGATCGGGACAGATCCCCTGAACCATGACATTTGGAATACACTGATGGTCATAGACAGAGATATAGGATAATGTCCAAATATAAGAACTGCTGGGCACTAACTTGCAAAGGGCCACTGTCACCAGTGCGACTCAAGCCTGTGGGCTAGCCGTGCGGTGCTGGCGGATTAGCGATTATTCAATAACAGCAAACAGAATAAAAAAGCCGCACTCACCGACATTTGATCTCTTTCTTTTCTTTATTCATAGTCCATCTTCAAAATGTATGACCATGCTGAGCAGGGAGGGGAGTGCAAAGGAGGCGGACGACGGTTCACCGTTTCGCGGCCGTGTGCCGCTTCTACGGGTCCTCTCAGAGGACCCGTAGAAGCGGCACACGGCCGCGAAACGGTGAACCGTCGTTCGCCTCCTTTGCACTCCCCTCCCTGCTCAGCATGGTCATACAATTTTGAAGATGGACTATGAATAAAGAAAAGAAAGAGATCAAATGTCGGTGAGTGCGGCTTTTTTGATTCTGTTTGCTGTTAGAGATATAGGATAATAACCACCAGCGATGAGGTGATGGATGAGATAACGTGATGCTATTGGATATCATGTCGTCATCCATTCACCTTCGTTGAGATGACGAAGCTCTATTTTCAGAGGAATAGAGATCAGCCCCAGGGGCGTAACTACAACAGGTGCAGGGGTTGCGATCGCACCCGGGCCCTGGAGCCTAGGGGGGCCCAAAAGTCCCTTTGGCCTATAGAAAAAGACTATTGCTGTTAACGATTTCCAACAATTGGGGGCCCCGTTGGAGCTTTCGCATCGGGGCCCATGAGCTTCATGAATGGTCTATTCCACGCTGGACACACTGGTTAATGCGGGATCATATGAGATGAACAAGGGTGAGTTCAAGACACATAAGGAATAAAAATGTCTCTTTGTAGGAACAAATGTGGAAAAATAAATATAATTTAAAAAAAAAAAAAACTACCCAAAAATACTGTAATAGAAGAATAAGATTGTTAGATACAACCAGTGAGTAGAATGGATAGGGAATAGATACAAGATCTTTATTTAATGATGCCTATGTGCAATTCTCCACATGAATATAGATGTATTAATGGTTTGATGAATGAAGCTGTGAGGGGTAGAAACCACAGCATACAAATTATAATATGGGAAGATGTTTTATTGAACTACGGTATATAGAAAATTCATATCAATTGTCCGTTGAATGAGAAATGTTTGAGTATGTAGATATATGAAGAACTATTCATTATGGGATTTTTTATGAATGTAATTTATGGAAATGTACAATGTGAGATATAGTAACAGGATAAAATGGACTATGAAAGTTTTTGTATATAAACTCTATGTCCTGTTCTCCCATGTGATGGGTGTAACCCACCAAGACTAATTAGAAGGATTCATTAATTGGATAATCGGGACACCATTTTCCCAGAGATGTTATTTAAATTGTCCATTTTATTTGTACCTGAGGAAGGCTATGTTTTACATTTTTATTAGCCGAAACGCGTAGTTTTAATGAGGATAAAAATAATTTGGAAGTAAGAACAAAAGCTTCTCTCTTCCTGGGAGCACTTGTGATTTCCACCAGATGTTTTTTTTTTCCTAATTTGAATACTGAGTGCCTCTTGTAAGTTTAAAGCAAAGTCTCTCACAGTCTCTTGTGGATTTTGCCGGCACCCAAAGAATCTCATTTTAGCCTGGGCATCCACACTGGTCTCAAAGGTAGACTTCAGCCTGGCCATTAAATGTTCCACAGTGTCTATCATCTTCTGACCAGGATTTGATCTCCCTCTGTGCATGTCCAGTTAACTGTCCCAAAAGTATGCTGACACGCTGGCCCTCCATAAGGGGATATATGCTATAATAACTGTCCAGTTTTTCTTTAAAGTCTGTGAGGGTATTGGGCTGACCTGAGTATTGTGGCAGCCACGTTGCTACCGACGTGTACGGCATCAGGGACGGCATGATTGGTGACATCCCTTACCCTCCAGCACCGCCAAGTGCACCGTCATCTTGCTGTGCGGGTTCCGCTGGCTGTGACATCTTTCCGTCCCCTTAATTAACAATGACCCTTCTGGTCTTCTGCTTCCGTCGGGGTTTACAATTATAGTTCCGCTGGTGCAGCAGGGTTTTGTGTCCCCGCTGAATGTCGTCAGGGCGCAGGCTGGGCTTCGCTTTGCGCTCTTTGGAGGGTGCCATCCCATGATGACACGCCCCCTCTGCTTCCCGCGTGCCACAAGCTTTACAATGGCGACAGTTCAAAAACACGTATTTTACACAATTCATGGCACACAGTACTTGGATTACCGGGCACGTTATCCTGTTCGTGATGCCAGAAAACTGATGCGCCCCCAGGCTATGCGGTACTCGGGAAGCGGTGCTGTCTTTCTGGGGTATCACAGTAGTCGTGACCTGGTCCCGTGGCCTGGGATCAGTCCAAAAAGGGGTTATTTACAGGGGATTTGTTGTGACGCCACCCGGAGTATGTGGTTACTAGAACCACCGCTGCCGTATTCCTGCTGGGGACGGTTACTTGGGGAATCGTGGATGGTAATCCCTCCTCAGGTAGGGCTGAGGGTCCCCAGGGCAGGTATAGTGGTAATGGATGGGCCTGGCGAGGGTTTGTGCTGGGTACAAGTCAGTTACTTCAAAGCTGCAGCTCTCCACGGTGCTGGTAGTCGGCGGCTCAGCAGGTATAAGGTTCCGTTATAAAGCACAGGGTAATAGTCGCAATAAACAGGCAGACTCACTGATATGCATTTTCTCTGTCCCTTTACTGGAGTTAAGGCAGATGTTATACACTGTCCACGGAGTCTGGAGAGCAGTTAGGGTTATTCTCACCTGGCCGGGTTGTATTGGCTTACTCACCGCACTTGTGTAGCGGCCCCTGCAGTTGCTTAAGCTAGGCTGCTAGCCCTGTCTCTGTGTGCGTCTACCAGTATAACAGGCAACTCAAGTCCTTCACTTCTCTACCCCACCCTGGGAAGTCAGTGTCACTGGATTCTATACGTTGTTGTGTTCCTGGCACTGTGTATGTGGAGAATCTAGAGTCCCCCACTCTTCGGTGTTGACTGTCGGTGTGTGTGAACCTGCACAGTCTCGGACTCCGGTGTCCGTTCTTGTGGTGTTCCTCTCACGGAGGGGAAGAACAGGGTGGTGTAGCCTCCTGGTAGGTTTCTTTCTCTCCTCTTTCCTCAGAACCTAGCCTTAGGTCTGGTGTTCAGCAGTGGACCTTGGGATGAGCCTGGCACAGCTTGTTTACACCCAGGTCTGGTTCTCAGTTTACACATAACCTGTCCTCTTCGCAGTCTTCCTGGGAACTGAACTCAACTGTGCTCTTCGCAGTCCTCACAGGAACTGCACTCTCTTGTTACTCTTCAGACCAGAATATATAGGGGAGCTCACCCTGAAGCCGGGCTTGGTCTCCCCTTTCCGTCTGGGAGGTGTTGGTGTTGTTTGAGTGTTGTCTGAGTGGAATACCCCTTACTGCTCTCTGGTGACACTTTTCTTTTTAAATAATATGATAACTAGTGACTCCCTTAGTACGTAAATAAATTATAAAGTGCACTATTTAAAATATAACTTTTAATAAATAGTTTGTTAAAATTAACAAAAAAGGTGCTCACCCACACCTAGTGTCTACAAACACACAAACGTCATACAGGGATGGTGATTCTACCTTTACCCTGTATTACAACCTACCTGGCAACGGAGATTTATACACCTAATTTATACGGTGTCCCCGCTCAGCGACGGCTCTCCCTAATATTGTCACCTATAGCTAGGGCGCTGTCATGTCACACATCCCGTATTCTCATGAGGTGTCTACCTGGGCATGGGTCAAACCCCTATGTCCAATGAAACTATGTCTCTTGCATATAGACTGCAGATAAGTAGGTTACTGGAGCTGAGATCTACAATACTGAGGCTTGCAGGGTGTACTATACATCTCACACAATCATACAATATGACACCACCATCGTATTATGTTCACATCTATGGTGATAGATATCCTAACAAACCCAGAACAATGAGCCCCCTCCTATGTAACCCACAAGGCACAAAGTGACACAGATCATTCCATTCCACCTCTCCTGATAATAGATGTATAAGCTGGTAGATATAGATCAATTACTTATCTCAAGTCCACTGTCTTGAACTCAACGCGTTTCCACCTACTGATGGATAGTAGGTTTCATCAGGAGTGACAGTTCTTTCCTTGGAGGTGCCTGCGGTCTCTTTGTTTAGTCCTCAGGTTGCGCTGGTGTGGGTAGATAAAGATGTCACCTATCCCCTTCCTTCCTGCGCCCTCCTCCCAGTGTGGATATCTGGGGGTCTGTCTTCTCTTTATAGCTGTGTGCGCTAACCGGGGTGTTAGATATCACCTCCGGTCCTCCATGATAGCGGCGCCACAGTCAGCCCCGCCGCACGCACCTTTATATCTGCCTCCATCAATGTGAGGCTAAAGGAGGCGTGTCGGCGTGCGTTTCACCGCCGCATGTCTTCCGGTCTGCGTTCCACAGACCGGAAACACGTCATCACTAACACTCATGTGATGGGCGTGCCAGTGTACAGCGAGCCGCCCATCGCGGAAGCCCGGCTTGCGGTCCTCAGTGTTCCCAAACTTCCATTCCTCCCTATCTGTACCTCCCTGTTCCCTTGGTTTTAGTGGAGGGTGATTGTAATAAAGACTCCCAACAGGGATCCTACACTTTATATATACATATCAAGTATATCGATTCCACTCATTGTATGTATAGACGACTCATATGATATAGTGGTCTCATACTGAGACCCTCCAGATAATATAACCAGTATCCATTTCTGGAGTGATAGGTTTTCAGCATCCCCCTGTTCTGGTATCAGATCTCAAGTAGTGTATTAAATAGAAAAAGACGTGCGCCCCTTGACCAATGGAAGCATTTCCCATAAACAGACATCACAGGAATGGAGTATAGAGTATCTGCTCATTCAGACCGGCCGTTCCTGCAGACTGCATCCTATATAGTCATCTCGTTTCCCTATTTAGAATCTCCTTATCCCAATCGCCGCCTCTACCACTTCCAGGGCCTGAAATCTAATGCATCCCATATCACCCTGATGTACCTCCCTGATGTGTCTTGATATCGGTGTGTCCCTTTCGTTACGAATGTCTCCCACATGGTCCCCTATCCGTCTTCTAAATTCTCTGATAGTCTTCCCCACATAATCCATGGGACAGGGGCACTGACATAAATAAATCACCCCTTCCGTTTTACAATTTGCGAAGTAACGGTTTGTGAAGACCTCCCCTGTGGTACTGCTTAAAGCAGTTTTAGACACTGATGTAAGTACAAAATGAACATTTACCACATCGGAAAGTACCTGCCTGTCTACGATCCAGCCAGGTTCCCATGAAGCGATCCCTCATTTTCTTGGCTTCCTCATGAAACCTATTAACTTCTGAGCAGTTCTGCCTTACTCTCAAGTATTGGCCTTTCGGTATACCCTCCCTTAGACCCCTTGGGTGATGGCTATACCAATTCAAAAGGTCTTTGGTTGCCGTAGGTTTCCTATATATAGTTGTCTGTAGGCCTCCTTTCCCATCCCTGTAAACAGTAACATCTAGGAAGTTGATGGTATCCTCATGTATCTCAGATGTAAAACGTAGACCGATCTGATTCTCATTTAACTGTTTGAT